>OZ018319.1:135319427-135919427 GCA_963969495.1 Ceratothoa steindachneri
ACACTATTTTATCTGATATCCTATATAAGCCCCATTCACTATAATTTCCTCGATTCTGCCTTCTCTCCCTAATCCACTCTCTTCCTATCTCACCTCTATTCTTTTTCTCTTCTTTTTCCCTTTTTTATCATTGATTGGTCACGAGTTTTCAGAGAGAGAGAAAGCGCTCAAAATGACAGGCAAAAAAGGACCCGTTCGTCTCAAACACAACTGTGCAATATGCCAGTTAGAAAAGTGGTGCGTTGACTTTCCGGAGGGCTGCTACTCAAAATGCAACCCTGAAAGTATCTGCACTACTTGCATATTGACGCGAGAGGTGGAAAAATTAAAAGACCTCTATAGAGCCTCAGAGGAGAGAGCTAAGGTCCTTGAGGAAAAGTTGGAGAAGCTCGAAGCCCTTAACGTAGCTCAGGTTCGATGCCTAGAAGAGGCGCCGCCCACTGACGTTTCGGAATCCCCTGGTAATGAAGCGGACATTTCGGCATCATCTGAGGCTAAGCCAGCTGAGGCGAGAGAGAAGGAGAAAAAGAAGAAAGGAGAAACGAAGATAAAAAAGAAAAAGGTGATAGTTGAAACAAGAGTAGAACCCAAAATAGAAGAAAAACAGATAAAGAAGAAGAAAAGGAAAGATAAGAATGTGGAGAGTAAAGAGGAAAAGGGGAGGCCTCTTCCACAAGGGAAGACCCCGTCTTCAGAGACCAAGTGTCCGAAGGTCACCCTCATTGGTGACTCGCAAACACGGGATCTGCAGCCGCTGCTAGCGGCCCGCCTTCGCACTAGCGTGAAGGTAAGCTGCCCGTCAGGACGGGGTAACCACACCATCAGAGTAGAGGCAGAGAAAGCTCAGATTTCTGAGAATTCTGTTGTTGCTCTGATGGTGAGCGGCAACGACATCTACCTCAGAGGGGGTAAAGTGGGCCTCAGTGGTAAGACCATCCAAACAGTGATGGGAGCCGTGGACGACATAGGGCTTAAAACCCGCAAACGTGTGGTGGTTGGGATGCTTCCGAGAAGAGGTCCATCCCGAACCGCTCACGAAAGAAACGTGGCAGTGAACAAAAGGTTGGCGGATCTCTGCACGGCAGAAGGAGTCTTCTTCGTGGACCCCTATCGTACCTTTATCGGTAGAGACGACCTATACCAAAGGGACGGGGTACATCTCTCCTTTAAAGGCAAGGCCTTTCTCGCCAATCTAATTCAAGATGTCGTGGAACGCACCCAAAGGAGCGTGCGCCAGCATGCCCGTGTCACTCCTGGAACGACCTTCTCGGAGGTGATCAAAAAGGGTGTGACCACGAAAACAGAGAAGCCGGGAAACGGAAGAGCGTAGGGAGTTCTACACTAGGGGACTCCCACAAAGTTCTTTTGTTCAATGCGAGGTCAATCAGGAATAAGTTTCTTGAGCTCCGTGGCCTCGTAGTAACAGAGGAACCTGAGATGGTGGCCATAACGGAGTCGTGGATAAAAACCTCAAGCCGAGATTTTGACGGAGAATTCACGATTCCCGGTTACCAGCTCTTCCTGAAAGATAGGCCAGACAGAGATGGTGGCGGTGTAATGTTGTATGTCAAGGATACTCTCAACTCGACGGATTGCAACATCATATCCGACCATGAACTACTAGGTGTTGACCTAGAGATAGGTCCTGCCAAATACAGGACCCTGGTGCTTTATAGACCTCCTGCCCAACTCGTTGAAAAGGACAGAGATCTGTACCAGCTACTAGGAGAACTTGTCGAAGACAGAGTGTGTATCGTCATGGGTGATTTCAACACACAAGTTGACTGGGAAACCAGAGAACCGTGTGGTGAGAACGCACTACTCCTGGAGTTCACGAACAACGAGTTCCTCACTCAATGGGTGAGAGAGCCAACGAGAGGAGACAATATCCTCGACTTGGTTTTCACCTCTGAAAATGACATCGTTGAGGACCTCTCTGTAGGCGAAGAGCTCGGTGGCAGTGACCACCGACTAATTAGATTTGTAGTCAAAGTCCCCAAGGCAGAGCCTGCAACTAGTTAATCAAGGAAACTGGATTTGAGAAGAGCAGACTTTGCAGGTCTACGCGCGGGACTGACTGACGCGAGGCTAGAAGAGTGCGATGCTGTTGAAGACTCTTGGAACAGTTTCAAAACCACATTCATGAGTCTTCAATCGCGTTTTATTCCTCTGAAATGCCCCCGTCGGTCTTCTGTTCAACCAAAGTGGTTTAATCGAGAAATCGGGCAACTGCTTAGGGAGAAGAAAAATGTGTACCGGCAATCGAAGATCTCGGGTGACTTTGACGAATACCGGAGGCTAGCCAGGAGAGTGAAGTCCAGTATAAGGGCGGCTAAGCGGTCTGAGGAACTCCGAGTGGCGAGACTCTGTAAAGAGAATCCCAAGGAGTTTTTTGGATATGTGAACAGCCGTAAACCAATCCGTCGAACGATTGGCCCTTTGAGGAATGAGGAGGGGACATTAAAGCATTCAGATGCCGAAAATGTCAACCTCCTCAACGACTACTTCTCTTCAGTGTTTACTGAAGAGTGTGGTCCCATTCCCCAGCCGACGGATTCCTACTCGGGGGAAAAGCTGGAGGCAATGGACTTCACCGAAGGAGAAATAAAGAAAAAGATCGCTGACCTAAAGACGAATAAGTCCCCTGGACCGGACGAGTTTCTACCTAAAGTGTTGAAGGAAGTGTGCGATGAAGTATCACGACATCTATGCGCTATCTTTAACATGTCAATCCGGACCAAATGCGTTCCTAGAGACTGGCGTGAGGCGGAGGTGACTCCGATCTTCAAGAAAGGAGACCGTAGCCAACCGTCGAACTACCGACCTATCAGTCTGACTTCGATAGTCGGTAAACTCATGGAAAGCATCATGGTGGACAAAGTGACGTCGTATTTAGAGTCAAACCTGCTACTGAGGAGTTCCCAGCACGGCTTCCGAAGGCAACGGTCATGCCTGACGAACCTTGTAGAATTCTTCCACTTCGTTTTCAGTGAGCACGATCGGGACAAGGCGGTGGATGTGGTCTACCTAGACTTTCAGAAAGCCTTTGATAAGGTACCACACCGCCGCCTTCTCCGGAAAGTGCGAGCGCTTGGCATAGACGGAAAGGTAGCCGGCTGGATCGAGAACTGGCTAAGTGGCAGACGGCAACGGGTGGTGGTAAATGGACAGTCTTCTGAGTGGGTGTCCGTTACTAGCGGGGTGCCTCAAGCTTCTGTCCTGGGACCACTACTATTCATCATCTACGTCAACGACATGGACGGTGACATGGTTGCCAAGATTTCGAAATTTGCCGACGATACCAAGCTTGATATGAACGTTGCAAAGGATGGAAATACTGCCCGCCTGCAGGAAGATCTTGGGAAGATTGGGGAGTGGTCGGACACGTGGCAAATGCCTTTTAACGTGGGCAAATGCAAAGTGATGCATATCGGCCACAGAAACCCCCAATCTCAGTATATCCTTAAGGGCACTGCTCTTGAATCGAGTGACACTGAGAAGGACTTGGGTGTTACTATTACTAGTGACCTCAAGTTCTCGAAACAGTGCATTGAGGCGGAGAAAAAGGCCCAAAGGATGCTAGGCTATATTAAGCGCCAGTTTGGTTATCGGAACCAGGAGATTGTACTGTGCCTGTACAACTCACTTGTCCGACCGCACCTGGAGTATGCCGTACAATTTTGGAGTCCTTCATTGCGAAAGGACATCGTGAGATTGGAACGCGTACAAGCCAGGGCAACCAAGCTGATTCCGTCTATCCGACATAAAAGTTATGAGGATAGACTAAGGGAATTAGATCTGTTCTTGCTGGAAACCCGTAGACAGCGTGGTCAGCTCATCGAAGTTTTCAAAATACTTCAAGGGTTCGACAATGTTGACTATCGGGATATTTTCACACTGAGTGAGAACAGAACGCGCAATCACGGCTTGAAACTTGAACTGAAGCGTTACAACCGCAATCTGTGTGGAAATTTTTCCACTTACAGTATCTGCGGTATGTGGAACGCACTTCCAGTGGAAGTTGTCAACAGTGAATCTGTTGACCAGTTCAAGTCAAGACTAGACAAAGTCTTGAAAAGTGGCCGTTTAGGGACGCAAAACAATTGAGCAGCCTTGTGCCCGCTCAATTGCTAGTCCAAAGGGACCCTCTTTGAATGGACCGTAAGGTCTCCTAGGGTACCTTCTCTCCTTGTTGTTACTCCTTGTTGTTGTTACTGCGCAACTTATCCTATATCTTCCTATTATTCCCTAGTTATTTCGACATCCATATTTCTCTATTTCTTCTGTTTACTTTTTCCTTTCACATCCCACATAATTCTTCATCTATTCTTATATTTCCCCATTATTCTTTTTTTCTTCCTTTATCTGTATTTAACCTCTTCTTTCCCATCTCTTTCCTATTTCCCCATCTATCTCACGATCCCTTCCTTTTTTTAAACTCTCTTTTGTATTTCCGTTATCGTCATACTTTCCGCTCTATGCAGAAATGAATTGGCTTTTCATTAATTAATCCGGAGCGCTTTTTGTTTCTTAGATAAATTTCAGTAATGAAAATTAATTAAAGGAGCGTCACTTATTCCGTACTAGGAAGAGGAGAGATTCTTTCATTTCAAACGAAAACGACTCCCAATCTCAACTTTACCAATTAATTGCCACTCAGCTAACTAAAAATTGAGCTATAGCAATATAAAAAAACAGAAAGAAAGCAAGCATTTTCCTTCAAATAATGTTTCGCTACTTAAAAAATAAAATAATTTTAATCAAGCATTAAAATATAGAATACTTCAATACCACCCAGAGTCAAAAGCCCAAAACATTTGTTTTGAACATGTTTCTAGCAGGGGGCAACGCGAAATGTGAGGACTAATTTGCCTTTTGCCAAATGACAAGTTAGTTATAATTATTTAAATCTTGATTATGATATTTTTGGCATCGTATATTTTTATTTTTTATTTATAATATTATTTGGTTAGAAAAGGATCAAAATATAAAAACAAAATTTTTGAACACGAATATATGAAATCAAATTGTTTTTGCCATGAAAATAGGCGACGACTGACGACTCACCCTAGAGAGTTGCTAACTTCTCTAACTTGTTTGATTTCCAATTGGTCACTTGCATAATGCATACATCAGATTTTGCTATGTTCTAAAGAATTATATAATTTTTAGTCGCGTGCGAATCTAGTCACGGGAGACTATACATCTCACTATATTGCTTGGTCGGTCGGTCGGTCTCCGTTTTGCTTATTATGTTTTTGTAATAAAATGTAATTATTTGGCCGATTCTAATCAAATTTGAAATCCTTAAATTTTTCCAAAAATTTTTTCGAATGATATAAATACTAAAGTCCTACCAAGGATAGCCCGGGAATTATTTTGTTTTGGCCATAACATCCTATCTTTTCGGTTAATTCGGAATTGAATTCGAAACATTTAAGTTGTTTTAAAGGCTTTTCGAATGATAAAATTGCTAAAATCCTTCCAAGGTTAGCACGGGTGTTATTTTGTTTTGGCAATAACATCATAACTATTCGGCCTATTCTAGCAAAAATTGAAAACCTTATGTTATTTTCCATTCTCTTTCGAATAATATAACTTTCAAAGTCATCTCAAGGTTAGCCAGGGAATTATTTTAATTTGGCAATTACATCATAATTATTCGGACAATTCTAACAAAGTTTAAAACCCTTATGTTGTTTTACAGTCTCTTTCTAATGATAGAATTGCCAAGGTCTTCCCAAGGTTCTTCCGGAAATTATTCAAAGTTTTGAAGGTTGTAAAGTCATAATTTAAAATAAGTGAGATCAAGCGACTTTTTGAGTGGCAGACTATGTTTATTTATTGTTTTCTGTTAAACCGATTTTCAAATATGTCAAAATATATTGTATGGAATTATTTTTAAATTTTTTTTAAAAATAAAGCCAAATGCTTAACTTGCAAAACAAAATTAATGTGTACGGGTAGTCCTCGTCAAGACTTACTGTATCAAACATTTTAGAATGAATCACAGAGAAATGAAAGCAAAGGGTGATTATGGATTGTCTACTTTTTTTTGAAAAGCAGAGAATTTTTTAAGTTTCATTAAATGGATTCAATGGATGCAGAAATCGCTAAACTTACCTGTAAAGTTAGTCTAAGCTTCCAGGTCGTTGCTGAGAGTAAATATATTCCAAAAAAGGTTTTGCAAATTCCAAACAATTTTGTATAAAATTCAATGATGAACCGTTATTTAAAGACAGAATTGGCTTGATTTGTAAAAAAGAAATAAAACGAGGCAAGTTGTATTGAGTTAATATCACTGTTGATGATGAAAAAATTCATTAGAATTTAGCCCTCATTCCTATTAAAGGATTATGTGATAGTAAAAGGAGCCTTAAATATGATAAAAATTAGATTGGAAGAGTTCAATTCTGATCTAAAGCCTGATCTCCTAGCATGTAAGAGAGACAAAGTTTTACTCATGTTAAAATTCGGCAAAGACATTCTGTGAATCAACCAATAGTGCTTAGCACATGGAATTAATCAAAATGTTTGTGATGTTTGATTTAGCCTTCAGTGTTATAATATCCAGTAACCATAAAATAAATTCCCTAATTGGAAAATGAAACTAATGACATTTAAGAAGAAAACCTGGTTTATTTAGAATCTCCGCTCTCATCCATAAATTCATGAAGTCTTTCCAATTCAATGATATGCAAAGTTTGAAAAATATTTCGAACATTTCCTAAATCGCCTCATAAAAATCATTATTTACAAGATTTTGTCTTTAACCAGTTTTAAGGTCAGCGTTTTAATATGATAATCGATTGTAAAACACGCTGGAATCAGCTTTTCCATAGATAGAAATATTTTTAAATTAAAATATTTCATCCTGAAATCATTGAGAGCAATAAGATATGAAGATTTGGTATCAAATATTGAATGGCAACAAATTTAAGAAATTGTTCAAGATTTTAGGCCACTGAAATTTATGATCAAACAACTATCATTCAGTGATGCTTCACTTTCAAAGGCAGAGTATCCGTTTATTTTTATTTTGAATCAGTGAAAGGGGTTAAGAAGATCATCTATGTGTGAACTAAAGACAAGCAGCGATCAATCGATACATAAGTCGAAGTCAAAAGGAAAATTCAGATCTGTTTCATTATATGCATAATCTAAATTATTCGGCACTAAACTTGCTTTAATTACCAACGGATCCACGAGTTTCTTTGAAAAAATATACTAAGGTGATTTACAAACGCTTTTATCCAGAAACCAATAAAGAATGCAATGAATAAACTAATGCGTCTGGTACTAAAGAAAATAAAATTGAAGCTAAATTAATCTATTATCCTTGGCTTGAAGTATACTACAATCAAGTACTAGACTTAAATATCCCAGCACCTCAAATATATGTAATCAAGACAAATTTGATGTTAACAAAATAATGCAAAATTTTTAAGCGACTGCCAAATGCATAAAACAACTGGATAGATTGCGAGCTTCACTTCTTACAATCAACCCTGCAAATGTCGAAAGTAAAAGATCCTTTTCAGCTTCTGGTGTTTTCTTTCAAAATTTCGGTTTCATCTATCTGAATCAACCTTAAAGATTAACTTTTCTTGAAATATTACTTTCAAAATTGCGAGGAACAAGATAACCTATTTAATCCAAAATTCTAATACTAAATAGTTACATCTAAAATTTTATGCCAACGTATGTTTGTCAGTTTGGTTATTTTTTTTAACGTATGTTTATTAGTTAAATTTCTTTTAAAGATTTTATTTCTTTAAAGGCTTATTCTTTTTATTTAACTATATGACGTTTCTAAACCTTTTAGAAATGTTCCTGAGTTATTTAACAGGAGATACTAGGCATAATTTATCGCAATGGTTATATTTCTTATGCCATATATAAAAATAAACATTGGTTAAAAACAAAAATATTTAGTTTGAGGAACCAGGATTTCCAGGTTCAGAAATGTTTCTTGGAATGAGCCCTGGTTCTGAATTTTCGGTATCCATGTAAACCCAGGGTGGTACACATTTTTCCACCTAGATGATCAAATAAAATATCTTATAATATATTTTATTACAGCTTGGTTTTTACCTTATTCAACATTTTATCCTCTACCATTTTTATCATCCAAACACCTACTTACATCTTGAGGTTTAGTTCATTGAATTAAATGGAATCACATCTTTCCGTATTCTGAAGAAATATTTAAAATATCTCACTAGGCCAGTTTTATTTTTTTTATTTTGAGTATTTACGTTCGTATTGTATTTTAATATTTATTGCATTCTATACCCTTTAATATTATTGCTTTGTTTATAATTAGGATTTCTTTGTACTTGATATGCCCATTTAACGATCAGACTGTTTTCTCGTTATTCTATTTATCTGCTCGTCTCGTGTTATAGTATGTTCATTTCTGCCACACTGATTTTTGTTCATCTTAAAATGAGTTTTAACGTGGATAAGAGGCTGTTAGGACTCTAGAATCTTCCACCCATGTTGTCCATCGGGAGCTTAACAGCCAGGTTTGGAGAAACCGGTCCATTAAAGGAGAGTATGAGCTCACTTCCAGCTTGTTGTTATAGCTTCTGTGGGTTCATTTCGCCTTAGAAAGTACAATCAAAGATCGCACTTGGATGAAACTTTGAGTGTGTGGGCATTTTTAACTCTAAACCAAGATTGTTGTGCAAATTGGATTCCATTCTTTTAAAACGTTTTAGCTATTCTCAAATTGGTGGCAATTGACCGAAAGTGCTACTTTTATATTATCTAGATCATAATTGCAAAAACAAATGTTTTTCTGCAGATAAAAAAACTAGGAATACTACATACGGGGTTTAGGGTAAAGCCCAGACTCGAGTAATTAATTACTCAATTAATTCCAAGTTTATGCTCAGTATTGTTCCCTTCTACCCAAATGTCACGAAAATAGTCAATCGGCCCACTTAAAACTAGTCTTATCACTGAGTCAAATTGAGTCACTTCTCGGAACCGATTCTAGCTCGTAGCTAGGTTCAATGTTATAACCCTTGATAATCTGCATCAAAACAGAAGGATAGGGTTTCTCTCTCCATAGATCCAGCACACTATATTTGATGAGGTTGGTTCTATTTTTTGTATATTTATAGCATGTTGTGAATATTTGATGACTACTATTTGGTCCCTAGGCGCTGTAAGTTCTTTGGTTCTAGGTTCATGGTTCTCACTGAAATATATGTCAGACGAAGTGAATCGGTAGTAAATGCAAGTAACACAAAAGATTAAAAAATCAAGTTTGAGGTTTTTAATTTCGAATTTTATGGTTTTAAGATTTTGTGTTATCTAATTGATGCCCTTAATTCTCTCTCTATTTCCACCTATTTGGTATTTTTCGAATAAATGAAAAAATTCTAGGTTGTTATTCTTTTTATTTTTGATTCTTTCGTTCCTTTTTTTCCCACACCAACATAGCAGCTCTCTAAGCTACACAGCGCTTCTATTTTCCCCACCTTTCTACCATTTTCTTCATAGTTCTTTTCTGTTTAATTTATTAAACAGAACCCTATCCCCGTTGATTTTCCATTTCCTTTCAAAACGTTCTTCCTGCTTCTTTCCTGGAAATTTAAAGGGTATTGGAGAGAAAAATTTCGTTGATTCCTTTCCTCTTTTAAGAAATAGAATCTCCGCAAATAAAAACAAACAAAATGCTAAAATTAAAGAGGCAAAATCCTTCAATTTCTTTGGATGTTAAATATCAAAATTGTTATCAAAGATGTAATGTCATCGGACTAACCAATAAAATTTAGTTTAAAAATTACTCCATCCTAAAACATAGATACTCTATACCCACCGAGAGACATTATATACCTACAATCTACAAATGAAGAGCCAACTAGTCCTCTCTCTTCTTGGGCCCGTAATAAGACAATCATACAAACACGCCATGATCGCGCATCAAAAGCTAAGATAATTTTTGTTAATTGTGCAGATTAATTGGTCTAATTTCAATGTAATTTTGCTGATAATTTTTTATTTAAAAAAGGATTTAATATGTGAAATATGCCATAGTATTTAATAGGGGAGTGGAACTTGTACGAGTCCCATATATTTCCTGGTTTCTGGTTAATGACTTGGTTTGCAATGATAAATCTAAGTTCATTGTTCTTCCTTTCTATTTATCGGAAAAATTTATTCTTTTGTGCGAAGTATTAATTGGATCCTTTAAAATCAAACCCTTATTTCTGGCCAGTGGTCTTTATTGAAATCTGAAAATCCATTTTGAAAATATATTCAGAATATTTAGTCTAAATTCCTTAATAGCTTATATTCCAATTTATGACCATTTTAGACATTTATTTGTTTCTTTCTTGGCATTTTTATTTTTAGATAAATATTTGTTTTTGTTCTACTTAAATAAGCGCATTTTGCAATTAGAGATAGTTTAATATTTAAATCTATCATTCTAGTTGAGTTGATTTTAACTCCAAGACACAAATTGATTTGTTCGCAACCTTACAAATATCTGAATAATGAGACATCTCTCCATTCTGTATGTTTTCAAAATTCACACAGCGCCTTAAATGAGAAGAGAAATACTCTGTTGCATTTTAATATAATTAGAATGCTGATCTATTTTTTCTAGATGATATCTTAAAAGCTTTCACAGGCTTCTCTATAATGTTTTTCTTTAAAATAAATAACAGGAAGAATTATAAAACATGATGATCCACTAAAAGTTTCCCCTGATGTGTTTTATTTAGATAAAAAAAAATTGAACGTGTTTTCTAGCATTTTTCTTTTGATGATGAACCCAATGTATCCTTTCCATTTTAATTATTTAGGGCAATTTAGAAATTTCTATTAATATTATTTGAACGCTACAAACAATAATAATTAGAATGATTCGGTGGCTTGTCAAGAACTATTGTAGGACAGAAAATGTGATTCGTGTTAGCATCAGCGAGAAAAAAACAATTAAAATATTATGAGGTGGATTTTTCTAAACGATTTTATCCTCCCTCCAAAATAGTTGCAAATATTTTTGTAATCAATGCGAGAATAATTTAAAAGTTGGGGATAATATAAGTGAAAATGAGGAAACCATTTTTTGAACGAAATTTAGGATGAAAATGTGAAGAAGGAAGTCATAAATATTAAATACAACAAGCAAGAAATAAAAAAGGAAAGGAAAAAGGAGAGATTTGAAGCAAACCATAGGCATTGATGGAAAAAATTACCATAGCACAAACATGCCATTTAAAAAGATATCAAGATTAAATATAAGGAATAAAAAACACATTTGAGGAAAACAAAGGAATATCTTAAAGCGAAGTAAAGAGTGTTGCATAAAACTCAATCATGACTACTCACACGAAGGAAAATTATTGAGAAAACACAAATGAAGATAACAAACGCTGGAAGTTTGCCACCGACACGCACTAATCAAAGGACTGGAAACAAACAAGAAACAAGTAAGGATATAAAAGAATAATAATAAAAAATTAAGTAAATTTGATGAAGTAAACAAAAAAATTAATATAGCAAAGAAACTAAAAAAAAAAACAGGAAGAAAATAAATGGCAGTAACCAAAAAAAAACTAGAATACAAACAAGAAAAAAATGTAGAGACAAAAGGAAGAAATGCAACTCATGACATGAAGAGAACAACAAATATAAAGAAAGCAAAGGACTCGAAGACAAAAAGACTCTAGAATATACAAATTATGAAGAAGAAAGCAAACTTCGTGAAACTAAATGTCATTTAGAGACAACCCAAAGTGCAATCATCAAATACGATTCACCCTTTTATTTCTTTTAATTGAGCTAAAATCTGCCCAAATCAAATGAATTTTGGAATCTTGTATTTTTTTACCACCCTTGTTTTGTCCATTAATTGTTATCAGCACGGTTTGTCCATTCATTATTTCCATTAAAAAATTCACGAACACAACATTAATCATGGTCAATAAAACGAATAGGAAAGATCCTAAAAATTTATCAATGTTGGAATAAATTGAAAGTTAAATGGACAAAGAAAACATCAGTTTTGACTGATGAAACGAACGAAAAAAAACCCAGAATTTGCATAAGTTTGACAAATTGGCAGAAAATGGAAAGATGAATTTTGAACTATTGCTGATGTTGCTAATGGAGAAATATCTGAATAATCTTCATATATTGAGGTCTGGAAAAATTTAGTTAATGACCCTGCTTATGACTTATGAATGTCCGGGCTTATTTTCATTCATAAAGAAAACGAACGACGGGAAATAGTCGTACCATAATGGGGGAACAAGGCCATCCTGACCCCCTCGCCTTTATAAGGCAGGTTATTTTAAATACAGTTAGGATGATAAATATTTTTTTACCTCCCTTGGAGCCCCGATATTAAAGAATAAAATAATAAGGGCAATAGAACCTAACTCTTTTGAAATGAGACGCACGAGAGGGAACACCCTAGCAGATTTGTCAACGCCCTCTTAGAGCATCTAAGAGATGCAGTGTAATATACTAACTGTGGGCGTCAAGGGTGGTGGCTGCCAGAATGGATGGCAGGAAGAGGAGGAGGAGAGTAGCTACATTTATTCTGTCCGGAGAATGCCTTAATGTTGCTTAGGTTTTACCCAGACAAGCGATTTCCTCTCTTCCAAACTGGTTGACAGCAATTGGCTACCCGAAACCATTTCTCCTTTACCAACGACTCTCCCGGGTGACACTGAATTGCTATTATTAATATAAGGGTGTATGTGTACAGGGTGAGTTAAAATAAATAAAGGTGGTTAAAAGAAAAAAAAGGTAAGAGATTTGCAAAGAAATGCTAGGCGTCTGTTGAGCAGGAATAGCGCTGTCATTTTTTTCTCTATTTTCTTAGTTTTATTATTCTTTTTTATTGTATTCAATGTTGCTCTCGTGTTTATATTTTCATAGTGAGTTGGCGTAATCGGGAGATTCATCTTGTCGCAGTAGGTTTTTTTACCAATATCGGGTATCTATCTTTATCATGTTAAGTTTTCACTTTGAGTATTGCCATTTTCGGTGTGTTTTTTCATATTTTTCATACCTAGATTGGCGCTTCTCAGTTCAGCACTAGGCTTGCAGAGCTCTAGTATTTGGCAAGGTTTCTTTTATTTTGGTTGCTGTTAATGATATCTATGATTTATTTATTTTTTAGCTATGGAGTGCTTTCTTCCATATTCCTTTTTCTTTTCTCAAATTGAATGTTGCGTCAAGTGAGGTTGTTTGGTCCTATGTCATCTGCAATGTATACGGAGTAAAGAGTGGAGCTCAAGTAGTTACCCTTGTTGGAGGCCTTCTTTAAGAACTAATCTTGGTCAAACCATCCTCCCCATACTGATATAAGGCACTCTCTGGATGGCATAGTCAAGAGTAAGCTTTCTAAGATTTCACTTAGGCCCAGTTCAATATTTTTAATTGCATTTCTCGTTACCTAACATTATCAAAGGCTTCTCATACATCTTAACATACAATTTTAACATAAATCCTTTCAATTTTTACTTGTTCATTCTTTTTCGTGATAACATAGATTGCGATCTCCGTACTTCTTTTCTTCCTGCATTCAAATTGGTAGGAGTTGTGTAGGGCTTTATCTTTCAGGTGGGTGATAATTTTTTTATTTAATATTTTCTCGGAGAGTTTCGCGCCAATTCCTAGTAGATAAATTGAGCGCTAGCTCTCGTTCCTCGTTGGTGGCTTCGTGGGCTTGGATAAAAAGAATATTTTAGTCATATTGAAAGTATTGGAAAAGTATTCTGTATACGGATATGCGTTGAATATTACTCTCATTCCTTCCAAACTTTTGTTTGTGCCTTTTCCTTATTTAATTTAGTTAGCTCTAATTTTCTTTGGGCTTTCTGACGGAATAAGTTTAGCGCGCGTAGTAATTCCACTGATGTTATCTCGGCATCTTCTTTACACTATCTCTCAGCCTTTGGGGCGTGGGTGGATCATATGTATTTTGGTGTTAAACCTTTAATAACCTTATGCTCGAATACTGTGTCGTACGCCTCATTTTCCTCTTCTGTTCTAATGATTATTTCCAAAATATTATATTTCTTCTTTAAGGTGTTCCCTTGAGTTTTCTCAATTTTTTCGAAAAATTATACGAGATGCAGCCTGATCAAAATTCTCGACAGGATCATTCTATCGTCTTTATTGCTGTTTCATTAATAATTTATTCACTTCTTTTATTTCTTTTCTTCTATGTATAGAGTTGATTGATGTTCTTCTGATGTTTATCTGGGGTTTATTGTGGTTTTCGGCACAAATAATTTATGTAATCGGCCAAACTGTAGATTAAGATAGATTTATCCGTGGATTTCGCGACACAAATTCTACCTGCTTTGATTAGTGCAGCAACGGAGGATGCAGTAACCGAAGATGGTAATTTCTAAGGATTTAATCGTACCATAGCCAGTGTGATATTTTGAATATTTCTTTTCTACAGCTTGGACTTATAGATACGTTCTTATTTGTTAGTAGGATCGCTATATTGTCACTACATGGTACATAGACTGATTCCAACGTAGTAGTTGAACGGTACTCGATTATTGGCAGGCAAATGACAAATTTTGAACTGCTATTTGCCTTGACGAAGGTTGGAACATCTGGCGATATTCGCTGAACGATTCTCCTATCCAAAACGATGTCTAAGCTACTTTCAATGCCGTTGAAATTTCTAAAGCCGGATTCCTGATATCTGGCATTGAGGTTTTCCATGAGAATTTGTGGGATTGCCCTACCATATAGGCCAGTAAGCGATTGAATTGACAAAAAGTCTCTCTTTGATAATTGGTATCAGGTGGCTATAATCATTTTCCATATGACAAATTCGACCTCTATTGTAACATAGGGCTCTTAAAATTTCGTTCTTTTTTATTTAATCCTTTTTTATCGCAAAAGTGCCACCGCCGTACCGCCTTTGCGAGGTACGTTTGATTGAACGTCTAATTCCTAATTTTTATTTGCTCATTAGACGCTGATAAACGGAATTTTGGCCAAATTTACGTATTTGCGATTTTATTCTACAATTGTTCCTTTATGTTCCATAAAGCATGATACAAGTTTTCAGGGTTATATCTACATTAGTTACTGAATTATGCGGCTATTTATAGCAGTTGGTCGTAAACATAAACTTACTGACAATGCTATTGATATTCTGACTTCTTACTTTGGGCAGCATATTCGTTCAAATGTTGGGAAAACTATGATGGAAATGCAGGTTTCCATTACGTCAACGTTTCATCATGTCTTTAGTACAGATGCTCATCCACGACATGGTCTATGCCCCACTGGAAAAGAATCCTGGTGCTTTTATCAAAAAGCAGTAACAAATAGAAAAAAAGCCAGAGGGCAGAAAAATGTCTCTCACAATCAAAGTGGACGACGAGAATCAGCGTTAAATAAAGAAAATTATGAGAGAGTTTGAACACGAAAGAATTGCTCAAAAAATGTATAAGAGGACTAACACAGAATGCAAATGAAATTTTTCATTCCAAAATATGGAACAGGGCGAAAAAGACTGAATTCAATGGGTTAAAAAGAATGAACTTCACGGTTCAACATGCTACTCTCGATCACAACCTGGGTTATGAACAAATAAATCTTCTGAAGAAGATCAACTTGAATTCAAGCTGCCTAAATGGATATTTACAAGAGTAAAATAAAAAGAGCTAAAGAAATAAGGCCTTGTCATTAACTACCCCCCCCCCAAAAAAAAAAACCTGAAAACAGCAACAGGATATAGTTTAGGTGCATATTAAATCTTATAAACCGGGCAATAATAAGGACCATGGTAAGCTCTGATACCAATCTCGACTGATATCTAATGCTCTGTAAGGCATACAGAGGGCGACAAGGAACCATTAAGAAAACTAAGAAAGATTGAAACGAAAATACTAAACTTATACAGCACTATGAAATGCTGTGAGAAGCTGATGACGCACGGTAAGTGTCCATTTTCTTTTTTTTTTACTTGCATTTTTCTCCAATGTTAAAATATTGGTGGATAAAAGACTTTAGAATCCATATTTATTTGCAGGTTTTAATCAACTAAACACTAACGTGCAAATAATAGGTGTAAGATTAATTCTAGGATTATATGTTTATCTTTTAATTAGTTCATAGATTTTCGGTTATAGTAGGAAAATCCCCCGAAATCTTTTTTTGAGTGGTGATATATTACTTTATACAAATTTGTATAAGGTTTATATATAAATCATTAAAAATTAGCAATAGTTTAAACGAATAGAGGATATAGTACATATAGCCCAAATATTATTTCATTGAGTTCATTAGTTTAATTTCTATAATTTTTTGAAAAATGGTCAAAACACCAAGGTTTGAATGGAGTCCTTGGACTCCCCATATAGGTGGTGGCCAAAATTTTGCTCTTTTAAATATGGTTTTATGATATTAATACACTGTTAAAAAATTAAGGAAATCGGATATATATTTTTGCACAGATACCTAGAAATTGCGTACGGTCTCATTAACTCCATCTTCCGAAATTAAAATGAAATCTGCATTAATCTCTGAAAATATTTCAGTAAAGAGATCTTTTAGTTGTTCAGCCATTTGTGTTTAAATACATTATCCTGATATGATGATGTGTTACTTAGCGGTGCTTTTCTTGCTCTTCTTTTTCTTTGCCTGTTGCAGATTTCTTTTATGATTAGGCTTCTCATTCTTCTGTAGGACGAGTGCTAGGAGTTTTGGAATTGCTTTTCGTATCCTTTGTTCTTGTCTAAGCTCCTTTCCCTGACGTCTCAGTTCCTAGAGTCTTGTAAAATGTCTTCGTCTTCTAATTTTTCACACTGATATGAGTTCATTAGTAGATGTTTTCGCCTCCTCCATAAAAATTTGTCTGCCATTTTCACCGATGGGAGTCCCTTTTTTTACGGAATGAGTATAAGTTGAGCACCTTGTTGCAGCAGCCTCATCTAATGTCGTTTGCTACATATGCATGGAAAATACATGCAAGAATCTGTGGGTTAAGGTGGCTCGTTATGAGTCAGGAGTTGACAAAGTTTGTGCATCTCCTCACTTTTTCATGCACAGCTTACGGTATGAGCCTCAATAGTTTGCTGGACAGAAACATCGTACAGCAAATTGGCCTGACTTCCCCACCTTTATTAGAAGAATATGTACCACGAAACTAGTCATATGTCTGGCAAATCGTTAGCTACCGTTCAACTACAACATTAACCCAGTCTAGTCTGCATGTATTCATCGTATAGGGATCTTACTCACTGTCAATAGGAATTATATACAACTCACAGATGTGGTTATAAAAAATACAAAGAAGCAGCCAGGGCGTGGTAAATACACCTCTTAGAAAATTATAATCCTCCAACTTTGGATGAGGCAATTGTCGAGCAGATTGACGAGGCACCCGAATAACTTAGTGTGATAGAACGAGTTGAATCTGTGTTAAATTCAACTCCTATCCCATATTAGTTAAAACCTCGAGGAGGCCCACGTGCATCTTCGATTCGAGGCTTGGAGTCTTATCAACAGCTACCGGACGCCAATGTTTAAACAAGGAGGTTATCGTCCCCCCCGTTCGCCCCCATACGCCGACCTCGCCAGATCGAGTTAGGCTTATGGACAGATAAGGCATTTTTCTCCGGCCCAGCTGTGCGTTCCCTCGAAGCTTCTACCCCATTCTCCTCCACGCCAAGGAGATGTCCTGGCTATTTATAAGGAAACTTTACCACTAAGATCAGATTGGAGATCCAGATTTTCGTCGCGAAACATCACCACGACCCTCTCTCCCTTTGTGCGCCAAGGGACCTCGACCTCGAGATTCACCATCACTTGTCCAGAAGGAGGACAATATTCCTTGAGTGCCAAAGGTTCGAGCGTTTAGTGACGCCAAGTCCCCAAGGCATCCCCCCCCTGTTGTTCAAGGAGAACAGCATTAGAACAGCCATTGTTCGTTTTGAGCCCTTCGCCAAGAAACGGTTCTCATCCCCCCCCTGTTGTTCAAGGAGAACAGCATTAGAACAGCCATTGTTCGTTTTGAGCCCTTCGCCAAGAAACGGTTCTCACCCCCCCCCCCCTACCTGTTGTTCAAGGAGAACAGCATTAGAACAGCCATTGTTCGTTTTGAGCCCTTCGCCAAGAAACGGTTCTCATCCCCCCCTGTTGTTCAAGGAGAACAACATTAGAACAGCCATTGTTCGTTTTGAGCCCTTCGCCAAGAAACGGTTCTCACCCCCCCTGTTGTTCAAAGGAGAACAACATTAGAACAGCCATTGTTCTTGAACCCGTAGACAAGAGACGGTTCTCATCCCCCCCCTTTGTTCAGAAGAGAACAACCTAGAACAGCCATTGTTCGTCAAGCCGTTCGTCGGGTAACGGTTCTCCTTTCCAAGACGCCACGTCAGGATCCTTTTATCCCCCTCCTTCGGCTGGAACTCGCCAGTGGACCGAATATTCCTTCAAGTACCTTCCACTGCACCCTAATGAAGTTACGTAAGCCAAGCGTCACCTTTTGAGTATTGATCTCTTATTTGTCAATTCTATCTTGTGCTTTAAATGGTTTATCGAACCATCCCATCTCTTTAACTCCATATTTGTTTTACCTTTTTTGATCCCTTAAATCCTTGGATTAGCCCGAGTCTCCACGACCCTTTCCATTCTGTTTGTCAATATTTTCCGTTTTTGTGTTTGCTGATAGTTATTATTAATAAAACTCTATTTTATTAATGATAGCAATATTATTATCCTTGAGCTCAGTTCCACTTCTTAAGCATTTTGAAGATACATAATATCGGCCGCCAGACAGTAAAAACGCACTCTAAAGATAATTAAGGAAGTTCCCTCAACGAATAGTGATATATGGTATATCGTCGGGAGTCATTCTACGACATATATATATATATATATACTATTTAAATTTGGTATCAGGTGTGTAAGGTCTAACGCTATATCTTTGCAAACACTGGTCTCAGTCGAGTAAAGCATAGTGTTATTCGTTATAATAATAGGATATAGTAGTTCCCTTTTGTTTTAACGATTGCTATCCCCCCTTTTTTTTAAAACTTAAGAAGCTGGAGTAGCTCAAGGAACGGTTATAATAATTTGTTTGTGTTTTTTTTTGTGATTTTAGTCAGTGGTTATTTAGATTGAGAAACCAAGTACGAATAGTTCAGTGCCCATATTTAGGTAGGCTAATTCTATAGAGGCATAATTCTTGTTGCGAGGAATTTTAGTTGGTTGACTAGTGCGCCCCCAAGTGCAAAGATGACTCAGTTTGAAATCTTTAAAGCGCAAGGAGAATCCTGTGGACTCTCCGGAAAAGAACTAATTGAGTACATTCAAGAGGAGCAAAGAAAAGAACGAGAAAAAGAAATCCAACGAGAAGAAAGAGGGGAACGGATAAGATAAGCTGAGCTTCAGATTGAATTAGCTCGGATTAAAGCAGAAGTTCAAAGAAAAAAGGTAGAAAAAGAAAGAGAAAGAGAGGAACGGGAAAGAGTAATCCAACGAGAAGAAAGAAGGACGGATTCGCGCCCCTTCCCAGGAAAGCTGACAAAGTTTCCGAGCACCGTAAAACCCCAAAACTTCTTTCCCCAAAACCAACAACGGGACTCCAAACCTCCCGTTAAGACTTCTCCTCCATCTCTCTTCCCGAAGCGACCAACCTTATGCTTCACCTGTGGTGTAGAAAACCACATGAGCTGGAATTGCCCCCAAAATTCTAGGCTTAAAAGCGGACCAGCCCACCAAGTTCACCAGATTTATGCAACCCCGGCTCCCCCGGAGGTGCAGACCCAAGCAGCAACTTCTCCCCCTCCGTCAGGCCACCAGGTAAATTTTATTTTTGATAAAAGTTCACCAGGAACTTTGAAATTTGAGGAGGGCAGCGTGAATGGCTGCCGAGTATCGACTCTCGTCAGGGACACAGGATGTACATGCTTCATCGTGTCCGACGAACTCCTTTCCCCAGTGGACCCTAACCACGAAAAATTTGCGGTGGTACATGACCAACTTGGGCGGGCGAACCGATTCCCCGTCGCTAGATGTTACCTGCAGTGTCAATATTATAATGGCTGGGCTGAAGTCATTGTAGCACCAATAAAATTCTGTTCCGTACTTATAGGAAAGAGCTCCCAAGTAAGTTTCGACCCTGTGTTTCAGGCCGCCCTTCCTCAAGGCCGAGATAAGAAAGAAGCCCAGGAGCCCGTCCCCATCAGAACCCCGATACCGTCCGATTTCTCGGAGACCCCTAACCAGGACTTTAAGACGGCAAAAGAGGAGTGTGAATCACTAAAACCCTTAGGTGATAAGGCCCCAGACAAGGACACGGAGACTGTCCCTGGACCCCAAGAAAAAAAGAACCCCCAACGCGCCCATGGAGATACCTTCGTAGAACTGGACGAAGCATCGGCGCTTGAAGAGGACTGCACCGCGGAGTCCCTTAAGGTAATCCAGACAATGTGCATCCAACCTGATGCCGATTACCCTCCTCCTTTTCTACCAGGCGAGTCTTTGGAACCCTCTGACCTGGATAGTGACGCGCAGCTGACACCACGTCAGAAGAGTCAGCTCCAAGAACTAATTAAATGGAATCACCATTTATCCATCCTATTAGCTTTTTTCGAGCAACTGCGTGAAAATGGCCTCACCATTAGCCCCAGCAAATGCCAGTTTGCCCACGAAACCATCAAATATTTGGGTTTCAAAATAGGACAAAGCAAGTTAGGTCCCCACGAGAACAAGATTAAGGCAATCGCCCACATGCCCCTCCCGATTACAAAGAAGCCATTAAGATCGTTCCTAGGATCAGCTTCTCCCTATCAGCGATTTGTTCCGAATTTCGCTGCAATTTTGGCCCCCCTATGCCCCCTTCAGGAAAAGAATTTCCCCGATCGTTTACGTTGGAATGATGTCGCTGTTTCCCATTGTAATCAGCTCAAGAGTAAGTTCATTTCTGCCCCCATTTTAAAGTTGCCCAGCCCGGAAAAATCCGTTGGGGTTAAGACCGACGTGATCAACGAGGGCATTGGAGGTGTACTCCTTCAATACGTGGATGACAGAACGAGTCATCCAGTTGCATATGCTAGTCGTCAATTATTACCAAGCGGAAAGAGATATGCCACTAGAGAAAAGATAGCTCTATCAATTATCTGGGTCATAGACAAATTCAAGCTGTACTTGATATGTAAAGAATTTCGAATAGGAACCGACCACCGTCCGTTAGCCTATATTAGGAATTTGAGACACTCAAACGGCCGCATCATGCGCTGGAGTTTACTCTTGCAAGAGTATCAATTTAAAATAAATTATATCAAAGGTTCCGATAACCAGGTCGCTGACGCCCTCAGTAGAAATGCGTTACCGAATAGCGTAGAATAATTGTATTCATAGGATTAGTATCTCCATGTAGGTATATACCGTCTTGTACGACTTAATTTAAGATTCTTTTGTAATATAATTAATTAATGTATATGTCTGAATTTTGTAACGCTCAATGTCTAATTTTTTTTTATGTATATATATTTGTTCTTATTAATTTACGTATAAATTATTTTGTCCCGTATGTACTAAGTTTATATCATTTCATTGTTCCATGCCTTTTTTTTTTATTAAGTTGTATTAAAGGTTATTTTCCCCTGTAATCTAAAGATCAAAATAATCATGTATTGAGGTAATAATAGTTAGGTGCAGGAAGATACGGTTGGTACAAAAAAACGAGTTCCCTACAACGGAGCTCTATCGTTGTCCCTTCTCTCTTTTTTTTTCGAAGTGACAACTTCCCCTGGAATGGAGGGGTGTGATAGAACGAGTTGAATCTGTGTTAAATTCAACTCCTATCCCATATTAGTTAAAACCTCGAGGAGGCCCACGTGCATCTTCGATTCGAGGCTTGGAGTCTTATCAACAGCTACCGGACGCCAATGTTTAAACAAGGAGGTTATCGTCCCCCCCGTTCGCCCCCATACGCCGACCTCGCCAGATCGAGTTAGGCTTATGGACAGATAAGGCATTTTTCTCCGGCCCAGCTGTGCGTTCCCTCGAAGCTTCCACCCCATTCTCCCCCACGCCAAGGAGATGTCCTGGCTATTTATATGGAAACTTTACCACTAAGATCAGATTGGAGATCCAGATTTTCGTCGCGAAACATCACTACGACCCTCTCTCCCTTTGTGCGCCAAGGGACCTCGACCTCGAGATTCACCATCACTTGTCCAGAAGGAGGACAATATTCCTTGAGTGCCAAAGGTTCGAGCGTTTAGTGACGCCAAGTCCCCAAGGCATCCCCCCCCTGTTGTTCAAGGAGAACAGCATTAGAACAGCCATTGTTCGTTTTGAGCCCTTCGCCAAGAAACGGTTCTCATCCCCCCCCCCTGTTGTTCAAGGAGAACAGCATTAGAACAGCCATTGTTCGTTTTGAGTCCTTCGCCAAGAAACGGTTCTCATCCCCCCCCTGTTGTTCAAGGAGAACAGCATTAGAACAGCCATTGTTCGTTTTGAGCCCTTCGCCAAGAAACGGTTCTCACCCCCCTTGTTGTTCAAAGGAGAACAACATTAGAACAGCCATTGTTCGTCAAGCCGTTCGTCGTGTAACGGTTCTCCTTTCCAAGACGCCACGTCAGGATCCTTTTATCCCCCCCCTTTGGCTGGAACTCGCCAGCGGACCGAATATTCCTTCAAGTACCTTCCACTGCACCCTACTGAAGTTACGTAAGCCAAGCGTCACCTTTTGAGTATTGATCCCTTATTTGTCAATTCTATCCTGTGCTTTAAATGGTTTATCGAACCATCCCATCTCTTTAACTCCATATTTGTTTTACCTTTTTTTATCCCTTAAATCCTTGGATTAGCCCGAGTCTCCACGACCCTTTCCATTCTGTTTGTCAATATTTTCCGTTTTTGTGTTTGCTGATAGTTATTATTAATAAAATTCTATTTTATTAATGATAGCAATATTATTATCCTTGAGCTCAGTTCCACTTCTTAAGCATTTTGAAGATACATAATATCGGCCGCCAGACAGTAAAAACGCACTCGAAAAGATAATTAAGGAAGTTCCCTCAACGAATAGTGATATATGGTATATCGTCGTGAGTCATTCTACGACACTTAGCAACCACCTAATCAACGCAGATAGAGCTTTTATGCCGAAATTCAAGTATAGGTCCATCTCAACTTTTAGATGGACTGAAATTACTATATGAGATTAACATACTAAGGCATCAATTGATTAATACAACGAAAAAAAAAGATCAAAGAAGAGTTCAACCAGTTGATTGTTATACAATATTCGAGACGTTGCAAAGATCCGATCGAAAGTCTCGATCTTGATTCATCTCTCAAAGAATTTTGGCAAAATATCAAGCGTTTCAGAGGGTCGACTGGTAGAAGGACGAAAATTATAAATAATAAGTGAATATGGAAACATCAAAACAAACAAAAAAAATATAGAAGAAATATTTCGAAGTTTGAGGGAAAAATATTTAGTATAACTATGATAAGGAGTTAAAAGCGAAATTATAGACAATCTAAGGACCCAAATCCATAGAACGTATCCACACCACCAAGTGGATAGAAAATACGACGGAGGCACCGAGATAACCGAAGATAAACTAATCGGTGTATTGGCTTATTCCGATAGAAGGCCTTATGACAATAGAGGTTAAGAAAGTTAAACTTTTAAAAGCCACTAACGAATGTTATCGAGAAGGTGAGAAAGATTTTTAACGCCTGTATAAATACGGGATACTTTTCTGATGCTTTTAAGAAAGCATGAGAAGGATCCATTAAGGAGAGAGAGCTACGGCCAATTTCACTCTTAGAATTTGGTGGAAGCTCTTCGAGAAAATCATCAACCGAAGACATGTCTCACCTAGGGTGGAACTTCCTCTACAATCCGTAATAATTTGGGTTTGGAAAAAGCGACTTCCGGATATGGCGATAAATTTCATCACAGAAAAGCCTGGTCAAGCCAAGGGAAGGCGGGGGGGAGGGGTTAGTTACATGGACATTGTATGTACAGGAGATATCGAAAGCATTTGATAAGGTGTGGCAAAGGGGAATATCGTACGAGATCCGGTGGCTAGGATTAAGTGAAAACTTAGAAATAGCTATATGTGACTATGTCATGAAGAGAGCGCCGTATATCAGTTTGGGAAGAATGGATGTACATACCTATGTTTATGCTTAATGCAGGCCTACCTCAATGGGGGTGTCTGTCACCATCTCTCCAATCGATATACATGAAAGAGTTCCTAGCCCCTGTGAACCCTTCTGTCTCAACATTCGAGTCGCAGATAATTTCAGCCATATAATACAGTGTCTTTGGCGTAATATGCCTATGCAATCTTGTGAGACAGCATCATAATTCAAAAAATTAAACATCTATGAAGCCAAATCGAAAATAATAACTAACCAAGTGAAATTTAAGATAGTCTCCATTGGGAGAGAATAATACCAAAGATCACGATGGGGAATAGACGCTATCCCAACACCATGGAGTGCAATGTACTCGCAATAAAGATTACTTAATCCGTGTATAGGAAGCAAGTCTCTGATTGAATTTTGAAAGCAACGGGCACAGTCAAAACTCTATACATGTTTAGAAACCTCCGAGAGAGAAATAAGAAGACCTTAAAGCAATATGAGGTTTGGAAAGATTAATGACAAAGTTAGCCTAGATAACAGTGATTAACTCTGCTTTAAATAGAGAAGGAATAGATTGACGAGCGCGTTAGCTAAAATGATGTTCGTCAGAAGAGTAATTTGAAAACAGAAAAAATGAAAATCTTCCCAAGTAAAAGCGTGAACTGAGTTAACCAGGGCAAGCAATGATTGTAATTTTTACAAGGTTTATTTTTAAACTTGACAATGAAACACAACATAAGTGTAATATCGAGTAAGGAGAAAACTGGAAATACACAGATAGAGTATGGTAATTATGAATAAGTACAAATGAATTAATTCTTTGTTTGAGTGATTAATGAATGTGGACCACAGTTATTATTTGATACGATGGGAATGAATATGAGTTAGTTTGCATATAGTAATATAAATTGCATAGCGATGTGATCAATTAAATGCTATATCGATTATGTGGTAAAAATTAGCGTTAGAGATTATAGGGGGTAATTTTAATGTTATAGCCACTGACTGTGTTGCATGAATTATAGCCTCCAGAGAAAACTAGAAATACAAATAAAAGAGTGAATTACATTCCGAACACTTAAGACATTCGAATAAGCTGATTAATAGGAGCGTTATTATTTCTGACCTTGTCCGGTGGGTAGAAAATACAAAAGTAGATTGTGAATGCGAGAGAGGCAAGGAACGAGGGAGGTTGAGACTGATTGGTTGATTTAAAATGCGTTAGACAAGGATTGAGATTGAAGGAAATAAATTATGCAAGATGCATAATTTCTTAGATGAGGAAATGCCAACTGCATTTTTATGAACTTTTGTAGGAGCTAGCAAAGATATCAGTTGCTACAAACTACAATGTAATTGCAAGATCTACCCTACTCTATCCTGCTTCCGCACTCTTTTGTGCCTCGAGGAAACAAAAGAGGAGACTACATTTCGTGCAGAACAAATGCGTGTACCTTACTCTGGATACATACAGGCGAGAAAGAAGACATCAAGAAGAGCTGTACACCGAGGTGGGGTTATGTCTAATTAACGTAGTCATCGAAGAACGGACAAGGAATATGCAGGAACTGGCTAATTAAGAGATAAATGAGGAAATAATCCACAGGGTTAACAAGAGAATAGCGAAAAGTCATGTAAGATTTCCATGCTCCTCTAGCCTCGTGGCTAAAGGTGATGGAGTGTCGTTCTACTCAGGAAAAAAGTGTTTAACACCTGAAAGAAGAAAAAACACCCATCATGAAACACTGAATTAAGGAAATGAAACCGATTATTTAAAAAAGAACAATTAGGACTCAAAGGTCCCGATTAAGACATGGAGAAGGAAGATTACAAAAACACAAAACCAACATACACCACAAAATAAACAATATAGAAAATTCTAAGTAATTAATAACTAATATTATTACATATACCAACAGCAAATGCTCAGTAAACATACCAAAGCATTAAAGATTGTAACACAAAAGGCTTGAACGCAATTAAAATAAGTAAAACAGCAAAACAAAAATACTCAAAAACAGAAAAATATAATGAAAGCGATAAACCTAATCAATCCCAGGCACCTCGCATTCCTTTGCAGGCGGTGATGAGGAAACAGGAGGTTGTTCATTGTGTTCAAAATTGAGTTCAACTCTAAATCCTTTTATTACAAGACTTCCCTCTGCTTAGGCTAGTAATTGTTTACCTGAAAAATTGTTTACATTACCGTCTTGAACTTCATCACCACGATCCTCTGCACTTTTACTTCCATCATCAGGTGGCATTAGAACAACATCAGCACTGATCAGTCCTTCGTCTTCTTCTTCCTTTATATAATTTAGCATTACATCCATTGTAAGGGATTTAGTAAATTTGTTTCAATAAAATAAACGAGATAAATAGGTATCTAGCGTACTATCTAATGCATGTAGGTATATATATATATATATATATATATATATATATATATATATATATATATATATATGTATATAATATATATATAATCTATGTAAATATACATAATGTGTTTTGTATCAGTATTAAAAAATATCCTATTATTAATTCAATACTATTATATATACTAAAAAAATAAGATTTCAAAATATTTATGGAGTTAAAGGATATTTTAACGCCAAATAATATAGAAAAGTTCATGCACCCATTCATGCCCGGTGTTCCAACATTGGAACAACCAAATATTGATTCGATTTTTACCATAAAATGTTTGAGGTAATATTAAAATTACAAAAGGGTTTTATTTATTAACCTATTGTCAAAGTATAATGATATTAGAAATAAAATTAATCTTAAAACAAAAATAAAATCTTATCTTTTCTTACACATGGTGTAGAATTCGAGCAGCAAAGAATATCAACCCTCTTCGGAGCCGTCTCAACCGCACACTAAGCATTGAATCGCTAATTTGTGTGCTTATATGCTTGTCAGAATCCGTGTTACAGCACTTAATAAAGATAGATCAATCATTCAGGCTTCAGTATAGATTCGCAGGAAACATGTTACTGAATTCATTTAATTTTAAGTTCAAAATTACTACCCAAAATAGTTAGGTAGAAATAGAATTTAAGTTCAAAGGCTAAACGGATTGAAGGCGAGAAAAAGCCATGGATATCTGATGTGAACAGAAAACAACGTCTTTAAGTTGGTCAAAGATCTCATTAATTGGATGGGGGAAAAAGTTCTTTGGTTAAATGAATTAAATTATCAGATATGTAAGAAAGTCTATTGTATTGTCGTCTACATGTAAAAACCTATATTTTTAACAATGTTGCATATTTTCAGCAATTCGGAGGCTACCTTTGTGGGAGAGGAATTGGATATGCCTATAATCTTTAGTACTAAGTGTGAAGCATGTAAGTTGTCTTATTTTTGTATGAGGTTGCATGTCTTCATCAGAGCCGCAGAAGATGTTTGTTTGGCTTAAAAAACGAATTTTACAACATGTTGTCAAAAGCATTAGAGACATCTATCCCTATATTGCACCCCACAGCCCCAAGAAAACAAGTTGCAATTTCACCACGACAATTCCCCATGACATACATCCATCCACAGTAAAAGTAGTTTTTAGACCTCAACACACATAAACTCTCTCTTTTACATCTTTTGGGGCTGTTACAGCTGCGTCTAAAGTAGGTTTGCCCCAAACAGCTTTGTTAGAACAGAAATTCTTTATTTGTCACTGCCGATTTAGTCAGAAGATATTTGTCTCATCACAGCCATGTTTGCAATGTTGTTCACCGTCACAGCTTCTTCAGCACCTTTTTTGTGGTCAAAACTGCGTTGCAAAGATTGTATTTCAATAAATATTTTTGTTTTCTTTTAAACATTCCATCGTAGAAAGTGCTCGCAAGGGGCAAATTTTTTTACTACACATCTAGTTTGTCTTCGTAATCTTGAAATCTTCAAGTGGTTCCGTTTATCGGACACTCTAATTATGTAGTTTGTATAAATCTTCACACACCCTAACCCCACCACTGATTTTATATACCTTTCCAAAAACTTTCTGGAAATGGAGGTATAGCCGATATATATATATATATATATATATATATATATATATATATATATATATATATATATATATATATATATATATATATATATATATATATATATATAGAGAGAGAGAGAGAGAGAGAGAGAGAGAGAGAGAGAGAGAGAGAGAGGTTGAGGATAAATCCCAAAATGAGACATGTAAAATTTCTCATTTAATTAAGTACAACGTTTCAGGTATCTTACCCATCTTCTGGTCTTTAAAAGAGATTTAGAACACGTTTAAAATTACAAAAATTATAATGCACACAAAGTTTAAAAATAAATTATTTAGTTAATTGAAATTATGGCAAATCGTTTGAAAACTATTGAAATTTAGATATGGATCAATTATGCATATTTAAAGTACCCATAATTGATCCATATCTAAATTTCAATAGTTTTCAAACGATTTGCCATAATTTCAATTAACTAAATAATTTATTTTTAAACTTTGTGTGCATTATAATTTTTTGATTTTAAACGTGTTCTAAATCTCTTTTATAGACCAGAAGATGGGTAAGATACCCGAAACGTTGTACTTAATTAAATGAGAAATTTTACATGTCTCATTTTGGGAAGTATCCTCAACCTCAAAATAAGCCTTCTTAGAAGCAAACCTATAGAATATATATATATATATATATATATATATATATATATATATATATATATATATATATATATATATATATATATATATATATATATATATATATATATATATACATATATATATATATATATATATATATATATATATATATATATATATATATATACATATATATATATATATATATATATATATATATATATATATATATATAATATATATATATATATATATATATATATATATATATATATATATACCAGGGATTGGATTCGCCATTCCCCCCTAAGAGGGATCTTGCGCTTCCCTACTATGATTAAAATATAAAATCTAAAAAATAAACAGCCATGGTTAAATTTTTATACATTTTCTCAACTTCGCCAATATAATCATTTTAAAAAAGCAACTCTAAACTAAATTTCTTGCCTTTCAAAATATCACATTGATAAAATATATTTTTATAGAATAGATAGAATAGAAGATATATAAAAATAAATTTTCTAAACTTCGCCTCTTGTAATTCTTTGGGTTTTAAAAATTTCTTAAAATTTTGATACTTATATTTATTTCTGAACTTCACCATTTTGTTTTATAATATTCTAAAAGAATTATTAGAAATAACTTTGATGAAAAAACATAAGTTATAACCAAACTAAGATGAAATTATTATTCAAATAGTAAAAAAAATCCCTTAATGATATATATATATATATATATATATATATATATATATATATATATATATATATATATATATATATATATATATATATATATATATATATATATATATATATATATATATATATATGAATCCAACAAGCCGCAAGAAACAGAAAACCTAGATATTTTTTATTCGGAAAAGTTATGTCCTAATTCGCAAAAATCAGGTAATATAGTAATAGACTATTTTCATTTTTAATTTTTTTCCTGAAGATCTTATGCAGCAGCAATAATTATTATTATCTTTTTCGAGAGGGAACGCGAGCTATAAGAAATTATTAATTTCGATATCTTAAATTCGGCTGAATTTTCAACATTGGTCATGAAAATTATTTAGAACAGGGCAGAATTGAGGTAAAAAGACCGATTGAATGGCAAAATCGAAAAAGACCGAATTCACATAAAGTTGGTGAATTAGTAAGAATTTGAAAGTTGACGACGCTTTTGAAGTAACTCAGGTCACTCTTTTGTTTGCGAATTCAAATACGAGTATATCAATTTGTTGCTCACAGTCCTTGTATTTTGATTGAATTTCTTCGGATACACTTCTTTATCAATATCTCCGTGCTTGCTGCTCGCTCGTAAATGATAGTATTCAGGCTTCAATTTCTTTTATTTTAAGGTTTTATTCTTTCATGAAATTAATAAATCATTTGTTCAAGCTTAGTTAAAAAATTGATTTGCGCAAATGACATATTGACAAGATTTTATTGATAAAGGTACAAAGCATTTCACTCATAGTAATGGATATTGATTATAGATGACAATAAAAATCGCCGATTAATGTCCTAAAATATATAGACACACACAAGTTAAAAAGACTTATGGAGTAAGAAAAAGATTAAAGAGAGATTTCCAAACTATTGTGCTTTAGTTATATTCCAATCCTCCGTGAAAGGATTATAAATCACACCCTATTCCAATTTATATAATTATTTATTTACCTCTTTGTAGTTTGAAGAGTTTATTTTTGATAAGAATACATATTCCACATATATGATATGTTGTATGCCAACATGGAAATATTTGGGGTTAATATAAATGAACTTTATGCCCTTGAGCATATTATACTGGTCAAATACAAATCCCTTTTTAAATTATTTTCAAAATGTTTTGCTATTGTTTTCTCCATGAAAAATTGTTGTTTAGGGAAAATGATGAGATTCTAGAAGGATATAAACACACCAAACATTTAGATGCGGAATAGGTAAAAAATTAAATCAGAAATAATCGTAAACGTTGCGAAACGAGCTCATCACTTCTTCAGAATAATTAGGCAATTGGTCATATAAGCCTTCCATCACAATAATGTCACTAAATAGTTTCCACTCACGACAAACGATGACTAATCACTGTCCAAACAAAAGTCATCGCTGAGGGTATCAAAGTTACAAACACCGTGTGTTGTAAATGTTGTTTGCCACGTGATACACCTGTCACACAAAAACGATTGTTTGTATAAGACAAAGTTAGGGTGGATAAGTTGAATGATAATAGCTTAAGTTAGGATGGGGTTAGGTTGTATAAGGTTTAAGTTATAGAATCGATGATGATAATTATGTCGGGTTTAATTTAAGTGGTTAAGATAGGGCAACGTAGGGTTATTTAGGTTAACTTTAACTTATGTCAGATTAGTTTGGTTGTAGTTTAACTTGGGTTAGGTTAAGATTAGGTCAGGTGTTGGCTAGCTTAGATGACTAGTTGTGGTTCATTAGGTTTTAGCTTCAGGAAGAACTTCTCAGACGGTAATCTAACTACACTAGTCGCTTTTAATCTCACGTCGAATCCGCAGATGCGAAATGGCATTTTTCATTAACCCTGTCTTGAGGAGGGAGGTGGATGTGCGAGTGAGGAGAGTGTGGGCGAAGGTAGAGCGCGGCTGTTATAGTAGGAGAGGACGGGATAGTTATGGCACTGGTAAGATTCGCACACTGAGCAGATGTCCAGTGTGATAGAAGACAGGTTCACTAACTCGACGGTGAATAGATCGGTAAATAATAATAATAATAGTAATAACAATAATATTAATGACCCTTTAATAATAATAAAATTTAAATATAGGTCATTCATTAATTTTTTTCACCATGAAGATTTGTTATCCATAAAAACAAACGCACCAAAACATCACATGGAACTACCTCTAAACAAACATACATCAGCTCTGGGGCCGACCTGAAAAGTATAAGGGTTGACATTGGTACGAGTGCAAAGTTTTACCACATGAGAGTCATTCTATTGATGTTTACTTCCCACGTTCACCTGTAGATATCTACTGAAATTAGCGTGGGGCGGTTTAAATTGATATGATAAATCGAAGCGAAACAGAGACTGAAATTTGACGTATCAGAATCACGAAAAAGCAGAAATGGGAGAAGTCAGACGGACTAAAAGTGACTACAGAGTTCGAATAACCGGAAAGGATGGCATGTTTTTTGTTTCCATTACTTACACAATATTTTATGTCAATAAAAGTTATTTGTTACGTTTTTATGTACCTCAGAAAATAACGAGAGCTTTAACTCTTCGAGGAATACTCTTTTTCAGAGAGGGTTGTAAGGAAAGACAAGAGATTTTCTGTTTTAATGCGGTATATTTTACATATTCTCACGATATTAATTAAATGTGAAGATATTTAGGTAACACACTTTCTATGTAATTATTCAATAAGTTAGCATTTCTCTTAAAATTAAAATTGCTGATACTTCACAAAAAATATTCGCTTAATTTTAGTCACCTTGGAGAGGGTAATCATAGAAGAATTACCATTTATACTTTTCACCCTATTTGAAAGTAATGATACTTGTGAAATGAATGAAATGTTCTTTTGTTTCGTAGAAGTTATACAAGAAACGCAAGTAAATTATGCTAGGAAATGGATTTTAAGCTTTGATTGGGAGTCTTTCGAAAATGAGGAATAAATAGATTAGCGGTGACCATTCGCCTTGAAATATGGCGAGGACATAGAAACGCAGACAGGAGATATCGTAAGTCTTGTCCTTCTGGTGTGGTGGTAAATGAGATCAATTTTCTCATGACTCATCTAAACTGACCTCAACAGAATTCAGCTTCCTATGGACAATTCGGTGTAAGTCCTCTTTAAATTATTTTAGGTGAGTTTGAAGCGTTCCTCTGGTTTAAGAATAATTTGTCCCTATTAAAGTACGAGTAAGTACCAAAGGGAACAGAAGGAGGTGGCAAGAATCATATCTGCGGAACATGAAGAAGGTTCGTTTTAATCTATCTCGCGTCACTTTGGCAGGGTAGAAATTTCTATTGCTCTGCCAAAAAGGCCTATGTGAGTATACGGAATTTTTGGCAAAAAGCCAGGATCCACATTCTAATTTTTCAGTGAGTTAAGCAAAGTTTTATGGTGTTAATTGTCAATTTGATCGTATAATAATCTGGTTCTTGGTATATTTTTAAATGTATTTATGGTGGTTGTTACTCGATCCTAAATACCTCTAATTTTTCATTCAGCACAAAATAATTTAGTTCGTTTTGTATTTCTTATTTACTATTCTGCGCATAAAGTGTTTTTAGGAATGTGCTAAACACTATTCTCTTTAAAACGGTTTTAGGTGTTAGCTTCTACCCCTTTTACTTATTTTAAATTTGATGGTTTATGATATAAATTTTGCCCCAAGCGAATTAGATTCCCTCGATCTCTTTTTGCATTCTCCGCATTTGAATGTTTCTAATTGGTACGCGAGTTCAAATGTTTTTGATTTGTTGCAGATTTTACAGCAAAAAATTGTCATGAATTATGATTTTATTTTAAATGGAGCGAGTGTGATTTTTTGTTCTTTTCCTGAACAAATTTGTGGCTAAATCTAGTTTCATTGATTAATGGTAATCCTATTCAGTTTCAAATCGTTATTGCTTTGCTAGAATTTTAGCCAGATGGAAATTTTATAGTAACCTTTTAATTATATTTCAAAGTATTTTGGCTTCATTGTCTGTCTTGGCCGACTTATTACTTGAAAGTCTCTTGATGGATGAGTGGAAACCACTAATATGTTTACCATATTTCTTGTTTTTATAACGTTTTAACCACTTTCAATTTGGGGGGCAATTTTTAAGTCTGTTTGAGCTACTGCTCGATTGAAAAGGCCTTGAAGGAAGAAAATGGTAACCGATATTCCGGTTCAAATGATTACTTCCGCATTTGCTTTACCACTGATATTTTCCGCCCTATACCCACCTCAGTAAGGCCTTGAGTATAACGTGGGATCCCACCTAGGGATCGTTGCATGCCCGCCTTTTAATGAAAAGTCAATCCTAATCTTGACTCCCATTCCGCTACTAAAAGTAGCCAATGAGGCTTAACTTTTCTCAACGTTCCAAGCTGCGATCCCATCTAGCTGCGTTATAGCCCAGTTCCAAAAGGGCTTAGGAAATTAGCTTCATTCTAAAACATATATAAAATCCTGAATTACTGGGAATTTAGAGGATTTACCTGGAATGAAACTTCTGATCATCGCGAAGTATTAAGAATTAAATGCGAAAGGATACATAACTATTGCTCAGAGGGAACTTGAAACATTCAATTGGGCTATTCCCAGTGGTAATAAGGCCCAAAGAGAGAATAAGTAGAATAATAAAAAGTACTGCACGAACAAAGTAATGCCACTTTAAATTTTGGGGGCCAGTAGGGCGCATTTTATCACCTTATCCTAACGATCCATAAATGTTGCCTCTCGAAACTTTAACGCTTTCTTTACAAAATATTTTTTCCAAGTTTGTATAGGGGACATGCCCTCGTTGCTTGGCATCTGTAAGAATATTTTCTGTAGTAAAACGGAAAGATTGTTCGATGTTTGACTGTAAATTAACAGAAAAACAAAATAAAATATATCAAAATTAGTTCAAATAAAGTTTGCCTAAATTTAAAAATAAAACAAGTTTAGTTAAAATTAATCATGGGTTACTGAGTAAACTCTACTGCGTATACTCTTTTAACTAAAATTTGCTTATATTGAAGAGTTGGAGAGCTTGATACCCAGAGCCTCTACGTTATACTTGAGGCTATTGGGGTTATATTAATTAGGATTTCTGAGGACACTTGCTATCTTCTAGGTTATGTTTGGTTTTTCAAAGGGGCGTTGTCTTTTTGATTATTTAGAGCTGATGAGGTGAGACAAAGTTTAGCTCAATTTGTTTGAGTTTTTAGCTTTATTATGATTATGAAGTGCTTGCTGCATTCTGTAGGTTCGTCAGATATTTAGGTTGGTGGTTTTATTAGAGAATTATGGGTGGGTTCTTTTGTTATGATTATTAGGTTAGACTGGTTGGGTTTTATGACCCTGTGTGAAGTTTATGATTCTTTTTTTTTGTATCACTACTTAAATAATCTAAACTAACCTATTAGAACAAAAATGTATAAAAGGAGTGTGTCAAAAAGAGACAGTTAACCACACGCGGGATGCCTGGAATGGCCATAAGCAGTCCCAAGGGGACATACAGCCCCTGGGAACTGGTGCACTTATGGTGCAGATAACGAGAGCGTTCTAAGCATATGGAGTTCAAAACAGATCAGAAACATCGCGCGACCGTGGGAATCCACGCAGGACGCGCCTCGTCTGATAAGACACACTCCCTTCCGGCGCCTCGGGCGATGCACGTACGCTGAGACCAGATAAATACTCAGACAAGGGCCACCAGAAATCAGTACAGTTGCCGATAGCCGTACCGTGCAAACACCGTGCGTAGTACCCGCCAGCCCCTTGACTGGACGAGCTGCACTCGAGGCTGTCTCGCTCCGAACTGAAGACAAGGGTTTCCGCTAGATAGACGCTAGTTAACAGACAAACCTCTAGCAACCTCAGATCAGCTCCATTCTCGCGTGGCGTACTCCCTCGTTCATCTTCAGCGAGATTAAACAAAGTATTTGCAATTAGACATTGCAAAAACCCGTCGTCACCAGGCCCCAGCCCATCCAATTTAGGTGAGTCTCCCTCGAAACTCAGCCTACACGTTTTCTCTCAAGGCTTCATTCGTGAGTCCAGTGAACGAGTCTCATCAATTCCCGTTATACCCGAAGTCTCCTTGACCTTGATTTTGTACTTCCGTATTCACCCCTTTTCGTGTTGTTTATTTATATTAGAATTACTTATATTCCTTACTTTTGTATATGGTAAAGTATTTTTCTATAACGAGTTTCTCTCAAACCAGAACCCCTAGAAGTTGTTTAACTTAGGTCAACTATCGCACTCAGTTTGCTATTGTTTTCTCACGCTCTTAGGGACCCCGATTTTCCCGAATATTTTTACTTCCCCCTTGTTCCGTTTAAGGAAAGTCAGTACAAGGTCACTCAGCGACATTGACTTTACGACAGTCTATTTTTTTATTTACAAGAGATACGCATTTTCGCGTCTATTGAGGACGAAAATGAAAAAGTTCAGAAAACTTTCGAAATAATCTGATGGGTTTTTCAACTGTATATTTTTTTCTGTTGGGGTTTCGATATCATATATGCACCATTAAAACTTCAGCTTAATACATAACCTATTAGATTATTTACAAAATATAGACAAATTACTATATATTATTGAGTGTAACATGAATGACAAAAGCTCTTTCTAGCATTGTAATACTACTTATTTGTCGAAACAGTCGGCTGTGTAATGTGCAGTCTTCCTATGATAAGATAGTACTAAACTACTACTACTTAACGGTATATTATTACTATCTAATACAAGAGATAGAGAAAATTTTACATGTATACTGTGAAAAATGAATTAATAAAATACGGATTCAGCAGAATCAAGGATTCAGTTTATTAAAAATAATGACGTGTTTCCCACATCTTTGAATCTTGCGCCAGTTCGCCGACCCCCACTCCTTTTACATAATAACTTTAATGAAAGAATTATGAGAGAAGTTTTATATTCATAAGGAATTATAAATTTTTTGTCGGGAAAATTTTTGCTCCTTTTTTTTTAAATGTTTTTTTTTTCTAATATCAAATGAACGATATAATACATATCCTTGTATCTGTAAAAATAACCTGAATAAATTGAAATATTTACTGAAATTATGTAAATAAAATTTTAATTCTGCTGATTATTGAATTCTTACGGTTCTTAAAACCTTTTTCCACGAACAGATTTAGTAACTAAATCCCCAAAGGGAAGCAAGACTCTCCTTACCTTGTCGAAATAAAAGGAGATGAGTCTGTGTCAAAAAGTTGCGTGGTGTATAGCTGGGACCTTCTTGGAGTTAACGAAATCGCGGAGTGTCTTGCGGAAATTACCTAGCCCGTTGGAATCGTGAGCAACAACAGGGCGATTCCCGACGCTTGGCTCACTGCTGAGTATTTCCAGGTGGTACACGTGTGGAAAGTGATTCCAGAGGCGTTTCAGCCACTCGAAAGGGATGTGGTCTTCAAATCGAACACTTTCCTCGGCGGAGGGATCACTTGGGAAGCCTAAGAAACGAAGTACCGCAAATTGAGTTGGAGAATGGCTGATCCCTGGCCTTTTCCCTGCCCAGTTATGCTTCCTAAATCTGGTCCCATCTGAACCGAAAGGGAGAGATCATAAAACAAAGCCGAAATTAAACAAAACTTGCGGGATTCAGGTTAAAATAGGCATGTGTGACAAGTCAGTCTGCATTAAGAAAGCTTGGAAGAGGATTTAGTAAAAGAGGTGATGGCGTTGACCACTGAGGATAAAAATAGAACGATACTAAAAAAAGAGTGAACTGCGGTTTAAGGACAGCGGTATTGAAGGAAATTTTGACATGAAAGGACTTGGTTCTCTACTTGAAAGAGATGATGTCCCCTCAACTCTTCTGGAGTGAGGGTCGGAAAAGAGTCAAGAATTTCAACTCCTAATCTGTAAATCCGATTTTGAGTAAATAGAGGGTAAGAGAAAAGTGAAACTATAAAGAAAAACAAGAAATTTTAAAGTGCCTATCAAACCAAATAAGAAAAAAAATTAATTACCGCACCCAAATATATTAAGTCATTCGAAAATTCAACTAAACTGAATTTTTATTAACATGATTCAAACTATTAGTTCAATTTTCAAATGACTCAATATATTTGGGTGCGGTAATTAAATTTTTCTCCCATTTGATTAAATGAGCACTATCAATTTTTTTATTTTTCTTTATAGTTTCACTTCTCTCTTACCCTCCTTCTACACAAAATTGGATTGACAGATAAGGTGTTAAAATTCCTGACTCTTTTCTGACCCTCATATGTAGGGTTTTCTGCTTACTGCAAGTTTTAATCAATCAAATATTGAAGGTATTTCACTGAGCAAATAGAAAACATGAGCCAATAAATAGGGTGTTAAAAATTAATTATAAATTCATTATATTTTACTTAAACAAATAGTTAATGTGACCACTTCACTACTGCCATACGTCACATGTTCTTTTGTCTTTTTTTCTAACTTCATTTTCAGTAAATTTGTCTTTTTGGTTGGAGTAATCCTTCTATATACATAGGGGAATATATGCAACAATCAAATAAATTTTATTTTAGGGGATTGAAGAGGCCATTAAATATTTCAGATGACATTAGGTATCAATAAGTTATTTTGGATAGTATTAGTTGATAAATTTGTAGTTCCGTCTTGCTGGAAAAAGTAGTACCTTTCAAGGTATTGCTGATGACAAATGTGGAGGTGACAGAGTTTACTTTTATTAACCTCACTAAAATGAATTCTCGTTTGACCTTTCCTGCAGAAACTATTAATTTCTTGCAGACTCATGGATGGGGGCAAATTAAAAATAGTCGCGTTATATCTCTGTTATTGGAACCAAAAAGTGTTACTTTGTCTGTTTATAATACCTTTATATTTGAATCTGTTTCTTGTTTGAGCACAATTAATTTTGTTCCATCTTAACTCGGATTCTCTTGCATAACTTCATATTTTGATGCTTTTGCAATGCCTAGTAAAAACGAGGTGGAAAATTCTATTCTCCCACTTAATCTGTCTTTAGAATCTAGTTGTTCGTCGTGAATTCACCTTGGTTATATTTGGTGGTTGCTTTCCGGGCAAACATTTACTTTTATGTTGTAGCCTTTTCAGATGACATTAGGTATCAATAAGTTATTTTGGATAGTATTAGTTGATAAATTTGTAGTTCCGTCTTGCTGAAAAAAGTAGTACCTTTCAAGGTATTGCTGATGACAAATGTGGAGGTGACAGAGTTTACTTTTATTAACCTCACTAAAATGAATTCTCGTTTGACCTTTCCTGCAGAAACTATTAATTTCTTGCAGACTCATGGATGGGGGCAAATTAAAAATAGTCGCGTTATATCTCTGTTATTGGAACCAAAAAGTGTTACTTTGTCTGTTTATAATACCTTTATATTTGAATCTGTTTCTTGTTTGAGCACAATTAATTTTGTTCCATCTTAACTCGGATTCTCTTGCATAACTTCATATTTTGATGCTTTTGCAATGCCTAGTAAAAACGAGGTGGAAAATTCTATTCTCCCACTTAATCTGTCTTTAGAATCTAGTTGTTCGTCGTGAATTCACCTTGGTTATATTTGGTGGTTGCTTTCCGGGCAAACATTTACTTTTATGTTGTAGCCTTTTCTGGTCTACCACTGCCTAACAACAATCTTTTTAAACTACAACCTTTTCATGGATACCTTCTTCTATTAATGGTTTGCCTCATTTATTTAACAAAATATCACTAAAGCTTTCAGAGAAATACTAAAAATAATCATAACATTATTAGTCTTCATAACTTCGGCATTCCCTAGGCAAGCCTGCTAAAGATAGACGGGCAATTTTTAAAATATGCTTTTAATATTTTCAATCAGATAATGCTATAAAATGTATATAATTCAAACTTACAGTGAGAATGGAATATATGTATATATATATATATATATATATATATATATATATGTATATATATATATATATATATATATATATATATTTATTATATCACGGATAAAAAATTAATTAAATTATTTAATTTTGTATGTTTTTCTAAAATGTGTCTTTGAATTGATGGTCCCATCTATGATGTGGATACTGCCGCTACTCTTAGATGAGAAACACCCTCAAACTTGACGCTATGGATGGTGTTCTTACGGTCGTAGGCACTGCCGTATTTCCTCCACACAGGAAGGCAATTGTTACGGTCAAACAATTATATTTTTGTCTCTTCTGACAACAAGACATTATCCCAGAACTCAGTAAGTTTCTCCAAATGCTCACATGCGAACTTCTACCTAAGAGCTTTGTCTTTTCAGCAGCAGAGGTGTCTTCCTTAGCTCCCTATTAATAAAATCATGCCAGTTCATTTCAGTCCTAAAGCTTCGCCTTGTCACCGACGTCCCTGCCGACAGGAACGTCGCATCGTCATATGGGCAACTCTAACCTTCCTGAGTATTACGCGAGAAACTGTGGGAAAAATCTTCCGAGGAGCACTTAAACGTTGAATATTGGCGATGGTTCCCATCTTTTTCTACTTTAGAATGACAGAGCCAATGATGATGAAAGGTATTTTCAGCTACTCACAAATCTTCCAGTAGCTCGACTTATCAGTATGAAGCTTTAGGATAGAGTTTTTCTGGTACCATGCCCGAGAAACAGGGAGGGTTGGAGTCAGTAACGGCATCCGTCCGTAAAGTCTCTGCTAAAAGCTTAATGGATGAATCTTTTACCGAATGAGAGTAACGCTATGACGTTATACATCGCCCTAACTCTTTGGACCAAAAAAAGCTACCGCATCAAGAGCGGATGCGGCCAACGAAGTGAGCCCAAATAATTGATTGAGAGTGAAAGGCTTAAATAAAAATGCACTAAACAAAAATCTTTGGAAACGACTCTTCAAGAACAGTGACACCGGGTAGTGAAGAGCCGTGAAGAAGAAGAAGAAGAAGGTGAGTCCTTTTTCTTCGCCATGAAAACCTCTTTACTGCGGTAATGTCGACTGATGAATGGCATTCCAACCTATCCTGAAATCTTTTTGACTGCTGTACATATTAGTAAAACCCTTTAGAAGCTTTTTTGCCCTGTCACAGCTAATAGTGTCTCTCGTCTTTACAAATTAATTTTGTTAGGTAAATGTTTCTGTACGAATACTTTTTTACCCGTTTTCATAAATTTCATGTTTATTGAATATTTATTTTGTTTCATGCCGTTTTGTGTACATAATTTTAATTTTTACGTTAATATTTAACTATTAAGTAAATTTCATGAAGTTTGATGCGTAAGAAGTCGACTAAAATTTAACTTTGAAGGTGTACGAATACTTATTTCTCCCCACTGTACATCAACATGTTCCTGAAAATGGTGACATTAACGATCGTAAATTTAGCCCGAACACCCTTTACATAATATTGGAACAACATTAGTAAGTTTACTCTTAAAATAAAATAAGGGGTGTGGATACATATGAGCAGATATGGCGAAAAATAAATCTTCAGAAAGAGTAATGAACACTTTCGTAAATATTCCTTGAAAAAAAAAGGTAAAAGGAAGCCTAAAGGTGGAGTTCAGAGCATGATATTGAAAACGATGCCAGATATCACCAGCCAATGAATCAATCTTATATATGAATCTTCCTTAGTTTATGAGTAAAATGCACTAAATAAGAGAAATAATACAAGAATAGATAAATATATAATCTTCATCTAGTTCTCTATAGACTTGTGGATACTGTGTTGTATTTCTGACGTCGAGTTGCCGAGTTCAGAAACAAAAGTATACGTGAGGAAGATCACCAATTTATAGGGGGAAGGAGATTCGATTTATCGGGGTGCCGCCAGGTTTATAGATGGCCTGTTTATACATGCATAAGGATCGGTTTATGGATGATAACAATGGATGGTCAAAGGAGGTTTATCTAATAGGTAAGTGGCAGTAAATGTTACCCGGTTAGTAGGAGCTTGGCCTCTAGTCACAATGGCGAGTATATTGAAGAGACTTTGTTGCTATTTCACACGACGGGTGGTGAAGACCTTTGGCAACTGAGTTTACTTTATACCTCCGTCGAATTTTTTCTGACTCCTTAATAATTCTCCACGATGGGAATGACTTAGGCTGGACATACCAAAGGTTTCCCAATAATCAGGCTAAAGGACTTCGAAAAGGACTTAGTCAAAAAATATAAATTTATTCTTACACTGGACTAATAAAGGGGCAAGCGGCACATCACGAGTACGTTGCGGTCAATAAGTAGACTGTGTATTCTACGCGAAGTATTGGGTTCAAATGCGACAGGACTTGGTCGAATAAAATGGGTTCCGTAACGCTACCAAGGGAGGAAACGGTGTTAACGAATAAAGATTCTCTTTCCCTGACTCTGGTTGTTCCTATAAGTTTTAAATAATAAATTTCTGATTATATATTTTTGTTCGTTTCCTGAGAGGCGTAACCTAGCCTTGTCCGTAGGGGCAGACCCTATTGAACTGGCTGGTTAATTTCCAACCCTAGGGAGGAGCTATCTAACAGCTGTGTGTGTAAGATATACTTACACATTTCCAATAGTTGCATCTTTATTATAGGATTCGCTTGTAACAGATCTGTTTTAGAATTTCTTTTGGTCAAATTCCGTATTTGCTAAGGTGATTTGTAGCCCCCCGTTTTCTGATAAATCCTTCCCAAGAAGAGAATGTTTGTATATGCGTGACCTCGATTTGACTCAGGTGTCTGACCTGATATTTGCTTTCCGCGTTCGTATTTTGTGTGTTCCCGCACGCGACTCTACCGACCGCGTGCCTCATTTCTATTTATACAAATTAATAAATATATTTTCATACCTTATTCTCTATACAAATTAATATATTGAAATTAAGATATATATTCTCGGTTCCTTATTCTCACATTAGACATATTATTTCCGTAATTTACATGTATTGCAATTTGTTAGGATTTGATAAACCAACGAGCGTCCATTTGTAGATTTTTTTGCTAGGCCTATTAATTCTTGCTATTTGGGGCCAGCACCCTACATATTATAGAACACACGCATCACGAGCTGGCAGCCTGTTGACAGAAGCGCTCTGCTTACTCCCACAGTGGTAGTCAGCAACTACACTTCATCAAGCTAAGAGAGACTCACGACAAAGCTATCATTTCCTCTATGGTGCTCAGGTTATGTAATAGGTAAGCTACTGGCACTAAATTGCAGGAGTCAATAGGAACAGCAAGAAACTCCCTAAAATGGACGGGCGGTGGTCTTATTATATCCTGACAAACTCCACACATATAAAATAATAAGTTTAATATGAGAATAAGATGGGAATGTATATATTAATTTGAATATATGAATTTGTATAGAAAAATGAAGGAAAATATGTATGTCAATAGAGAGGAGGCAAGCATTCTTTGGAGGTGCGCGCGAGAACAGACAAAATACGAGTTAATCAGAGGAAACTCATAAATAAACAATTTGCGTCTTGGGATAGATTTATTAGAAGGCGGGAGACTACGAAGCAGATGGGCAAATACAGACTCTGCCTAAAGTAAATTGTAACAGGAAATTGTAACACATATTTGTGAAAAAAGAATCCTGTAATAGAGATAAAACTATTGGAATATGTAAGTAAATATGACACACATAGCTGGTCGGTAGCTCCGCCCTAGGGGTGGAAACTAATGAACTCGATGACGGAGGCTTGTCCCACGTTGGAGTCTAGGCCACACACCCTAGAAAATAAAACTGTATATTGAGTCGAGCAATTCAGTAAGAAATGTCATTAAGATTTATTAAAACTTTAAGATCTATTCAGTTTTAAGACATTAAGATTAAGTCGTTTCCATAATCGCGTTACGAAACCCGTTTAATTTGCCTAACTCGTGTCTCTCAAGAATTCACTACTTTGCGTTGAATAGAAAACCTGCTAGTCACCAGCAAACAACTTCATGACGTGCCGCTTTCCCCTTTAATAGGCCCATATTAGAATAAAAGTATATTTTTGCTACGTTTTTTTTCAAAGTCCTTATTTACCTCGATTACAAGAAAACTTTTCGCTAAGCTAAGCCTAAATCAGTGTAACCGTGAAGAATCATTTAAGGAGTTAGAAACTTAATTCACATTCGCTAAAATTGGCTACCTGTTAATTAGGTAACACTGGATCATTTACTATAAATTGTTAACCATGTCTTTCGCTTAGACAGTGAAGGTATCGAAAAAATGGACGCATCAAGCCATACTCAGGCAGGACAAGGTGAAAGAGACTTCGTAAACCTTATAAACATCAAGCTGCCAATCTTGAATGAAAAAGCAGTCGCAAGTTGGTTGTAAATTGTAGAGGCCCAATTTCCCATCTCCGTAATGAAGAAGAAGGAGACTAAAATTTTCAATGCATTGGCCTAACTTCCTCCTGAGACCGTCGATCGTCTTACGGCGGCCATTATATCGGACCAAAATTATCAACTTTTAAGGGCGGAAGTAACTGGTGTATTCGAGAAACCAAACCCGAGCTTTTCGAAAAGCTCATTGCATCCTCCAGCCTCACAGGCGGCCCGCGACCTATTAGAAAGAAAACTACGAAGGACAACCCTTCAGGCAGTAGTCGGTAAAGAGCTTGTGAAACACAAGTTCAATCAATCCCTGCTGGCTAACATCGCGCCAATAATGGCCACTCAGAAAAAACTGGCCCTGTCTATATCGGGAAAATTGGTGAATGAACGGATGACATTTGATAGAGCGCAGTGCCCTATCCGTGTGCAACGCATTTATGCCTTATTCTAATAAAGATACGAGTGATAATTATATAAATAATTCGGCAGGAAGTCCGAAGTCAGTGGCTAAAGGTGCGTACCCTAATGGGAATCGTCACAGTTATATGCCGAATAATAGTGATCACAGTGCGCATAATATAGCAGGAGGATTGCGACCCTTCCAAAAGAACCAGAGACCTGTAATTTAACGTTCACACGAAGTACTTTGGGGAGAACGCTAAATTCTAAAGCCTTGGTGTAGGTGGCTCAAGAGATAAAAAAAGTTGAAGAAGCAACATTTCTCCAGGTCATCTTCGCCAGCCCCGGTGGAAAAATAGCTAGGCATGCCATTTCAAGCATGGCCACTGGTATGCCATCTGTTTTCACAATCGCTGCTAAAGTGTGTGATAATAAATCTGTTTTTAATCCACACGGGGCAAGTGTATCAAAAATTCCGGCTAAATTGGTGAAATCGGGAGAATTGCGCGGCCCAACGGAAAATAAAGTGCACCGCAAGGTTCACACGACCCCGATCATTTAGGTGGCCATCTGTAGTCGCAGATACCACTTCATCATTAGTAGGAATTAACTTACTGAGGCATTTGAATCTTTTAGTGGATTGTGCGCGTGGCATACTTATAGACTAACAAACTAAACTTGTAGAGGAAGTGAGATTATCTAGGGAACCTGCAGTCGCCTCAATTTGCAATGATCTTCAGCACCTACCGCTCCATTGCAGAGCTCGATTGAAGAAATAGGAGCCTTTGTACGTCCCCGCACCCACACATACCTCCCCGTCATCGCTGCAATCAGCGACGCATAGAATCGAAGCTGGTAGGGCTCCACCGACTTTCGCAAGGCGGAAGCCTCTTTAAATAGAGAAGCTACAGGTTGCCAAAGCAACTCTCGAAACACTATTGAAGGAGGGAGCCATGCACCCGTCAAAGTCACCATGGGCTTCGCCGATGCATATGATGCCGAAGAAGTTACCCAGTGAGTAAAAGGTCATCGGCGATTTCAGAGCGCTCAATGCAATTACAAAGCCCTCAGGTATCCGTTGCCGCGGATTCAAAATGTTACGAACCACCCCCATGGCATAAAAATCTTTTCAAGGATGGATCTTGTTCATACTTATCTTCAAATCCCTATGAAACAGTCAATCATAGAGACGACTGCAGTCACAAATCTATTTGGTTTGTGGAAGAACGTAAAGCTCCCATTCGGCCTCAGAAATGCAAGCTGTACTTTCCAACGGTACATGGACAACCTGTTTCGGGGATTAGTGTTCGTTTATATATATAAATATGTATATATATATATATATATATATATATATATATATATATATATATATATATTGACGACATCCCGATATTTTCAGACAATATGGATGACCACCCCGAGCATTTGGAGCAAGTCTTTAAAGTCCTGGTCAAAAACGGTCCGAGAATATCCCCGTAGAAATGCGAGCTGGCAAAGGAGGAAATCGATATCCTAGGGGATCACATCTCGAAGGAAGGAATTTGCCCACCAGCGAAAAAAATGGAGGGGATTGGAGACCTGCCATTACAACAGGACTACAAGGGGCTTCAAAGATTTTTAGGCATGCTAGGATACTACCACGGAATGATTTCTAGCTTTGCCGCGATTGCTGACCAATTGATCAAGCTTGTACGCCTGCAACCTAAGGCTGTGAGCTCATGTGGAATGATGAGGCACAAGCATCATGTGAAAATACCAAATCAGACTTAATCGGCTCCTTTAATCTCTGTCAGGGAATCGGTGAAGCCCATAGTGACTTTGACGGGCGCACGACCCTCTCATTCTATACTGTTTCTAAATACAATGATTCGCAATACCAGCTGGTGACGGATTGCTCCCAATACGCGGTAGGTGCTGCCCTGCACTAAATGGTTAACGGATCGCCGAAACCGTATGCATTCTTTTCAAGCAAGCTTAGCCGGACGCAGTAAGTATACTCCACCTAAGGCAGAAAGCTCCTAGTGGCGTATCTTGCTGTCCTACCCTTCAAGCACCTGATAGAAGGTCGCCATGTTACCTTGTGCACTGGTCACAAGCATTTATTATCGGCTTTTGAATCTTCATTAAGTGCAAAGACATACAAGCAACAACGCCATTGGATAACCATTCTAGAATATATCAGCGATATCGCTTCGGTGCCTGTTAGGAAAACGTAGTCACTGACTCTCTTTCAAGGAAATCAATTCGATCTAAATTGACTGTCTTGGCCTCAGAGCTTTGGCGGCATTGCAGGATGATGGCGAAGTAACGAAAAAATTTCGCCTCGCAACTAAAATGGTACCTTTATCCATAAGAAGGTCAGCTTTAGTGTGAAGTAACGACAAGAAGCCATCACCGTTTTATCCCTAAGGCGTTCAGGAAAAGCATCTGTGACACGCTGAAATGAAGGTTTCAGTTCGTCTCATCAAATTTCTATATTTCTGGGCCAATATAGACAGGGAGATTAGCTCCTGGACGAGGAAGTGCCTCTCTTGTCAATCTTCTAAGATTAATCGCCACAAGAAATCCACGACCCTGCACATTAATATTTCATCCTCAAGGTTCAAAACTGTGGATATCGATATAGTTGGACCAGTCCCACTGTGTACACTTGGGTGGATCGAAAAAGGCGGGAGGGGGGTTAAACATCTTGGTAATAAAGTTTCCCACCCTGACTTTTTATGTACCCACATCACAAACTATTGTGTACAAATTTAAGGCTTTGGGATTAATATTTTCAGGTTCCTCAACGCAATTGAAAGTTTGAAAAAATAAACAAAAATGTCGGAAAATTGTATCTATTTGTTTTTAAACTTCAATTTGTTACATCAACATTTATGTTCTATACGGGTATATTATTTCCATAAAACTTTACAATCAATACTTCTACCTCCATTTTATTGAATAAATATAAATTATTAACTACTCGATTAGTTTTCCTCTCTTTTATTCTGTTTGTTTCCATGCAACCTTAAATTTTTATCATCATCACTCCGAAATAGAACAAATTAACAGTCGAATATTTGAATTTTCATTAATATTCAATTTCCATTTATTCAATTAAGTAAAATTTTTGTAGTGTTATTAACTTTCATTACGAAGTAGTTCATGGTTTTAAATCAGTGTATTTCTCTCCTTGGCTCAATTCTACTCCTTATATAGCCATCCCGTTCGCCTTCTCTACAAACTGATAGTGGGGCTCTGTGACCAGTTTGATGCATCTCTTAATCGCTTGTGTGTGGCAAGGAAACTTCGCAATATCCATTGTAGGTTGTTGGCTGATAAATTCTTAAAGTTAATTATCAGACAGTCTTCGTCAGCGGAGGTTCAGTCACGACGGTCTGCTGCCAATTAATTAGGTGGATGCAGTCGTTAGTTTCAAAATTTATGTCTAGGATTTTGAAAGTGCGTATTGATTTCCCTCTATAATCTTTTTGTGCTTTTATAATTCTTCTCCAGGCGAATTCCCGGATATGATTTCTTTTATCTTGCAGAATACAGAGAAGAATGTTTTCCGCATGTACAAAATAAGCATTCCTTTGAATCACTGGGGCAACTATATCTTTAGTCTGTTTGTTCATCCCTTGCAGTGAGTGGACTGTCTTGAAGAGGTAGAGTGCTCCATCTTGCGACGAAAAGTTAGCTTTTATCTCAAACCATGATGGTACATACACATTCATGGTGAACAAGACAATGAATTTCATTGTGTCAGAAGGGTCGGAAGTCGAAACATATAATCGAAGTATCCGATTTGCCCGTGTAAGCCATCAGGCATGCGACATTTTTCCAGGACTCTTACGAGCCATTTCAGCAGACGGCATGTTATTCGGAATTGCCTCAAATTTAACAATAATTAATCTCACATTTATCTAGTTGTTTCCCTATAGGTCCACAAATCCAGGAGGCCCCGTTTTTTTTCCGATCCAAATTGTTGAAGAGATAGGGCCATAGGAGCTCATTTGAATGGAGCTGGAAAATAAACCCTTGCCTTGGTCTATTAAGTTTTTCATCTAACATTCTGATCACACCTTCTTTTTTTCCTGTATTCACTGCCGTTGCATCGCATCCCACGGCAAAGAGTTCATTAGTTGCGATGTTATTTGCTTCTAGATACGAGAATATTGCCTCACGTGTATCTTTTGCAGGACCTGTCTTCATTGTCAGGTGTCTAAAGGTTTTCTGAACCAGGTTATTCTATCATATAGATGTGCTCTTCCATCAGCTTCTTCTTGTAACGAGTTCCCTCCATCGTCTAAACAACAAGTGTGCTATCTTTTCTACCATCAAATTAAATAGAATATAATAGTTAATCCGATCTAATTTCTTGCTGTAGTGTAGTAGGTTCTTTGACGATAAGGCTTTATGGATTAAACTCGTTATTAAAGCTGTAGCTCGATCAGACACAGCAGTTCGGTCACATGCTAACGCAAATTCTGACAATTTTATTCGTTTAAATGGAGTTTTAGATGTATAAATTTGTCTACTTCTTTGTGTTTCACGGAGGAGAAAGGAAGCTCATATTCGCTACTCTCGTTAGCAGCTTTTGTTTATGTGCTGGATGAAGGAAAAATCACTTCGATATTATCTGTCAAAGCAGATTGTTAATTTAAGAGACAATACTCACGATTCTTCCTAACTGCACTGTAAATATTATTTTTTGATTGAATTTGATCGATATTACCCATTGTCATTTTCCTAGTTGTTCGTTGTCTTCTAGAAACGTTAGCTCTAATGGCGATACCTTATTTTCTTTTCTGCAAGAACACTTTTCAAAACTGTCGCATTTACAACACGAAATATCAAACAATTGTTCTGAATTCTCTGTAAAATCGCCACATTTCTTTTTGAATAATGTTACATTTTTCTTGCTAATATTTTACATTAAATTATGATATTTTGAATAATAATTTAAAATTTGTTTTCTAATTGACTCTATTGACACACAAGGGATTGACGCCGTCTTTCAAATAGAAATGAACATCTCCGCTAATAATATGATAATTCGTTTAATTTGCGGGTCTTTTCTTTCGCGGTTCTTTTCCTTTTCTCACTCAAACAAATCATATTTTAGAACATTTTAATAATTTGGAAACACTCGTTTACTTATGGCGCAGTGTGCACCAAACCATAGGCTTTCAATTTCATGACGCGTTCTAGGTTTAAATGCCATAATTTAATATTGTTTTCATTTTATTCTTAAATATTATTTAGCTCTGAAATATAATAAAACAGGTGTAAATATTTATTTTTCACCATAAATAACTGTTTTTAAATACAAATATCAAAATTTTATAAAAACAATAGAAACTAAACAGAGCTACACACATACACACCCATACACATAGACTGAAACATAATTGCCACTATAATATGTTATTTAGGAACCTCTAAATATCAATCGATTACTTTCAAATTTCGTTTACTTGTTCTTTAAAATACAATAATTATTAGTCTTTAGGTATTAACTCAAAATTTAAATTTAATTTTTAGGTAAAATCCACTAAATTCCAAATTTAGTTGAAAATCCCCATTATTTTTAATTTTTAATGGCATTGAGGAACATTTAAAATTTATTATAACAAAAAATCCTTTTTGAAGTTTTAATTTGACAGCCCCATAAAAACTTCGTAGTGGGAAAATTAATTTCAGAAAAAAATCTTTTTCGCTTCACCCTAGTGTCCAATGTCTGGACAATCCTACCCATCACACCATCGGTATTTACTCTCATGGATCGACTGAGTGCCGTGATAGATCTAAACGCTACCGATCCCGGACATAAGTGCCACAACGGTTGCGTTAGCTTTCTTAGACGGGAGGATTGCCATATTTGGTTTTCCACTGAACGTAGTGGTCGATAGAGGCGCCCACCTCAAATCAGAACTATTCAAGGAACTCTCTGCCCTCATTGGTTATGATCGTCTTCGCCCTAAGGCGTACCTCCCGCTTACGAACGGTAGGGTTGAAAGGCTCACAGGTCTTTGAAGTGCTCCATAATAACCCGTAGACAAGGCTTGCTGGTGGCACTCCCAATTGTACTTTTAGGCATTCGCTCTTTGCCTAATGACTCGGGATTTTCACCTTTCACGGCTGTCACGGGAACCTTACTTTTGTGCCCGAAACCCTTGGTTACGTAGTATTCATCCCAGAACGACTCTAAATTAATTAAAGAATTGGTATCAACAATGGCACAAGTCGATTTCATGCAGGCATCCATAGGGCACCTCCATTCGATGCCCAAGCCTTTCGTGACCCTAAATCTTCACAAAGCAAATAGTGTATCTGTCCGAATAGACTGCGTTCTCAAACCACTAGAAGCGCCAGCAAGGAAGGACCTTTTCGCGCGCTCCGGGAGACAAATAAAGTTTGCCATAAATCCGTCGTTCATATATTTTCGAATCCTTTTGTAGGCATTATTGTAGCGACGCATTTATTGAAAAATATATAACATGCCTCTCTGCTTCTATGACTTTCTTACGTGCCATATTATATATTTGTATCAAAATTTGTATAAGAATTGAAAAAGGATTGTACCAAATTGTGAAATAATTTGTATATAAATGTTAAAATATTATTATTGTATTATATGGCAGAACATATTTAGTAGTTAAAAGAGTACAACTCTTTATTAGTCAATCATTCGATTATTATTTTAATACAAAGATCGTTGCCATAAAAATCGTAAAAAGATTAGGCATTTTCTTTATCCAGCCAGATTTTTTAACTCTGGCTTAATATATATTCTTTTACTTATTTGAAATTAAGCTTTAGTTATAAATATTTCCAGAATTTTTATTTTACTTAATTAATTTCTTACTTATGGTCGCTACTTGAATTTGGGGGTAAGTTCCCATCTTCATATAGGGTTTCAGCATGCTCATCATTTTTCCTCCTGTATTTATCCTTCAGTATGGCTGAAAGGGGAATTTTAACTGACACTGTAGCTTTGGAAATAAAGAATTATTAGTGTGGCTCTGCATTTGATTTTCCTCTTATGGGATGAAGCTCAGTCAAGGCCAGCTGAGGAGAGAGAAAGATTTGAGAAGAAAAAGTGAAGAAAAATTAGTGTGCTAGAGGAGCATGTCCGTTTTTCTGTTTTTTTTTTTGTTTTATTTGTTTATATTAATTGCTTTTTCCATTGCTTAATTGTAATTCAGTTTTGCTTGAGGTAACTTGGCTAATGATAAGTACCAGTTGTATTCTGTGCGATCTCGGTCCAACCAGAGGTTATACAGTTTATCTGTCATATTGTACTTGGCACTCAGTCCCATATCCGCTGGTTTCTCAACTGTAGATATACATACACTGAATGGAATTTATTTGTTTTACAGCTCTCTTGATGTTCAGAGGTCGCACCACTTTGAGTTAGTAATAAAACTGAAAACGGTACATTGGCGTCTCTGTAGATTTAAAATGTTTGTATTCGAGACTACTAAAGGGCATTGCAAGGTATAGTATTTTTGTTTTTATTAATCAATTTTATAGTTTTTTATTAAGGGGAGGGGCTAAGTTTTCCAAATCGGTGTAGGTCCTTTAGTTTCGTTGTTCCTATCTGATTTTTGTACTAATGTGGGCCCGCATGGCAAATCTGGCGAGCTTGAAACCACGAAGATCGAAAGAACCCTTTTTTAGGTCCAAGTCTATTAAAAAGTTCATATTTTTCTGGGTTTCGCGGAAAATTACACGTATATGTCCATTTGGAAGGCTCTGTTAGCATATTATGTTTGCTTAGATGTTTAGCGCGGTCCTTTGATTAAAACCTGATATATTAATTAAAATTTGTGCGTATTTTGTTTCTCTCCAACAATTATGGTTGGTATTAGGGTTAAATGTAGGTTGACTTTTAACAAATATCGCAAGACTGAATTTCACTAATAATGGATATATGACTAGGCTGGCCGGTTTTTTTTACTTGAATTCAAAGACGACAAATGTTTAGAAATGGAAATCGCTGGAAGTTTTAAGACATTAGAGCGAAAATGTATATTCGTTAATTAATTTATGTCTAAGAGTGAGTGACAGAAAAATCAATCAACTAGAATAATTTTGAATTTAACTTAATATGTAGTGTTTAAAACTAGATGAACGTAAATATACGAATTTTTTCCAATATATTTCTTGCGTGTGTATACTGCATGTAGTCAATTCCCACCAATTGCTTTGGATTTGGCGGGAAAGCGAACACGCGTGCCGAATTCCAGCCAAAAAATGCCAAATAAGGAGGAAATTTCAAGCAAACTAATGTCAATTTTAACTTCATTTTAGAACCATCGGTGACAAGAAACTGGGTGATTTTAACAAATTATATTCCACTATTTTCGAATAGAAGCATTGACTTAGCTTTGGATTGTTCAATAATTTAATTTATTTTAACACAAAAAGTAACTAACACTGAAGATAATTTTGGCTGCATAGATTCTCTTGTCAAGGATGCTAATGGTATTTTGCTGTAGTTGTCTTTGCACTTATTTTTCCTGGCAAGTGTTTCCTAGGGAGTGAATTATCTGAATACACATTTGTGTTAATAATTAACGCATAAGCTATATCAAGCGTGTTCAGTCGTTTAGGCAGATGCACCGACTCTTAGGTTTTTGCCAACATTAATCTCTCCCTAATTCAAAATAGCATAAAAAGATCGGTGGCAAAAAAACAAACAAACAACGAAATCTTTCAATTAGTCTCATTAATTTACCTTACGATATTCACATTTCTTTACTTATCTAATTTTGTATCTTTCCAATATGGGGTGTCTAGTACTTATCAACCCTACCACTCCGAAGATCAAAATCAATAATAGATACATAAACTTTGACGAAACCACTTGAAAACCGCACAAAATCTTAAAATCTCCCCCAAAATATTTTATCTCCGCAATTTTATTTTTTACCATTTTATCTCCAAAGAATTCACGATATTGATTAACTCTTTGTGAAACTCTTTGTTTTTTATTCAAATTTAAACGCACTTTTTCATTTTGTCCTTCTATTTCTATTCTATTCCTTTGTTTCTTCAGTACATGGGTTGGGAAGGTAATCAATTCATTACACACTTAACTTGAAATAGAAGAATTAAACAAGGTCAACAGACGTAAATCACGGGCTGTCAATTATTCTGACTTATGACCTTATTACCTTATTTCTTTATGACCATATGAACTTCAAAACTTTAAAATGTGGGGTAATCTGACCCAATTGGTTGTATTTTAATAATTACAGGACTAAGCTTGGGAGGACCTTGACAATTATATCATTCGAATGGAGATCTAAAATAACATATGTCTCTCAGATTCCGTTAGAATCGGCCAAATAGTTACGATATTATTACCAAAAAACATATTGGAAAGTTAAATGGTTGCCAGGTGACCAACGCCCTACAGTCTAAAGTATTGACTTATAGAATCGTTTGCACGCGACTAAAAATCTTTCTACTTATTTATGATTTTTAACCCTCACCTAGACGGAAAATATGGCCTTTGTAAGGATGATGTGATCTTATCTTTTCATCACGAACAAAGTGACAAAACAATATTTTTATGGAACTTCTTTTGGATGTTTTGAAAGAAGTTTAATTAATTCTAGTCATGAAGTTGAATGTAACAAATATGTCAATGGAACTAGAATAGTAGGATTAGAAACCAGCGTTTAAAGATTTTCTTTACAAAAGCATTTAGACGGACTATAATTTGCACACTATTACATATTAACCCAGCCAGTTCCTCGGCGTAATTTTGGCCTGTGATGGTCCTTCCACGAGGCGCATAGTCCACCGTCAACACTCCTTCAGAATCCCAGAAGATGGTCACCATGATCTTCCCGGCTGAGGGTTGGGTCGGGAACTTAAAGGGCGTCGGAGAGCCCCTGTGCTTCCAGGCCATGCTTTCGAGCTTAGTCTCTGAATTCTAGTGATGGATCCACGTTTCATCACCTGTCACTATGCGTTACTTGAATCTCGCCGAGTCTTGGTTGTACAGGAGCAGCAGCTCCTTCGAACTTTGACAACGTTTAAGTCGATCATGGGGCGTGAGGTTTCTAGGAACCCAACTTGTCGTGGATGATGTTGATAACACTTCCATGTGATATTCCAAGTTCTCGCTCGATTTCTTAGACCTCATCCGTCGATTTTCGAGGATCATCCTCTCCACACGGGCCACATTGCTCTCGTTGGTCATGTCTGACGGGCGTTCTGGACGGGGGTCATCTTCAAGGGACTCACGATCATAGCTGAACTCCCTATTCCACCGAACAATGGTTGCATAGGAAGGGGCGATGTCGGTGTACACTGCAACCATGCGTTCCTGGATCTCTTTTGCGTTCTTGCTTTCTTTGGTCCAAAATTTGATTACTGCGCGGTGCTCAACCTTGTCCATTGTTGAACAATTTGTGACTAAGCTCTAAATCCTCTGTTACATCGATTTTAGAACCAGTTGTCACAAAGACTCTTAACTTTTCATAGTGGCTAATATATCCGATTCAGGGGATGCTTTGGCCAAATTAAAAGCCTTAGTGACTGTGATAAATATCAGACGATTGTACATAAGTCGACATAAAAAATAACAAGTGGTTACGAATATCGACATCATTCCTATATCATGGGCCCTTTGGAACTGGAGCCATCTGATGATTGTCGGGGTAAGGAGTTCTCCCCTGGAGGTGTAAACCCGCAGGGTGCAGGCAATCGCGGTTATATTACCGGAGTCGTCACGATGCGAATAGCATGGCTGCATGTACGACCTATTGTCCTCCAAAGAGTGGAGACAAGATCTTCACCCCAGTGCACGTATTGATCCCCTGCAAAGCACAAAAGTAAGCTTATTGAATACCAACAGCTACATTATTTTAAGCTATTCTGTACTACGATTATGTTGATGTATACCGCTGTAGACTGCTTCAGTGTAAGAGCACGTACACTTGCACGGGCAGATAGCCGACACGAGGCCGTCTACGATAGTCTTTGGAGAAATGGAAGGAGTGGAAGGCCGCCTACTTGGTTGAGTGTGTTTTTATATATCCATTTCATGTATATATAAAGATCAATACCCCAAAATATAATTTTAATATAAATAATAATAGTCCGGGGCAATATATATACAAAAGGGAACATAAAATACACAGGGAAAAAATAGGTACAAAAAAAAGAAAATTTATACAAGGGGACCAAAGAGCATAAAATGTACACAATTAGGACGAAGTCCTAGGATTTGTAAATAGGCAGAGTACTCAGACTCGATTATATACATCGGGGTACAGGGCTTAATAATATTTATATTGCAGGGGGAGGATTCTCTACCGGATTCCTACTTAGACTGTCTGTAATAGAGTTTCCGTTCCATTAATGCACAAAATTAGGAACTAGTATTCCATTAGAATAGGCTCCATCGCATAAGCCTTCCATTATGGCTCTTACAATTTTTTAAATAGGCCAAGGGGCAATGATTGGATCACACAAACTCTGCCTAGCAGGTACATTTTTAATTTTTGCAACCTCCAAACTATCGCGAGAGACCAAAATCTATGACTGCATAGTTCGTTTCGCGTGACAAGAGCTTCCGGCTGGCGTAAGCAATATGATAAGTATTGCCATCTTCTCTAAACTGAAGCAAAACGCACTCGATGCCTTCACTACAGACTTCCCTTCTAATTCGAAACGGTTTGCGAAGGGAGAGGGTAGTCATTGCCAGACTCAACGCATACGGTTTGTACTAAATTAAGGGGCTCAAAGGGAAAAGAGGCTTCCAGTACTGCCTCTTCGTGAAGCGCAATTATATTATTAATGCAGGCGCAGTGGTGGTAGTGCTTAAGCTTGTTTACATGAAACAGTTTGTTACCTAAAAGAGTGTGTACTAAGTAATCCACGGGGCAGCGGGCTTCTAGGATGGGGAAGAGGACTTTTCATTGGGACAGGAGCTTATTTGTCTCCGTGTGTAGGAGGAGAAGCACCTCGTCACCGGGCTTGAATCGCCTTTCTTTCAAACTAACGTTAAATCTTGAGGTCTAACAACTAAGAATACGAAGATTTGATTTCCTCATCCATGTGGGGATTGAAAAATAGTTCATTTAATATACTCATTGGGCCTCGGACGTTGCTACCATACAAGTTTTTAAAGGGGCAAATCCTAAAGTTATGTGGGGAATTTCTCGGCAGGCGATCAGGAAACTAGCAGGTATCAATGCCATTCTAGGGGCTGGGCATGCACAGCTTTGTAAAAATGGTCTTCAATGTACGATTTAATTTTTTGCAGATACCATTGGAGGCGGGGTGAAAAGGGATGGTGAATAGTGGCTTGACCATAAGAAGCTTGCCGATGAACTCCATTTGTTCAGAGGTGAAATGTCTAGCTCTGGCAGACAAAATCTCCTTCGCGATGCCAATGGGGGAAAAAGAGAGAAATCAGGGCCTTCACACAGGTCACACTATCTATCCTTTTAAGGGAAAATGCGTCGGGGAATCTCGTTGCAAAATGGACGAACGTGAGGACGAATGAGTGTCTTTCGCTAGACGGGGATGAATTGGGCCAATCAAGTCTATGGACACTCTAAAGAAATGTTGTCTTATTAGGGTATCAATCTGGTGTCTTGGTTGGTTATTTCGTTGGTTGGGTTTGTATATAGACGGGTGGATTTCTTTATCGTTATGCTTGCTCTTTCTTTCTTTTCGAATTTCTACTTAAGTAAACATGGGAACCTTCTCGATTCTCAGCTGTTGTATGCCGCTGGGAAATCGAGTGTTAAAGGGGACTCCAGCTCTGGTGTTCGTGCTGCTCTGCAAATAACGGAGGTAGATCGTCTATCTTCCTCCATATTTTCACCGCTCTGTTTCTGATGTTGACATTGAGCGTTTCTAATTCTGCTTCTAATTCTCCTCTCTCTCCCACGTGTTTTGATGATTAGGTAGAGAGCTTTATTTTGTATTTTCTGGAGTTCCAATTTTTTGGTTCTTCTTTCGCCGTTGATAGGGGTTGGTGGGTATAGTAGTACCTCTCTTTCTAGTGCAAGATATATTTTCTTTTATTTTTCATGCCTAACCCTCTTAGATTGTACGGTAAGTTAAGCACCGGAATCGCCTTGTTCTTCCTCTCCGTTATATGTTGTTTGTAGCCTCATTTTGTTATTTTGAGTCGTAGTTCTGATCTTCAACTACAATTCCAACTGTTTTGTTCCTGGAGATTGGGATTATTGTAAATTTCCTCCTGTTCGTTCTTATCTTCCAATCTCTTTCGTAGTTATTGATGTTGCTGATTTCTAAAGCTTTTGTCCTTGCCTGAAAGCGTACGTTCCTGTATGGAGTGACGCCGAGTTGGCCTATGTAGTCCGCGAACTGTATGTTTAAGCATCCAGGCATTATTGGTGGTGGCAGGTCTGCTGTGCATATTGACTACAGCGTGGGGCTGAGACAGCCCCCCTGTTGGAGTTGAGCTTCCAATTCGAATTCTGGTCCTGAATAACCATTGATCTTCATATATGCTCTTTGCTCTGTGACATAATTGCAGGGAATTCTCTCCAGATTGCTATTCCTCTGAAGATTTAAGATCTTATATTGCATTTCTCTGACCAAGACTTTGTCGAATGCTTTTCTCTGCATCTTTCAGGCCCAGTTGATGTAGTTATTCTCTGCTTTGGCCTTTGCTATTTTCTCTGTTATTATGCCAAGTGCCAGTGTGGTGTCTGTGCCTCTTGTGAAACCGAACTGATAATCATTATAAAGGTGATTTTATTCAACATATGTATTCTTTTAGTCTTCTGTTAATGATTTTCTCGAAGACTTCGCCTATGAATCTGAATAGCGATATTGGCCGGTAACTGCTGAGGTGGTTTGGTGGTTTTCCTGGCCTTGGAACGAATATCATTTCCGCTAGTTTGTAGCTATGAAGGAAGTAACTGGTGTTTGAGCACGCGTTAAAAATATTCTTTAATGCACTGCTGATTATGTTAGGTGCCTTGTTAAGATTAATTCTGGTTATTTCTGAGGGGCCTGGCGCTTTCTGTTTCAATGATTGTATTACGCCTTTGATCTCTTCCGTTGTTATGTAGGCCCCTGTACCCAGAATTTCCTTTCTTTCCTGCTCTACACTTGGTGCTGGAGTGATCCTGTTTATGATTTCTCACAAGAATGTGTGGACCATTTCGTCTATCTCTAGAATGAAGTCTTCATCCTCCTCTAGTGTTATGGAAAACACTGATTTTCAGTGATTACGAAAAAGTTCTTCTGTGGTCCTCTCTTCTTGGATCTTTTCTTCCCGTTTATTCTTAATAGTTATTTTTTCTCTCGGGGGTCTGCCTTTAAGTCTATTTATTAGTCTCCAGTTGTCTTTTGTTCTTCTTTCTTCTTCTATTTTCTCTACTAGGCTATTCCATATGTGGCTTTTTTGCTGTTCTTCTATGAGATGCCTCAGATCTTTTCTCCGTCTTCTGGTTTCTTCTTATTACTCTCTCTTTTTGGTCCATGGAGAATTATTTGGTCTAGTATTCCTCTTAGTTGCCTCTTTTTTCTCTTCATTTTCTCTGTCCATCAATGATGTGTAAGAGTACGGTATCTTGTCTTTGGTCTATATCTATCATCCGTCTCTTGAGTTCTCCTCATCAATATCTTCCAGGTTGGCGTCAGTCAGATCCTTTGGGCCGAAGTTACTAAAACCTTGTGTGTAACCCTCCCAGTTTGCTCTCTTGTTGTCCTTCCTCGCCGGGACCGTTACCTGTATCGGGAATTGATTCATGAGCAAATATGTTCCAGAATGGTCGCTACATGCAAACGTAACTGGTTGCATGTGGATTTTGTATGGCATATTGAAGCTACTTAGCACGACGTCTGGTTTTGTAGCTGCATTGCCTGTGGCAAATCTTGGAAAGTCTCGCCCTATTCTTTTGAAAATGTTTCTTTCCAATATCATTTCTAAGTTAGCTCCTCTGTTGTTTCTGGAGCGGCATCCATTTGCACTGCACCTGGCATTGAGGACTCCCATAAAGATGGTTGGGAAACATGTGCCAAAGATTTTAAATAAGTTGTGTAGTGGAAGGTAAATTTTATGGTGCTTGGTATCCCGTAGATACTATTATTGGGGGTAATTCCGTTTCAACTTTTACGGCCAAGTATGCCTCATCCAAATTATTAACTTCTTTGAACTTCAGCCCTCTTGCTTTTGCTATGGCCGCCCCGTTATGACGCTCGCCTGATGGGTTCGGTTTATGACGGTGTAATCAAACAATTTCATTGTTTTTTTCTTCTGGATTCACTACTTGTTCTGATATTAATATTATGTTTAAATCGATCTCTCTGGAGTTCTTTTCTAATGTCAATGTTTTATCGATCCACCTTTGGGTGTTGATTTGCAGAATGCTGGTTCCATTGTTTATTAAGTTTGGTCGTCTAGAGATCTCTGGACTTTGGCGGGTCGATCTTCTGTTGGATCCTGTTTCGGTGCCTTTAAACTCACCATTTTTCATACTTTGAAATGTAGAATGGGAGAGAGTAACGCATTCGCCCAGGTATATTCGAATTTTATCATCCATTAAGAGTTTTGGTACTTTTTCCTCGTTTTCTTCTCCTATCTTTCTTTTGAATGCCCATTTGCATTTTCCTTCTTTAATTCCCTTAATGATGTCGTCCTGTTCTTGCCTCTTGGGGGTGAGGAGTATTCATCGGTGTAGACTTTAAGTTTTAATTCCTGTGCTTCCATGCGTACTATTTTGTCTCCTTCATTACTTTGCACTAACATGTTTGAAATTGCGTTCTCTTTAGTGGTGTGTTCCTCATTGCTCGTTGGTACCGACGCTGAGTCGACGTTGATTTTAAGGATTTCAGATGGGAGGAGGGTTGTCAGGGATCCACATGTTCTTCATTCCATTTTTACAGCATTATATTGAGTGTCGTCGCAAAGGTGCCCGGTTTTCCAATATTCATCACATGGGCATAGACTATGCATGTGAGCACTTCTGTTGATGTTCCTTGTGGCACAGTTAGATGCGTATGTGCTTCCTGCATCTGCTTCACAGTTGCTTTAGTCACTACTGCGTAAGTTGCATTTCTTCTAGTTTCTTCTTCGTTTCTCGCTTCTCTTTCTTTTCGTTCTATTATCTCCTTTCTTTGGGGGCATGCCACTGCCATAGTCCTATGTGGGCCATGACACTTCACGCATTTTTTGGTACTGTCCTTGCACTGTCTCCATTCGTGGTTTTTCTGTCCGCACTCAGAATATACTGTTTCTTTCTCAGTGCAGTCACGCGTCAAGTGGGTCCTCCATCTTATAGCAGCAGAAGCAAATTTGAATATTAATATGTTTCTCGCGCTCCATGTTTTCTGGTAGAATTCTCATGTTAAACATATGATGTCCTCGCTGAAATATCTTTGCTGCGATATCTGTTGTTGCACACAAAATTTAAAAGACATGTGTGTGGTCGGTAAATTTAATTATTTCGTTTATTTTTATGCCTTTAGGATTTTATTCTATTTCTTTTTTCATTTCCTCTTTCTCATGGGAACCCACCCAAACGTCGACTTTCCTGCATATGATGCTTCTGTTTGCATTTATCTGGGGCGGGATTTTGTGTTTTATTCCTATACTCTTTAGTGTCTCTATTCCTTCTTGGGGCACTAATTTTTCTACCTCTTTTTCTTTACTTACAATTACCACGTGGCTATTTGGGATGTCAATAATTTTGACGAGGGTTACTATTATCTGTCCAAATAATGTCTCTCAGAGTTGTCCTTTTTCCGGTTTGATCTCCTGGTCAATTGTCCGTAGAGTTACTCGTAGGCATTCCAAACTGCCTCCTTTCCCTAGAGGGGGATGATCCCCCATCTTTTTGCTAGCCGAGCGCCTAGGCGCTCTTTTCTTCGTTCCTTCTTCCGAAGCCTATGTTCGTTATCTTCCTCCCTCTCTAAATCTGTAAAAAAAGGACAGTGAAAACGTTCCCTATCACCTAGCAGCCTATGATAAACTATTTACCTACTTATTTTAGCACTTCAAGACCACCCTACCTAAATAGACCGAAGCTAAGAAGCGACTCAAACAAAATTTGGGGCTCGCGGTCTTGAGGACCCCCCTTCTTCTCGCCCCCTAATGGAGGTTTTTTGAAGGGTTCACTATATCCTACTTTTAGTGGCTCTGGGCGCAGTGGTGGTCGTGTTATGTTGCTTTTAGTCGGTGAAGTAAGTGAAAGTCAAAGCGTGAAATAAGGAGGAATTAAGGATGAATTACCCTTTTAGGGTAAGCACCCCGCCCATTTGAAAGAGAAGGAATCTCCAATCAGTCCAGAGGGCGCATATATTTCTTCTTTCTTGCAGTTAACGTTAATTTTAATGAAAAGTGAACTTTTCCCTAAGCGCGTTCACAGATCATGGTTGTAAAATCGAATTCAAATTCAGTCCGTTCCAATAGTCAGACAATCTTAGCCTTCCAATTTTATGTTTCTTGGTCACATAACCCGGAAAAACACTTAGGAGAATATCACATGAACCAATCAAAGCTTAAGAAGAAAATTGAGAGACGTAGAGAACTAAAAGATAGGACAAAGTATTTTAACCGTTATATGAAAATAAATAAAGAAGTTGGATTTGAACCTGTATCATTAAGCGCTCATCGCTTATATGACCAAGACGATGATCGCGAGAGGATGGTAGATCTGGCAATCAGCGTCTCGGTCATATAATCGATGAGTGCTTAATGATACAGGTTCAAATCCAACTTCTTTATTTATTTTCATTGAACGGTTAAAATACTTTGTCCTATCTTTCCGTTCTTTACGTCTCCCATTTTTCATATTAAGCTTTGATTTGTTCACGGGATATTCTCCTAATTCTTTTTCCTGATTGTGTCACCAATTTTCATTTCCTTGGGCCTTTAAAAAAAATATATCTATTTATATATATATATATATATATATATATATATATATATATATATATATATATATATATATACATATATATATATATATATATATATATATATATTATATATATATATATATATATATATATATATATATATATATATATATATATATATATATATATATATATATATATATATATATATATATATATATATATATATATATATATATATATACGAAGGGCGGTTAGTAAGTTTTGCGAATCGGTAGGGCAAAACAGAGGAAGGGGGATGGCTGTTTGTGGGGGTGTTAGGACAAGTTATGACAAGTCAGAACCTGCAGCCGCACGCTCCTGCTTCGTCTTTTTAAGAAGCAGTAGCTGATTGCAGATCATCAGTCATAAATTTTTCAACAATGGAAAAGGTTGAGCATCGCGCAGTGATAAAATTTTTGACTAAGGAAGGCAAGAATGTAAAAGAGATCCATGAACGCATGGTTGCAGTGTACACCGACACCGCCCTTTCCTATGCAATCATTGCTCGCTGGAATAGGGAGTTCTGCCATCGTCGTGAGTCCCTTGAAGATGACCCCCGTCCAGAACGCCCGTCAGGTTTACTGGTGTAGACCTTTTCAGTGTACGTGCGCGTACACTTGCCGTCCACGATTTGCTTTGGAGCAATGGACGGAAGGGAAGGCCGCCTCCTTGGTTGAGTGCGTTCACAATTGGCCGGGATTTATCTACTGGCTTGCCAAGTTGCGGTTTAATGATATATAAAGATTAAGGCCCCCAAATTTAATTTTAATATAAATAATAATAAACAGGGGAAAGATATATATATACAAAGGGGACAAATTATACTTGATAAGGATAGTTAATTAGATCCTACAATTTAAACTGTGACAGAGTTAAGCGGCCAGTGAATAATTATTTTTAATTCGAATAAGGGGAATTATTTAAGTTTGAGCTGGGAGTGAATTACGGGGACCGTTTCAGGCTTACTCTTGTGGTGTCAATTTTTTAAGAGTTGGATATTCTATTCATGTTAACTTCTTCAAGAACTATCTAGTATAATTTTTAAAATATATGACACCCCCCCACCCCTAATTCTAAATCGATTGGGGAGAAAAACCTCAAATTTTTTAGACATTTCATGAACATAATAAGTCCCCTATTTATGAACTGATATTTGTGAAATATACACTGTACTTAAATTTAAACATTCGTTTACATTATTATGATGAGCTTTTTCAAAAATGCAATTAAAGTTTTCTTTAAGAAAATGTTAACTTCGAGTATTCAAAAGTTTTCTCAAATTCGTCAATCTTGGCTAACTCTACCCAACTAATTTATTTTTTAAAAGTATATTTGCAAATAACTCATCATAGCGCTATGTAGAACTTTCTAAGTAATATTTTAACCTTTATTTAGTAATATCAACCGATAAATAACGGAGTTATTCTATTTTTTGTTAATGTTTTTGTTTTTTCCAGAAAATGGACACCAAATTTCAGCGAGGATTTTTATGTTTTTAACAGATCGTAGGAAGCGTGTAATGCCCAAGATAATTTATGTACAGATGCTATATACCTTTATATATATATATGAGTGTGTATGTGACTGCCTATGGATTGCAGTATACAACATATACAGTAGATTAGATCTTCATCCCTCAATGAAAGGCGCACACACACTGCCTCTTTTTGATAAAAATCACACACAAAGTTCGACGAATTTTGTGGAACAAATAAGTTAATAAATAATTGGCAACCACTTGTGAAAGTGTGACTACTATAGAGGAAACATTCCTACTTTATAAAATGTGATCAGATAAAAAACACTGAAATTTCAACTTTTTTATGAAAATTTACTGAAACGGTCCCCTTTAAAGGCAGTTCATTCAATACACACTCTAAGCAATTTGGGTGCCTATGCTTATGGGTATAGAAAATTTAAAGAATATTTCTGCTATCAAGTCTTGTTTTCTGATTCACTATCTGCTCGCAATTCTAGTAAAGCGTTGGTGCAGCGAGAACTCTTTTTTTGTTTCAAAGCTAAGCGTGTAAATATGTTTCGTAGCAAATTGTGGTCAAAGTTCGTCTTAAAAGTGTACATCAGTGAACCTCATGTGACTTCTCGTAGATAGGAACAAGAAAGCTTGACGAGAGAAAGCTTAATAAATCTACTTTTATGTAAATCGCTAAAGTTGTACATGATCAAAAAATCGTCGACATATTGGGATGCTATCTCTGAAAAGCGCGAGATAAAAAAGTAACTAAATAAATCATCAGAGTAAAATTTGTAGGTAACCTTAAACATATACGTATCCACTCTAAGAACTTATTTACTTCTCTCTTCCCAGTTTTATCTTTAACATAAATTTTAATTGAGAAATCAGATCATCCATATATTTTACATAAATCTAAAATGGGCGAATTAAATAAATAAATAGAATCGTGCCTGAGTTCCATATACATATACAAGGCTCCTTTGAATACCCACCACCAGACTCTTCTCAACCTTCCTGCACAGGCGGCAAGCTTTGCAGATTTAATAATTTAAAGCGGAAAATAAATATTCTTAGGTCATTAGTGGAAGCATAAGTAACAGCTCAGAGACTTATAATCTTTTTATTGTATGAGCAAGACATTTTGGGCTGAAAGACCTCCAAATAAATAATATAATTTCATCAACTTTGCTTAACAAAAGATGTAGCGCCATTGTCGTTATTGAAGGTCACCAAAATTACTTTGGCGCAAAGTAAGTGAATTATCAATTGTCATTATCTTTGAATCGGAAAATAAATTTATTATAACTAATGATAAAAAAGAATTGCACAAAATAAAATATATATTTTCTAATAACCCATTCCCTCCACATGACCTCCATTTCTCTCCAAACATGGTTGAGCTATAGAGCTCAGAGTGGTACATTATTGGAATTAGATTTAGAATTTTCTTGAGCAATTTATCTTCAGCTGTTATAGTTTCTCTCATTTAGTTTACAATTGCATGCATCGCAAAGTTGACTCTGCGTTATTCTTCCTCTTATTTTGTTTACATTGGCTGATGAAGTGGAGTACATATTTAAAAATGATTCGTTATAGTGCCACAACAACATTTAGTGAAAACATGCTGCGAATAGTATCGCTGGTCAGGTATTAAAGACGATAAAAGAATGGCTAAGCGTGAAGTTGTCAGCCACACAATGTCCGGACGAACCTAAAATACAGTAACCACTGAAATGAATCTTGGTGTGATCGTAGGCAACGACTGAAAGTTGGTTTTAAATGGATTAAAGCTTGCAAAATAATTAACAAAGTCCTCGGAATTATATTTAGAAGCATCAAAAATAATTTCGAGGATAGTGTAATCACACTCTAGAAATCCTAATTTCGGTCTCATGTGGAAAAGCCATCAAAGGCTCTTAATCTCCAGACATTTGAAAAGAGAAGACTAAGGGAAGCACCTATCCAAGTCTATAAGATACTACATTGTTTTCATAACCTGAAAGTGGATTCTTTCTTCAGGAGAGATGTGTGAAAAAGAAAAAGTAATTACGGAACTAAATTGAAGAAGAGGAGATTCGAGACAAATATAGCTAAGAATTACTTTACGCCTGAGGTAGTTCATTCTTGGAAGCGTTTATCAATTAATGTCTTCAAGTCATCATGTCTCTCTCTCTGTCTCTAGAATGCATCGGAATATTGTGAAGAGGAATCGTTCTACAAATGGATCACTCTTTCTTTTGCTGACATGGTTCTCTAGTAATATAAAAAATTAATTTTTTAATATTCCTTACAAGAAAAAATTGTATAGTATTTAAGTCGATGATCTTGTGTGTCACTCAATTAAATGATTCAGCCCACCTATGTATGTAATTGTTTTACATGTCTCTCAATCTTTATCTCACCGCAATATATCTCGGTAGAGAACCATTCTGTATCCATCAATGCATATTGGAACTCTTGTGAAAATTGCGTTGTAGGTTTGGAATTATTTGCTCGTGAATTATTTTCAGGTAGAGACCTCCTTCATGTTATTGTAGTAAACAACTAACAATTATGATTGCCATTCCCCCTCAAATTTCAATTCATAATTATTCCTGATTTCCAAAACCAAAGTCAAAGATAATTCAAAGATGTCCAGTGAAGCATACCATCGAACAATATTAAATGTTTTTTTCGCCACCAATCACAATAATGTAAAAAACTAGCCCAATTTTGGAGAAGCAATTTGACTAATCGAATTCAGAGAGGAAAATCAGTTTCGAAGAGCAGCTGGTTCTGGAGGTCCAATTAATAAAGATGCCTTTTCAAATTAAGTTTAAAAATGCAATTCAATGTTGATTAAATTATGCACTTGCATTTAATTTTTTCTTTTAGAATTATGTTTTTTTAAATTTCTTCCTAACACATTCAATTATTTTGTCGCTTATTAATTTAAAGTGAAATGTAATTATTGCGTAAATTATTTTCTCCGCATAAAACGGTTGGCTTATGCTAAGATAGAAAAAAATAAAAATAATTGACTAATAGGTACAAAGTGTTAGTTAATTAGCTTGCCTTGCGATAACTTTGGTTGTTTCAGTAACACAAAAGAGTAGAATCTCAGAATTTATAGAGACGATTTAACCCAATAAAATCACGAATACATTTTCAATTATAATATTTTACATTTGCTTCCTTTTACGGATTGATCCCTGAAATAAGAGACGTGCGGTTATCATTAGTTGTCAGCCAAAGAGTAGTTGTGTAGTGGTTTGAATACAACATTCGCAATATACGATTAGATGCAGAGGAGTAAATCACGAAACCATCGTTAAGGTTTAAAGCGAAAAAAAGATCGATAGAAAATTCTTCTATCAGCACTTTCTTGATGAAGCCCTACGAATGAAAAAAAAATAGTTGTGGCGGGTTCAAAATCCTGCGAATTATGCCTTCCAGGAGAGGTTTCAGTCGGAAAAAAGATGGATTTTACGAATTTTTGGTGAGACACATTTACTAAAAGTTCCGAGTAGCGACGATGCCCCACCAAGGCAGCAGAATTCCTGCACCCTGGTCGTATCCAAGCAAAACAATGGTTTTATGACTCGAAATTGCTTAAAGGGAGATTGCGAGTTCATTTTCGTAGAACATGGAGAGAATATGCTACGGTAGGAGACATACTCTGACGAAACTTCCCTGCTGGACACACTCATCTACGGGCTCCACAGGGCTCTCGCCACCGGTATGGGAAATCACCCATCTCGCAAGAAGAGACATAGTATAATGTATGAGAGCTACATTGCCCGAAAGTTGAGGTGGATGAGATTTCGTCATTGGTTTAAACTAAAGTGAAGGTTAAGACTCACCTGCCACACCTTCTTGGCGGGCTTTCTTAGCTAGGTGGGTGAAAAACGTCTCGTGCCTGCGTGAATTAAGAAGGTAGAGGGACAAGGCGATGAAGGTTACCTCGAGCGGCTTCAAAGCCTCCTCCACCAACTCCAGGTTGCCCTTCAGCCAGATCCTGCCCATTTTAATCCACCCCTCCAGCTCTGATTCCCTAGGCTGACGACGACAACAAAAGACAATCGAGGGTTAAATGGCATCGCCAATAATCCTGGTGCGGGAGCTCCATAGCAAACGTTGTTATGCATGCTTTTAGGGACCTCATCTTCTACATTAAGTGACTATAAAATAGAACATTATAGCAGGTCGTTTACTCTATTTAGCAGTTTATAGCGCGCAGCACGAATTTTAAGGTATGTACCAGGCCAATCCAACAGTTTTGAAATAAACACCTGTACAGATATTCAATTCCCTTCACTAAGTTTCTACAAACATCTCAAAATCTACATATCTCTCTGCGCTCGTTAGTTTTCACCTTTCTGTATAAATATAATAAAAGATAAAAGAATACAATTAATAATGCATTAATTTGGACAATTAATATTTTTACTTTATTCTTGTTATCCTCATTTAATTTCCTTCACACATACATCCACCATTGCACACAACTCCTTTTCTTTTCCATTTGGGAACAAGTGACGTGTCCTTCAACCTAAACCTACCTAACCATTTGCCACAGGGCAAGAGCCCACATCAGGAAGATGGTTGACTCTGTGATTTTTTTAGGAGGCTATCTGGCGACTGCTCACTTGGGCATAAGTCGCCGCAATCACACATTCACTCTGTGAAGGTGAATGAAAGTGAATGCTCTGGAGGAGAAATTGAAGCCCCTAGTACTTATCTGGTTGAGGAGATGGTTGGAGTTCATATCCAGCTGGTGGTTTCTCAGGTGTCCTCTAGGTTCGTAGAAAGTTGTGTGGGGGTGTTTTATGATTTAGCACAAATCTACCAAAAAATAAAGAGTTATATAAATGGATAAGTTATCCTTCAGTTGTAGATTCTTAAGCAATTATTTCTTTAATAATTAATGCGAATTATAGCCATATAAAATGGTTTGTTATTCAAAACAAAAATACGCAGGGATGAACAAATAATGTTTTCCTACCATGATTCAAGATAGATCCTGACCCTGATCATCATCCAATTCATTGAGGCCAAAATATATACATGTATTTAGAGGGGCAATTTCACTATGTATGTGAACAGTAAAGAAGAGTTGTAAAAACAATGTACTGTGACCGCAGTGCAGCGGAGTTAATGGAGATTTAGAATGATTCAGGCAATTGTTTTCTATTTGTTAAAGGTCAAGAGAAATATATGGAAGAATAAAGAGCTCTGGTTCGCTTAATGTGAAAAATCAGCTTTTTTCATAACACTGAACATCAAACATTTTGTTAATGGGACAAAATTGTGTGTTTTAAACTAAATTGAGTGTAATGATTCCTAATCTGCACTCAAAATAATTGTTCTAACACGTCAGCATTTTGAGTTATGCGCAGCAAAAGATTCTGAACTATATATAATGCGAATTTTTTAAGTTATATTGTAATGTATTATAAGGTATATTATAAAGTACATTTAGAAACAAGATTTTAAACCATATATATATTCCGCCTCCAGGAATAAAACGAACGACGAGAAATTTCATAATTAATTTTGGCAACAGATGGCGCTGCATTATGGAAATCCCAAATATTGGCTAACAGAGTCAACTAACTCTTTTCTCGACGAAGCCCACTTTCATAATGAGCAGCAACACGGCTTCAGAAGGAAAATAAGGACTGACACGGCTCTAGCCGTTGTCACCGAAAAGCTCGCTAAGATCAAGGTAGAAAAAAGGCATGCCGACCTGGTGCGCCGAGATGTCAAAAAAGCCTTTGATAAGGATTAGAAGACAGGACTACAATTTAAGATCCTACAAGTAGGCCTCAACTCCATTCTTGAGAGGATCTTATGTAACTATATAGTGGAGAGGAGAGCGTACATTCAAATCAGAGAATACAAAGGCCCCGAATTTAAGCTCGAAACATGGGTCCCACAAGGGGGCTGTCTCAGTCCCCTTTTATACAACATTTATACACGCGACTTACCACAACCTCTCTCCGAGGGTACGATATACGTTCAGTTTGCTGACGACATATCACAGATTTGTACCGCCGCTTATGTTCACAGGGAATTTATGGCGAGAAATACGGTTAGGGAGATATATAACATCAACTCTTTTGAGAGGAAATTGAAGATATCAACCAATGCCCCAAAATTCAAAATAATTCCCATGTTTCGCAAGACCTTGAATTATATACGTGTAGAAGGGGAGCGAATCCCCTACTGCCTGGAAGGGACGGTTTTGGGGCTCAAAATCACCACAGGGGGCTACAAGAGTCATATCGAGCGAACAGTCACGAATACCAAGAGAGATTTGAGGGAATTTTATAGATTCCGTGAACTAAATCCCTCAAATAAACTCAAGATATTTAATTCGTGCATTCACTCGGGACTCTTGTACCCCCACAGTGCCGCTGAATGCAAGCACCAAGACCTACATTGCGAAACTTCAAGTCTGTCAGAACAAGGCGGTGCTATTCATTTCAAACCCCCAAAGAAGACAACATAAAAGACAGAGGGAACTCCACGAGAGAGCTAAGAGGATATGGCAAGCTATTGGCAACCGCTTAACCCCTGAATTCTCTCGTACACACTTAGACATCAAAAATGAACGACAAGTAAGACCATTCAAGAGCAGTAAATTACACTCTGACCGTGACGTGACTCCAAAATACACGTGACAAAACCGAAAAAATATAGAAAACAACCAGTGTAATGCGCAGGTTTCTTTAGTAAAATAAATTCCAAAATAAACCAAAATTTTGCAAAAATTCAGACTCAAATTCAAATTCACAAATTCAATTAAAATGAGGATAAACTTTTTCGAAAATCCACAGCGGGAATAAAAAACCCGCCTAAAATAAAGGCTTGAATGCCAAACTAAATAATTCAAAAATTAAATTAACCTGATTAATTTAATTGGATAAAAATATAAATTTTAGAATTTACTAAATAAAAAAAAACAACCAAACATACAAAACACCACAAAAAAGAGCTACCCTTTCACCAGGAAACTATTTTTTCTGTCTCCTACACATTATCTATTCTATAAATTATTCTATTTCACCACTTTCATCTCTTACTATTTTCTCTCTAACTCTCCCTAAATCTCACTACTTTTATATGTCCAATGTTCAATGTCAGTGTTTCTTGGTACCTCTCGGTGTCGTTTGCGCTGCCATCAAGTTTGATATGTTAGGAGCATGTTCTGTGTGATAAATGGTGTAACTGTCTTCTTTCTGTTAGACCATGAATAGGAGAGGATGTGTAAATCAAACAGACAAGTGTTCTTATTCCTGTGGAAATTTTTTTCAAGTGACCAGCATGTGCTACTCAGAGGTTACACAGTGGCTGAATGGAAGACGGAAGGGAATGCCTTTTGTTGTACCAAAGATATTGTAACGAGCCAACGGCTGATGGTTCCTATTGTTACTTTTACATGACTATCATAACATGATTTCGCAAAGAATAACAAAGCAAAATCTCTATGGAAATTATCAGTCGGCTCTAAAACCAGCTTCCCATGACTTTCAGAATCCTGTCCCACTTCCACCATCACACGATTTACTTGTAGACCTAGACTCGTCTGACGATGAAGCCTCTGATTTTCCGATGGACGAAGAGTACGTAATTAATTCGAAATTCAAAGAAAAAATAACCACACCTGTTTCCTCAAGAAGAGTCGAATGATTTATCTCAAGACCTAGCATTGTCAAAAAAGAAGGTAGAAATCTTGTCATCCAGAGTAAAGCAACGGAGTCTTCTAAAAGAAGGTGTGAAAACTTTCATTTTCCGTTCTTACCCTAAGGATGTATCTGTCTTTTTCAAGCTAGTAAACAATTATGCTCGTTTCTGTACTGAACCCAAAGTACTCCTGTAAACCTAGAACTCGACCACGTGGCTAACGATTGGAGAATATTCATAATTTCAAGTAAAGTTAGCCTCATAAGTGTTGTTAAATGATGATAATGAGAAACACACCAATTCTGTGGAAAGTTTCTCATTATCATCATGTAACAACACTTTCGGTATGAAAGAAATTTATGAATCGATGGAACACATTTGAAATGGATTAATTACTCAGTTCACAAGTGGAATATTTGCAATAATTTTAAGGTGATTTTCCTCCTGCGAAGAGTGTAGCTGGAATATACCAAAAATGTGTATTTCTTTTCTTTATATAACAGCTGCGATGACAGCAAACATTACGCTCTAAAAGACTGACCTAAATGAGATTAGCACTTAATTGGTTGGTATGATTTGCAGCATATGGCAATGTTAGACCAGCAAAAGATTTTTTTCAACCCCGTTACATTAAAAGCTGTCTCTTTAAAATATATGGAAAAGCAATAACGCACGATGGTTGTAGCTTCTAATCCCTTAAAGTAAAACTGAAAGCAGGAATTTTCTTTGGAATCGAGCTAAGGGAATTGATGGATAGAAAATTGGAGTCATTTATTTAAGCTGTACAGAATTTTCTTAGAAAGCATAGAGCTGAAAACTAAGCTTCATTTACTAAACAACATGCTAACACCGTATGAACGAATGGAATGGCAGATGTCTCTTTAAATTTATTTCTTGTATTCCCATTTCTAGTTTTTTTCACTGAATTTAGGTGCCGCTAGCGATCAGAAGGGTGAAAGTTTAAACCATTATATAGTTGAAGTCGAATCGAGTTATCAAGACCGGTTCAACCAAAATATGATGGGTAACTAGTGCTAGTTGTTACAATGGGAAAACATTACGACGCATAGCGCAAGAGGAATTGTCTCAAAAATTTCTCGGCTGCGAATATTAAAAATAATGAGAGTATGTATTTCATATAAATTTTCTATGTACTATTATATTATACTATTTGCCTTGAGCATAAATATTATATATACATCAATAATAGAGTGTTAATATAATAAATATTTATCTAGAGACTAAATATCTTAATTTTTAATATACTATTAATATATATTTATTCAACTAACTCAAAATTCTGACGTGATAAAACAATTGCGTTTTAAGATTCGGAATCAGCGTACTCCTATTTTCCTTTTTAAGCTTTGATTGGTTTACATGATATTATCCTAAGTGTTTTTCCGGGTTGTTGACCAATTTTCATTACATTGGGCCTTTAAAAAATAAATAAATAAAATATATATATATATATATATATATATATATATATATATATATATATATATATATATATATATATATATATATATATATATATATATATATATATATATATATATATATATATATATATATATATATATATATATATATATATATATAGAACGGAGGATATCACATTGACGTGATCTATATCAGTGGAAGATAATGGTAAACCAGAATATTTGAATCAAGATTTATTTTATAACTATCGGACCGTTCTCGGTAACATGCCGAAGACGCTAGGCAAGGAGCGCAGAATATATAAAGTAAGACACATCCTAAACAAAATGAAACAGCAAGAAACAATCTGAAAAAAAAACCTCGAGTGAATCTAACGTGAATGACAAGCTAAACAAAATAAAATGGAGCCCAAAACAATCTGGAGAGTTGCTCATCCCCAAAACGCATTGCGTCTGGTGGTTTATAAATGCGATTGTCGAATCTATTCGTTATATATTTGTTAAATTTGTATTGCCCTTCAGATAAATTGAAATTATTAACCTTGTTGATAATGATGAATTCCGCAATTCTCCTCTCAATATAATTGTTTGATTTATAAATGATTTTTTCATGGTAAAAATCAATTCTATGGTCATGCGTTTGCTTGTGCGTAAAGAGACTTGACGAATTCGTACACCTTCTGATATCATCTAACTGTTCTTTCATCCTCTTATTTAAGCGGCCTAACTCTCTGATACATGTTAATTTGCAATTATAGCATGGTATACTGTAAACTCCAGCATCGAGATTGATTGGGTGCAGTCAAGTCAGGTATTTTCAAATGGTATTGAAATATTTAAATGTAATATTTTTGTTATTTCCGTTTGCATATAATTTTAGAGGAACCAAGGCTGGAGTATATAGAAAACTAATACATTTTTTAAAATCATCGCTTCGTGGTGTACTTTTGAATGGCATCTATTTATGAGGTCAATTGGATATTTTAGTTCAATGAAATTGCAGATAGGGTGGTTAATTTCATCATGAGGGAAGATTGGATCGCACGTTCTATAGGCTCAGAAAAAGAAAGATGAAATGAGACATCTTAACGGATTTATAATGTAGTGAGAAAAATGTATGTAAGCATTTGAATTTGTAGGCTTTTGATAGACTGAGTACTGAATATAATTATTTAAACGGTGGATATTTACGTCTAAAAACGGTAGAGAACTATTCTGTTCTGATTCCACTTTGAATTTTGTCGATGAGTGTAACGAATTCAGGTTGTTGAAAAGTTCAATGAAATTGTTGTTATCTATTATCCATATCGACAGAATGTCATCTAAATATCGGAACCAGATAAGAGGTTGGGAATGGATCCTAGGAAAGAGGGTCATTTCATAGTTTTCCATAAATAGATTGCATAGGATGGGGGAAAGGGGGCTACCCATAATTAGGCCATATTTTTGGCGAAACAACTTATCTTCAATGGGAAAAAAAATATTCGTTACACATAAGCGCACTAATTAAATAATTAGGGGGATCGGTAAAGGTAGGTTAATATCTAAATTGGGAAGAAATTTAGATAAAACATCATGCGCTTTATCGACCGAGACTTTTGTAAACAGACTATTTACGTCAAGGCCTAACAGTTTTTTACCACTGAGGTCAAGTTTTTTAATTTTGGAAATAAGGTCCGATGAGTGGATAATATGTGAGTGATAGATTTTACCCACCGCAATTATATCATGCTACAATTTCAAATTAACATACATCGGGGAGTCAGTCTACTTTAATAAGAGGATGGAAGAACATTTAGCTGATATCAGAAGGTGTATGAATTCGTTAAGTCTGATTACGCATATGTAAATGGACGACCATAGAATTAATTTTAACCATGCAAAAAACATTTATAAATCAAACAATTATATTGAGATGAGAATTGCGGAATCCATCATCATTAAAAAGGTTGATAATTTCAATTTATCTGAAGGGCAATACAAAGTTAACAAATATCTAACGAATAGAGTCGCCAATCGTGCCTATAAGCCCCCGGACACAATGCGTTTTGGGGATTAGCAACTCTCTAGATTGTTTCCGGTTCCATTATATTTCGTTTAGCTTGTGATTCACGCCAGATTTACTCTAGTATATTTTTTTTTCCAGATTGTTTCTTGCTGTTTTATTTTGTTTAGGATCTGTCTTACCTTATATTTTTTAGGTGCACCTTGCCTAGCGTCTTCATTATTAGTTGAAAAAGGCATGTGGCTGAAACTAGTCCGATAGTTATGAATAAAATTTTGATTCAAATAACGTGGTTTACCATTCCTCCCATATATATATATATATATATATATATATATATATATATATATATATATATATATATATATATATATATATATATATGAATGCAATGTCCCGCAGGAAAAAGGTGCTTCCAAGTACTTTCGAACTTTATTCAGTTCATTCTCAAAAATAACAACACGAAAAAATAATATAATAAGGGTATATATAAGCTAGTAAAAGATAAAGGAGCGCCTCCAAAACGTAGAAATCACCAATGAGGAAGTAGGAGAGGGATAGGTAAGTTTCCATTAAGAATTAGCTATAACAGGTAAAAGGTCAAACCGAGAGGCAAGAAAAAGTCAAGAACAGAGCCAAAAGGGTTAAAACTATTACGTGATAAAGCGATAGTCTAAAGAGAGAGATTATGAGAGACATGAGAAGTAAATTGAAACGAAGGGGAGAGGGACAAGGAGAGAGGAAGAGAAATAAAATAATGTTAATACAAAATCAATGCATTAATTAAATTGACAAATCGGGTTTGCATAAATCAAAATTGAAAAAAAATATTAGGAGCATAAGCATAAGTCGAAGTTAATTTCTTTAAGAATAAGTTTTTTTTTATAAAAACTGTGAAGGTTTACTAAGTGGGTAATCCCAGTCCCACTTCCTGGACATATATTTTATTACTGCAGCAAGGGGAAGCGGAGTTAAAGTGTATCCAATACACCTATCGTAACCACTTCCAGTGAATAAGAATAACCCCGGTGCTCCCCTTTTGATCAAAATTAAGATAATGATCCCCCGAGTGTGTCCTTACTCAGTAAAAGCCAGTCATGGGTGGACCTGTGTAATATTGAGATTTAAGCCGAGTGGATTGCTTATTAATTGCCAAAGGATCGACCAAAATAGATAAACACACAGATATAAAAGTAATCTTTAATGTACATGAATTAGAAATATGAAACAGCGTATATAGGTATAAATAGAATTAGTCTTTGCACTGAATAAGTAAGTCTACATAATGTCGTGGGGATTACACTTGAAAATTACTCACTAGGATCCTTGCGTCTTAATGGTAGCTGACAGAATGAATGGAATAATATTATTGAATTAAGCACTAAATTAATCATTTATAATACTCGAGGTTAAGCGCTCGGGATGGGAATTCTAGTTGACGAATAAATTGGTAAAGTTAGGGGAGGGCATAATTCACTTTAACGATACCTTTGAGTTCGTAAGTATTTTGAGAACGACGGTGAAGATCTTCTTCTGGTGACAATGATCGCACTTAGTCCGGCCGTATGAGGTTACCGAATGAGAAAGTAATCCTAGACCAGTGATATGATGATCCTTTGCCAGGTCACGAAGGCGAGACAAACTGTGGCTCAAATCGCACTTCTTCTTCCTCAAATTGACTGTCCGATTATTCGGCTTCTGGAGTGGGTAGCCAAAACCGATTACCTAGCTACGTATAGGATAATCCACAGAGGGAGGTCTTGTGTAACCTCTGACTCTGGAAGAGGAAGGAGTTTACGAGAAGTTTGGCACGGAGAAGTACCGTGACGGCAAAACACAAATTCCCCAAAGTTTCTTTCCTACAACGGGCGAACTGTTGCCATTGTAGGTCTAGCTCTCCACACTCAACGTAGGTCCAAGCTCTTCTGCCTGACTCCAGAGAGAATTTTCCCTTTTATTTCCCTCACGAGCAGAAATCGAGTGAGAGCACCGAATTTTCATAAAATCTGTATCCTTGTGCGAAAGACCTTTTCATTTGCTGCCAGACAGAGTAAATCCTTTCCCAATCGAGCCAGCCTTGCTCCACGTCGTGGTTAACGACGGTGCGAAAATTCGGCCCTTTGTCAGTTCGGGTATTTTTTAGCGGCAGACATATTCCTGAGCGGCCGGCCGCAAATTTGGTCGTCTCTTTGGTGCAAAAGGGGGGGGGGGGAATTCAAGGCGAAAGTCGAATTTCGAATACGGGAGGGACTCGCAGCTTGTGTCGAGGTATTTCTGCGTACACTGATGTACGAGTACGTGGTATTTATGCTTCTACAACAACAGCAATTTTGAAAAGGCTAGGTGAAATGTTAAAGTTACTAAATTGGCTTACACATGAACATTCATCAAGGTGTCATTTAATTGAATCATCTGAGCGAAAAATAAATTTTGCTTACTTCCAATTAATTAACTGGTTATCTTCGGACATATGCACAACAAAGCACTATTATTTACAGCTCTCCTAACATTGATTGTATTTATACTGATACACAACCTGCGCTCTGACAGGGCTAACAGCACTGAAGGGCGCATTATAAATTCATATTATTATTATTATTATAATACAGACAGATAATTGCCTTCCTGTCTGGCCAAAATATTTACGCTCATCCAAAACACCTCCATCAACTTCCATGATCCTGACCGCCGAAGCCTCCGAATGGCCGAGGCAGTTATGATTTCCCAACACAGACTTTCAATCACTACACAACTCCAGTCTGAGATTATCCTCTCATGACTTCCCACCAAAATTTGCAACGCTCCCGCATGAAAGCATAATTTTTCTAAACCTTTTCCTCCTTTTGTCTATACCCAACATAAATTTTTTGCTCTCGAACATATTTTAAAACAAATCCATGTATTTTCATGTTAGTTGATTTCCAAATTTTAAGATTTATTAGGGCCATAAATATACAATAAGTTTTTTCTTTTACAAATATCATAATTAAATACATATATGTAAAAGGAAAGAATAGATAGCTGTAGTGGTGAAGTTATATTTTTGTGAAAATTCAGCGTAGAAGAGTAATTAAGCTATAAGTATGAGTATGAAAACAAATTCTCCCGGAATCATCGGGGAGGTCATCTTTTGAAAACTATATATTGCTTATTTTATGATAAAAGACAGGAATTGTTTTTAATTTTAGTTATATAAACTTAGTACAACTTTTTAGGAATAATTTTTCAAAGTTAACTTTTGATATACTAATCAAATTACATTCATAGTTCTATTTAATTTATTTTAGCATTTACAATTTTAATTGAGTTGTTCTTTTAGTCATATCTACATATATTGATTATTTATTTCATCTAGTTTCGTTTAACAGTTTATTTGGGTAGCACTTTATGTTATTATTATTTACACACTCGGGTTAAACTATTATCTTATCTGTTAACTAACTACTGATATTTTCATTCTCGGAGTTTACTTATTTATAGGCCAATTAATTGTTAACTGACTTATTTCAATTATATACTTTTTGCGTTTTAGATTAATTATAATGGTTTGTTTTAATCTAGTCCCTTTTAGCTTATTCACTAAGTTATTATTCTCTATATCTTTTCACTGTTAGCCCCTTTCAATTATTATTTTCTGGATTCATTCACTTGTTCTAGTCACTTTAATTTGTTCACTTATTTATTTAGTCGCACTTTCGATTACTTGTTTTGGTCGTCACTTTGATTTATTCACTTCTCGCTATCACTTTTTACACTTATTCAATTTCTGAAGTCTTTTGGCCAGTTTCTATCTTCTTATAGGTAGTCATATTGACGGCGTGTAAGCACAAGTCCGGGATGTACAGCGCGCGCTCCATCAATAGTCCACATATTTCCTTCTCAAGTCCATTTGAATTCGCCACGGTTGATGCCGTCAAGTAGCGTCTCATTGTACCCCTTAGGGGGTGGACAAACGGTGCAACCAAAGACTTTTAGGTCCACGTCCTTGGCGTCGAAGAAACAGCCCTGCAGAAGGATATCCCTTTACTCCGCGAAGGGAATTCACGGATACTTTAGGATTTCTTCTTCGTCTAAGCTTTCTTGTAGTTGATTTGTTTCCTCTTCTTTCTTTGCTTCTTGTTCCACTTCCGTGTTCTTTTTCTTCTTTTGTTTTTCTTCTTCTTGATATTTTTCGTGTTTCCATTCTTTTACAAGTCTTCCTCCGTCGTTACTTTTTTTTCCTCCAAGTTTTTTTGGTACTGATTCGCTACTTCTTCTTTTTCCGTGTTCTTTTGTTGAGGCTCATCGATAAATTGGATTCTTAAAATTTCCTGGGATGCGGAGTTGGGCGGAAACCATAACTTTTTCTGAATCTCGTTCCTTTGCAAGAGGCGATTTAACTCATCTGCAAAGGAGCCGGAGTTAGCTAGATTCGCAAAGTGGGCAAAGGTGATCATAGTCATAATCTCCTTGGACTCACCTGGCATCACCAGTTTTGGGGCATAGTTTTCTGTTCATTTGGTCTTCGTTGTTGCCACTGCCTAGACGTAGGTCCTGGAGTTTGCCTCTTTAACCTTTTTGATCTCTTCGCGCTTTGTTCGGATAGCTTCGTTGCGGGTGAGACACCTCATGGCCAAGGCCCTGTGGTCCTCTCCGTTGTTAACGCATCTTGCTTTCTTAGAAGTCCACTCTTTTTATCCGTGACCGAGTCTGGAACAGATGGAGCAAATGGCGTCAGCCGCCATATACTCTGTTGTGGGATGTTGTTCCATGGCAAGGCAGCGCTGGCATAACTCAAGTTGGATAAACTCCTCCTCTGCAATCTGTTCTGGGGCATATTGATGCATTTAAAATTATGAAGAAACAAATTAATAATTTGACTAAGTGCATAACCAAATGAGTAAGTGAATAAACGAAGAACGAATGAATAAATAAATTAACTAGTGATTTGAGATAAACAAAGTGACTAAGCACATAACAAAAAGTAACTAAACAACCTAAATAATAAAAAAGGTGGAATTAAAGTGAATAACTAGAATAAAAATAGAGTAAATGAAGTGTTAAATACTGAATAAAACAGGATAAGTAAAATTAATTTGATAGAATAATATAATATTGTAAAATAAAAGAAAAGAGGAAGAAAGAATTACAAATAAAACAAAGTCCGGATTATAACTTCTGAAATATAGTAATTAATCTGGAACTTCAAAATGTGATATAAAGAAAATAAATATAATTAATCTCTTAAGCTAAAGAATGTAGCAAATATATATATATATATATATATATATATAATACAACAAATTCTTATAAACTCCAAACATGCATGTATACAAATTAAAGAGAATATTGGGACATAGCCGTTCAAAATATTGACAACGAGATAATGCCCCGAGAATTTGATGAAAAAGTAAGACGCATGGGAAGGACAAAAGGAAAAGAAAAAATAAAGATTAAGGAGAGAAACAGGAATTTAATAGAAGACGAATACTAGATAGAACTACTTTTCAGGTAACACTGGAAAGGAGTGTTCAACTTAAGAGAAGAAGAAAACGAAAACTATGCCATTGACTTCGCAAACCAAATAATTCACGAACTAAATGAACGGATTGAGAGAACGTTTCCACATCACTACGCACAAGAGGAACGGTATGCGAACGAATGATTTCACAACGAGAAATTAAAGAAACTATCTTCAGTTTTAAATGAAAGGCCCCTAGAAAATCGGGCATCAGCAGAAAAAAATAGATAGAAGCAACGGATATTATACTCGTGGGGATACAGAACGTGTTTAAAGCCTGTATAAACACGGGATACTTTCCAGATGAGTTAAAGATAGCCAAAATGATATCAATACCGAAGCTGGGAAAACCATCTTCGGAGGTCGAAAACTTTTGACCTATATCCCTTCTCTACTTCATGGGGAAGGTGTTTAAAAAAATCCTGAACACAAGATTAAATGAATATCTCACAGAAAACAATCTCTGGAACAATCAACAATTCTGCTTAGAAAAAACAGGAATACGCAGAGGGCCCTCAGCGCGATTGCAGCAAAACTAATTAAAATGAAAGGAGAGAAATGCAGTATGGACATTGTCTGCTGGGACGTATCGAAGGCACTCGATAAAGTCTGGCAATGAGGCATACAACATAAAATTCTAAATCTGGAAAAGAACAACTATCTGAAAAGAATTTTGGGCGACTACGTCATGGAAAGATATGCATACATAGACACGGGGAATTACCAAGGTGAAAGATTCAAGCTTAATGCAGGCCTCACTCAGGGAAGATGTGTAAGTCCTTCGCTATATGCAGGCCAGAGTAACGGAACCAGAAATAGAAAATTTAAACGAGTATGAACGCAAATGGATAATTAAAATGAATAAAGATAAATTAAAAATTATAGCTATGTATCGCAAAATCTATCCAACGTTTACGTAGATGGAGAGCAATACAGGTATAACGGTGAAAGGAAGATTTTAGGCCTAACTCTTACCAAAAGTGGTTACTAGAAACACGTAACCGAAGGAATAAACAAAGCAGGAGGCATGCTAGCTTTACTCTACATATTAGGAAACCTAAAAATGAAAAATGAGAAGAAGATCTACCAGGCCATGATACAGCCTACTTTGATATATCACACAATTGCGATGTATACAGTTTCAAGAAGCATTAAAATAAGAATACAACGTGTACAAAATAAGGCAGTAAATATCATTACAAACATGCGACGATTAGAGAGGACAAAACAAAGAGACTTACACAACGAAGCGATAATAAAATCATTAAATAAAATAATTAAAAAAAGAGCCAAAAAAATCATAGAAAACACAAGAAGAAATAGGAGAGGGATTTAATAATCAAATAGCACGAGGAGCAGGATGGAGACAAAATATGCTGTTTCCTAGTGCTAAAAACAAAGAGGACCAAAGGGAAGAGAAGGATATTTACGTGTAAATCAACTAAGGATCCCTATTATGACAAAAAATTATACGAATAATGATAAAACTCACCGGATTGGACTTAATACCCACATGGAACGAAAAAACTAACCAAAAAGTGCAAATGAACGAAAAAGGAAAAATACCATAAATAAAGTAGAGAAAAATAAACAAATAAATAACCAAGGAACATAAGCCCACACAACAGATACAGATACGTGAATTATGCTAAAAAAAACATAGAAACTCGAGTTATTAACATAGCAGGAAAACAAATAATTCTAACAACGGTTTGAACGCCTACAAGTATCTCATACACACATAAAATAATAACAAAACAACCACAAAAATAAACAAACAGACACATTTTCACTCTAACTTATTTCGAATTTAACTCTAAACCAATGTTTATATACTTATAGAAAGACATTAACTAAATTTCTTAAAAATATCTTAAAAAGAGACTACAATACCATATTGTGTAATGAGGAACTTAATGCTTGATATTACAGGAAAAGCATATTCGAAATAACAAAAATAATTTAACGGTCAACAAAAAAATGTTGTAGAATATAATTATTAAGTCTGGTAAAATAAGCAAGAAATGAAAGCTTCTTTGTTCACATTCCCATCAATGACTAATCAAAGATTTGTTTTTGCTCAAATGGTTTGCCTATGCATCTATCTTATCACCTTAATCATTAATGATTGCAATTTAACCTCAAAGGTAGATTTTTTTCGTAAGAATCTATGAAACTATTAGGGCTTAGATATTCGCCCCCCTCCCACTCCCTCGCCTTCGGATGCGAAGATCTTTTCTACATAAACTCCGTATCCATAATAATTTCTTTATATTGTTGATGCGATCTACTTATCGCATCACATCACGTCAACTTATGGAATGGCCTTCTTTATAAAGTAATGGACTGCAACACCGTAGATACATTCAAACGTGGTATAGATAAATACTTTGAATCTAATCCCCTGCTAATAGGGTTTTCTAGCGAAATCTAACTCCCTATCTTTCAGGTGACAAGTTAACCAAATTTCTCTTATTTTCCATCTCCACTATCTATCTTCACCATAATCTTTATACAAGATCACCTAGTATGGACCAAAAGGTCTGTTGTGAACTGTGTATCTATGTAACTCTATGAACATAGGTCGCATTCTCTCTAAGGCATGCCTGTCTGATAACACTGTCCAACAAGGATTTTGATACAGAAATTAGACAGTAGTTTTCTATTGTATTCTTTTGAGTAGATTACAAAAATGCCCTTTATTTTTCATGAAATCACTTCAGTTTTTTGTAATCTGCACATTTATTGTTTTATTAATGTTCTATTATTCAGTATATAAAGGGAAAAAATATTTGTTATTTTTATTTTATTTGACAAAAAGTATAAAGATAAGTGGAAACAAAAAGCTTATTTTTTAAAAGGAATTAATAAGTCCTTTTAATAGATTTCAGAGTGTGGTATTATAAAAATATATTTAAAAAATAATGAAGATTTTAGATTTTCGCAAAATTGCTGAAATCTATACTATAGTCATATATTTTGGAATATTTAGATTTATTTTATGTACAACATCTTGCCTGTCTCTGTGAGGGGTCTAGCAGAAGTCAACAAGCATTGCAGGACTTCATTTTACTTTATAACGATTTTCTATAGTAGCCATATCTTGGTGGAATCTTTCACCATGGTCATCGCTGACGTGTGCTGGATTCTCTGGAAAGAAAGAAAGATGTGAATGCAGGAAATGCACCTTTAGTGACATACTCCATCTCAACTCATTATAAAACCTAATCAAGTTCTGAACAATAATGTGTTAATCTTCTGATTTGTGCCTTCCAAGGAGACTATTACATACACCTTTGAAACTATGCAGGGTCTCAAATTCTGGTTTGCTCAATTTTGCCTTAAACTCACTATCTTCCATAAGTTGTCAAATTTGAGGCCCAACAAAGATTCCTTCTTTAATTTTAGCAACACTAATCTTAGGAAATTTTGTTTGTAAATATAAGAAGGATGGCTGGTCATGCTTTAAGGCTTTCACAAATTGTTTCATTAAACCTAATTTTATGTGAAGTGGGGACAAAATTATGTTTTCCTTAGGAACCAATGGTTCACGTATGACATTATGACGACCTACTTCTGCCTCTTCTCTTAAAGGTTATTCTAAGCGTATATAAGTTTCTTTCCGAGCTCTACTGTCCCACTGGCACAAAAAAATACATGAATTTGGTGTAGCCTGACTGCAAGCCATTTAAAATGGCTTAAGATCAGCAGAAATCAACCATGTATGTTCACTGTCGTAGAAAAGGCTCCCGACGATATACTATATATCTATTCTTTGTATGGATTATTCTATATTCGAGTGCAGGGTTTAATCAGATGGCCGAGTATGACTCTACGTTGATAAATAGGCCTATAGAGGGCTTATTTATCTTTAATATACTAAGAAGTGGAACGGAGCCCAAGGATAAATAATATTGCAAGCATTAATAAAATAAATTTTTTTGATTAATCTAACAAAACAACACATGGAAAATTTTACAGGACCAGAGATTAAAATAGGAGATACACATGAAATGAAAAAGGTCACAGGATAAATTTGACTAAGCGGAGGATTGAGATTTGCAGAGATTTAAATGAAAAAAACAAACAAGAAGGGAAAGGGTTGGCTAAATCCGTGGTAAAGCAGGGAGTTACGTTGGCAACAAAGTTTAATAGTTAAATGCAATTCGTAGTTTACGTATTTATTTGGTCGTCGTGCAGATGAATGCGATTTGAAGGAAAGGCTTCGATCCGACTGGCAGCTCCCTCGCAGGGAGAGGGGTTTTTAAGGGAGTTGTCCTTAACGAGGGGGGAAGGACTGATTTCAAGGAGTGGGAGCGAATTGGGACTCGGAAGTACGAACGATCCTTGAGACAGGTTCTTGGAGATCTGGATGAACAATTGAGGTTATCGGGGTAACCAAACGTTCTCTTGAAGAAGTTAAAGGGGGGGGGGAATTAAATTACCACTGACGTGATATCAGGGAAGCCAGAACCGTTTCTTGTCGAACGGGCTCGAAGAACAATGACTGTTCTAAAGTTGTTCTCTTCCGAACAATTGAAAAACAGGAGGGGGGCTGGTGACTTGGCGTCTCGAGGGGCACGAACCTTGGCACTCAAGGATATTGTCCTCTTATGGACAATAAGGGTGTTCTCGGAGTAGAGAGTTCCTAGGTGCACAAGGAAGACTGGATCGGCGTGATGCCTGACGAAGGTAATCTCGATCTGGTTCAAACGCAAAATTCTATCGCATAAATAGTCGGAGACAGCCCCAAGGGGTAGGGAACAATGGGGGACTTCCATAGAATGTCCCGCTAGCTCTTGGAACAATCTTATCTTCCCATAAGCCTAATTCATTGTGGCAAATCGACGCCTGCAGGCAAACAGGGGATTGAACCTTCTTGATTAAACTTGGAGTGTGGAAAGATAATACTCAGGGATGTTAGGGCGATAAGAACGCCATGCTACTCTCCTCTCGCAGGATACATGCGGGAAGCATGAGTTTCAATATGTGATAGAAGCGAGGCGTGGCTGCCTTAGGCAATGCTATCCGGAAGGAAGTTGTCACTTCGAAAGGAGAGGGAAGGGACAACCATAGAGCTCCGTTTTGGGGAACCCACATTCTTGCATCGACCGACTTTCCATGCACCCAAGCTACCATTTACATCAATACCTATGACTATGTCGATTATTTGACTATAAGAAAAACTAACCCTTAATACAATCTTAGCCATAAAAGAGACATGGGGAACAATAGAATAATATAAAAGTCATACATCGCGTAATAATGACATGCAATAAAAAAATTGCTACAAAGGAATTCATGCGTAGATTAATGGGTACAAATGTACAAACATAAGAAAGAGAAAAAAATATAGACATTGAGCCATGAAGTTCTGACATTTACATGCAATTAAACTAATTATATTACATGAAAATGCAATTAAGTCGTACAAGACCGTGTAGAATTAGCCTACCTAAATATAGGCACTGATCTATTCCAAATTGGTTTCTAAACATAGATAACCAATGACTAGAACAAAAACAGAAAAAACACAAGAACAAATTATTATACCACTTCCTTGAGCTACTTCAGCTTCTTAAGTTTGCAAAAGGGAAGAGCAATCGTTAAAAAAAGGGAATTAATATACTCTATTCTTATAACGTATAACACTATGCTTCACTCCAATGAGACCAGTGTTTGCAAAGATATAGCGTTGCACCCCACAACTGACACCAAATTTAAATAGAAAATATATATATATATGTCGTAGAAAAGGCTCCCGACGATATACTATATATCTATTCTTTGTGGGGATTATTCTATATTCAAGTGCGGGGTTTAATCAGATGGCCGAGTATGACACTACGTTAATAAATAGGCCGGGAGAGGGCTTATTTATCTTCAATATACTTAAGTGGAACAGAGCCCAAAGATATATAATATTGCAAGCATTAATAAAATAGAATTTTATTAATTAATCTAACAAAACAACACATGAAAAATATTTACATGACCGGGGATTAAATTGGGAGATACACATGAAATAAAAAAGATCCTAGGATAAATTTGACTAAGCGGAGGATTAAGATTTGCAGAGATTTAAATGACAAGACAAACAAGAAGGGAAAGGGTTGGCTAAATCCGTGTTAAAACACGGAGTTACGTTGGCAACAAAGATAAATATTAAATGCAATTCGTAGCTTACTTATTTATATAGTCGGCGTGCAGGTGAAGGCGATTTGAAGGAAAGGCTTCGGTCCGACTGGCGGTTTTCTTCCCAGAAAGAGGGGATTTTAGTGGGGGGGGGCCTAAACGAGGGGAGAAGGACTGACTTTGAGGAATGGGAGCGAAGTAGAGTTCGGAAGTACGAGCAATCCTTGAGACAGGATACCAGGGATGTTCTGGATAAACAATTGAGGTAATCGGGGTAACCAAACGTTCTCTTGAAGAACGTTAAAAGGGGGGGGAATTAGATTACCACTAACGTGATATCAGGGGAGCGACAACCGTTCCTTGACGAACGGGCTTGAAGAACAATGACTGTTCTAAATTGTTCTCTTCTGAACAATTGTAAATTATTACTGACGTGATATCAGGGGAGCGAGAACCGTTTCTTGTCGAACGGGCTCGAAGAACAATGACTGTTCTAAAGTTGTTCTTTTCTGAACAATTGAACATCAGATAGGGGGCCTTGTTGACTTGTCGTCTCGAGGGGCATGAACCTTGGCACTCAAGGATATTGTCCTCTTCTGGACAATAAGGGGCTTCTCGGGTTGAAGAGTTCCTAGGTGCACAAGGAAGAACGGATCGGCGTGATGCCTGACGAAGGTAATCTCGATCTGGTTCAAACGCGAAATTCTATCGCATAAATAACCGGATAGGGGACAATGTGGGACTTCCATGGAATGTCCTGCTAGCGATGGGAACAATCTTATCTTCTCATAAGCCTAATTTAATCTAGTCCAGATCGACGTCTCCAGGCAAACGGGGGATTAAACCTCCTTGATTAAACTTGGAGCGGGGGAAGATAATACTCGGGAATGTTAGGCGACAAGGACGCCATGCTACTCTGTTCTTGCAGGATGCACGTGAGAAGCATGAGTTTCAATATGTGATAGAAGTGGGCGCAGCCGCCTTAGGCAATCCTATCACATTCACTATATTTAATGCTTTTTAAAATGAAGTCCAAATTCTCATAAGTTTCTTTCAAAACAATAGAGTTAGATACTGGTATCGATGATAGTTTATTTCCATTATGCAGAAACACGGATTTACTACTATATAAAGGAGTGTCAATGAAAAGTCTCCATTGCCAGGGTTCCTAATGTATATCTAATTATTTAAAGAGACGTAAAATATTATTACAGTAGCATAAATTGTTGTCAAATGAAAATTTGTCTTGTAAATTGTTTGATCGAATGCGACACTTAGTAATTCAAACATCTTCTGCTACTAAATTTATTTCTCTGTCTCGAGGCCAGTAATTCATTCTGTTTCTTTGTTAAAATTAGATGGCTTACAAGATCATTTAGATCGAACTGTAAGAAAGGTTTTTGAGTAGTATCAACAGTTTCAGGAACATAAATTTCAGTTCCTGGTTTACATGATTCCATATCTGATTCCGCAGAGTTAGACAAAACAATTTCTGTAGGTGGTTCAGGTACTGGAATCTCTTTTGAGTGAGGTATAGGGTGAAGAGCAGATCTAAGGTTGGGATATACCAGAGCTGAACAGCACTTCCTTGTTTTACCTAAAAGTATGGAAATTATATGCATACAATTTAATGTTATGTACATATTTGTGATTACAATAAAATGGTTCTAAACATAATTATTTCTTTTTAAATATTATTAGAGTATACTATTTCAAAATATAGGCACAGTGGACAATAAATAATTACTTACTTGGTATGTCTACCAAACAGAAATAACAGGTAGTGGCATGATCTTGGGGCTCTCGCCATACCATTAGAACACCAAATTGAAGGCTTTTTATTTTTCCTTTAGACCATTTTGATAAAGAATTAAAGCATGTTGTGCAACATATATGTAGTGCCCATAGTTTACCTTTGTCGCCAATTTTACATCAAAATACAAATTATATAGTTTTTTCACTAGAGAAGAAATATTTCTATGATTTTTTAAAATTTTACTGAACCACATATGTAGCAGAATATATCTCGGCTATTTTTACAGTTCTTTTGTCATTTTAATTAAAATTGTTGCTTTTATTTAAAATTTTATTTAGTTAAATAACCTGAAAATAAGAAAAAAAAGAATGAAATTTGTTAAAATCCTCATAATTTGACAAAAATAGTAATTGGCAACTTACAAAAATTGGAGTTATTTCGATAGAAATGAATTCAATTTTGGAAATCTATACATAAAACCACATTAAAAAATGTTATTCTAATCTTCGTAGTACATAAAAAGTTATATTTTGTTAGACAGTGTAATTATTCACACACGTTAGCTTTTCTCTCTCCCGACTATCGGTCCAATGAAGAGGCTCATCATAAAATCATTAGTTTTTCCTCTTTTTATTGCGAGCACAATTTTGTGCTCAACTTTGTGGTACTGAATGGGCTGATCACCTCTTTCCTCCAAAAATGTCAGCCTTGTCTCACAAAAAGAAATGCATAGACCTTGCTCTTTATAGCTCTTTTGTTCTTCAGGCTATTGCATTCATTGTATTTACTGCATATATATATATATATATATATATATATATATATATATATATATATATATATATATATATATATATATATACATTCTTTTCTCATCTGCCACTGATTTTCGGTCATTTAGTCTTTTACCTCAATCAAATAAATCCTTCCGGGGCAATCATATATTTTATATATCTTGTGGGGGAATTCCACGTGGAATTACTTGTCCAGCACGGATCTTCCATGCGCTGTAGAAAGTTCTGTTAGGCTTAAATTAGTCAGCCTAACCCCACCCCTTCCACAAGCGGTAGCCTCGAACCGCGTCCACCACGGTCCGCCTTTACAAGGGTTAGAATAGCCTAAGCAAGAAGATTCGAGGCCATTCAAAAGTAGAGCTGTTTCCCATTACACCCCTCCCCCGTGGATAGAGCCTCACATATATAGTGCTCGTTTCCCATGAGGCAGACACAGAGTTGAGAAGTTTCGCCGGACCCAAGAAGATTCCCCTAGTTCCAAGTCGGTGCTAACAACAAAGCAAAGTGACGGCTGAACTAGTTGTGTATTGGAATTAGCCCTAGCCAGAGAGGTAATTCCATTTAACTATCGCTACCGAGCGATTTTTCCGACTTCTCCCATCAACCCTTTTCGAAGACCCTCCTCGTTCGCCCTTCGTTTTCGCGTGGCGGAAATACTCTCTCCTGGACCGGACGTTAACTCCCCCCCCCCACCTTGTCTGAAAACCGTCATCACTTTAAATTCCCGCTCAAAAGCTCCGAGCGGCCTCGCCTCACGTGCAGAAGACATCTGTGAAGGCTTACCCCGACGTCTCACCCGGAATCCTCCGTAAGCCAACCTCTCTCCCTCTTCAGTAACCCATTTTGAGTTAATCCCCTCCCCCTCGTTCATCTGATGTAATTTTGCCCTTCAATTCTCTCATTATTTTTATGTAAATAAAATTATATTTTTGTACATGCCTCTTTAATTAACCTTGAGCGTTGACATTGCGCATATTATACATGACCTCGTTGCACTCTTATCTCGCCCTCCGCCCATCGAAACTCGTGGTGTTCCGTCCCTTTGTCGGCTCACCTTTAAGTTATTGGTCCCTCCCCCATATATATAATATGGTATTGATTTAATATAATGTAATACCACGACATATCTAATATATGATTAATTCATAATTTAATTGCTATATTCAATTTAGCTGCGACAATGTTAGTTTCATATCTGCCACGAGAATCTCTGTACTTATTATTTGTGGATCTATTAGATTTTCATATTTTTGCAAATTTGGGTCGAAAAATCAAGAGTATTTATACATTCACTGGTGAAAGAGTAATTGCTCGTTCGCCACTAAATCATTTCAATGATATACATATTGACTCACTCTATTTCATTTAATTTCATAAACGATGATTTACTCTATGTGCTAAATCTGATGGAGAGTTCCGGACTAGTTTCTTCAGATCATAACTGTTGGCAAGAAGAGAATCTAAACGATTTTCCTAAGCCCTGATCTGTGTCCTAGAAGAGAGGTTCTAAAATGATATCTTAAGGGCAGTACCCTTAGCAAAGAAACGTGGTTAGGAGTAATAGGGCCATACGTGAGGGAGCCGTGAGTTTTCCTCGCGAGTAACAGATTCTTGGCTGGTCCTTCACACGATGTCGCCGAACATGGAGAAACGAAAACTTGCACCGCTGGGGTGGGGGAAATGAGGATGAAGCTGGAAGTCAAGGAAAGTGGAGGCTTAGGTCCGGTGGGTGAGGTCCATCAGTAAGGAAGTGTGCTTCTCCTGTCGCTGCTTCTGGGGGTGTGAGTATGGAATAAATTAGATATTAAGCGCTGAAACGGGCCTTATGTACCTTAAATGTAGGAAGTAGAACCCCTTGGCAAGGCAGAACTAACCTAAACTAACAAAACTAACATGTATAAACCTAATGTAAACTACTCAAAATAACTCCTCATCACAGCCTAACTCAATCTAAGCTTACCACAACTCATTTAACTTAAGCCAACCAAGCCCTTCCGCCCTAAACTTATCACAAATAAGCTCATCTAACCTACCTAAACTCAACCAAACTAGCTAAAGCTACCCTGTGTCAACCAAACATTACCTAACCAATGTAACTCAGCATAACTTTAAATCCTAGTCTACCCTTCCTAAACCAACCTTAACTTGTCTTCCATCGCCTAACTAATCTCAGTTAATCCAAACTAACTTACTCTAATCACACTATCATGCCCCAACATAACCTATCAATCACTCAGAACCTAAGCCAATTAAACCTAGCCCTAGGCCCAACCTGACACAACTCGTTTAACCTTACCCATCTAACTCACCCTAAGCAAACTTCGTTTAACCTAACCTAACCTAACTTAATCTGACACACATTAGAATTTAACACCAATTCGATGTCTAGACACTAAACAAACTCAACCACTCCTTAAACAACCGGAACTCTCCTAACGGACCGCCAGCCGTACCTCAACGAAGATGGTGATGTAATTGGTGGCCGAAGATGCGAAGAAGTTAGCCTTGACACTGATGGCGGGGGGCCCCTGGAAGGTGGGAATGATTAGAAGGAAGAGGGTGGCGGTCTCTTGTACAGGAACTGTGAGTGAGTGACCATGTCCGGGGGAATCCTCGGTAACCTTAATGGTCGAACGGCGTTTCGGGTGTCGATCTCGAAATGAGTACTGAGGCTGCGTACAATATAAAAAATAAATGAAGTTAGAATTTGACTCATTTACGAGATACAAGGCAAAATATTTCAGATATAGCCCAGTGGCCATTCGTTATATCAAACTTAACTCAATGAAAATCTTTAGATGCAAGAAATAGTATTAAATCATCAGAGAAGGAAGCGACAGAGATCGAGTCCTTCTCTGAAGTTACTTGAGAGTAGGCAAGTGGTAACTTCTTGTGGAAGAATTTTCCAGCCAACATCGTCTCTCTAAGATCACATTTTTACGACGAGGTATAAGACATTCACTAAAAAAAAAAACGAGAAAAATATAAAGACCCCGAAACTTAGAAATTGCGGACGAGACAGCAAAACAGCACCTAGTAGAACTTACGTTCGGGCGCTTCCCGGGAGGTGAGCGATATTACATTTCAATAAAAGCCTGCATATATGTACGGTCTTAATGAAAAGCCTTTTGCCCCCTTTGGAAAGCTACTTCCTTTCTATTGACCAAGTTAAGTTACTAGACTAGGGTGACTTGTCTTATTGCAATCCGCTAACAAATTTTTGGTGTTCATCATCTCTCAAGTTCGGAGCAAAAAAAAAATCAATTGCTTTTACAACTAAAACCAAGTCAAATGCCTTTGTCGTAGCTACAAGGAAACACATTGTCATTACAGGCTGGCCTCATTTTTGCTTCAAAACAAGTTTTAAATTTCGATCTCCAATGTGAATTGAGCGAATATGCCGATGCCGTCGTCCACACCAATGCTCCTTTAGTTACGGAGTCATTTTGGGAATTCTCATCAGAATCGGCCACCCATCATTGCATTTCATCTTTGGGAACATAGAGACGAGTCCTTTTGAATTTCCATTGGAGGGCAAAGGTGACCCACCCCCTCCCCGGCCAAATTATGGGCAAAATTAATTATAAGATGTAAAACTGGATAAAATATTCCCATTTCTTTTGTGATTTTTTTTATACATAAATAACTGGCCACACCTTCCAGGAATTTTATAGTCAGTCCAATTTAGCTTAACCTTTATCCAATCATGTGTAACATTTTGTTGTAAAGTCCATTTTATTTTGATGCCAATTTTTTTTCAAAACTTTTTAAAGCTTTTCATTCTAAAATGATGTTTTTGTTGTTATTCATTATTTATACTCCTTACCTATAATTCATATTTTTAGAACTTTTTTATATATTTCGCAAAAAATGTCATTTTTACTCTAACCAACCACGTGTAACATTTTGTTACAATTCAATTTATCTTAGATTTGCAATTCTTTCCTAAGCTTAGCAGTTATGCCGCCGGTTTTTAACAAAAATTTTTGATGCCGTGCTGCAGCTTAAGATCAGATCGAGCAGTTTATAGTCACCCATGAGAGGCGTAAGGAGTACCATTCGTTCCAAAGAAAACATCTTAAAACTGCTTTTAGGAGGTGATTGTCGTGGTAAAGCAATATATATATATATATATATATATATATATATATATATATATATATATATATATATATATATATATATATACCCTGATGAACTTGGCTGACCAGTTGACGGGACGAGTTAATGAGAAGGAGGAGAAAATCGTCCCCCAGTACGTGTGTTTTAACTATCAAAGTAAACTAGTGCAGATTGGCCTTAAATACTGTGCTACTGTTGAGTGCAGTTTAACTTATTTATAGAGGACGACAAAAATAATATTTAATAAAAAAAAAGGAAATATTAATACAAATCTACGAAAGTGGGTTTAAATGAAAATATTTGGTTAGATGAAAAATGAGACTGTATGTCGGTCGAAGGGACAAGTCAAAGAGATTATTGCGGGTTAATGACTTGACTCGGAACGGAGTCGTTCAAGGGGCCACCTTAAGCCGAAATACAAACAAAGATTATTAATATGAAAAGACCAGATTATAATAAGACCCGCAAGTGACGGCGGCTTGCAATACTGAAGCTTGAAGTGACGAAAGGTAAAGGCAATTCGGGAGACGAGAATTGCAAAAGTATAGGTTTTACTTCAGAGTACTTATTGAGGGAATACTTGTGCAAATCCACGTAAGAATGGCCATTGTCAGGAGCTTGCCAATCATCTGGGGCAGAGTAAAAAGGGGCGATAGTTATAGCCTTCGGTGCTGAAATAAACCAAAAGTGAGCTGAATCAAGAATCATGAGATGTCTTCGTCTGTAGGGCAAGCGGGTATTGACTCAATCCAGCCAAACATTGGGTTAAATAGGGGTTGACGAGGCGGAGAAATAGCCTCAGGCCACGGTGCGCTCTCCTTAGACAAACATGAAAATCCGGATATAACCGGCTTCTAGCCCAGGAATTCGAGATAATGAGGCCTATAGAATATTCTCCCGAGTTTTTTCTCGCTTCGAGAGTAATGAGTTGAGAGAATAAATCGATTAAGCTTGAGATATAGGTCTCTTAGAATAAACACAGCTGTGCTCAATAAAGCTGCGTTAACTCGCTTCCTGCCTCTTTGAACCTTACTCCTCGCACTCTTTCTTTCAAGTTTAAGATCACGTGTTTTCTGAAGGTCTGAGGTGGACCTCAAGGCTCTATTCTTCCACATTTCTTCCCTTCAGGAAGGGGGCGCTTTTATACTTTGGGGTGGGGGAGAAAAGGGGCATCAAGGGAGAATGATGGACAGGAAAAAAGGCGCTTTTCTCCCAGACGGTCAAAGGGGTTTAATTTAAAGGGAAATCCTGACCTGAGTGATAAGGTATACACAGCTAAGACCGACTAACCCGAGTATATGTATACACACAAAAAAAGAAAATTTGATTTAAATCGCTATATTGACCATGAGAGAAATAAAACAAAACTAAAGGAGTTGACATTCACAGTTAATATTGATTATAGGCTCACTTGTTTTGGTTAATTAATCAGACAAATAAAAATGATTTACAGATCAAGGAACAAAAAAACAACGACATAACTACATGATAAAATAAAAAAAATAATTAACAATAATACATACAGATAAATGAAAAATGGATCGGAAATCTATAAATAGATTTATATAAACAGGGGAAGATTTGGCATCAAAAGAGTACCCAATGAAATATACAGAAAATGTTTTTATTACAAAGACAGATTCTTTTCTTTTTTTTCTCTAACCTACAATGTACATGCGTGTAAAAAATATACACAATAAAGGCAATGGGGCTGTTTCCTAATATACAATTAACCGGGGTTATTGCCCAAGGGGTTACGGCTGAGACTATCCGCTAATAATTGTCTGACCCCCTTAAGTACAATAATTTGAATTAATATTCTTGTAGAAGTAAGCTTCAGCACTGATGCGTCAGTTATTATTTTTAGCATTACGGAGATACGAAAGAGGGCGGTGGTCCTTCTTGATTACGAACTCCTTCCCTACCAGATACATTTTAAACTACTGAACACCCCATACTATAGCGAGGGCTTGCCTTTCTATAACTGCATATTTCTTTTCGCGAGGTAATAACTTGCCACCCGGTAGCTTTCACTTTCCTCTCCATAATATAGAAGAACGCAACATATACCCTCATTACTCACATCCGTCCGGATTCCGAACGGCCTACTGGGGGTTGGGCAACCTAAGGATGGGGGAGGATGCCAATTTGCCCTTTAACAGGTGGAAATGTGAAGTGGCATTTGGATTCCAAACGATGCGATCCGAAGACTTCATCTGGAGGATCTCATATAAAGAGGGGGCAAGGGACGTGAAATTAGGAACTGCATTTGGCCTTTACCGGTTAGCAACCCTGTATATTTTCTTACGCACTTTTTAAGGGAAATCTGATAATATGCCTTGCAAAGAACTAACTAGGTGAGGAATTTCGCTTTTTTGAAAAGGCGAAAGTTCTGGTCAATTAGGAGCATTGGTTCACCATCAAAGACAATCACGGCATTAAGCGTGCAAAAATCAACCCATATATAGTACGTACTATCAGACTTACATACCATCAATAACGGGGAGCAATAACTTAAATTGGAGGGCTCGATGATGTTATGTTTAAGCAAATTTTCAACCACGGAGTTAAATGCCTGCCTTAAATCAATAAGGAGGGGATACGCTTCAAACGAATGGGTTCTTGAGTGGTAAGCCTAATGTGGTGCTCAAATTGTGTAGGACAACCGAGGATTTCTAAGATTACGTCTCCATACCTATTTAACAGCTGCTGCAGCTGACTATTTTGTTTGAGAGTCAGATGTGCTTCAAAGTCTAGGCCAATGGGTGGTAATTCTGGTGCGGTGAGCAAGGTAGGGAGAGGATAATACTTATCCTGCTCCAAGCACACGACCTCTATCACATCCAGTGAATCCATCGTGTAATTAGCCCCCATAGATGATTCATCATCGAGGATCACTATGTTGTTTATGCACACGTGGCGGTGGTACCTTTTCAACTTATTGACATGAAAAAGTTTGCTTGCTGTGGGTATTTTTATGAGGTAGTCCACAGGTCCTCGAGTCTCAAGAACGGAGAAGGGGCCCTTCCACTTGCTAAGAAGCTTTTTGATCTCGGTTGGTAGCAGTAAGAAAACTTCGTCACTGGGCTTAAACCTTCTTTTCTTTGATTTGACATCAAAGTATGTCTTGTACATTTCTAAATTAAGATCCGCATTCTGCTAGGCAATTTCGGCACACTTTTCTAGTCTTCGTCGAAGATCCAGTAAATCTCCGTAGAAAAACTGAATTTCCTTATCCAGCTTGGGATTAGAAAATAATTCGTTGAGAAGGATAAGAGGCACATTACGCCCGTAGAGTAACTCGAAGGGTGCAAATCCTAGTGTACAGTGGGGAATCTCCTTGTAATCAAAAAGTGCCACCGGCAAATATATCGATGCTACTCCCGGGGTTGCTCAACGCCTAACTTCTTTAAGATAGATTTCAGGGTCCCATTTAATTTTTCTTAAATTGTATTTGCGGAGGCGTGAATCGGGGCAGTAAAAAGGGGTTTTACCATCAAAGCTTCCCAACCTACTCCATTAACTCTGAAATAAATTGTCTAACTCTGTCTGAAAATACCTCCTTCGGTATGCTTACCCTAGATAAAATGGATATGAGGGGTAAGCACAGGTGACGCTGTGAATTCGCTTCAAGGAAACTGCTTTGGGGAAGCGAGTAGCAACGTCCGCGATGGTGAGGACATAACTATGCCCTCGCTGGAAGGGCAGTGAATGGGGCCAATGAGGTTAAAGGCCACGCGGGAGAAGAACTCGGAAATGATTGGTCCCTTCTGCCGGTGGGCAGGCTTGATGCACCCTTTTGCCGTACATTTCTAGCAAATATAACAGGAATGACAGTAATCATAAATGCCAACGGCAGCACCTGGCCGAAAGAAATACCCGTAAATCTTCTAGGCAGTCTTGTTATGAGTAAAGTGGCTAGAGAAAACACTATCATGGTCGATTTTAAGGAAGAGCGGAGTGTGTGAGCGTGGGACACAGCGAATGAGCCTCAGGATTATTGATATCCAAGCAAGCGCGGTACAGAAGGCCTTCATTTATGAGGTAAGAGACCATTTTGTGGCCGGAGACAGTCTTGCTCGTAGCTTCGAGCTTTTTCCCACAGGGAAAGGAGGGTCTCGCACTCCTTCTGGTCTCGATGGAATTCTTCACTCATGAGGACGCTGAAATCAGAGTAGCAGGGGGCTTCAAGCAAAGCTGTCGTCTGAGATTCCCTCGTTGCCTGGGCTCACGTAACAATGGACTGAGCCACAGGGATGCAGGACACTTAGGGACACTGTCCGATCAAAACCGAACCAAATTTAATAGGGCTGAATCCACTTTATCCTCGCCAGTCAAATACTGGCATTCCAGGTGGCAATTCACAATGGGGAAGCGATTCGCGCGTCCCAGTTAGTCATGGAATACCGCAAACCCATTGTGGCCATGGGCCATTGAGGGAAGCAATTCATTGAACGCCACGATACAGGTGCACCCTGTATCGCGGACGAGATTGAAGACTCGGCAGCCAGTCCCACTCCATTTTCAAATTTTAAACCTCCTGGCGAGCTTTTGTCAAAAGGAAAATTTACCTGGTGTCTGGGAGAGATGGAAGACGAGAGAGAAGTGAAGTTTTCAGGTTTAGATGATGGGGGAGCGGGAGTGGCGCTCACTTGATGAACTTGGTGAACGGGGTTATTCCGGAGCTGGGAGTTCTGGGAGCAGTTCGTACCTACGTGTTCTCCTATTCCGCACGTAAAACAAACTAATGGTCTCCCGGAGAAGGACGACGCAGGGCATTGGTAATGAGGGGTTTAATATTGCGGGGTTCAGATGGGGAAATTTATGAGGAGGCAACCGTGTATTCTTCCTTTTGGACTCGGGGGGTGAAGGAGGAGAATTCTTATTGTTATTCGGGTATAAATTATGGCTTGCCGCTTAGACATCCGCCTCTTCAATACATTCTTTGAAGGTGTAGTATCTACGTCCTTCACGATTGCGCGGATTTATGGAGGCAATGAAACCAATAACTGGTCCTTCAGAACAAGGACTAAAGACTCATAATAATGGGCGATCTTGGAAGAGTCTAACCAAATTGACGGAAGTTCTCACTTAGTTGAATTCGGTCATGACGAAATTTAGAACGGTAAAAGTCAGGGGTCATGTTATATTTAACCAAAAACAGATTTGAGGGTGGAATAGTCAATCGTGGCTTCCGACGGAAGGGAAATGAAAATGTCCAGGAACTGAGAACTGAGAATGGCTAGGAGTTTGGCGACACTGTCTGCCTCGATATCGCAATTATTGATTTCGAAGATATTCTCGAATTGGGTGAGGTAAGATCCGAAGTTCTCACCTTCCTTGAACATGGTAAGCTTGTCTAACGCGGAGTGGGGGGCTTCCGTACGCAAATTAATGGAGAGAGTCTCAATCCGGCATCGTTCTTTACACTCTCGAATTTCTCGTTCTCTTCTTTCTGCTCTTTTTCTCTATTCTTCTTGATGAGCTCTTTTCTCGGCTCTCTCATTACTTTCCTCTTCTTGTATATAAGAAAGATCTTACTCTGTTAATCCAAGGAATTCTCTCTGTAGTTTAAATTTCTCGAAAGAGGACATCTAGTGCGCAATGATGGATTTATGTCCCCCGAAAGAAACTTCAATTGACCCTAGGCACTCGACGGGGTTAAATACCTGGATGAATGCGAAATACGCACAAGAAAAGAATATGCCCTAATTAAATGCGTGGGCCTTGCCTTACTAAATAAATCCCACACTACCAAAAATGTACTAAAAAGTTAAGCCTTCACGAGTTATGAAGGGCTAGGAATACTAAGAACCCGCTTTGGGATTAAAATGACCGAGGAGAAGCTCAGTCTCCTACATAATGACCTAAGAAAAGTTCACAAACAGATAGAAACACACCCAAAAATAAATATGGAAGGGTCGTTGTACCAATATTTAAATAACTTGAACGATTATCAGCCCTATAGAAGGAGCTTTTAAAAGGGCCTCTCTAAAGACCTATTAAAATCCTGACTGAACTTACACTAGTTTTTATAATATATATGTAATCACTATATATTTATATTCAGCCAAACCTTGGGTTAAATAGTAGTCAACAAGAAGGAGAAATAGCCTCAGGCCAAGGCACACCCTCCTTAGACAAACATGGAGCTCGAGAAATGGCTGGCTTTCAGCCGAGGAATTCGAGATAATGAGGCCTATAGAATATTCTCCCGAGTTCTTTCTCTCTTCGAAGGTAGGAGGTTAAAAGATCAAATCGCCTCCAGCGCGATGCATAGGACTCATCGTGTAAACACCGCTGTACCTCGTTGAACCTTGCTCCTCGTGATCTTTGTTTCGAGTTTAATGCCACTTGTATTTTTAAGGGCCCGAGGTGGAGCTCAAGGCTCTATTCTTCAACATTGATGAAACACCTCCTTTGGCACCAGACAATGATCCTGATTATAGCATAAACAAAGATATTGCTGAAAATGTAAGCATACGAACTGAGGAGGAAACATAATCTAATTTTCCGGAATTGAAAACAATGAAATGCCGACTGAGAGGGAAACAGAAACTAATTTACCAGAATTTCATGAAGCTTCGGAGAGTAGATCATCTGATTACAAAGATGATTGTCCAAATGACAGGCAACTTGGTAGTAACACCTTTACAAGTAAACTACTTTTGCAACGTGGTCGAGATGGCAATATTTGCACATCTGCACCTCAAAATATAGCTTACCCTGTTAATGAAAGGGAAGCTTTAAGCTTTTTATAACAGATCATATACTTTTACATGTACAAAGGTACATAATTTGTTCCGGCCCCTGTAAAATTGTAAAATCTTGCATTTGCTTTGCGTGTTAAGTAAAATGCGAATACTTACTAGATTAGGCTTACAGATGAGACCACAATAATAACAAAAGAGTGCAAATGCATACCGCCAGGTCACTAGGAAAGTGCAAATTAGAAAAGCCATATAAAAAGCTAGAAAAATTTGTATTGATACATAATTTATACTCTGTAACAAAATTTTACACATGGTCAAATGAAGTTAGGTGTTCACTTGGTTGGATAAATGATAAAAGATGTTTTTGCTAATAAAATAAATATAAATTTTGCTATTTTCATAAACTCATGGGAAAGAGAACGTCTTCAATACTGGCTGTGGTTTCGGAACATCGAAATATTTCTTAAAGATATTCGAATTATGACTACTAAAGATTTCATAATCAAATTCGTAATACCAATTTATCAAATAGGTGAGAAAAGCAATTTATTTAAAAAAAAAATTAATTATGGCGCCCCACAATACTCACTGTATACATCCTATAATATTTGTAAAGCGAAATATACCTGCAAACTAAGGGGAAAGTGATGCAAATATTTACAAAAATATTTATTGCTGCAATTATGGTATAGTTTGCACGTATTAATTGACTGCAAGTAAGACAGACAAAAAATTTAGTGGCCGGGACCAATGCTCCCCATTCAGTCGGCTATAATGAAATGGTTGGTAGGCTAACCTTATTTAAATTAAAATAACTTACTATATTAGGAAGAAAAATCTAAAGATCTAAAATAGAGAAAGTTTCTACAGGGCGGTAATGATGGTAATTGACCTATCCCTGCATAAAACAATGGTAGCAATTATATGGGTAGCATCCCCGCTTAAAGCTTTAAGCCTTTGATGTCTAGTACTTTTTAACAAAATTGTTCCGTACCACTCAACGCAAATAAAATTACCGGTGCCCTTTCACTTACTTAACTATTAATGAGACAAAGCTCGGTGCCCTAAGCCTCCCCTCTCATTCTACGTCCAAACCAATCTATCGCCAAATACCCTTCTCTGCTCCTTCACCAGCTCTTTGTCTCTCAGATACTCAATCACAAAATCAAACCGACATTTTACGCGGTCTTGTAACCTTATTTACACCCACAGATTCATTCTCGTATATTCTCTTAGCAAACCTTTAGGAATCTATTCCTCTTATACATCCATTCCAAGTCAGAACAATTTCAACCACACCCTCATTTACACCCATCATCGAAACATAAAGATTTTATATCTAGTGTTTAATCACTCTAATTTACGCAGTTAGTTGCATACGATTAAAACCTTGCGGTCGCACTCTGCTTCATCTCTACTTCTATCAAGTCCAATATATCCAAGATAATTGAAACTTGGCACTCTTTTAAGGCCTGAACTCAGACTGCAACCCATTCTCAACCAAAAATAACATCATTACTATATTCTTTTTCTGCATTCATTTTTATGCTCCTCTTCTCACAAAAAAAACAGTCAAAAGCGACAATGAATATTTAGACATCATTTCGACTCTCAGCAACAACACTTGGTTATCACCATATATTAAAATAGATAGAACCATTCCCCACCAATATCTAACAATCTCACACAGCTTTCCTTCATACCATGCGTACTTCTCTCAGTAATGCATCCTCAATTATTTATATTAAACAGTAATGTCCACATCACACAAACACAATTTACATCTCGAGCCAATTAAACCAATCTATGTGTGTCAGAGATCACAGAGAGAGAGAGGAAGTTACCCGCCGCCTCACTTTACAATAGAAAGAGAGACAACAGACACCCGGGCGATCCTTTTACTATGCCTTAAGGAGGTGCGAACTGATGAGACACCGTGAGACGCCGCGATGACCTGAAATGCCGCCTTCACAGAAAACTGCAACAAGAGTCAGAGCCCAGAAGGTCCCATTTAAAGGCTGACAAAGTCTGCCTCGCCAGTTTAAGAACCTTCTCACCCTCGCGCTATAAGGCAGAGTTTATTCTCGTCTAGGAATGCGTCTGACCCTAGGACCCTCCCTTTCGCACAGAGCTTGGGAAAACCCCATTCGACCCCTATAAATCCAGCGGCGCCAGAGTTGGAAGGCAGTATCCGCCAAATATCCGCCGAATATCCACTATCCTTCCTGCCCCATCAGTATCAATCTGCCGTCCTCACTGCCCCGTCAGTATCCGCCAAGTAACTGCCGTCCTCCCTGCCACGTCAGTATCCTCTGTCCGTCCTTGTCGGTAACCGCTATTCGCGTCCCGTTAGATTCTGCACAATTCTCACAGAATCCCTCAAACTCGTGGTATTTTTGTTAATTCATGTGAGTCTACCTCGACCCGCTTCCCCCGCTTGTGGAACGTGGCGCGCTCAATCTTGAATCGTGTTTACTCGAAAGCAAGATTTTAAGTTCACTCACCGTAATAGTCATTATACAGGGAATATTGTTTGAACTTTTCACCAAGGCAATGATTACTCCTTCGACCCAAATCGTCTAGGTAACTGCAACGCGCAACTCTCATATGCAAGTGCCCCATCCCCGACCAGTATAATCCTCATCGCCGGCATCGTCTACGCTCAAGGTCATTCGAGCGTCCTTCCGTTCATATTGTCCGTTTGTTTGTAAGGTTAACGCCCTCACCAAGTCTTCCTCGCCCCCTTAGCCGCTGAGATCCATGTAAATCTAGTATGTGTATAGCTCATTTTAAACTCCTTTCAGCCTTATAAAGTAATATTGATTTACAAATTTGAAAAGTTATTTTGTACTCGTTTTTCTGTTATCCCGGAAGTCCAAGATATTCAACTATTGGCCAACCTACTCTCAGTTAATTTGCACTCTCCTAATATTCCAAACTTTCCAGGTACTCGTAAAGCAAAAAGGGTCAACTAGACCCTATTCTTCAACATCTATATTAAACTGGTGTAAGGTGTCTAGGGTTAACCAACGACATCTATATTAATCTGGTGTAAAGTGTGTGAGGTTAACCTACGAAAGTATGGCAATATTTTACCCTAACACACCCTTTACTTCTAATATATGTAAATACACTTCAAACGATCAAATACTTAATCAATCATTACATATTTTACTAGCACTGCCATATTGTTGCTTTATAAGCACAATCATAAGCTTTATCTAGATCCATGGAACTACCAAACGCTTTACCTCACTTCTCCCTTGTTTTTACAACATGTACTCGCAGTGCTAATTGTTGGGCTTGGGCCACATATATCGTATCAGTTCTACAGACTTCATTTTCAGATTTTTCTTATTTTCCTTTATACAACGGCACTATTACTGCATTCTTTCAGCACTCTTTTAGTTTTAAATGTTTATAAGAGAACCACCAATCCTATACCATAACACGATCACCACCACTTTTTACAATATCTGTGACTAAGTCATCTAATCCAGTCTGGGCTGAGTTTTATGCCTCTTCAAACAATAAAGACCACTTGAAAGTTTATCTTTTTTACAACCGGACACATATTCCGATTTAGGCTTATAACCACAGTCATATTTGCATTGATATCAAATTCCATAACCAAATTACGCAATTCATCAAAGTATTTTCATCATTTACTTCTGAATTCATCAATTTATCAATGTCTTCACTTGGTTCCTCAACCTTTGCCTTCCTTCTAGAATAGCGTCTGCATTTTTTGTCCAGAGGGATCATTTAGTGATTTCTTACTCTGTTTTTCCACTAGTTTTACTTTCATCTTCATCGCCATGTATGAAGTCAACATAACTTCTTCTTAATATCAACCGAACTATTAAGGATTTTCATTTAAGCCTCTTGTTATCTTTGCACTACACGTTTCAAATCATAATTCTATCATTATCCACTTTGTTTTCTACTTCCAGTTCTGTTATTCGTAATTGCCACTTGCTGAAATTTGTTCTAAATTTGCTTGATCTCCATGATCGTACATATGTATTTACTCTCTCCTACTCTCAATCTTTCACAAATACACTTTTCTTTCTCCTTGATTCATTAAACTTCACTTCTGATTAAGTCTTTCTTTACAACTTACGTCTTCTCGTCTATGCATTGACAAATATAACCTTACAGACCACAATTATGTAATTAAATACACATATACCAATATTTCTTACAGCTTCTACAGCAAATACACCACGCAGAATATTTCTTCTTACTAGTCCATATCAATCTTACTTTTAAACTCTTTATCTTTTAATTGAATAACTCATAAGTGTTTATGCCCATTCCTTAGCTGAAATGAAGCTTATGTATGTTTGTTGCACATAAGCTTAATTTATCACAAAACCCTACCAACCTGTCTCCATTTTCTTTACTCTCGGGTGCACTAAAAGCTCTCATCCTCCCCACTATTCTTACATTCATATCACATCCAACCACCAAACAATTTCCCCTCCCTCCCTTCTTTTTTCAGAATCATTTATATCATTACCAATACCATACACTGCAAACAAACAGAGTTTCAAATTACACATCTCAAATTAACTTATTCATTTTTCGTGTTCACACATTCATACCCATCATTCATACCACTTATTACTTAAAAATAGTGCTACACCCAGTTAACTACTACATCTCTAATCTACAAATGATGAGACTCCATTCATTCATATCACACAAACTCTTCATTCCCTTTTATATTTCACTCACATATAGAAAGCATCTGCAAGCTCCTTTTAGGAAAGGATAATGACTGCGATTCCCGTTTAAAACAATCGACAGAGTAATGGTCAGGATCATCGCTTTAGATACTATTCATAATTATGGCGACCTTCTCATTAACCAGACCGTCACTTTAGGTGATCAGTCGGTTTAAGTAAATAATGATTTCTTTATTATCAATATAAATATTTCCTACGGCCACTGATATTCAATTCGCTATGGTAAACACAAGAGTCAAATGGGAAACTGATCCAGATGATTTGTTTAATAAAATTATGTAATTAGTGACCATCGCTATATGTAGAAAATTTACGCTTGCATAATTTCAAGATGGGAGTGTCGGATTTGCATACGAGGAGGTAGGGTGAAGCATATATACCTTTGGCAAAGCCACATCCCATAACTACGTTGAAATTTTTCGTTTATTGTTAAATTTACATTTGTGATGAATGAAACTCAAAGTAAAGGGGCGCAAGTGTATTAATGTGGTTCGAATCTCAATTTTAAATGTGCATCACCTATTACTTCCACGAGATCGGATTTTTTTGTGTTTCAACCTCCTCTAACTTAGGATCTTAGGTTGACTGGATTCAGCTCCGTAGTCCATTTACCTCTCAATGATCTCTCCTTGATCGATTTCTCACTAACTTTTGTCCACAACTGCCCCTGCGGCAACTCATGGGTTCGCTTTTGCAAGGTAGTCGATAATTATTGTGCACACGTGTGTGTTTTCAGTTGGGATGTCAGTTTACACACCATATGCAGGAAGATTGTAGGTACAAAAAAAGACAAGTGGTGTGTTTAAAATCGTTTAAACTACAATGACCAATATAATTTGCATTGAACGAGGATAATAGGTAGACTTCGCAAGCGTATATCTGGTCTCGTTCGATGTGTAAATTGGGACAAAGGAGATCTTACTGAATAGCACAAAATAATTGAATTCATTTGGGTGCACTAAAGGCCATCCTGTGAAGGATGTACCGAGACTTGCAAATGAATCTAAGCGTATGTTCATATGGATCTACCTGCAACGGCATACATCCAGGTCTACAGGAAACTTCCCCCAGAATATTACAAAAAAGAAAACGATACCGACGAACCACCATCACCAGAGTGTTTTACGGCTTCTGATTAAAAGTTACTTAGGTTTAAGGCAAGAATCAATGCATGATTTCAATTCCGGGCGTTTACTGAAAGAACTACTCAAAGAACACTCCACAGAAAACTGTATAGCGATAACATAAAATCTTTTGAACGCAAAAGACTTTTGGTCATTTCTACCCACAAAATTACCTGGCTGGAGAGAAAACACAAAAACTGGACTATGAAGGACCTGAAAGGAGTTATCTCATCAGGTGAATCACATTTTTGACTAAATGTGAAGGATGCATTGCGTCGTGTTCAGAGTAGACTTTTAAAGAACTGCAGGGTGTGGTTCAAGCTGGAGGAGGCTCTGTGATGTATTATTAGTGTTTAATTATGCGGAAATAGTTCCTTTGGTTGAGGCGAAAATCAATTTAGGACAGTATTCATACAACTTAATGCGGAAGGTAACTTTAAAATCCTTATCTTCCAGGATGAGAACTTTACCGTTCACTGTATAAGAAGTGTGTTTGACTGGTGCGATTAATCAGAATTAATTTTACCTACAAAAATCAAAGGGCGAAGTGCACAATGCTTTGATACAAGTGTACAGAAAATTTATGTCTACTACATACATCTAGAACCTTTTCCAGTCCATTCTCTTTCGACTAGAAGCTGTTATCCATTCTCGTGGAAGAATTATACGCTATTAGTTATGTCCCCGTTGAAGATAACTATTTATAGTCGCGTGCGACATTATATCTCAAAATGTCGGTCGGTTAGTTGGTCGGTTCGTGCTTTGGTCGGTCGGTTCGTCCGTCGGTCTCCGTTTTTTTTGGGGGGGTAATAACATTGTAACTATTCGTCTGATTCTAACAAAATTTGAAACCCTAATGTTTTCTACATTCTCCTTCGAATTATATAACTTTCTAGGTTCTCCCAAGGTTAGTCCGTGAATTATTGAAAGTTTTGAAGGTCGTAAGTTCATAAATCAGAAGAAGCAAGAGCACGCGACATTGGTCAGCAGACCTTTTTTTGGTTCGGTGATCTTATTTCAATTCGTATAGTAGTACTACATTTCCATTTGCCACTTTCATACCTATCTCTCTTTTTCTCAAAGCCTCGACAAATGTTAATATTATTCAGGTGTCCCTTTTCTAGCCAGATATTTCAGTGCTCACTAATTGACACTTTTCTTCCCTCTCTATCAATAAATAATCGCTCTCACACAAGTCTGGTATTTGCTCTATCTCTATCGCTTCAGCGGAAGAATTAAATAAAATGAGGCGATTTTATCAGAATGATCAGTCTTGGATGCTTCCGCCATTATGGAGAGATTTCTAATGTAAGCTGTGAGGCTAGAGACTGCGAAAATTGCCGAAATATATAAAGAGTAGATCAGATATATAGGTAGACAAATTTAGAAAATCATATGTCACCCAAAGAATTTCCTCTGTATTTAATTTATACTGTGGTGTATGTCGTTTTGGGTGTTTTTTTACTTTTCTTTCTTCATTCTTCCATCTTCCTTCTTCTTCGTCTTAATAGATGTTATCATTTCATAGTAGGTATGTTTTTTGCCAATTGGTTAAATTTTGTTAGTTCGGTGAGTTTCATAATTGGTATGTTATTTTTTCTTTCCGGTGTTTTAACGCATTTTATCATATGTATAACGGCACTTCATCTCCGTTAGCCAGAAGTGTAGCACAGCTTGGAAATCTTGCTTTGCTTCTAGCTATTTGTCAAAATATACCTTTGTAGACTAACTCGGTGCTTAGAGTCGTACACAAGCACGGGCAGACAGCTGACCACAGGCCACCTGAGATAGTTCTGGGCGATTAATAAAGAGTGCTATTTACGGTTAACCGGGTTTAGATTAATGACTTGCATAGATGCAATTCTAAAGATATATAAATACAATACTCCAAAATATAATTTTAATATATATAATAAAATGGGGGCAATATTTATATATATATATATATATATATATATATATATATATATATATATTTATATATAAAAAAGGGGGAAAAAATTACTTATGGAGGTAAATGAATTAAGTGAAGATTAACGAGATAATCTAGGGATGACCATACAAGATCGTTTTACCTTCAAGCCCGGGCGAATTAGATGAGGGGTGGAAGACAACGGTGCAGTTCTTCAAGAAGCTACTTCGCGGAGCCCCGACAATAAGGCCTCGATGATGTGGTTGGATTACTTCCTGATGAAAACTGAGATTTTATCTGCTCCAGAGAGACGAAATCTTAACTCGTGACGTTTCAGCAGATCGGCAGGGAGTCTCAGTCTTGAAAAAACGTGAATCTTGAAGGGGTGGTGAAGATGAGAGTGCGGCCTACTTGCCGGGAAGAAAGGGGCTTGATAGCTTTCCTCTGAACAGGATGCAAAGGTTAACGAAGGTAGATCTGCTGACGAGCTCTTCGACAACATACGATGACGGGTTACAGGAGTTCACGGGAAAGCGACGGCATTCCGGACAGAGTTGATGTCATGCTTTCAATCTCCTCGAGAGATGGTGAGCTTTGGGTTAAATACTTTGGTGGCTGGTCTAATAGACGCTGCGGGGCCTTACTTCCTAGGAGATTTCCAAGGGGCTTCCTCTCACGGTGGTTCTTCGAGGGCATTCCCTCACACTATCCTTGCCTGGTAAATTGTTTGAATTATTTCCTCATTCATCTCTTAATTAACCCTTTCCTGCAATTTTCTAGTCCGATCTTCGATAACTATGTTAATGGGACTTATCCCCGCTTACCTGTAAAGCTTTTCATCGCATCATCTTTCTCGCCTGCGTGTACCCGTAATAAGATACATATCTTTGTTCTGCATGACCTTTAGCACAATTCCATCAATAATATAGATATTATTTATTTATCATATATGATAATATTGGGTTACACTAAATTGTTTGTATATATATTTTATCCGAGCCTTATAGTGATTCACGCTGCACTGAAGTCAAATATTATTCCATCTGTGCCGCGTGAGCCGCCGGTAGCTTTACCCTGATTTATCAGGTGTTTCTTTAATATTATCAATTAATTATTATATTTCTTTTCAGATTAAAAAATCTAAATTTCTTATCATAAATAAATATTGCTCAAAATATCTAATATATAATGAATAGTAAAAATAATTATTATAGATAATACCTTAATTGCGTCTAGTTTGTTTTATAGCTCAGGACTGAAAGACATTCAGAAAGTGATGTTTAGTTCTAGTTTACATTCTGATGAATTTGTACCATCATAATCGGGCTCTACTGACTCAACTTAGTCAGATGAACAAAGTCTACAGGCAGCTCCTAGCCAAAGTGATAATTCAGATAACGATGTAGGTGATGATATTGCACTTCCATCCAATATTTGGTACACAGTAGATTGGACGCATCGTAAAAACTTACCATTTACTGACACTCCCCGCATATCCAGAAGAAATGAATTACTGTCGCAATCCAGCAAGCCAATCGATGTATTCAATCTGATGGTCACGGACGACGTATATGATCTAATTGTTGAGCAGACAAATATAAATGCCTAGCATTTGCTTATGAGTAAACAGGTACGTAGAAAATGTCATATGCAAGATTGGAAAAATACAGATGCTTCCGGAATAAAGAAATTTTAGCGATTGTGGTGTATATGGGAATTGTAAAATATCAGACAATTCCACATTATTGGAGTAAGAACAGATTCTTAAAAAATTATTGAAATTATTGGAGTAAGAAAAGATTCTTCAAATACTATTAAAATTCATCCATTTTGCTGACAATGAGGCAGCTGGAACTGATAAATTAACTAAAGTAACAAACTTGCTTGCAATGCTTGAAACAAATTTCACTGCCGTCAAAGTTCTAGGGGAAATGATAGCAGTTAAAGAAAGCATGGTTTCTTGGCGTAGTCGTCTCATATTCCGACAGTACAATCCAAATAAAGCTCACAAGTATGGCATGAAAATATACAAGTTATGCGATCCAAGTGGTTATAGATATACTAGCTGTGTGTATACTTGGAAAGCGGATTCTGAACAACGAGGTAAGCTTACTGTGAGAACTACACACAGTACTCAAATAGTATTAGATCTTGCAGAAAAGTATTTGATGAAGGGGAGAACGGTTTCTACAGACAATTCTAAATAAATGCGCTTAACATCTTTGAAGAAACCCAAATTTAGGAACAACAAATTGCAGAATTCAGGCAATCTATCATTGAGGCCTTGTATCAAGAACAAGTACCTCAAATGCAGCATTGTTCGATTGTGAGTAAACACACATTAGAAGAATATGAAACCAAAGATGCCAGAAAAAGAAAACCAAAGATGCCAGAAATAGAAAAAATAGGCAAGGTGCTACTCAGAATTGCAAAAGCGTGTTGGTAGATAAGAGGCAATGAAAAATGGTATGAATGTGTCTACTTACTGCGCCAAATGAGAGGGAAAACCCTCTTTTTGTTTGAAGTGCTTTAATAAAAGCCACTAAAAATTAACTTGGTTTTGAGTTTACTTTTTTTCATTTACAAAAGAATTCAAATGGACTTTGTCTCCGGTATAAATGGAATGGTTCATTTCAAATGAAATTTGCTTCATATTGGGTATGCGTAATGTAAAGGAAAGTTTTTTTTAGGTATAGTATGGTTTTTATATTTTTTGTAATATAAATAAACGTTCCTCCTTATTACCCTTTCCTTTCCTCAACTCAAAATATATGATCAGATCTTCTTACATGGTTATAAAACAGGCATTGTGAAGGTGCTAGAACGCCTTTGGAACAACTTCATGCGCAATGCCATTAAGAAAATTGAAGCTCAACATATTAAGCAGTGTGACTCGCCCGCGGGTCACGGGCGCTTCAATGGATATGCCATGTGACCACCGGTGGATTACACGGCATCCAATGTCTTAAATTCATCTTATTGTGCCCATCGTATAAAAACAGCATCATGTCCTCGTTTGAACTTTTCAAAACCCAAGGTGAGTCACTCGGACTTATTGGAAAAGCTCTGATAGCTTACATGCAGGAAGAAGAGAGAAGAGAAAGAGCCGAAAGAAGAGACAGAGAAGAAAGAGAGAGAATTCACTCTTACGAACTTTAAATAAGCAGAGCTAGGAACGAGACTCTCTCTATATACTCCTCAAGTTCTACATTAGACCCACTGCAGTCTGCGACAATAAAACTCCCTGTCTTTAAAGAAGGGGAAGACTTCGGGTCTTATCTCACTCACTTCGATAAGATCTCCAAGGTGAACCATTAGGACATCGAAACGGACGGCGTAACACAATTATTGCTCTTTTCCCCGTAAGGGGCACGACGATTTACCATCCTGGTCGCCGTGCTGACGGGGTCCAGCGCTCCGTACGGCCCCAGCTTAGTCTCTCTTCCTTCCTTCAGATAGCCTGTATTTCTCCCCTACTTCGTCGCTTTTCATACAACCTCTCCCCCAACTTTCTCTGGTCAGCCTCTAATTTCACAAGGTAGATGCTGACCTTTTTCTCAGCCCACCGACTCAGGTCGGGGCTAAGGGGTGAGGGGACAATGTTGCCTAACCCCTGAGCTCCGGTTCGGGATGTGTTTTTTTTAACAACTTGCTTCATCCCCACCCATACCTTCCTTACAATATTTTTCCTTTCCTCTTCACAATCTATAAATTTTAGGCCGTGTCTAAGGTGGAGCCGCTATGCCGATGGACTGACAGGCCACCAGGCGTGAGGGGTGGTCCTGAATGGCGGCACCTGACTCTGCCAGGCCTGTAAGCACCTCTTGCAGTGCGGGCTACTGCGAGGGGTGATGAGCTATTGCATCCCGTGGAACAAATAGGGTCACCATTCCCAATGATGATAAAAATAAAAATCTCCCCTTAATTCCCCCTGCCATCAACGGTGCCACCCTCGGGCAGCTCCACAGAAAAAATAGAGGTCATCCCTCCCCTGTGCTTGCGCAGGGGACCCTTCATATTTCTCTAAGGGGATTGCCAAGAAAGCCAGCAGGCAGCCCATTGCCGACCGCTCCTCATTAAGGCGGCTCGGTTGGGCAAAGCCCCTTAGGGGGGAGAGGGAAGCCAGGCACCTTCAGTCGGTTCGCCTAAAAGCCCTGCTGGCAAGAATACTCAACCTTACCGAAGTCAAGGACTGTGTCTCCCCACACATGCATCGTGACGCTGCTAACTGAACCTGCGTGGTCCTGGAAGGGAAGGGCCAACTGGAGGCCTATCCTGTGATAAACATGGTGCTTGAGGCAACCCAGCCTCAGACGGTAGGGCCTTTCATGGGGAGGAATCCGGACTTGACGCTAAGCACCGAACGCGAATCCGCCCCTATGCAATGTCCTCCTCGAACGGCTGGGGTCTCCGAGACAGTACAAGGAGGATAGGGATCTCCTCAAACCGGTGCCACTGCGACCACCAGGCCCTTTACGATTTCGGAGAAGGACCTGGCTGAGGCCGGTCCAGCTGGCCTAGGGGCTCCTGCTGGCTCAGGGGAGAAGCGGGATCATTCCCCGCCCTCCTCTCCTAAAAGGAAAAAGAACAGGAAAAATCGAAAAAGACTCGGGGTTCCTCACCATCCGCGGGGGCTGCGGGGACGGATGGGTCTACTGCCACTTTAGCAAGCAACCAAGCTAAGATCGGCACATCCAGCCCCTCTAGCCACCCCTCGTGTGCGGAGCCCCTGATTATGACTAAGACCAAAAGTACACAGTATGGAGCCTCGATAACATCAGGGCCCCTTATTCAGAGGTTACCTAGCGTTTTTGAGCACACGGGCTTCAAACGCTTCTGCGTTATTCGCTCCACTGATGGCAGCATGTTGGCCAAAGGCAACATGATCCATCAGAGGAGAGCATTAGCTAGTACAATTGCTAGAGAGCCAAAGGTTAACCGTTTCTCGGACGGAAGCCTTTTGGTGAATGCGGCGAATCCCACAGATGCAGCCATGATAAGTGCTCTTCGGAGTTTTCGTGGTAACAGGGGGAGTGTGACGTCGCACTCTACCATGAACTTTGTGAAAGAAGTAGTTTATGGGAGGGAATCGTTGACTACTCCATAGAGGATATCACCTTACAGCTGGCCGACCATGGGGCGGCCAAGGTCGAACGTGTGATGAGGAAACACGCAGGGGCCTCGAGACCCCCCCCTACACTCTTCGTCACGTTCGACTGTGACAAAATCCCTGAGTCGGTGCGTGCCGGTTGGTACCGCTACCACGTGAATGCATTCGTGCCACTGCCGCGGCGGTGCTATTACTGTCACCGCTTCGGCCATACGAATCGTTCTTGTAGACGTGCAAATTCGGGGTCACCTGCAGTCTGTGTAAGTAGCTCCAAGGCTGCACACGATAAGTCTAAATCGTGTGTGGGCAACTGTGTCAATTGCAAAGAACCGCACCCCTCTTTTTCGAAGCAATGTGGTGCATATCTCAATAAGAAGGAAACCCTGGCCGTTCAGGCCTAAGATCGAATCTCATTCCGCGAGGCTAAGGACTTGGTCCTGGCGCGCTCGGCCTTGCCTGGGACGTCTTATGCCTCAATAGTTAGAAAGGCACCCTCTGCTCCTGGCTCATACAGACCAACGAGCACGGTTGTTTTCGCGCCTATTTTGAGCTCTTCTACGGGCTCTACTCAACCCGGGCGCTCCCCTGGTAACGCTGGCGGAAAAAAGAGTTCATACCCAGCCCCGTCTGAAACCAGGGCTTCCTCCTCTTCCCCCAGCGTGACTGTTTCCCGTAAGGGGAAACGGCCATGTGCCTCCACCGAGTCGTTAGACTCACAGGAAGCAACACCCCTAAAGTTGGTCGCCAGACCATCCTCCGATGTTCCTAATGCTGTTCCCGGAAAGGAGCACAGCAAGAAACAAACTTCGTTCCTTCGCCCAGGCTAAGTGTTGGGCTGAGTGGCTCAGAGACGGTGGTTCCTCGAAAAGATGTCCCCCCGCCTCCGAAGCCGCAACGCCCGCCTAGGGTTTCAAAGCAAGTGAAGGAAAAGACTCGCATGGCGCGCGCAACCTCCCCCAATAAGTCCTCGAAGGCAACAGCGTCTTCAGCGCTTTGTCCGGCATACAGCGCCCGGCGTGCTGCCTCCGGAAAGCGTAAGGCCATTTCCGTGAGGGTCTTCTGTTCGAAGAGGGCCCCCGCGTCTCCTACGAGTTAGGCCTGGAGGGCATATTCCTTCAATGAAATTGCCGGGGACTCCGGGCCAACTGGGAGGAGCTGCGGAGGCTTGTCTCGGCCCGTTCCCCCTTTGCTAATTTTCTGCATGACAGCATGAAAGGAGCGTGCCCCCTGCCACTCTCCCGGGGTATAAGGGCCTTGCGACCCCACCACCGTGGGATGGCCGGACTAGGAGATGAGCGGTTTACACCCGGCATGATGTCTTCGTTCTTCCTTTAACTTTGGGTTCCCCCTTTTCAGACAGTGGCTGTGCAGCTTCACCTGGATAGGAGGTATACTATCATTTCTGCGTACATTCCACCGTCAGCTGACTTCGACGCGGATGACTTCCACCGCGTCTTGGCAAGGTTGCCAAGGCCCATTCTCTTGCTTGGAGATCTGAACGGCAGGCATTCTCTCTGGGGAGATTACTCAATAAATCCCAGGGGACAAGTTCTTGCCGATCTGATCGAAGAGCTTGAGATGGGTGTCCTAAATGTGGATGAGTTTACGCATCACTGCCCGAAAACCACTTCATTTTCTTGCCTTGACGTATCCTTGTGCTCTTCGGATGTACAGCCTAATTTCAATTGTGGGGTGGTCGATGACCTCCATGGTAGTGATCACTTTCCCATTGAAATATTATTTTCAGGGCAATTGCCGCCTGAGAGCCTACTTCGGTGGTACTTGTCGTGGGCGCGGTGGCCTGCATTTCAGGAAATAACTAAATTCTCTATCTCAATCCAAGAGTTTGGCTCGCTAGATGAGGCCGTTAATGTTCTTCTTCGGCAACCTCATCGGCGCGAGCCTGACTACTATTTCAAGAAGGTCTGACCGTTATGCACGCCGACCACTCACATGGTGTTCGACCGAGTGTGAGACGGCCCTCAAACAAAAGCCTTATGCCTACCTGCGCTATAAGCGCCGCCCGAACGATTTCACTGTCGCTGAATTTCGTCGGGCTAGGGGTAGGTTCCGGTATATTTCAAAGCACGCCCGCCGCTCTTCTTGGCGGTCATACGTGTCTTCAATTAACGGGAAGACCTCCTCTAGCAGAGATGTGGAAGCGAGTCAAAGAGATCCGGGGCAAGTTCTCGCAGGATCCCCCTCCCGTTCTCCAGGAGAATGGGACCGCCATCTCCGACCGCTTTCTCCGCATTCTCTAGCCGAAATGCTGCTCCGCCAGCATTCAATGCACGTCGTAAGGTCACGGAACGCCGCCGGCTGGACTTTATCTCCAGAGGCGGAGAACCCTTCAACGACAAGATTATTGTGAGTGAGTTGCGTTCCAATCTTGCCTCGTGCATGGACACCACTCATGGTCCAGACGATGTCTCGTACGCCATGCTTCGACACCTGGGTGAGCGAGGCATGGCCTTTCTCTTAGATTTGTTCAACAGGATCTGGATTGAGGGTCTCCTCTCAGATTCTTGGCCAATTGCTACTGTGCTAGCCTTTCGCAAACCTGGGAGAGATCCCTATACTCAGGCCGGTTTCCGCCTAATCTCTCTAAACTTTTGCGTGTGCAAGTTAATAAAATAAATTGGTAAAGGTTAGGTTAGCCTTTTTCCTAGACAGCGGAGGTCATCTAAATTCTGCACAGTGTGGCTTCCGCAAGTTCCACTCCACGTCGGATGCTCTGCTCAGACTGTAAAATACCGTTTGCGAGGCCATCCTTCGTAGACAGCACTACGCCACGGTGTTTTTCGATCTGGAGAAGGCCTATTATACCGCATGGCGATACGGTATCATAGAAACTCTCCACACAATGGTGGTGAGGGCACGCCTTCCAATGTTTACATCTGAATTTTTGCGAGATCGTCGATTCCACGTACGGGTGGGAGGAAGCCCTATCCGGCTTAAAGGAGCAGAAAGAGGGTGTCCTGCAGGGAAGTGTCCTCAGTGCCACACTCTTTTCCCTGAGCATCAACGGCATGACCTTGGTGCTGCCAAAAGATGTTCTTGCTACGCTCTAGGTGGACGACCTTTCGATCTCTTTTGGCGTGGCCCAGATGCGAATTCTGGAGCGTCGACTCAAACAGGCATTGAACCGCGTCTCTCGCTATGCCGAAGCGCACAGGTTTATGTTTTCCATAGCCAAGACTAACGGAGTGCACTTCTACCGACATCTACGGCTCCATTCAGACACAACCTTGTTTCTTAATGAGGTACGCCTGGAAGTGGTTGAATCGGACTTGTTTTTGACCGACGCCTAACCTGGGAGGCTCATATTCGCAGCCTTAGGGTTTCTTGTACCCGCGCCATGGATATGCTCCGTTCCGTAACGTTTAGCGCTTGCGGTGCTTAAAAGGGATACTGCCTTACTTTTTATCGATCCTTTGTCCGTTCGAAGCTCGACTACGGATGCGAGTTCTATGCAACCGCAGCCGAGCGTTTATTGCGGAAGGTGGAATCGATCCACCACAACGGCCTTCGCCTTGCGACCGGTGCCTTGTGCACTCCCCACATTGAGAGCCTGTTGGTCGATGCTGGGGAGATGCTACTCGTTCTACGCCACGTGCAGTGCATTACTCGCCTGTATGCGCGAGCCCGGCGCCTACCTCAGTCGCCAACAGCTCTAATTGCATCCCAGCTGATCTCGACAGGGCCTATGCCGCCGAGCGACGCCAGTCATACCAAAATCTCTTTGGGTTTAGGGTCATAAAACTCCTTCAAGAGCTAGGTATAGCTCTCGGGCCGTGGCGCCCCTGGTTACGCCCAGGACGCCACCCTGGAGGGTACCACATTTGACTATTTGTCACAACGCCTCTGCTCCCAAACCTTGTACAGCACTTGGAGTATTGCTTTCGACCATTTTTGAGCACAACTTGTATCACGTTAGAACCGTGCCAGTGTATACGGAAGACTCCAACTCTGAAGAGGGGGGTCGGCTTTCACGCCGCATCCCCTCTCTTTAAAGTCTGCGGGTCTCTGCCAGGCGATGCGTCTGTTTTCACGGCCGAGCTGGGGACAATACGCCACTCGGTACGGGAGAGTACGCAAGATTCCCGGTACCGATACCGGATTGTGATCTATAGCGACTTACAAAGCGCCCTGAGTGCTCTCAGGGCATTGGAGTCTCCGCATCCCCTGGTTCGCGATATCCGTGACGCCATGGTTTTCGCGAGCCGGGCAAATGTCGAGATTGTCTTCTGCTGGGTTCCTGGACATGTAGGAATTACCGGGAATGAGCGCGCCGATGAGGGCGCCAAAGGGTCCGCGAGGACTCTGCGACCGGACCAGCGTTTCGCTCTTCCTCACGCCGACTACATAGCAGGAATACGAGCAGTTCTTTGGACTGCTTTGCAAAGAAGATGGGAGACGGTCTAAGGGAACTTAAAGTTGCGTGCCATTGCGCCGTGACTTTTGCCATGGTCCTATCCCACAATGCTGCGACGGCTTCAGGTCGCTTTCTGTCGTATCCGTATCCGACACACTCGCGTGACGCATTGCTATTTGATGGGGCGCTCGCCTGCGCCCTATTGCGACGACTACGTCGTACCCCAGACTGTTCGGAACATTCTTGTCAAATTTTCAAGTCTGGGTGATCTTCGCGCAAGTTACCTGTCCCGGTACCGGGATGGGCGGGGTCGCTACCTTCTGTTCTTTGTACTTTAGACGAGTGCGTGCACATTGACTGGTGGACTTGTTGACTTTTGGGGGGAGGCCGGCCTTCTCCATTTTATTTAACTAGTCTGTTTTTTGTTTTTTTTGTTATTGTTGTTTGTTATTTTTTGTAGGTTACACGCCGGAGATTGCTTCCTGATTGTTATGATCTTCCTTGTTTATCGTTTTCATATTTGTATTGTAACGTAGCCTAGTTCTAGGCTGTCTTGATTCCGGCGACTTATGCCCAAGTTGGCATTCGCCAGTTATGCTCCTAAAAAAAATATATATATATTGCCCTTGCTTAGCTCCCAACTCAGGGATATGTTTTTCTCCCTCCCATCAGAGACAAAAATTGATTACTTATTGTTAAAAGCCTAGTTGCTCGCCTCTTATAACATGACCCTATACTTCTCGAGAGCTAAATTTAGGTACTGTGGCTCATGAACACTCCTCTCTGTTCGAATTGCTCCTCAAGGATCAATTTCTTGCGTGGCCTACTGCTACATTGTGTGCGCATATTTAATTGGTTGTGCTGAACTCGTTGCAGCCCTCACCAAGTTTTGCGCTGTCCTAATTTGTCAGTTCCTCCGGGTTTCTTATGCCTCGTGGCTCAAATCGTTACTACCCATTCCCGCGTGAAGAAGGAACTGCAAGCACCTACACCTCTGGACCCCGTGTGTCTCCAAACTCAAGAGTGCGATAAACCACGACTTCGCTAAAAGCCAGAGGAAATGTAAGTCTCTTCGTCCCTCCTAGTCAAATGCCAGGCACATACGCGCGAAACTGTCAGAGCGAATAAGATGATGTCATTCCTCATCAAGGACGACCTCCTGTATCACGTGTGCACCGAAGAAAACGATACCGATTCCAGCACACTATGTGTACCTCGCTCCAACGTCCCTCCAAACCCGCAAATGGCTCGTGCGACATTTGCCAAAAGACGGCAATAAAAGGACGAGTAAAACCTGCCTATTTGCAGAAGGGACAACTAATAACTAAACCCTTCTCCCGAGTAACTATCGCAGTGATACGAACGATTCATCCCCCCCCCATCGTCAAACGAAGGTCATAGTTAGAATTTAACGCTGATCTATTTTGCCACCCGATTCCCCAAGGTTGTCTGGATCAAAATTTCCAGACATCTTATTCGTACCTACTGAATTTAAGAATGAGGCTGGAAAAGTGCGCCGAAATTGCGTTACAGAACGCTGACCTCAATTTTAAAAAGTAAAAGATATACTTCGATTGCAAGTCCAGAGAAAGGTAATTCAACTCGAGGGAAAAAGTTTTGCTAATTCTCTCCAAAGACAACAACAAATTGTTGAGCGAGTGGAAGGGCCACTATCACATAGTCGAGAAGCGTGGCCCCGTCGATTACCTTATTGAATCACTCTCAGGAAGAAAGCTTTTTCATGTTAACATGCTCAAGCGGTACCACCGGTGCGCGAGCAAAACCCAGATAGTTGCAATTTATGAAGAATCCCCTATAAAATCTGCTTACTGCCTTGACAACTTTTGCGTAATTCAAGTCGCGGGAGTAAGCAAGAGGAGGAATACCCGTTACCTCTCTCGCCCGGCTTTAATAATTCACCACCTGAGGAAATTAAGTTATGCGACCAGCTATCAGCTCTTCAAAAGGATCAACTGCAAGCGTTCCTGAGTCGTTTTAATGACGTTATCTTCGAGATCCTCGGTTGTTTTACCCTTGTTGAGCACAATATCCAACTAACGACCCTGGAACACATGGAACTCTGCATATACACCTCCGGGAAGCATTGAATAACGGAGTGGATAAACCTCGAGGGTTGCAGACCATCGAACCTTCAAAGTCAAGCTATTGATCCCCGGTTGTCATGGTAAAGAAGGCCGATGGCTCTTATCGTATGAGCCTCAATTTTAGGAAGCTAAATTCGGTTACCGTATTTGATACCAAACCAATTGCCAGGATAGATCAGAACCTCCACCTTTTTGAGAAGGTCAAGTTCATCCCCGACTTTGATTTATGCAAGGCCTATTATCTGATTCACCTGAAGGAGGAAGTGAAGAAATTTACTGCTCTCCCAACTGAGAATAAGTTGGTTATGTTTCATGGGCTCGCTGTAATGGCTCGCTGTAATTATAACCGGATAATGAGGAGGAATTTACATAGAAGGATTACACAACATTATCTTCTATTTTGATAACGTTTATGTGGCTACTCAAGATTGGGATAAACCCTTGACCAACCTTCAAGCCCATCTGTCCTGAGTCCGGAACACAATTTGAAAATTGGCCCCAGCAAGTGCTACTTCGCTTTTGGCACTATCGATTACCTCGGCTTGCATATTGGGAATAATCGGTTAGCCCTCCAGCATGAAAATATCATGGGCATCGTGGACATGCCTTTCCTCACTAACAAAAAGCAGCTACAAAACTTCAAGGGCTTTGCGTCGTTCTATGATCGCCTTATACAATACTTCACGTCTATCTGCCTCCCTGTGCGAGCTATTAAGGGAGAATGATACCGCGAACTTCTCGAGTTGACACCATTTTCAACTCAAGGCTTTACCAACTCAAGGAGATGTTGGCATCCGCTCCTACCCTTCGCCTCCCTAACCCGGACAAACTGTTTGGCATTCAATTGATTTTACTCCGTTAATAATGCTCTTATCTACCAACAACGGCAATGCATAAATGATCCTTAAATGTACTACTTGCCTGGCAAAGCTCTATGATTCTAATGGAGACTTCTAGCAATTTCGCGTTAATTTGCGTTAGCTGATTGCACGTATTATGGCGTTTCACTAAGATTCTACAAATAGAAACTCCCATTAGATTAATTAAAGAATTAATTAAAGGATATCATCATTTACATTTATAATTGAACTCTCGATTGTGATTAATTAACACCAGGAAAAGATTATGTTTATTAGTTTTTAGTCAGGTTTTAGAACCGATCTGTGCTTTTGTAAGACCTTTCTCAAATGGAAAACATTTTATTATATGTTTTTTACAAGTGACTTTGGAGCGCTCAATATCCTAGTGAACAATATGCTGGACTTCAAGAGTTGAGATGCCGGGTTCAATTCCAAGCGACATTGTGCACAACCCTCAGTCCGATTAGAGTTCTAGATACCGAGTAGTGGAGGCACTGTGCTTCTCCACGCGGGGGTAGGTAGGGCAGACACGTCTTCACACAGACAAACAAAACATAGCTAACTTTCCTTTCCCGTCTTCGCAGGAAAACACACACACATAGATATTTTTTATCTTATGGTTCAAAGAAACGCCCTGTTAAAGAAAATAGAATATAGTGAAATAGATTTCATTTCACTTTAGAAAGCATCGATTTAAAAAAAATAAAATTTTCACTCTACCCCATTTTCCTAGAAAATGTAGTCTGCGCGCATTAATGGTAAAATTGGATTCAATATTAATAGTAGTAATAGAACACTTTCTTGCTTTCGAATTCATGTGACTTATAATTACTTACATAAACAGCATTTTCCTTTTATTACCGTTTGTAATAGAACGAGTTGAGGCAGCGTTAGTTTCAACTCCTATCACATATTATTTAAAACCACGATGCTCCCACGTGCATCTTCGCTTCGAAGCTTGGCGTCTTATCGCAGCCACCGGATGTCAATGTTTAAACAAGGAGGTTATCGTCCCCCCGTTCTCCCCCCATACGCAGACCTTGCCAGATTAAGTTAGGCTTATGGGCAGATAAGGCATTGTTCTTAGCCTCGACTGTGCATTCCCTCGAATCTCCCACTCCATTGTCCCCCACGCCAAGGGAGAGTCTCGACTATTTAGATGGAAACTTTACCACTAAGATCAGATTGAAGATCCATATTTTCGTTGCGAAACATCACCACGACCCTCTCTCTCTTTGTGCGCCAAGGGACCTCGACCTCGAGATTCACCATCACTTGTCCAGAAGGAGGGCAATATCCCTTGTGTGCCAAAGGTTCAAGCCTTTTGTGAGGCCAAGTCCTCAAGGCTTCCCCCTCGTTGTTCAGGAAGAGAACAACGTTAGAACAGCCATTGTTCTTTTGAGTCCTTCGCCAAGAAACGGTTCTCACCCTTCCCCTTGTTGTTCAGAGGAGAACAACATTAGAACAGCCATTGATTTTGAGCCCGTAGACAAGAGACGGTTCTCACCCTTGTCCCTTGTTGTTCAGAGGAGAACAAGATTAGAACAACCATTGTTCTTGAGCCCGTAGACAAGAGACGGTTCTCACCCCCCCCCTGTTGTTCGGAAGAGAACAACGTAGAACAGCCATTGTTCTTCAAGCTGTTCGTCGAGAAACGGTTCTCATTGCCAAGACGCAACGTCAGGATCATCTTATCCCCCCCCCCCTTCGGCTGGAACTCGCTAGCGGACCGAGAATTCCTTCACGTCGCCTTCCACTGCACCACTAGTATAAAGTTACGTAAGCCAAACGTTACCTTTGAGTACTTAACCCCTTTTGTCAATTCTATCCTGTGCTTTTTATTGTTTAGCGAACCATCCCATCCCTTTAACTCTATATTTGTTTTACCTTTTTAAATTCTTTAATCCTCGGATTAGCCCGAGCCCCCTCGACCCTTTCCATTCTCTGTTTATGTCAATATTTTCCGTTTTGTGTTTGTTGATAGTTATTATTAATAAAACTCTATTTTATTAATGATAGCAATATTATTATCCTTGAGCTCAATTCCACTTCTTAAGCATATCGAAGATACATAAGATCGGCCCGCCAGACATTAACGCACTCTAAAGATAATTAAAGAAGTTCCCTCAACGAATAGTTATATATGGTATATCGTTGAGAGTCCATTCTACGACATATATATATATATATATATATATATATATATATATATATATATATATATATATATATATATACTATTTAAATTTGGTATCAGGTATGTAAGGTTTAACGCTATATCTTTGTAAACACTGGTCTCAGTCAAGTAAAGCATAGTGTTATTCGTTATAATAATAGAGTATAGTAGTTCCCTTTTGTTTTAACGATTGCTATCCCCTTTTTTGAAACTTAAGAAGCTGGAGTAGCTCAAGGAACTGTTATAATAATTTGTTTGTGGTTTTTTTTTATTTTAGTCAGTGGTTAGTTAGATTGAGAAACCAAGTACAAATAGGTCAGTGCCCATACTTAGGTAGGCTTATTCTCTAGAAGGCATAATTCTTGTTGCAAGGAATTTTAGTTGGTTGACTATTGCGCCCCCAAGTGCAAAGATGACTCAGTTCGAAATATTTAAAGCGCAAGGAGAGTCCTTGGGACTTTCCGGAAAAGAACTAATTGAGTACGTTCAAGAGGAGCAAAGAAAAGAGGAAGAAAAAGAAATACAACGAGAAGAAAGAGAAATCCAACGAGAAGAACAAGAAAGAGAAAGAGTAATCCAACGAAAAGAAATAACTACAGAACTACAGAATCTAGGACCAGCAAAGACCCTAAGGTCCGCTCGAGGCTAGTCCGCTACACTACATCCATAACTACGATACACACTTATTTACGAGTGTATCTCTAACATGCTATATCTTTATTTTTTTTTATATATAATCTACTGTACACACTTATCTACATGTGTACATTGTCATGCATATTAACTACTTCAACCTAGAGGTGGGGGGGTGATAGAAAGTTTTTCTTCTCAACTTCCGCAGCCCTAGACTGCTAGTGGTGAAAATCTAATTTGAGGATAGTAAAACTATTTATAGGATAGGTGGAAAAGAAATCGATATCTAAACTACACATGCAAGAGAAATCGCTGGCATCATTTTTAGTCATCATTTTTACTCTCGTTGTTCCTCCGCTCCAAACTCCTTTTGCAAAGACGGTTTTATTTACTGTGCTCAGACTACGATATATTTATACTATTTAAGTGCGCGTCGAGACGGTTTTTAAACATATTAACCGACGTACTATCTACTACGTGGGTGGGTAGCCTATTCCAAATTTGAGTAATTTTAAACGTAAAATAGTTTTGGGCTATACTAGTGTTAAATCGCTTGTTCACTAATTTTAATCCGTGTTGCCGAGTGTTTCCCCTATGATCCAATTCGAACAAATTCCTATAATCAACGTTTGAAAATCCTTTCAATATTTTAAATACTTCTATTAGCTGGCCACGTAATCTTCTGCCTTCGCGGAATGGCAAATCTAATGCCCTGAGTCTTTCCTCATAGGGCCTGTTTCTCAGTTCGGGAATTAATTTTGTAGCCCTACGCTGCCCTCTTTCTAATTGCGCGATATCTTTGTTTAAGTATGGAGCCCAAAATTGAACCGCATATTCGAGCAGTGGATGCACAAGTGATTTATATAACGGTAAAATTATATCTTTGGATTTGAACGTGAAATTACGCGCGATATAACCCAGCACACGATTTGCTTTTTTACATGCATCCACGCATTGTTTCGTGACTTTGAAGTCATCCGCGCCCTACACTCCCATGTCTTTTTACAATTTAACCACGTCGAGGACATGGCCTTTCATGGTATAATCTACTCTCAAATTATGGCAACCCAAATGCATCACCTTACATTTACTTAAATTAAACTGCATTTGCCACTTATCCGCTCATCTCACAATCAAGTTTAGGTCTTTTTGTAATTTTTCTACATCCGATCTTACATAGGCACGGTTGCCCAGCTTCGTGTCATCAACAAATTCAGAAATCCTACTAAATACGCCATTATCCAAATCGTTTATAATATTAGAAACAATAATGGGCCAAGAACTGAGCCTTGTGGCACTCCACTACTGACGTTGACCCAATCAGAACATTCACCATTTATAACTACTCGCTGCGAACGATCCTTCAGCCAATTTCTAATCCAATTTAATATCTTACCCTTCACACCGATTGCTTTAACTTTCATTAATAATCTCTCGTGCGGAACGGTGTCAAACGCCTTTTTAAAGTCTAGATAGATTACATCTACAGCTTTGCTTTCGTCGTAAACGCAAATCATTTTATGGAAGAATTCGAGCAAATTTGTCAAGCACGATCTCGCCCGCCTAAACCCATGTTGGGAATCTTTAATCAGATTATTTAGCTCGAGGTGGCTCACTATTCTATCTCTAATAACCGATTCTAAAAGCTTTCCAACTACTGAAGTTAGACTAATAGGACGAAAATTCTTTGCTTCGTATCTATTCCCATTCTTAAATATTGGTGTAACGTTTGCACGCTTGAAGTCTAAAGGGACTACGCCACCTTCTAATGAGCGATTGAAAATTGCACGCAACGGCTTCGCAAGCTCATTCTTAAGTTCCTTTAAATGAGTGGGGTAAACGCCATCGGGCCCGGGTGATTTCGACTTTTTCATCAGGTTAATATATTTAAGAATTTCCACTTCATTAACTGTTATATCGGATATGCAAATATCACTATTATCTACTTCTTCAACTAACGATCCTAATTCAGGCGAATCTTCAACAGTAAAGACGCTTGTGAAATGTTCATTTAAAATTTTAGACATTTCCGCCTGAAATTCCGTCAAACGACCATCTTTGTCTTTAATCGGCCCTATTGAACCTTTTAAGGGTTTCCTACTGTTTACATAGCCGTAAAACCGTTTCGGTTCCTTCTTTGAATCCTTCGCCAGTTTTATTTCATATTTCCGCTTCGCATCTCTAACCGCCCGTTTAACTTCTCTTCGAGAATCTATGTAATTTTGCCGACTTATAAATGACTCATTGTTCTTATGTATTTGAAATTTTCTATTTCAGTCCCTAATTAAGCTTAATATTAGTGGGTTATCCCACGGTGCTCTCATCGACTTCCAGATCTTACCGCGCACATACTTTCCTAAGTCGAAATTTACACTAAGGAGTGTACGCCGAAGCTCAGTGTACATTTCTCCTACCGACCTATTCTCGAAGCGCATTTCCCAGTCTACATCCTTAATCCTTTCGCGAAAAGTATCAAAATTACAGCTACCAAAACGTGGCATGAGCTGTGTACTAATTTTTACTTCTACACATCTGGAACTACTATTCGACAGAAATAGAGTCCGGAGAGTAGGACCTGACTTCTCAACTTACCTAGAAAGAGAAATCCAACGAGAAGAACAAGAAAGAGAAAGAGAATTTCAACGAGAAGAAAGAGAGGAACGGAGAAGACAAGCTGAGCTTCACCATCAGATTGAATTAGCTTGTGTTGAAGCAGAGATACAGTCCGCCAGTTCCCGTTCCGAAGCCCCCCCCCCAATCTCTCACTAAAGCTCCTCAATTTCAAGGATGGAGAGGATTTCGGAGCATTTTTAGCCCACTTCGAAAAGATCCTCGAAATCAATAACATGGATCTGGAGGCTGAAGGTGTTGCCAGATTACTTCCCCTGTTAAATTGTAAATTGCGCGAAATTTTTATATCTCTACCATCTGAGTGTACAATTAACTACAGCACCTTAAAAGCTAAGTTATTGGCCGCTCATAATATGACTCCCGATTTCTACAGCCAAGAATTTTGAGGAGGTCGTATTAAACCCGGACAGACGTTCCGTCAATTCGGATACATTCTTCAGAGGAATTTTAAATTTTGGTTAGAATCCTCAAAGGTTGATCCGAACTACGAGTCCTTAACAGACTTCGTGTTGAGAGATCAATTTTTGGCGTCTCTCTCGACGGAGATCCGCGCGTTCGTCAAGGATCGTCGGTGCCAGACCAATAAAGAATGTACCGAAGAAGCGGATGTCTATGCCACAAGACAAAATTTATACCCAAAAGAGAATCGAACTTCTTACCAACCCCCAAACCAGGAAAGAAGGAAGGATTCGCGCCCCTTCCCAGGAAAGCTGACAAAGTTTCCGGGCCCCGTAAAACACCAAAACTTCTTTCCCCAAAACCAACAACGGGACTCCAAACCTCCCGTTAAGATTTCTCCTCCATCTCTCTTCCCGAAGCGACCAATCATATGCTTCACCTGTGGTGTAGAAAACCACATGAGCTGGAATTGCCCGCAATATTCTAGGCTTAAAAGCGGACCAGCCCACCAAGTTCACCAGATTAATGCCACCCCGGCTTCCCCGGTGGTGCAGACCCAAGCAGCAACTTCTCCCCCTCCGTCAGGCCACCAGGTAAATTTTATTTTTGATAAAAGTTCTCCGGGAACTTTGAAATTTGAGGAGGGCAGCGTGAATGGCTGCCGAGTATCGACTCTCGTCAGGGACACAGGATGTACTTGTTTCATCGTGTCGGACGAACTCCTCCCCCCAGTGGACCCTAACCACGAAAATATTGCGGTGGTACATGACTACCTTGGGTGGGCGAACAGATTCCCCGTCGTTAGATGTTACCTGCAGTGTCAATATTATGATGGCTGGGCTGAAGTCATTTCAGCACCCATAAAATTCTGTTCTCAACTTATAGGACAGAGCCCTCAAGTAAGTTCCGACCCTGTGTCCCAGGCCACCCTTACTCGAGGTCGAGCTAAGAAGGAAGCCCAGGAGTCCGCCCCCCTCAGAACCCCGATACCGCCGGATTTCTCGAAGACCCCTAACCAGGAATTTAGGACGACACAAAAGGAGTGTAAATTACTAACACCCTTAGGCGATAAGGCCCAAGACAAGGACACGGAGACTGTTCGTAGACCCCAAGAAAAAAAGAACCCCCAACGCGCTCATGGAGATACCTTCGTAGAACTGGACGAAACATCGGCCCTTGAAGAAGATTACCCCGCGGAGTCCCTTAATGTAATACAGATAGTGTGCACCCAACCTGATGCCGATTACCCTCCTCCTTCCCTACCAGGTGAGTCTTTGGAACCCTCTGACCTGGATATTGACGCGCAGCTGACACCACATCAAAAGAGTCAGCTACAAGAACTATTTGAATGGAGTCACCATTTAACCACCCTATTAGCTCTTTTCGAGCGACTGCGCGAAAATGGCCTCACCATTGGCCCCAGCAAATGCCATTTTGCCCACGAAACCATTAAATATTTGGGTTTCAAAATAGGACAAAGCCAGTTGGGTCCCCAAGAGGATAAGATTAGGGCAATCACCGACATGCCCTTCCTAATTACAAAGAAGCAATTAAGATCGTTCCTAGGATCAGCTTCTCACTATCAGCGATTTGTTCCGAATTTCGCTGCAATTTCGGCTCCCCTCAGCCCACTTTAAAAAAAAGAATTTCCCTGATCGTTACGTTGGAATGATGTCGCTGTTTCCCATTTTACTTAGCTCAAGAGTAAGCTCATTTCTGCCCCCATTTTAAAGTTGCCCAACCCGGAAAAATCCTTTGGGATTAAGACCGACGCGTCCAACGACGGCATTGGAGGTGGACTCCTTCAATACGAGGATGACGGCACGAGCAATTATAGTTGCATATGCTAGTCGTCAATTATTACCACGCGAAAAGAGATATGCCACTATAGAAAAGGAAGCTCTATCAATTATCTGGGTCATAGACAAATTCAAGATGTACTTGATAGAAAAAGAATTTTAGATAGGAACCGACCACCGTCCGTCAGCCTATATTAGGAATGTGCGACACTCCAACGGCCGCATCATGCGCTGGAGTTTACTCTTGCAAGAGTATCAATTTAAAATAAATTATATAAAAGGTTCCGATAACCAGGTCGCTGACGCACTGAGTAGGAATGCGTTACCGAATAGCGTAGAGTAATTGTATTCATAGAATTAGTATCTCCATGTAGGTATATACTGTCTTGTACGACTTAAATTAAGATTCTCTTGTAATATAATTAGTTAATGTATATGTCTGAATTTTGTAACGCTCAATGTCTATTTTTTTTGTATGTATATATTTGTACCCATTAAATTACGTATAAATTATTGTGTCTCATATGTACTAATTTTATTTCATTTCATTGTTCCATGCCTACTTTTTTTATTAAGTTGTATTAAAGGTTATTTTCCCTTATAATTAAAAGATCAAAATAATCATATGTATTGAGGTAATACTAGTTAGGTGCAGGAAGGTACGGTTAGTACAAGAAAACAAGTTCCCCACAACGGAGCTCTATCGTTGTCCCTTCTCTCTTTTTTTCCAAGTGACAACTTCCCCCCGGAATGGAGGGGTGTGATAGAACGGGTTGATGCAGCGTTAGTTTTAACTCCTATCACATATTATTTAAAACCACGATGCTCCCACGTGAATCTTCGCTTCGAAGCTTGGCGTCTTATCGCAGCCACCGGATGTCAATGTTTAAACAAGAAAGTTATCGTCCCCCCGTTCGCCCCCCCATACGCCGACCTCGCCAGATTGAGTTAGGCTTATGGGCAGATAAGGCATTGTTCCCAGCCTATGCTGTGCATTCCCTCGAAGCTCCATCTCCATTGTCCCCCACGCCAAGGGAGTGTCTCGACTATTTAGATGGAAACTTTACCACTAAGATCAGATTGGAGATCCATATTTTCGTCGCGAAACATCACCACGACCCTCTTTCCCTTTGTGCGCCAAGGGACCTCGACCTCGAGATTCACCATCACTTGTCTAGAAGGAGGGCAATATCTCTTGTGTGCCAAAGGTTCGAGCCTTTTGTGAGGCCAATTCCTCAAGGCTTTCCCCTCGTTGTTCAGGAAGAGAACAACGTTAGAACAGCCATTGTTCTTTTGAGCCCTTCGCCAAGAAACGGTTCTCACCCTACCCCCTTGTTGTTCAGAGGAGAACAACATTAGAACAGCCATTGTTCTTGAGCCCGTAGACAAGAGACGGTTCTCACCACCCCACCCTGTTGTTCAGAAAGAGAACAACGTAGAACAGCCATTCTTCTTTTGAGCCCTTCGCCAAGAAACGGTTCTCACCCTTCCCCCTTGTTGTTCAGAGGAGAACAACATTAAAACAACCATTGTTCTTGAGCCCGTAGACAAGAGACGGTTCTCTCCCCCTCCCCTGTTGTTTGGAAGAGAACAACGTAGAACAGCCATTGTTCTTCAAGCCGTTCGTCGAGAAATGGTTCTCATTCCCAAGACGCCACGTCAGCATCATCTTACCCCCCCCCCCCCCTTCGGCTGGAACTCGCCAGCGGACCGAGAATTCCTTCACGTCGCCTTCCACTGCACTACTATTATAAAGTTACGTAAGCCAAACGTTACCTTGGAGTACTTAACCCTTTTGTCAATTCTATCCTGTGCTTTAAATGGTTTAGCGAACCATCCCATGCCTTTAACTCTATATTTGTTTTACCTTTTTAAATCCTTTAATCCTCGGATTAGCCCGAGCCCCCACGACCCTTTCCATTCTCTGTTTATTTCAATATTTCCCGTTTTGTGTTTGTTGATAGTTATTATTAATAAAACTCTATTTTATTAATGATAGCAATATTATTATCCTTGAGCTCAGTTCCACTTCTTAAGCATATCGAAGATACATAAAATCGGCCCGCCAGACATTAACGCACTCTAAAGATAATTAAAGAAGTTCCCTCAACGAATAGTTATATATGGTATATCGTCGAGAGTCCATTCTACGACACCGTTAGTTAATAATTTTTATGATTTATATAGAACCTTCGCTTCTAATTTCGTTATTCCCATTCGCACAATACTTCTTTGCATTTTGGTACCAATATATATAAATCTGCACTTAAGAGATAAATATCTCTACACCTCTACATTTGCACATGCATCAAAGTCAACACGAGAAAATATAAAGAATGACCAGGTTCCGAGAAATAAGGAGCCTTTACAACTTCGAAAGGCATAGAGGATATAATATAGTCATCAAAATAAAGAGGAGAAGTAGAAAAAAACAAAGAACATGGGAAAGAAAAGCGATGGTTGGATAACAAGGAAATTCATTTCTGGGTAATAAAGAGAGAAAGAGATAGCAAGGAAAGACATTAAGAAATTAAAAGAAAGGTCATTATGATTGAACAATGTCAGTCTTCGTTCATTTTACTGAACTTAAATTATATCCTTTGAACAAAAGTCCGTAAATGGAGGATGAGAAAGACAGTGGTGGTTCGGGAGAAGCGCAAATTTGGTGCACTTGATTGAGAGAACTAGGACGGAATTTGGATTTCTGAGGGCAGTTGGTTCTTTAATGTCCTTCAAAATCGCAAGAGAAAAACACGATGGACCTCCTAGGCAAGTATGTCGAAGGGAAATTCTAGGAAAATGACTTGACTTCACGGGGTTCAGACAAAAAAGTTTCTGGGCTTGAAGGGGCCAGTTATTTTAAACAAACTTGATAGGGTTATTGGGTGCAAAATTTTGCTGGCCACTTTCACCTTTAGGCGACGATCGATCAGACTTTCTTCGTTCCTTGGGGCAGCATTTTGGCTTATGGCGAATACATCGGCTTCTTCTTTGCATTCCTTGAAGATTTAACGCCACGGGTCCTTCATAAAAGATCAAATCTCCGAAGAAAGCGAAGCCATAAGTTGCTCCTTCAGAATGAAGTCAACTAACGCTTCATACTCGTGGGGAACTTTCGAACAATTAATTCAGAAGTTGAACTGTTTCTGAAGCGTATACCCAAACTGTTGAAAGGTTTAGTTGGGCTCTATACGGGCGTGACGAAATTTAACGCGGTAGAAATCGGCCGTCCTGTTATACGCGGGTAACAATTCAGATTTTAACGTCGAATAATCCATCGATGCCTCAGGCGGAAGTGATATGAAAATATCTTGGAGCTTAAAACATAACAATGGCAGGAGTTGAGCGACACCACCGCTTAATACTCCCAGTTGTTTAGCTAGAAGATCTTTTCAAAATTTCTCAAATTGGACTTGAAATCTTCTCCTTCCTTGTAAAAGGGGAGCTTCACCGACGCAGTTTGTGGGACGTCATCCGAGAGTTGGCAGAGAGTGTTTCGATCCTCGCTCTACTTATTTCCAGTTCATGTGAGATGCGTCCTCTTTCTTGTCAATTCTTCTCTATCTCTTCTTTCCGCTCTCATGGCTCTCTCTTCTTTTGGGATATAGGATAGAAGATCCTTTCCGGAAACCCAAGAGATTCATCTTGTATTTTATATTGATCGAATGAACAATTAAATGTAACGGGATTGTCGACCTGAATTGCCTCGGTATACTCATGGCGCGATTAATAATTTCCGTGAGAGCACTCGAAACTACGCGAATTAACGCGAGATACGTTAAATTTGATCACAAGATCGAGAACAAAACTAGATTGAGCCTTTCTTGATAAGAAAGGATAAAATTCCGCTGGGGGGAATAAATGATAAGCACAGTCTCAAAACTTACACATGATATGTGTAAAGGCGGATACACATAAAAAATGGGAAAAATAGTTCACAAGAATATTTCATCTTACCTTCTCAAAACCTTTAAAATACCTTAATATGAACCTTTTAAAGACACTATACACCTGACGCCAGTTAATATAGATATGTATATTATGTCGTAGGATGAGTCTGACATATATGTCACTTCTACCTGATAGGCCTGGACGCTCAAAGTCAACGATTGACCTTGACTCAACTCTGGTCATGAAACAAATGGGGGAGGATAGAAATGGGGAGGGGGAGGTGTGTTCCAACTTGCATGGACAACTGCGAAGGATTTAAATACAAAACGATCAAGTGCAATTGGCCAATATTAAATTAATGAAGGGTGTGGGATACGAGGCATATGAAAAAGTAGGAACAAAATATAATTTAGTATTTACACAGTTATACGTAATAAATAGATTAAATAGAATAATGGCAATGGATACTCGATGTATACAATAAAAGAACTAACAATGCTACTCTGAGCGAGCTCTACGCGGGAGTCGAGAGGCAAAACGAGCCAGTTTACATACGCACACAGGGACGACTGGCAGGGTAGCCACACATGATTCGTCTCAACCTAGCTTAGGTTCGAGGCTTTAGGGGATGGGATGGTTATTCGAGGGACTTTAACCACGGGGAGCTTAACCTCAAGTATTGACACAACAAGAGGGAGTATTAGTGCCAAACAAAATATACCGAAACAACGGATGGGCCAATTGACTGGGGTTCAGATCCTTAGCTATAATTCTAGCCTTAGGCTAATTAAGAAATGGAGCGTGATCGAGAATAACGTGTTTCGTTGTAAAAGGCAGGCTATACTGTCGATGCCTAATTGGGACCAACAATATATAGTAACCAGCCGGAACCATTGCTGCCTCCGCAAAGGGTGGGCGCGAAAGAATCACTCCACGAACCAGCACGGCGCTTCAGCAATGGGAAGTACTCCCGTGGAGGTTTCTTCATAACGCCCTGGAAGACGACAGAAGCGCGCGTTTTAGATTCTATTCCCCCGCTTATCACCAATAGCAGTTTGATATTGTGACTCTTCCCACGGTCCTCGCTTTCGTGGGCTAACCTCGTGGTTTCGCAGGGGCACATGGCGGCAAGAAGCCTCCATTCTTGACAAGCAGTTTGCTCTTATCCTTTTTTTATGTCACAAATTCAGTATCATAGTCAGAGTACTCTGTTGAAGATGCTTAACTTGAACCAGCTAGCTTGTAACTGCAGGACGGTCTCTTTTCACAGTGTTCAGCATTCTCATTTGCTGATGGAATTGTATTCTTACTAGAACCCTTTTTCTTGTCTTATCATTGTTTTGATATTTTATGGCGTTGTAGTGGCATCCATTCTTACAATTTCTTTCACTTCTCTGATAATTAAAAACTGTTTCTCCTTTGGGGGAAACTTTTCTTGTTTTGCACATGTGCAAATATTTACTTGGCATTTACATGCTGAAATGTCAAATAGTTCTTAACATCTAGCTTGGGAATTTTTAAGTTTCCTTCTGAATCTTTAAGGACTTGATAAACTTGTTAATTTTTTATAATAATTATTCAACTTGTTTACCATGCCTTTGACGCGTTTAGTTAGCACAGTTGGAAGTGACGCTGATCTCCAAATTCCATCACGTTGAGAGCAGACATTCGTGTAAATATCACTGAAAGGTGCTTCTTTGTTTGATTCCTTCTCCAGCTCAATTCTTTCCCAAGATCGTGCTTTTAAAACAATTTCAAATTTTTGGAGATTTTTTCCGTTAAGGAGTCCACAAAATTGGCTTTTCAGCAACTTGCCGTATCAATTTAGTAGTCATTGACATTCTGTTTATCAGACGTGCAAACAATCGCAAAGACTTCCCGTGTGCAATTAAGCGTTACAGGAGAAACTTACCTGCCAATTGGGGAGAGACCAGAGCGGTCAGCATGGTCGTGCTGCCACAAACACACGCACTTATGCACTGATACAGTAGCTCCACATTCTGAAAACAGACAACAGCCAGATAATTTGTTGATTTTTATACCAAGGCGCATGCTATTTGCAGAATCTTGATACAATACCTTTATAAATTGACATTTTTTTAATCACTCACTTCTCAGGGAAGAAATTCTTTTATCACTACGAAATTATAACCATGTATTGTTAACATTATAGAATAATGTTTGTAAAATACCTGCAAACTTCTTAATTAAGATTACAATTTTGGCAGTTTCAGTGTAAAATGTGTCATATTTTATTTTTTGTCTCCTTCTTGTGCCAGCTGAAGAAAGTTATTAAATTCAAAGCTTTTGCATGCATAAAATAAGAACATAAATCATTATTATGTGTATTACTCGCAAGTAATTTTCTCGCATATAAATATTAAGTGTGTTGCCTATATTTTGGCTATTTTTAATGCAATTTTTCTATATTCAAGCTCGATGTGCAGGCTAAAATTATGGTCATAGAGCCAAACGATTTTAAAACAAATTTGTTCTCAACAATTGCCACCCTTCCGCACTACCCACGAAAGAAATTCTAAAAATGTTAAAAATGGCCCCACCCTACTATAACACCCTGCTAGATAATACAATAGGCTTAGACTCGGTCATTTTTTATCTAAAAATAAAATTTACAGTAAGTAAGTTTTTAAAAGGTATTGCTAAATTTGAAATACACATTCATCCACCCTAAGGAATTTAATGACTCCATTTCTAGCTCCTCCCGAAGTGTCGGGGCACCGCATAAAAACAATAATTACACTGTACAACAATGAAAAAACCTAGAAATGAGAATAACCTTTCTAGGGTTATATTTAGCGCTAATCACAAATATAACATCTATCTCTTTCTGCGTCCCTTCAGATTCTCGTAAATTACTATCTTACTTAGGGTTGAATGCAAAGAGGATTGGATCGAAACTGACACCACTAAAAGTTACAGGCGGATTTTGATATAATTTTAATGGGGCGTTTGTAAGGTAGTTGTAAACCTACCTATGAAATTTATGAAAGTATACTCAATATAATTTTATTTATATATTTGAATTCATGGTGACTCTCACGTTACGCTTGATAATTTTGTAATTTACTAAAAAAGCTTCCTATCTTTGCTTTGTTATATAATATTTGTTGCTTTTACTATTTATATTATTTTTCACATACTACAATGTTTTTTTTACAGCAGACAGATATCAAATGCCAAGGGAATGCAAAAATTCTCCAGACAGTTGCTGTTATATATGTGGATGAGTTACATTAAGATAATACTAGAGGTATTTGACTAATCCTGTGAAGAATCTTTATAAGCTCTACAGCTGCATATAAAACTAGGACTAATGAAACAATTTACCAAAGCACTGCAACATAAAAAGCCATGTTTTCAGTATCTGAAAGCTATCTTTCCGAATATAAGTGATGTCATGATTAAAGAAGGCCTAATTGAAGGCCCTCAGATTCGTCAACTTATAGCTGATGATTTCTTCGGGCGACAATCGATGAAACTGAGCTACCGGCCCTGGGATGAATTCAAAGATATATTCAAAGGACTTTTGCAAAAGCGCCAAGGAGCTCAACCAGAGCGTATCTTGGAGAGCTTAATCAAGTGCTAACAAGATCTGAGTTCAATATCTCATTGATGATCCACTTTTTTCATTCCCATTTGTCTTTTTTCCTAGATGTCAAGGTATGCATGTGAAGATTCGCTCGGCGCAAGGGTGCATACACACTCACGGGCAAATAGCTAACCCGAGGCTGCCTGTGATATGCTTTGGGGCAATTAAAGGAATGGAGGACCGCCTCCTCGATTTTTATACAGAGTGCGATATGCGATATACGATATAGGAGGTGCGGTCAATAAGGCAGCCGCACGCTCCTGCCTCGTCTATTTAAGAAGCAGTAGTTGATCGCAGATTGTCAGTCACAAATTTTTCAACAATGGAGAAGGTTGAGCACTGCCCAGTGATCAAATATTTGACCAAGGTAGGCAAGAATGCAAAAGAGATCCATGAACGCATGGTTGCAGTGTACACCGACACCGCCCCTTCCTATGCAACCATTGCTCGCCGGAATAGGGAGTTCCGCCATGGTGGTGAGTCCTTTGAAGATGACCCACGTCCAGGATGCCCGTGTGGAGAGGATGATCCTCGAAAATCGACGAGTGAAGGTCGAAGAATACGAGCGAGAACTTGGAATATCACATGGAAGTGTTATCAACATCATCCACGGTAATTTAGCCATGACCAAGGTCTCTGCCCGTTGGGTCCCTAGAAACCTCACGCCGATGATCGAGTTCAACGTCGTCAAAGCATACAAGGCCAAAGTAGCACAAGATGCCCTGCGCGAGTGCAGATTCGAGGATCTCTACCATCCCCCCTACAGTCCTGATCTGGCCCCTAGCGACTACTTTTTATTCTGCTAGCTCAAGGCTGCACTGCGTGGACGCCGGTTTAGGGACGATGAAAATGTCCAGCTCGCCGTTCAGGAGTGGATTGAACAGCACTCGGGAGATTTCTGGTTGTCGGGAATTCGAAGCCTCAGGGACAAGTGGTGCAAGTGCATTGAAGTCGAGGGTAGTTATATTGAAAAATAATAAAACACATTTCCTCATATCTCGTTTTCTTATATCCGAATTGCAAAATTTTTGACCCCCCTTGTATATATATACAAAAAAGGGAGAATAAATTACTAGATAAATATAGTTAATCGGATTGTGACAATTTATAATATGACAGAGTTAAGCGAGAGGAGAAATATTAACGTTAATTCGAAAAAGAAATATTAATTACGATTGAGCAGGAAGTCAATTCTAAAGTGGATGCGGGTGACGATTGACGGGGTGTAATCAGTGGATTACAACACAAAATTGCTCTAAATTGAAGCGTGGTGGTGATCTGAGGGTGGGAATACCAACGCCACAGGTCGTCGAGTTCTAACGAGGAGGACTCGTTGATGGGGGTTTGGAGTACTTTTTTTGAAGAACAAGATTTCCTCTGCTCCAGAGAGTTGGAATTAAAAAGACGAGATGGTTCTGCGGCTCGGCAGTGAGTCTCATACACGAAGTAACTTGAGTCTTGAAGGTGGTCCGAGATGAGGATGTTGCACAGTTCTCCAAGAAAAAGCTGGTTCGACAGCTTTCCTCTGAACATGGGATGAAGCTTAACTAAGGAGATATGCTGTTGAAATCTTATCGATGAGGTAAGACTCGAATAAGGGTTGCGAGACTTCGTGGGGGAGCAGACAAAACGGTCATATCGGAGGGTCTGTCAGACTTTCAATCTTCTCGAGGAATGGCGGACTCAGGTTTAAATGTACAGGTGGCTGGTTTGATAAATAGCCCCAGAGCATCACCATCTCTAACGGATTCTCGACGACAGTCTATGTAAACTTACTTCGAGATAACGAGTAGATCGGAAAGCAAACTTTGCCTCATGAGTTAAAGAGTAGGGTTAGTACAGCTGCACTCGCGTGGAAATAGATATGCTTGCGAAGCATGTTGGTGTGAGCTCGGCGTTATCGCGGGGAAGTGGGGAGCGAGGAGCCTCCTAAAGCAAATACAGCTGGATCGGGTGACTCAGAGCGAGACTGCTTCCTTCTGGAAGATTCTAAACTTCCCAGGCCAAGGAGCAGGTTGTTTAAAGCATACAAATATTGTTGTGTGGGGGTGCAGCCCCACTCTTAAAGAGGAGTATGGGAGCAAACCTCTCAATTTTATCTAATCACCTTAAGATTGGAATTCAAACTCTGTTTGCCATACGTTGTTAGGTGCTCCAATGATCAGTGTATTTATGTACTGCTCTACCCCTTCAAAAAGAGCTGGAAAAGGAGTCATTAAATTTCCGTGAAGTAGATGACGCTGCATTTTAAATCTGCTGTTTCGTATACCATCAAAATAAAGTTGCGTTTGGTTAAGGTAGTTTAAATTTAAACAGGGCATGTTAGATTTGGTTCGGTTAGATGGTTTAGTTGAGGACGCGTTATTGTAAACAATTCAATGAAATCATAAATTATAATCGAGAAATAGAATGTGAAGTGAATATCTGGTGGGAAATGAGCAAAGCAAGAGGTTCACGAGCCGGTAAGAAAGGAAAACTTTTTGCTTGAGGATTGCACATTCTTCCCTAAACATTTTCACTTTACATATAAAAATTTACCCAATTCTCGTTTTAGCTATAATGTTTTTGCATCACACTTTTCCTTTTCATGTTGGGTTTCAACAACATGATTGCAGTTTATATGTTTTTTACTTCAATTTCTACATCATTTTCTGGCTGTCCTTCCCTGCTTTCTTTAACCACTGGAATATTTAAAGTGGCATTGTCGGTTAAAGAAATTTCCTTTCTGGTGTCAATTAAATGATTACATTTTATTTGCTCATTCGGGAGAGTTGCGAACCAAGCTTCCCGGCCCCGAATGCGACTATTAGACTCGCAATTTGGACTTTCAAGCTATTTACCCATATCTTCACCCCTTTCTTAACCTCTTTTAAAAATATCCTAGTGTTAATGCCCCTATTAATTTTCGTTTTATTCTTTATGTTAATCCATGCATTCTATAACTATAATTATCCCATGAACTCTTTTTGTTTGCAGCGGAGGATGACTCTCTAGGATTCCATTTTCTCGTCCGACTCCAACACGATAAGTAGTGATCAGGTGAAGTGATTTGTCGCAAATGATTATTATTATTATCTTAAAAGAAGGGGCAACAAGTTGTACAAGAGGCTTTACAATACAAATGATGAGGTTGAGAAAATGTGAAAATCTGAACAGGATGCACATCTTGAGTACAACATAGGGGAGACATATCTGGGCCCTCAGAACGCAGTAATTCTTAATTGTATGGAAGCGACGAGGTTGGACAGAATAGAATGAATGTGTTGTGCATTTTGTGGAATATTTCATACTTCTCAGCACTTTTGAGTATTCATCTTAGTTTGGGAAGTCATAAATAGGCTTAGAATACTTCCCCTCCTCTCCAGGCACCTATTTATGACCCTTTAAGTGCCAATAATATGTGATCTTCCGGCACTCGGGTGAGTGGTGAGTCACGCTGGCCACTTCCCCAGTGGACTTGATTCTTTTTTGCCCCTTATTCTATAGATCAATTCGTACGGCACCATGCATCTTACAGCACGGGAACATGCCTCTTACAACACGGCACCATGCCTCTTACAGTAAGGACCCGCAACTTAACTTGAGATTAAATCCATGGAAACTCCATTAATAATCAATCAATTTTCTTTTCCTCTACAATATATGACCTTTATTCAATATTTCTTCGTCTCCCATTCTTCTCGTTTTTCTTTACGTTTATTTTAACTTCTTTGCTTTATCTGAGATTCTTTTATGTCTATTTCCAATTATTCCTTCTTCTGAACGGTACCACACCGCCGCCTTCTCCGGAAAGTGCGAGCGCTGGGCATAGACGGAAAAGTAGCTGGCTGGATCGAGAACTGGCTAAGTGGCAGACGGCAACGGGTGGTGGGGGAATGGACAGGCTTCTGAGTGGATGCCCGTTACTAGCGGAGTGCCTCAAGGTTCTGTCCTGGGACCACTACTATTCATCATCTACGTCAATGACATGGACGGTGACATGGTTGTCAAGATTTCCAAATTTGCCGACAATACCAAGCTTGGTATGAACGTTGCAAAGGATGGAAATACTGCCCGCCTGCAGAAAGATCTTGGGAGAATTGGGGAGTCGGCGGACACGTAGAAAATGCCTTTTAACGTGAACAAATGCAAAGTAATGCATATCGGCCAATCTCAGCCACTTCCTATATGTTTGTTTAAATCCTTATTTCTTTTTTCCTCCTTTATTGTAATTCGCTTTCTCTTTTTTTTACTTATGAGCTTACATTAATAACCACCTTTATCCTATTTATATGTTTCTGCTTCCTCCTTTTTATACTAATTTTTACTACTTTTTTAATTCCTCTTACTTTTATATGTCTCTTTGTATCCTTTGTTATACTTTTCTGCTTAATTAAATGTAACCTTTACCCTTATGTCGTTTATTGTTTCCCGTAAGTCTGCTTTTAACCTTATTTCTCTTGCAAACATTTGGTTGAAGAAAAATAATTGCCGTTTTGGGAAGATAGAAAAATACTTCTAGAGTTGTTCAAGTTTTAAAAATTTAGTTGAAAATGTTTAAAGATAAGTGTAGAAAGGTCTATTTAAGCTGACAAATACTTAGGTGGTGCCAAGTGAAAGGTTTTAAGTATAATTCTTACAATCTGTGAATATTGCTTCATCTTTTTGAACTGACATGGTTGTGACCAATTTTTGGAGAAAAATGAGAACGGCGATGAACGAAATGGCTTTTTACTTAATAAAAACAAAACATTGCTCTTCTGAGATGTAATCACCAAAAGAAGACGGCTATGATGCTAAACATTTATTGGAGGAATTTGTGTACAACAATTGTTAGGTTTAAATAAAGTTCTTGAACAAAAATATCTTTTAAGTTGAGAACTTCTTCTTAATCCTAAATATTCAATTTACTTTACATCATCTAATTACCCATTATTTAAGTCATTCCAACATCAAGTAAACGGCCAGATTTTCTCTCGTATAAGGTCGTGTAAAAATGTCAAATATTTTCATCCATTGCTCAGTTAAACGATTAGAGATTATTGACAATAATGGTAGAAAATTGGTAGTTTAACCTATACATCTATTTTTATATTGAAATTATATTACGTTTGTCTTATAAAAAATTGACTATTTTTTTTTACTACTTAATGTTTCACATTATTAGTATTTTTGCTTTTCAGCTTCTCTAAGTCTCATTTAGTTGATTTTTACTTCTCTACTTCTTGGTCAAATTTTATCTTGATTTCTATTTTATGCTTCCTCTATTTCTTCTTTTATTCCTATTACTATATTCCTAAGTTCCGTAAGTCTCATATAGTCCTTTTCTCTGCTTTTTTATTATGATATCTCTTTTCTGCTTCCTTTAAGTCTCCTTTAATATTTATCTCTTTAAAGGTCCAATAAGAGATATTTGTGGCCTAAAGGTTAACGATAGGCAAAGAGAAAGGTTTGGGGAGTTGCACTGCGCGGAATGTCCCAAAATATTAGGCATAACCAGCATTTAGGATTGGAATTTTGCCATAAATCTATTTTTAAAAGTACTACGATAACCCCTCACCGATTAGTTTTTATTTTCCGAATAATTTTTAAATTTCATTTTTCTTTTTTTGGATTACAGTTCGTCAGGATTTTGGTTTCCGCTTTCGACTTTCTCCCTTCGATTACCTCCTGAGAGGTCAAAATAAAGGAGGAGAAATACTCACAAGGGCAACTGTGGAGATGCTGCGAGGAAGATCACTCTCACGGGGTGGTTCAAGTCCACTGACGTCTTTAGTCCCGAAATCCATCTGCAGTTCCTGTGGAGATCACCCCACGTACTCAGACCCCTAAGAGCTTTTCCTTTCTACGAAAGTGACCTCGTGGCTACCCCTTGTTACACCTGGTTCCTCTTAGTTCCAGCTTTTTTTTTAACCTAACTACAAGATTCTCCTATTTCTTTTGGTTATTCAATTTTTTTTCTAGGGCATGATTTTTTTGTCTTGTAAACGCTTATTTTCCAACAGTTTTTTCAGTTCATCCAAATTCGTCCCGTTTCTTCTTTGTCCTCCTTGTTTTTCTTAGTTCTTTTTGATTTCGCGCATGTTTGATTTGTTACTCTTAGTTCTTCCTCGTTCCTTCCTGTTACTTTTATCTTCTCTTGACAGCTTTATCAAGGGAATGAAATAAAATAAGTTTTAAACCTTTGTATTTTACGACGCGTCAATTAATACTAGGGCCATTTAAAGTTATTCTCACTTCGTTTTAAAATTAGTAAAGTCATTATTTTACTTTTATTTAACAAATGCATTCTACATGAATTCAGTTAATGGCCTGATAATAAATTAGCTTTAATAGAACTATTAATTGCATGAACTAATTTGGCAGGATTACAAGTGATCTCACAACTTTATTGTACACAATTCCTTTCCTTCTCACCTAACGAATTGGGTTTCGAATAATTATAAAATATTGGGACAAATATCCAAAAAGAGATAATAATAAGGTAAGTAATAAAGAAAATGGTTTATTTTGTGGGTATATAGATGGTAAAACAATCCTCGGTTAGGTGAAGTCAAGTGACATCAAGACAGCTTAGTTGAATGATTGAAAGACTATTAGAAAAATTACTGATTAGTCTATCCACACTTGATAAAAGAAGAGAGAAAAATACCAAAAAATAGGTGGAGACATGGTCTTAAAACATATGTAAAAATTGGAAACAAAGGGTAAAATTTCGACACAAATTTAGAAAGATGATAAATGGTTTCTCTTAACAGTAGGAAGCAAATGCCTGAAATGATTGCAATAATATATCACCAGCTCTATCTTGTTTCATCCCCCTCTTTGCTTTGGATTAAATTAAGAGAACGTTACTAAGTTCGTCTGAAAGCAAATTAAATGAAGACAAAATTAAAATGATCTTGACCTCACCAAGCTCGTACTGCAGCTTCCTGGTAATATAAAGTATAAATGCAAAGAACCTTAAGAAAACGGAGTTCTGGGCACACTTAGGAACAAGATAGCACGCAACTCTCTTAGGCAAGCCGTTATTCCACAAAGAACACAGGACCTCTTGAAGGTTGTTAAGAAATATTTACTCTTATACAAATTAAATCTCTCCTGTCACACTTTATGATTAATTACTTAGGATGATTCCAATCGATTAAAAATGAGAAATTGCAGCTATATGCATCTACAGACCTTTGTAGACCCCAAATATACCACAAACCTGTCTCTTGAGTACATATCAGTGCTTCTGAATCCTTTAAATGTATCCTTATAGAATGTTCCACAAGCCATTGATAGACCAGGAATTTCGAAATAAATCTTATGGCTTCAGACTCAGATTTAAAATTAATTTCCCTCGAAAATTGCCATTCGCACCATTAATTCATCGAATAATTTATAATATAATGTTTCACTAATATAAATTAAAAGTCCCCATTGGATTCAGATGACGACCTAGCGGCCACCAGATATAATGGCTGCACCCCTATTAGCAAAAGATATTAAATAATTTTTCTCTTATAAAATTACTCAGATATAGATAACTTACACTCATAAATCCTTGGAAACGAAGAATAATGGCATAAAGATAAGACTCTTCCCAACGTTTGAACTATGAGCAAAGAATGTAGATAAAAATGGATCTCACAGCTATTAGTACATAGACATGCATTTATAAATAGATTGAAAAAACTTATAATTGCATGTGTAAGTGGAGATCGCATTCCTGAAGGTCGTGTTTTATATAGGAAGTATGAGTAATAAAATGTTGCAAGTTGGCCAAATTATTAATTTTATCATTTTCTAATAAGTCTTACAAAATTGGCCTGAGAATTAATGGGATTGAACCACAGGAAAATTATATCATCTACCTAATTATGAAATTGCAAACGCTTTTCAGTCAACCATTATTAACTTTCTAAACATTTCTCAACAATTTACATTTTAGTGCCGGTAACTTGCAAATAGAGTTGAATAGCCTGAATAAAGAGGCCCTTCTATATTTCTTTTTGCTATTCTATGTTAATTAGCATATGAAAAGTGCAACGAGCTCGTAATTAATTTAGTTTGAATGAATAGGTCTCTACATTCTGATCTTGATTATGGAAATCTCAGCAAAAGGCGAGGCGCATGCAGATAATTCCCTTCAATTTAAAAAGATAGTTTATTTTCTCTTACAGTGACATAGATCCATACATAAAGAGCCACTCAAAGGTACATTCACTCAGACATACATTCCCACAAACAGGCAAAACACAGATCATAAAATGACACTCAGAGCAAGTAGAAATTTAAGTCATTTTTTACTTTTCATGCTCGTGACTGTCTCACTTGTTTATTTCCTTGTAAATTATTTAAATAGCTATTATAATTATGTGGCATTTTTTTTAGTTTTATATACATATCTATTTTAATCTTATTCCTCTCTTTCCCACTTGGGTGTCTATAACGCAAGTCTTGACAGCTGAATAACGAATATGACCCAGGAGTACTGAGACACGAGCTACTCACACGGGAGGAGATTCTCGACGGCGAGGAAGGCACATAGTTACCAGCCGTCAGAGCGCTCGTCTCTCTCTCTCTCCTCAGATGAGTCATTCTCTTTCCAGCAGTGAACTGGAGTCCAACTCACAAAGATCATGTGCATGCTACCTTCACAACGCGTTTTCATATCACATACGTTCTGTAAATAACATATAAATGGCTGTGTGTTTCAACAATTCAGAGCGCATTGTGGAAACACTCAAGTGTTTAACTCTAGAAGACCAGTTGGCATTTCTGAAAACTGATAATGTGCTATTGCTTTTCTGATTTGCTAGTAAATGCTCTTTAATTAAAGAAAAGTGATACCTGAAGGTAAAAGAAACAATACGAAAAAACCATCTTTGTTTTCAATTAATAAAACATCTCGAGATGTGGATTTCATTGATTGAAAAAAAACTTCATCGTTTAGATTTTGACCAAATTTTAATTCTTTTATTAGCGAAATCATGAAATTATAATAGTTTTGTTTGAAGTTTTTTTTATACCGTCTTTTAACTAGAACGAAGACTTATTGATCACTTGCCAGAAAAAAATGCTTCAAAGAATTAGAGAATCCGGATCGGTTGGAAATTAAGTGGACTTTTGAAATCGAAGGACAAGCGAAATAGCGCGAAACAAAAATGAGCAAAAGTGACTTAAAATGAAGAATCTGAGGCAGCTTTGTTACATGCTTAAATTCGTCTGCCTCATTCAAGATGCTCTATGTACAAAATGTTTCCATCAGATTTACACTACCTACTTGTGAATCTCTTTATTTGACTGCATTGAATTTATGACCTTTTTTATTTCCATTTGTTCGTCCTTACTTTCCTTTCTTAATTTTAGAAAAATACCAATTTGCTTCAGAAAGATATTCAATGAATTCTCAAACATTCTTTGCAAGACCTAAATGAGAGTTCTAATTAGAAAGTTGTTATTTAAAAAAATATTATTTTAATTTCTCTATAGAAACTTGTTTAAATTTTTTATTAGCACATCCCTTTTAAAAAAAGAAACTAAAATCAGTTTTGATATACAAAAAAATTACAAATCATCGTCAAAGGTATTTTTAACCTTTTGCTAATGTGCCTCCGATCGCTTAACTCTGCAGTGGATTCATTCTTTGAAGAATTCCTCTGTTGATGAAATATGTGATTGGATATGCTTTTCCACCTCCCTCATATCAGAGTATACTTTGTCATTTATGAATTTCAATGATTTTAATAAATGGTAATCACATGGTGCAAGAAACGATGAATGTCGAGGGTGAGTTAGCCCTTCTTACCTGAGCGCCTTATTTTTTCTTTATTCAAATGTGATAAGTGTGGACGTAAATTGTATGTAAGAGAAGAACATCCTCTCTGTTGATCATCCAATGAAGTGTCTTTTTCAAGAGCTTTATTTGTGCATACAATTTTTTAACATATAGTTCTTCATTTACTGTTTGCATATTATAGATAAGCTCGTTATGATTAACTTATTTCTCACCTAGAGAAATTTAAAACATGGCCTTCTCTTGTTAAAAAGAAGGTCTAGCAGTATGAATTGGTTTGATTTGCGATCGAGGCATTGATTTTCGGCTAAATATTCCAGTGAAGATCCCAATTTTCATCTCACGTAAAAATTCCATCAAGAAATTGCTCAAGATTATTTCAATTCAATGGAGAAGAAGCAATATTAACAGGTGGTTATTAAAGCAATTCATATAGTACTTAAACACGAAGTTTGTAGTACTACTGCTAAAAAAGCGGAGAAATTACTAAATTCATCTTTAACCAGCAAATTTCAAACGATTTGAACAACCCTCAGAAGCACTTTGTGTATCTTATAAAAACGACTTTAATTTCTTGATAAATAAACACAAATTCATATCTAAAATTTCTTAATTCAAGGTTATTTCAAAGCATATATATAAAACTTGTCTCAATATCTCAAAATATTAGGTCGTCTGTCTATTTGAAGCTGACCTGCAACTCGTTATTTTTTTAAAGTTCTTATTTTATATTTGATTCAAAGCGCTTATATCAAAGTCCCTATTAGTAAGTCCTTATATGCACAACCTAATTTACAAGTTCTAAACTGTCTTCCACATTACCTTCTTAACTCTTTTTGTCTTTCGACTTGCCTTGGGGTGCTTGGATGAGGTTGAAACTTTGATATATCTGTTGTCGGTGGAGCGGTCCTTCGCAGCGGTTATCAAGGCGTAGAACCTTCGTTCTTGGGCGTCCTTTAGCTGAGCTACCAGTTTAAAGGAGGCGAATCTCCTCCTCTGAATCCTCCTTCTCTTCAAAGATGAATAGTTTTTAATGTATCACTAGAAGGAAACTATCCAGTGCCATACGGATAAGAAAAAACAAGTCAACTCTTTTTTTGAACAATTAAAAGGAAGAAATCAGTACCACCAGAGCAAAATATTCGGTGTCATTGAATGCCCTGAGAGTGCAACGACCAGTGCTACTAAATGGCAAAGATTAAGTGTCAGTATAGGGAAATAGAAAGTGTGGACAGAGGGGGAAATTGGAGCAGCTATTGTGGGAATATCAGAGGCATTAGACAAGAAAATGCAGCGAGACTAAATCTGCCTCAGATAATGGTAGAACAAAAGCGTACGACTTCTAACTAGAGAAGAATCTATAGTACCAAAATAAGCAAACTTCGGTAACATCCGAGGAGAAATAGGTGTCATTTTTTTTCGCTGGAAGTATTATGCCCCGAATTTCATAAGACTCATTATTTGATGCCAAAAAATGAGGGAAACTCCGCTACAGGATTTGCCAAGTAAGTAAGGTGTAAGTGAAAATGAGTGGAAGCAATTTAGCGTATTATTGAGAAGAGGCGACACAAGTAATTAAGATCGGAGAGGGGGGAAAGGGAGAACAATTTAATAGTAGGTGGCTACTAATCAGTGTGGGCGATAAAGGGTGGCAATGGGTTGAAAGGGTAAATAAAGTGTGCTAAATCAATGGGAAAATAGAAATGGAAAAACTGAAAATAGGCAAAAAACTAACTAAGATTCGTGATATGAAATTCATATCACTGAGAACCTTGTTCATTTTTAACTAATTTAAATCTAATATCCTCCTCTCTATTTGTTAGAACTAATGCTAATATATCACCCCTAGTAGGTTGGCTTATAGTCTGCATAAGAAAATTATCTCTGCATTATATAAAATAATTCCTAAGTCGCCTGATCACCCACAAGAGCTTCACATTATATATTTCTGCAATTATAAACGTTCATAATACACACATGATTACCTGTACATGCACGTCCTATCTCTTGGGAGAAAGGACACGAATCTTCTTTAGTAAGATTTGGCGGTCTACACAAAAATCCTATAAAATGTTCTCCTTCCTCTTTCTAACGCTTATAAATAATAACTAGGTGTTGTTATGTTTTAATTGTAGTGTTTTTACAACACTCCTTTCCTCCTGTTCCTATCTCTGTGGAACATATTATATCCATCAATTTAGACATCCAATCTATAGGTCTTTTACAAATCAAGCCATGGCTCTGTTTATCGCAATAAAATCACTCGCGTGCTCAACATATGAAATCCATCTAATTTCTTTTGTTCCTTTTATTTGTGTAGTATATTTTTAATACGTTTATCTGATTGCCCACACTTCTATCTATTCCATCTTATTTTCTTCAACAGCATAAACCGATACTTCCCTTTCCACCCTCAATTAACATTTTCACACCTTTGCTACAAGCCCGGATCCAGTGGGGGAGGTTAGGAGGCTAACGCTCCACTCAAAATTTCAGACCCGTTTATGTTTATATATTTTTTTAGGATAAACTTGCATTCTGAAATTCATAAAGTTATAAAATAATATAGAATATATATAAAATAGTTTTTTTAAACCATTGCGATCGAATGCACATTATATCATATATGTCTAAAATACAGGTAAATATCAAAATTAATTATTAAATTCACTATTATACCTTAGATGAGGTACAAAAGCTACAATTCATAAATTTCTGATGTGTGGAAAAAATTCGGATCTGAGAGTGTGAATGTGAAATACTGGTATGTATTATCAATAAGGGGGAAAAAATCATTATTAATCATCATTGTCCTTTTCTCAGACTACTGAGAGAGAGGAATTCGGGTTAGCCCTCACAAATTTTTAGCCTGGATCCGCCACTACTTTGCGACTCGAGTGCAACTCATCCATTGGATAAAAAAACAATCTTCAAATAACTCACTCCATGTATCCATAAATAATAGTCCCATACTTTCAAACAATAGTTACTTCCATTCCCCCATTTATATCGATCCCACCCAATATCCACTCACTACCTATTTGGAGCCTAAGTAAAATTTCTGATATTCCACACTTCTTAATATCATAGTATAGCGAAACTTTCATAACAAATCCCTACATCTAGACACTATCTCTTCCGAGGTACAAAATATCACCTGCATCTAATTTGTGACTTAGTAGTTAGAAAGAGAAGAGCTTCTGGGCCTACAAAAAATAGGCGAAAGTGAGAAGTGTTAGTAAAATTAAAGGCCAGAAAATAGAGGAAGAAGAATTAGGAAATGAGCTCGAAGGAAACCAACAGTGGAGCGTTTTCACAAAACTGGTTCTACCAGGGTTTAAAGATGAAGGAGCCAAGATCATTACTCATTGACAAGTAGGGAAAAAGTAGTGATGCTATGAGCATATATCTGTTTTATTACCTTGTGGTGTGGGGAACATTGAAAATAGTGGGTAATCAGGTGGCCTACAATGTTGTTATTCAAGTGTGTCAGAGAGAGAAAGTTACCTCCCTCAGCAATAAAACCAAATGTCTACCTGTGGCCCCTGAGAAGATACATCTGCACGGCCAGGTAGCCCCAAGGGATCCGCGAGATTTTCGCAAGACTGTGTGATCCGTCGCATCATCTGATTCGTGCCAGACCAACGGCGGCGGGGACCTTTGCGCAAAGCTGTAATGCCGCCGAGACTATTGCCTTCCTCACTATCGCGCCAAGTCTAATGAGATCCCCGTCCCCATTTTTGGGGCCCCCGGCGGTCCGTTTTCACCGAGACAGTATAAATACTTCTAGAAAAGCTTTGTAAAATTAGTTCCATACAGCCCCGTATTAGTTAGAAGCCACGTACAGTCTCGTACACCCTGCTTTGCCTTCCAACTGCACTTCGTGAGTCTCCCCGATATTTGCACTCTCCCATTTTCTCTGGAACAATCATCGTGCATCCTGTCTCGGATTCTCGTACCCGTCGAGTCATTTGTATCCCCCTCCCACCCTGTTTGGTACCCTGGGTCTCATTTTATTTATTGTCATTTATTACTTGTGCTCTTAATATTTTCCTCGTATATAGTAAAGTTATTTTTCTACCATCAGTTTCTTTAATCCCAGAACCTTTAAGAATTGATTATTTAGGCCGACTGCACTCGATTCTGTTTATTTAATCCTCGCACTGGGATTTATATCCCAATTTTCTAGCGTGCCCTCCCCACGCTCACCTTACCACATCTATATTTTATTCTGGTCTCAGGTGTGGCATAACCTTACGACATCTACATATATCATATTCTGGTGTCAAGGTGTTTTAGGGTCATCCACAGTATCTGATCTCATTTCCTTTAGACCTGTCACAAATTCTAATGGGTGTTAATTCTTGTATATTAAGGTTTCTGGTTTTAGAACCTGTAGAAAAGACTTTACTTATTTCTCATTTTCTCCTTTTGTGTGCATATTTTATATTGAATTTGAGACTGTCTAAAACTTTAACCCTTTCCAAGGCCTCATAAAACGTCTGTCGTATTGTAACATAGTTAATCTTATTTCTTTGGGGGGTAGAGGGGTATTTTGGTCTCTCGCTAAATTACGGAGTGAATATTTCTAGTATAATTAAAGATTCGCGCCGTGCCAAATAATTATCGCTGTGTTTTTTTTCGTTTTAAAGTAAAGAATCGTAGGTTCACCAAAGCTTATCAACACTTGCCCTGTGCGTCAATAATTTCTCCCTTTTTGTGTGTGGTGCTTCTCTTGAAAGTTGGTCGAACGCGATAAAATGTCCTAATTTTTCACACGTTTAAGTTGCAAGGAGAGTCGCCTGGGCTCAGCAGCAATGACCTCTTAGCTTATATTCAAAAGGAGAAAAGGATCGAAAGAGAAAGAAAGAGAATAAAGAAGAGAAAGAGGAGAATCAGAAGAAAAAAGAAAAGAGAGGAGGAACAAGAAAAAATAGAAGAAAGGGAAGAGAGGGAAAGAATCCGCCTTCATTAACTTGAAATGAGTGGGACCGGGAACGAGACGCTGTCCATCAGCATGAGTTCCGAAGCTCCCCCCACCGCATCTGTTAAGCTCCCGGTTTTCAAGGAAGGCAAGGATTTCGGAGCTTTCTTACTCCACTTAGAGAAAATCTTCGAAATCAACAATTTGGACCTCGAGGCAGATGAAGTGGCTCAATGGTTGCCCTTGCTAAATTTCCAACTCCAAGATATATTCATATCACTCCCCTCGTAGGCAACAATTGATTATTCAACCATAAAATCGGAGCTACTGGCGGCATATAATAAAACCCTATACTTTTAGCGATCAAAATTTAAACATGCCCGCCTTCAGCCAGGCCAAACATACCGCCAGTTTGGATACATCACCTCAACCTTTGGCTCGATGCTTCTAAAAGCCCGCATAATTGGAATGCACTCGTTGATTTCTTCCTGAGAGACCATTTGTTGGCTGCACTTCCGGCTTAAGTCAGATCTTTCGTAAAAGAATGGTAGTGCCTCACATTCGAGGCGTGCACAGAAGAGGGCGACATTTATTCAGCAAGCCACAACCTTTATCCGAGAGAAGGGAAGAAATCGGCCGCCTTTCCTTAAAATCTAAGGCAAACAAAGGTAAATTAATCCTGCAAAATGGAAGCAAGTTTGCCAAAGGTAACTGGGCCGCAATCAATTTTGTTTATTTAACCCTCGCACTGGGATTTCTATCCCAATTTTCTGGCGTGTCCTGTACACGGTCACCCTACGACAAAATGGCAAAATTATAGGCACTAAAGTGGCATACGAGAAATTAAGCCTATTACTCGTTCGGCGACGATTAAATTATCGTCTTAACCCTGTCCACTATTATACAGCTTAAGAACTTTTGAAGTATAGCAGTCTCAATTCACCGTGGAATCATTACTTTTTAATTGGTAAAGATAGGGTCTTTTTGCTTAAATGGCTCAATTAGAAAATAATCCAATTAAAAGGAGGGGTGCAGTAAAGCAATAACATATTTCATAAAACAAAATCTGAAAAACAAAATTATATTATACACAATTGCTCTATATATCTAGATGTGTATAAAGAGAAGTCTAAATACATAGATAAAATGAAATAAGAAGAATACCAAACGCCTTCACTTCTGTTCACTTGGTCGTAAGATAGCCTGCTACTATAAGTGGAACCAATATGCATCAGGCCATAAATAAAAAAAACTTGATTGACGTGATAGAAAAAAACTATTGTAATTTTTTAACTCAGTGATCTCACATTTCCCAAAAACAGGTCTCGGAGAAAAAAAGTTAAAGTTTGTTGACAAGTGTAATTACTCCAGGGCCATGGGTTCAAGGTACATTCCTTCAGGGTGCATATAAATTATGAAGAATCCACTTATATCAAGAGGTACAAACCTAGAGAAAACCGTTATACCACCTGGAGACCAGACCACTGTCAAATTCATTGTTTATATCGGATTGACGTATATCACTTACATCGTCCAGTGAAGGAAGTTCCTTAAATATAGGTAATGGAATTTCATCTGAATGAGGCACTGGACGAATTGCTTAATCAAGATTTCGGTAACTTAATTTATGTCACCTTTTCGTACTATAAGCAGAAGTCTTTTTGAGACAAAAGTAGCAATCTTTTACATGATTTTTTGGCTCTGGCCAGACCATAAAAATGCAGAATCCTAGTTGTTTCCGTGTGGCTTTGGCTATTGGCGTAAATTTTCAAAACAGAGCTTACAAACATTGTGCGGGGCCCACGGTTAATCCTGATCACCTAATTTAATCTTAAATTAAACCAAATATGCTATTTTCACAAAGATACTAATGTTCATTCTTTGAGTTGGTGCAGTAAAGCAATAACATATTTCATAAAACAAAATCTGAAAAACAAAATTATATTATACACAATTGCTCTATATATCTAGATGTGTATAAAGAGAAGTCTAAATACATAGATAAAATGAAATAAGAAGAATACCAAACGCCTTCACTTCTGTTCACTTGGTCGTAAGATAGCCTGCTACTATAAGTGGAACCAATATGCATCAGGCCATAAATAAAAAAAACTTGATTGACGTGATAGAAAAAAACTATTGTAATTTTTTAACTCAGTGATCTCACATTTCCCAAAAACAGGTCTCGGAGAAAAAAAGTTAAAGTTTGTTGACAAGTGTAATTACTCCAGGGCCATGGGTTCAAGGTACATTCCTTCAGGGTGCATATAAATTATGAAGAATCCACTTATATCAAGAGGTACAAACCTAGAGAAAACCGTTATACCACCTGGAGACCAGACCAATAAAAGAAGGAAAGGAAAAGAGAAGAACAGAAAAGAAGAAGTGGAAAAGGAGAAACAAATAGTATAACCATCCATCGCATTAAGGGCATTTTTATAATTAAGATTGATAACTTCTCTCTGTGAACAGAGTAATTAAACATAATAAACTCCAATGATATACGAGTATAAGTTATCCATATCTCAGTACTTTTATAAGAGAAAAATTCTGTAATATCTTTTGTCAATAGGGTTGAAGCCGTTATATCTGGTGGCCGCTAGTTCTTCATCTGACTCCAATGAAAACTTTTAATTTATACTCGTATGAGTGAAACCTTATATTATAAATTATTCGATGAATTGATGGCGCGAATGGCAATTTGCGAGGGAAATCAATATTAAATCTGAGTTCAAAGTCATAAGATTTATTTGAAAATTCCTGGTCTATCAATGGTTTGTGGAACATTCTATAAAGATACATTTAGAGGATTCAGAAGCATTAATATGTACTCAAGAGACAGGTTTGTTGTATATTTTGGGTCTACAAAGGTCTGTAGATGCCTATAGCTGGAATTCCTCGTTTTTAATCGATTAGAATGATCATAAGTAATTAATCATCAATGGTGACAGGAGAGATTTAATATAATAAGAATAAATATTTCTTAACAACCCTTGAGACGTCCTGTGATTTTTGTGGAATAAAAGCTTGCCTAAGAGAGTTGCGTGCTATCCTGTTCTTCAGTGTGCCAAGTACTCCGTTTTCTTAAGGTTCTTTGCATTTATACTTTATATTACCAGGAAGCTGCAGTACGAGCTTGGTGAGGTTAAGATCATTTTAATTTTGTCTGTCGTTTAATTTGCTTTCAGAGGACATTTGTAACGTTCTCCCAATTTAATCTAAGATCTTCGACTTTACAGCAGTTGCAGTGTTTGCGCTCGCTAAAGCAAAGAGGAGGATAAAAAAAGATAAAACTGTTGATATGTTATCACCATCATTTCAGGTATTTGCCTCCTACTGTTAAGAGAAACCATTTATCATATTTCTAAATTTGTTTCGACATTTTACCCTTTGTTTCCAATTTTTGCATATGTTTTAAGACCATGTCTCCACCATGGTTTTGGTATTTTTCTCTCTTCTTTTATCAAGTGTGTTTTGACTAATCAGTAATTTTTCTAATCGCCTTTCAATCACTCAACTCAGCTGTCTCGATGTCGCTTGACTTCACCTAACTGGGGACAGTTTTACCATCTATATACCCACAAAATGAACCATTTTCTTCATTACTTACCTTATTATTATCTCTCTTTGGATATTTGTCCCTATATTTCATAATTATTCAAAACGCATGTCGTTAGAGGAAAAGGAAGTGAATTGCGTACAATAAAGTTGTGAGATCACTTGTAATCCTGCCAAATTAGTTCATGTAATTAATGGTTCCATTAAAGCTAATTTATTATCAGTTCATTAACTGAATTCATGGATAATTCATCTGTTAAATAAAAGTTGAATAAAGACTTTGCTAATTTTAAAACGAAGTGAAAATAACTTTAAATGACCCTAGTATTAATTGACGCGTCGTAAAATACAAAAGTTTAAAACATATTTTATTTCATTTCCTTTATAAAGCTGTCAAGAGGAGAGAAAAGTAACAGGAAGGAACGAGGAAGAACTAGAAGGAACAAATCAAACATGGGCAGAATCGAAGGGAACTAAGAAAACAAGGAAGGACAAAGAAGAAATGGGACGAATTTGGATGAACTGAAAAGAACTGTTGGAAAATAAAAGTCTACAAGAAAACCGATCATGCCACAGAAAAAAAAATTGAATAACCAAAAGAAATAGGAGGATCTTGTAGTTAGGTTAAAAAAAGCTGGAACTAAGAGGAACCAGGTGTAACATGGGGTAGCCCTGAGGTTACTTTCGTAGAAAGAAAAAGCTATTAGGGGTCTGAGTACGTGGGGTGATCTCCACAAGAACTGAAGATAAATTTCGGGGCTGAAGACGTCAGTGGACTTGAACCCCATGCGAGTGATCTTCTTCGCAGCATCTCCACAGTTGCCCTCGCGAGTATTTCTCCTCCTTTATTTTGACCGCTTAGGAGATAATCGAAGGGAGAAAGTCGAAAGCGGAACAGCAAAAAATTATTCTGAAAATAAAAACTAATCGGTGAGAGGTTATCGTAGTACTTTTAAAAATAGATTCATGGCGAAATTCGAATCCTAAATGCTGGTTATGCCTCATATTTTGGGACATTCCGCGCAGTGCAACTCCCCAAACCTTTTTCTTTGCCTATCGTTAACCTTTAGGCTACAAATATCTCTTACTGGACCTGTGATTTGAGGAGAGAGATAAATATTAAAGGAGGCTTAAAGGAAGCAGAAAAGAGAATTTATAATAAAAAGCAGAGAAAAGGACTATATGAGACTTATGGAACTTAAGAAAATAGTAATAAAAATAAAAGAAGAAATAAAGGAAGCATAAAATAGAAATCAGGATAAAAGTTGACCAATAAGTAGAGAAGTAAAAATCAGGTAAATTGGAATAAAGTGAAAAGTATTAGGTTGTCAAGATGTTAGTCGAGTTTTTATAAAAGGAGAGTAATAGAATCTTAATATAAAAATAAATCTACCTGTTAAACTACGTATTTTATATCATTATTGTCAATGATCTCTGTTGAGGAATAGATCACCTTCGCAGACAATATGTCTATATATACATATATGTATCTATTGGTTGGGAGGAAAAATATAAAAGCCACGAGAATATGTATATACACAGTTATATATACATATGTATATCCTCAAATGTACGTACGGGTCTTTCGCTACGTATAAGTACGTTCAATTCGTAAGAGTAATTTCTTGATTACGATGTATAAAAGTGTGATTTACTACAGAGGCCGATAGCGTTTAATGAGTTTACCAAGTTGCAGTTCAAGGATATATTTAAAGAGTAAAAACCAAAAATATAATTTTAATAAGTCACTAGTTAACATATATATATATATATATATATATATATATATATATATATATATATATATATATATATATACAGGGAACTTACCGTTTTAATATCACTGTTTCTGAACATGAGAAAAAATATTTTCAATTTATTCAGTTTGTGATCAAATTCGTGTGCCACTTCTGAGAAGTCAGATTTGAATATACTCAAGTCATAATTTATGGGTAATTTGCGACTGTCATGTAAAAAAATTTCAAATTATAAATAGTAGGGGGGAGATTGGATTTTTAAGTTAGGCAGTTTAAATTGGAAACTCAAAGACAATAGAAATTCTTCTCGTAGAGACAGGCGATAGTTAGATAGATTTTTTACATTATTACCATTGGAGAAAAGATCAGGCTTTCCAAGGCCTAATTTGTGGAGTTTTTTGTTATTAATCCTAAATACTTGTTGAGAATACTTTGAAATATCATGTTTATTCAGGATAAGAATGCATATTGTACATTGGACATTGGACAAAATAAGAGATGAAATGTAGGTAGAATTAGAGAGAGAATAGTAAGAGAGTAAAGTGTAGACAGAATAGAAAGATCCCTGGTGAAAGAGTAGCTTTGTCAATGTGTTAGATTTGTGTGTTTTAGGGTTGCTTTTTATTATTTAATAAACTATAAATTATAAATTTATAGTTTAGTTAATTAAATTAATCGTAGTTAATTTAATTATTGTTTTCGATCTTATTGATCGAGTGATCTTATGGCATTCAAGCCTCTATTTTTGGCGGGGTTTTATTCCCGCTGTGAGTTTTGCAAAGTTTTTGAAAAGTTTTTTATTATCATTTTTAAGTGAATTTAAAAGTAAATTGATTTCTAGTTTGTGTTTTGCAAGTGGTTTTTAATTGAGTTTTAATATGCTAAAGGAACCTGCGCATTACTTTGTATGTTTTGTCAGTTCTGTCAAGTGTATTTTGGAATCACGTCATTGTCTGTCTGTAACTTGCTACTTTTGAATAGTCTTATTTGTCGGTCTACTTCAATTTCTAAGTGTGCACGAAAAAGTTCAGGGGTCAGGCGGGCGCCAATATCTTGCCATATCCTCTTAGCTCTCTCGTGGAGCGCCACGTTGATCGGAGATAATCCAACCGATTCGTGGAGCTCCCTCTGTCGTTTACGTTCTCTTCTTCGGGTGTTTGTAAGAAGTAATACCACTTTGTTCTGGATGACTTGAAGTTTCGCAATGTGGGTCTTGGAGCTCGTGTTCAACAGCATCGGGGAGTATAAGAGTCTCGAGCGAATGCACGCATTGAATATCTTGAGTTTATTTGAGCGAGTTAGGTCAATGAACCTATAAAACTCCCTCAAATCTCTCTTGCTATTCGCGACTGCCCACCCGATATGACTCTTGTATCCCCCTGTGGTGATTTTGCGCCCCAGAACCATCCTTTCCGAGCAGTAGTGGATTCTCTCCCCCTCTACCCGTATATGGTTGAAGGTCTTGAGAAACATGGGAATTATTTTGAACTTTTGGGCATTGGTTGATATCTTCCATTTCCTCTCGTAAGAGTTGATGTTAGATATCTCCCTAGCCGTGTTTCTCGCCAAAAATTTCCTGTGAACGTAAGCAGTGGTACAAATTTGCGATATATCGTCAACGAACTGGACGTATATCGTACCTTCGGAAAGAGGTTGTGGTAAGTCACGTGTATAAATGTTGTATAAAAGGGGACTGAGACAGCCCCCTTGCGGGACCCCTGATTTGAGCTCGAATTCGGGGCCTTTGTGTTCTCTGATTTGTATATATGCTCTCCTCTCCATTAGGTAATAGCATAGAATCCTCTCAAGAATGGGGTCGAGGCCTACTTGCAGGATCTTAAATTGCAAGCCTCTCTTCCAAACCTTGTCAAAAGCTTTTTTAACATCGCGGAGCACCAAGTCGGCATGCCTTTTTCTTGCCTTGATGTTTGCAAGTTTTCCGTAATAACCGCTAGTGCCGTGTCAGTCCCTCTTTTCTTTCTGAAGCTGTGTTGCTGCTCGTTATGCAAGTTGGCTACGTCGAGAAAAGAGTTGACACTATTTGCTAATATGTTCTCGAAGACTTTGCCAGAAAATTCTAAGAGAGATATCGGCCGGAAGCTGGCGGGGCAGTCCGGGGGCTTTCCCGATTTGGGAAGGAAGATCATCTTGGCCACTTTCCAATGATCGGGAAAATAGCCTGTGTTCAAAGCGGCATTCATGATGTTAAGAAGCCCACTCAGAACATTAGGCGGGTCCTTGATGAAATTCTCCCTGGTCAGCCCCGTGGTACCCGGTGCTCTTTGACGAAAGGATTTTAGTGCAATGGAGAGCTCTTGGGCAGTTATTTTACTTCCATAGCCCTCCATCGCTCTTTCCTGCGATACACAATGATGAGGGGAGGTTTTATGTATTTGTGTGTTTAGCTGTTAGATTATGTCATTTTCGAATTCGATGTCATAATTGTCATTTTCTTCGGGGGTAATTTTAAAGATTGAAGACCAGAAAATCCTAAAAATTTCTTCAACCTCCTTAGTCTCGTCAATTTCTTTATCGTCATGTCTGAGTGTAATTTTGTTCTGTGGGGGTTGTCCTCTTAATCATTTATACGTCTGCCAAAATGTACGTGAACCTCTTTCTATGTCGAGTCCTTCAATCAGTCTGTCCCATACCTGTATTTTTTAGTCCGTAATTATTCGTCTATGGGCATTGTGGTTGGGGCCTATCAGCGCTACTACATTGGACAGGTCCTTATATTCTTGGCCCAGGGATTTCATGGGAGGGATCCAAGTAGGAGCTAGAAGGGTTTTATATTTGATACAGGGAATGCTATTTTCATCTGCTTTAATTAGGAGGTCGGTGATTTTATCCAGCTCTTCATCTATCTCTTCTAAATTAGCATCGAGTAAAGAGGCAGGGATATAATTTAGAAGGAAATTTTTGTAGCTTTCTTAGTTCGCCTGCTTATAGCTTTTGCGTTCTGGGATTGCAACTTGAATGGGATTTACGCCAATTATGATTTTAATAGCCTAGTGGTCGCTCGGAATAATGGGGCCTGGTTCAATGTAGTAGTTGTACGGAAACCTGAAACTAGATAAAACAATATCAGGTTTCGTTGCTGCATTTTCTGTAATGTATGTCGGGACTTCTGGTCCGATTCTAGTCACGTATTTTCTGTGAAGTAAGACTTCGATGTTTCTACCTGCATTGTTGTAGGAGGTATACCCTGATGCTGCACGTCTTACATTCAGATCTCCAGCAAAGATTACATTTTTATTATGGCTGAAGACCTGTAGAAAGTTGTGCAAGGGTACATAGCCGCGTCTTGGGGGTTGATACCTCGTGGCCATGACCAGACCCCCCAGGGTAGTGCCTACCTCAATGGCAAGGAAAGATTCATCTAAGTCGGGTAGTTTTTTGTATTTAAGTCCTTTTTTGACGGCTATTGCGCAGCCGTCTTACCGTTTCTGGCTATAATTTTTGCTAATGACGTCGTATTGAAATATTTTTAATTCTTTTTGTGTAGTCATTCCATGTTCGTTTATAAGTATAATGTCAGGGTCGCTTTGTCACAGAATGTTTCGGCGTATCACCCATCATCAGGTTCTAAAATCATAAATTAAAGTAATACAGTTAAAGAATATCAAAAATAATCAGGTTAAGACTATGTAGGTAAATAAAAATTTTAAAAAATAATTCAGGGATTTAAAAAGCAAGAGAATCAAATTTTCAATCTAATGTAACCACTATTTGAATTAACATGAAAGAAACAACACAAAAGTAAATAATTACAGTATGATATTGCTTACCGATAACTTAAGAATTTAATAAGCAAGAGAATCAAGGTATCAATCTAATGTAACCACTATTGACACGAAAAAAAAGCAAAAACACAAAAGTCAATAATTACAGTATAATATTGCTTACCGATGTAGTTCCAGAGAAATTACAAAGTGAAGAAATTATAAAGGATGTCGCTTAAAGAAGGATAGGAATTTGATTGGTTGGTTGTTAAATAAGGGAATGTTGGTAGGTTTTTGAATGAGGTATTTAAAATTAAGAAATAAGAAGGGGAACAGCGGTATTATCTTTGTTGAGTATAGGAGATTTTGTACGTATTAGTAGGGATTCCAAAATTCTTAGACTATATTCATTGTTATTGTAACCAATTATTTTGAAGTTATCTATGGAACATTCTGTGTTGCATTGTGTAATATGATTTCTAATTACAGAAGCTTCCTTCTTAGACAATTTTTTTCCAGTGCGATGGCTTATTCCTATGTGAAAACAAAACCTCTTCTTCAATGAACGAACCGTACTACCAATATAGGATCCTTGCAAACAACAAGGACGAGTAAAAGTTTAAACAAAACGGCTGCTCATTTCTAGAGGAAGTTTCTCTTTTGAGGAGAAGAAACTTCCTATGAAAAGTGGGTTGACAAAAGTTATTTTGAAGTTGGTATGAAAGAAATATTTTTTGAGAAATTTGTTGCATTTTCTAGGGAATAATTTATTGTAAGGTCCCATTACAATAAAATAGTATTTTAAAAATTATTTTTACCACCCACCTTTGGTTGACAAGCTAATCAATAATTTTCTAACCAAAGTTTACTCTCCAACCTTTCTCTCATCTAATGTTTCTAAAAGGAAAAATTTTTCTTAGTACTTGAAATGGAACCTTACAATAAATTATTCACTAGAAAATGCAACAAATTACTCTAAAAATATTTCTTTCATACCAACTTCAAAATCACTTTTGTCAAACCACTTTCCATAGGAATTTTATTCTCCTCAAAAGATAAACTTCCTCTAGAAATGAGCAGCCATTTTGTTTACACTTTTACTTATTCTTGTTGTTTGCAAGGAACCTATATTGGGAGTACGGTTCGTTCATTGAAGGAGAGGTTTTGTTTTCACATGGAAATTAGCCATCGCACTGGAAAAAAATTGTCTAAGAAGGAAGCTTCTGTAATTAGAAATCATATTACACAATGCAACACAGAATGTTCCATAGATAACTTCAAAATAATTGGTTACAATAACAATGAATATAGTCTAAGAATTTTGGAATCCCTACTAATACGTACAAAATCTCCTATACTCAACATAGATAATACCGCTGTTCCCCTTCTTATTTCTTAATTTTAAATACCTCATTCAACAACCTACCAACATTCCCTTATTTAACAACCAACCAATCAAATTCCTATCTTTCTTTAAGCGACATCCTTTATAATTTCTTCACTTTGTAATTTCTCCGGAACATCATCGGTAAGCAATATTATACTGTAATTATTGACTTTTGTGTTTTTGCTTTTTTTTTCGTGTCAATAGTGGTTACATTAGATTGATACCTTGATTCTCTCGCTTATTAAATTCCTAAGTTATCGGTAAGCAATATTATACTGTAATTATTTACTTTTTGTTGTTGTTTTTTGTTGTTTCTTCTATGTCAATTCAATAGTGGTTACATTTGATTGATAATTTGATTCTCTTGCCTTTTAAATCCTTGATTTATTTCTTAATTTTTTATTTACTTACATAGTCCTAACCTGATTATTTTTAATATTCTTTAACTGTATTAGATTAATGTATGATTAAAGAACCTGAAGATGAGTGATACGCCCGAAACGTCGTTCCATAAATAAATAACATGTACCTCAGTCTCTTATGTGTCCTTCCCTTCACCGTGAAATTGAAGATTAGACTGGTTAGCTGCAACTCATATGACTATATTTCCTGAAATATGGAGCTGAAGGATTAAAGTTCTACCGAACTTTTTTCAGGTTATCGAGAAGACTTAGGAAATCTTCTCTTGACTGCACTTTTCTTGAGATTTGTCGCAATGGTAAGGTGTATCCAAATTTTGTTTATTTCAAGCTTTATCAGAAATCCCTATATCATTCCGAATTTTATAAATCTTCTCTGGATTATTTATTAAACCATGAAATTGAATTTGAAGTTCGGTCATACGAGCGCCTATTGGTCTATTTTAAACGCCCTAAATTTAATTTATGCACTCATTTTAAATTTTTGCATTTCATATGCTTTCTTATCCTAAATTACCATGATATTTCAAGGTATTCTCAACAAGTATTTAGGATTCATAACAAAAAACTCCGCAAATTTGGCCTTGGCATCCTGATCTTTTCTCCAATGGTATAATGTAAAAAATCTATCTAGCTATCGCTTGTCCTTACGAGAAGAGTTTCTATTGTCTTAAGGTTTCCAATTTAAGCTGCCTAACTTAAAAATCACTATCTCCTCTACTATTTATACTTTTAAAATCGCTTACACATTTGCAAATCACCCCTAAACTAGTACTTCAGTATATTAAAATCTGACATCTCAGAAGTGGCACACGAATTTGATCACAAACTAAATAAATTGAAAAGATTTTTTCATATATATATATATATATATATATATATACGGGAAATATAGGTAATGTAAATAAGGACAATTATGACCGAATATAGATTAAATGGCAATCGGGTAACGTTAATTACTCGTTAATCAGCTTATAATTGGGATACTATAAATCGGTTATACAGAAGGAAAATTTATATATCGAAAAATGGATCGATTAACGGCAGATACAAGCAAGAGGCGTTTTACTTTAAAGTGGTCATCTCGAGGAAGGGGTATCCTTTAGCGAGTTGGGGGGTGAAATGGAGACAAAAAATGGACGTGACTTTCGGCCTAATATTCTGATGGTAACGTGTATGAAGTGGGGGTTGGGGCAGAAGACGAGTTCACGATCCTCCTTGAAGACGGACAATGAGCTCTCTGCTCCAGCGAAGTGCATCCTCCAAAAATCTATACCATGACGCAGCTCGTCCCAAAATCTCACACGCGAAACTAGACATCCATGAGGGAGGGTCCAGATGAGAAAAGAGGAATCCCGGCTAATCATTCGGGGATGAAACAGAGTAAGCCTTCTCAAAACAGATGGATCTGCCTGGTAAGATCCAACCTCGATTGTATAAGCGAATACCAGGGACTTGTGGAAACAGACGCGCGATCTGAACCGAAGGTGACGGGTTCTCAAACTCAATCTGCCGATATTCGAAAACGCAGGGTATTTATATGACGGCCATTTATTTGGTTTCTCCTCATTGGCAGACTCAGATGACTCACTGGCCACTTCCAGCGGCCAAGTGGACTAGCGTTTATCGCATGACCAAAGTCTTAATGGCCTTTACAATGTAGGGGGAAACTTTCATCTAGTAATTTCCCGACTACGGAGATTAGCGCTTCCTCGGCGAGGTAAAAGCTTTTTAACACGCCCAACTTAATTAACTGCACCTGTGAGTCGGCTTGTGGATAATCATATGCTCTCTTCTTTTTTCCTCTTTGTATTCAGAGATTACTCCACGTGGAGTTATACTTAGGAGATAGAGAGAGAGTAGGAATTTACGAAACAAATTAAAGGGGTATTATTCTTGGTGTGCCTTTCCCTTACAATCTCTAATCGTTTACATTTTTCCACCTCTTCCATACAAAAGAAAATCTTGCCATTTAATTGATGTTGGAATGACTTAAATATTTTGTAATCAGATGATATAAGGTTAATTGAATAAGGAGGATGAGGAAGAAGGTCTCAACTCAAGAGACATTTTTGTTCAAGAACTTTATTGATACGCAACAATTGTTGCACACAAACTTCTCCACTAAATGTTTTTTTATTAATTAGGAGACTAAAATATATGTCACCTTTCACATCCCACTAAATCAAAAACATCTTAGCCTTCTTCTTTTGGCGCTTACGTCTCGAAAAAAGAATCTTTTGTTATACTGAAAATAGCTCTTTAATCGTACAGCTTAATATTACAATAAAAATGCCATTTTTTTCATCCCCGGTCTCAATTTTCTCCAAAAATGGCACACCGCCAACTCGTTTAAAAAAGATGAAGCAATATTCACACATTGTAGCATTATGCTTTAAATATTTCCCTAGGCAATGCTAAACATTTGTGCAGCTTAAATACTCGTATATGTTACTGCAGTTATCTGTAAACATTTTGACGCAAATTTCGGAAGCTTAACTCGGAAAGTATTTGTCTTTCTTCCCAAAACGACAATGATTTTTCGTCAACCAAATGGATGCAAGAGAAATAAGGTTAAAAGCAGACTTACAGAAAAGTCTAAACGATATAGGGATGAAGGGTATGTCCAATTAAGCAGAAAAGTATAAATAAGGATACAAAGAGCCATATAGAAGTAAGAATGTAGAAATAATAGTAAAAGGACAGAGGAATTTTAAAAAAGTAGTAGAAATTAATATAAAAAAGATGAATCAGAAATATAAAAAAAGGATAAAGGTAGGTATTAATGGAAGCTTAAAAGTAAAAATAAGAGAAAGTGAATTACAATAAAAGAGGGAGAGAATAAATAAGGATTTTAAAAAAATCAGAGGAAGTAGTTGAGCAGAATTAAAGATAGAAATATTCGCAATAAAGAAAATAAGGAAAGGAAAGATATGAAACAAATTCTTCTTATAAATAGTAATGAGTTCAATATGAGAATAAGAAGAAGGAATAATTAGAAATAGACATTAAAGAGCTTCTTCGATGAGGTAGAGAAGTGAAAATAAAAGCAAAGAAAAATAAGAAGAATCAGAGAGGACGAAATATTAAAAAAAACTCCTACATTGTACAGGAAAAGAAAAATGATTGATTCATTAATGGAGTTTCCATGGTTCGAATCTCACGTAAAGTTGCGGTCCGTACTCAGAGAAGGATGGGACGGTGCGAAATGATCTATTATAAACACGAGACGCTACAACCTAACTAGAGTTCATTATTTATTGCATAAGACCAGCATCAAGAGTAATTTATTTTTTAAGGCCAGAGTAAATGTTCCATAACATCAACAAAGGCATAAACATCATCGATACAAGCACTCACCATCAACACAACCTTGAAATATCAACATCAATATCAATCTCTGAATCTACACAATAATTTCATTAGCATTAATGTAACATCAGCAACTACGCAAAACACACACACATCAGCACTAACATCAACATTGGCATAACATTCATAATAACATTAACAAATGCATTACCACCATCATTTTCCTCAGTATTATCATCAACATCAACAACATTAATATTAATAGTTTCTTCAACCATTCTCCCAATAAAATTGATCAGCACTGTTCAGCACACAATGAGACATTAATTTAAAACAAATGTGAAAGAATTTAATCCAAATTTTCCAGGCGATTCAATTATAGGCTCTTCTTAACAATGAAGGATCTACCTGGAAATTCCACATGAGTGATCCTGCCAGGAAGGTACCGAAAGCTGGGTTGGGGTGGGGGTGATTGTTTAGGACGTTGGAAACTTTGATTCTTGAATGTAACAGGTGGCTCTTGACCTGAGATAGAGCTAAGGGTTAACTTCTGAACTTGAGTAAACAAAACAGTCCAATTATTGGAGAGGAGTAAGAAAGTTCAAAATTACAGAGTTACAGAAGTCATTAAAATGTCACGTGGAAGTGTGTGCTCTATTAGAGTCTAGTATGACCTTTCTTAAATATATTTCCTCTATACTCATTTCCGTGTGACAGAGGATATAATTTTGGTTTCATCGTCGTTTCATATCTTTATTTTTGAATAAAAATAGGTCAAGAATTATTTTTTATTATTAATATTTTAGTATAATTCAAAAATGTTTTAGGGGAGAAGGTAAAGGTATTAAAACGTTTGGGAACAATTAAAAAATAAATATTGAATTTATTTTTCAAAACTTAAGGTTTCCCATGAAACTAATCTTTTAATTTAGTTAATAAATTCACTGCTGCTTTAGAAGAAAAGTAGAATTGTGTTTATTCTGTTGGGTAGTATTAGATTTGGCTAATTTCAAATGGCTGAGTCTTAGAAGTTAATTTATTTATATCTTTCTCGAAATGAAGCTATGTTCTCCAAGAATCACTTGACTGACACCAGTAATGTAAGGTTTGGAGAGGAAATTTTAGTTTTTTCTGCACTTACAAATAATAAAATTAGCTTATTTTTTAGAAGAAATGAAGTTTGAGAAATCATATACAATAGCCTATGACATTTAGTTGGTTCCCTTAGAACTACTCAGTACATTCTGATAGAAGTTGAGTTAGTATTTGAAAGTCATTGTAAGGTTTTAATATAACAATGATCGTTCATGTTGATTTTATAGTAATCCTTATCGTGATAAAAAGTTTTGTAGTTTATCAAATGTTTCAGATTAATTTTACACCAGGACCTAAAAATATTGTCATCTACTGGTAGATTTCTACCAATAGGAAATGTCAGACCAAGGAGAGGTAAGAGTGTGCTAAAATTTGTTATAGATATGCCATCACCAATCTTCTGGTTTAGCTTCAAATTCGGTTTCTCATATCTCTACTAGTAATGACACATCTAAACTGGTTTTGTGGTTAACCTGGACTTAAGTAACAAATGCGTTAATACTTCTAGTTCCTTCTTTACTTAGGCTATATCAATAGGCCAGTATCTGATTCTCCGCCATTTCTAATTCCTTTTCCTTGGCTAAAGTCAAATGAAAACAGACAAAAGAAAGCAATCATCTACAAGAATAGATTTCTTATCTAACCTTTACAAATAAACAGTTTCAAAATATAAATTTAACTCTTTTGATACCTCTTCTCTTTATGTGAACTTAAGACCAGAAATGTCGAGAGAATATGAAGGATATAATAATATTTCCCAGCGGAGATCCTCCAAGGGCTCTTTGGTCTTTCGAGTTATGTGAGGACGGGCATTATTGTGATGGAGGATGACATATTTTCTACTGACTAAAGAGGGCCGCTTTGGCCCAACGCGGCTTTCAAACGAAAAACTATGATTGCAGTATAAATTAACATTAATTGTTTGATTATTGTCTTACAATTCGTAATGGACAACTCTTTCAATATCGCAGCATACACTCAGCACGATCGCTTAAGATAAAATCCTCCTCAAGCTCGTTAAGAAATTCTCCTTCCTCGACTGATCCAGGACCGGCGGTGTTTAACATTATGATAAAAGATCCGCTTCTCATCATTAGTGATAAGGCTTCCACAAAATTATCCCTGAAGGTGTCGTCAAAGCAATGAGTCGCAGAAAGCAACAACTTTTGCAGATTTCACATGAACAGTTCGTGCTGGAATCATTTTCCAATCAGTTGAAGCATTTAAACCATATCAAATGGCGTATAACAGTTTTATGGGTTAGGTTAAATTGGTATGCCAGTTCCCTAGAAGATGTAGAGGGAGTTTCTGTGACAACAGCTTCCAACTCTTCAAAGTCAATCTTTTGGGACGTCATTATTTTGGTCCATCTTTTAAATTGAAATTTTCACTTTGATAAGGGGAAAACTACCCTTGTAACTTTCATTTACTACATCATCCCCATAAGTGCCCTGAATGGATTTTGCCGCTGTAGTTGCATTGACTCCATTATAAAACTGATAGAGTAAAACATATCTAATATAATCTTTATATGAGACAAACATAGGGTATGAATACCGGAGAAGAATCTGAACAATATTTTTATAATCTGAAAGAAAAAGGTAAGGCTATTCATTTAAAGATTCCAAAGCGATAACAAGAGGCAATACTTCAATAAATTCAATCTAAATCTTCCTTCTAAAAAAGGGGCAGTTTTTACCATAAGGGAACATCAGAGACTTAATCAGGTGCTACACTAATAACAAATTCCATGGGAGTTTTAAGAAATAAAAAGAAAGCGATTCTAAGAATGATAAAGGATAATTAGGTTATGAAATTAGTCATCCTTTCACATCTTTTCTACGATTTTCCAATGTTTTTTGAGTTCATAGAGTTCAAAACAGGCTTTGTAAATGGTTTTTACTCCACATTGGTTTAACGTGTAACGGGTCGCTCTCCTTTAACCCACAAAGGTGGTTTTAACGTCGCTTTTGGATTGCCAACGCTAGTAGTGATTTCGTCCTCTTCCTTAATACCACGAAACTGCTTTCGGCATCTTCGGGCTTGACGCTCATTATCCTACGAACGTATCGATGAATTCCACAAAAATTAAGTGCCTCAACACAGAAAGTAACTATAACATAGTTAGATAAAACGGGAAGCCCGCCTCTCATTTTTAGACTTAGGGAAAAATATAAATTTGAATATAATTATATAGACAGATAGATCGATAGATAATAGATAAACCGATACTAATTCACAAATTTACATTTTGCTTTCAAAGCTGACCTGTTCTTTGTATCTCACTCTCATATGTGTAAAAACTATGTAATTGACTTTTGACCGTAAATGATACATGAGAAAAATTCGCCCATCTAAGCATCCAAAACCACAACACTGCAGCAAGCTCTCAGCTGTTCTTTATATGCAATTCTCTCATCTTTATCAAATTATATAATTGATTTTTCCACTCTCGATGATATTGTTGCAAAATTCTGCCATGTAAGCAATAAAACCAAAACACTGTTGAGAAGGAAATTGCTTAAGAATTTGTTATACAAAAAAAAAAATTTTAACCGGTACACCCCTCTACTAAGATAGGTTAGGAAAAGTGGTATGCCCAACCACTGGTCGTGAAAGTAGCAAATAAACAAGCAGTGTCGAAAACTGACCTTCCCTACTTGGTATAGTATTGGTATACCTACTTAAAATAAAACCCTGTGAAAACTACTCTCGCGTAATATATGATTGGGAGACTTCCATTAAATTAGCCAATTGCATCTCCTAAATACTATCCTATTGTTAAACCCCTATAGAGGTAAGCCCTACCACCTCTCATATAAAACCCCTGTAAACTCTAGTTCGGGGCATTCTGAGCAAATCTTGTATTCTGAAGAAAGCTAAAGACATACAGCAACTTTTGTTCTCTGCCACTGCGTCTTACCGGGTCTTTCAAAAACGGGCAAGCAAAATACACGAGGTGATGTTGCCACTTAGGGCACACAAGCATTACGTCCGTTGCTATGACCACTTAGGGTCATACGCCTTTCTACTACGATCGAACTCCCTGCAATAATGATCCTTCAACGTCAGATTGCACCGTGTACCAAACTAGCAGGCAGTCCTTTTTCACAAAGAGGATTCCGTTGCACCACGTGCCTCATCTCCTTGATTGCGTGCTCCATCTACCAAGTGAGAATCATTGGCACCAGAGCCATAGTTACAAGGCCATAGGGTAGTAAAAATCAACATAGGGAAAGGTGAAGATAATATCGATGGTAATCTTACTCTTGACAACCCCCACCCCCTCCCTCCTTCGCCAATATTAGACGAACCGAAAGGATAGAAACAAAATTTGCATAAAAATCAGAGTGACAACTATCGGAGACCCGTTCTTCGTTGTGGTAGAAGACGCAGAAAAAGTGATAATACTAATACTTCGCCACCAAACCGAGAGCTGGGAAACATTTGTAGCCCAATTGAGGGCGATCCGGGTTAAAGAGAGGGTGAAAAAGGAAAATCTCCTACGGCAAGTTTTAAGACTGAAGAGTGATAAGTTTTGTGTGACAAGAAAGGGAGAGGGTTGGAAGAGAGAGAGGTTTCGTGATAGAAAATTTCTCTCAGGAGAGGGTTGATGGAACTGTATGTATCCATGAGTCAGCTTTGCACGTTGCCTTCATACGACTAGCTACCTACGAACGGTTTAATTCCTGTATCAACTCTCACCGGGTGTGAATTGAGTTCCTTAACGACATGGTGACTCGGTGCTGCAAGGATATAAGCAGTATCCTTCATCAACCAATATTAGATCAAAGAATGACAAAGTTTATTGGGGGATTCCTGCCACACAATAATGAGAGTAATTAGGAAACAGGGCTCATGCTCCTACCAGCGAGACGGAACTCGCCCTTTCGATCCCATTTCCCCAAGAGAAACTGGTGCTCTCGCTCTCTCTCTCTCTCTTCTCTGGTCGTCTTTCGCACCTTTTTATATATCCCACTTTATTTTCCTATTAATCTGAAAACGACCAGGAATCTTTCTTTACCCAATATTATTTAAGTGTAAAGTTCGTTAAACCAGAGGCCTTAGGGGAATCGTAGAGGTTAGGAAAAAGAACGGCGTCCAGAGTCAACGTGTAAGCAATTTGACGGCGTGGATAGGTCGAGTCATTTCAACTGGTTTAAAATGAGAAACCCGTCCTAATCGAGGGCTAATTTCCTTAAGAACGACACCAGAGAGGTTGTTCTACATCAGCGACCGCAAGGAGTTATTATATAACATTTCCGTTCCCTTCTTCTTATAACAAACGATTCAAAGTTTCTTTATATTTTTCTACCCTTCTCATTTTAATATGGTTGTTTTGAAGTAATTGCAAAAGACAGCAGTTGTACAAGAGTAATACAATTTATTTCTCTATTTAAAAAAAATTGGAGTGGTATCTTGAAAGACTCAAAAGGTCAGAAAATGCAAATTCGGCCGTGATTTGCTCTCGTCGGGTTTTCCTTTATCTTGGAGAATACCAATTTCAATAATAGAAAGAAAAGAGTAAATCATCATTTTTCAAGTCGCTCAATTTCGTGTATTTAATTCAAGGGAAGAAGAGAGAACGATGACAGAGGGATCGTGTTTCAGCCATTAAGAGTAGTTTAGCTGCTGCCAAAACAAAAAAAACACTCAATAAATAGATAGTTGGTTAGATAGAGAGATTCAATAGAGGGAAATCATTTAGATTTATGGAGAGATTTAAGGCATTTTGCAAATAGCCTCAATATTAAATAGGATCATAGTACTGTATTTTCTGTCCAAGCCCCACCTCTCCTAGCCTAATTTGCTGCTATATATCTTCCACACATCTTCCCTTTCTTTACAGATCTCTCCTCTCGAAACTTTCAGGCAGAAATACCCTCGTTGGTTTTAACTACTCAGTTTTAATAAAGGCCAAAAGAAATCAAGTTTACTGGCGAAGTGGCCACCCTGGCTGAACACACTTACCCAACTGCCGCAAGATCCCATATTATTGGCCCTTAACGGGTCATAAATAGGTCCCTGGAGAGGGGGAAGGGGTTATAAGCCTATTTATGACTTCCCAAACTAAGATGAGTATTCAGCAGTGCTGAAGAGCATGAAATATCTCACAAAATGCACACACACATTCATTTTATTTTGTCCAACCTCGTCGTTTCCATAAAATGAAGAATTACTGCGTTCTGGGCGCCGAGATATAAAGCCTCTTACACAACTTGTTACTCCTTCTTTTAAGATAATAATAATAATCATTTGCGACATTCACCTCACTTAATCACCACTCGTCGTGTTGGAGTCGGACGAGAAAATGGAATCCCAGAAAGTCGTCCTCCGCTGCAAACAAAAAGAGTTCATGGAATTATTATAGTTATGGAATGCATGGATTAACCTAAAGAATAAGAAGATAACTAATAGGGGCATCAACACTAGGATATTTTTAAAAGAGGTTAAGAAAGGGGTGAAGATATGGGTAAATAGCTTGAAAGTCCAAATTGCGAGTCTAATAGTCGCATTCGGGGCCGGGAAGCTTGGTTCGCAACTCTCCCGAATGAGCAAATAAAATGTAATCATTTAATTGACACCAGAGAGTAAATTTCTTTAACCAACAATGCCACTTTAAATATTCCAGTGGTTGAAGAAAGCAGGAAAGGACAGCCAGAAAATGATGAAGAAATTGAAGTAAAAAACATAAACTGCAATCATGTTGTTGAAACTCCCCAGGAAAAGGAAAAATGTGATGCAAAAACATTATAAATAAAACAAGAATTGGGTAATTTTTATATGTAAAGTGAAAATGGGTAGGAAGAAAGGATAGGAATCAATGTGCATCCTCGAGCGTAAAAGCTTCCTTTCATACCGGCTCATGAACCTCTTGCTTTGCTCATTTCCCGCGATATATTCACTAAAGGTTCAATTTCTGGACTATATTTTATGATTTCATTGAATCTGTACGTTGATGCGGCCTCACCTAACCCAATCTAACCATTTTTTCTAAATCTAACCTGACCTATTCACATTTAACCTAATTCACAAAACGCAACTATCTCAATGTAATCTAACTCCACCCTTATACAGCCCTATCCACTTCACGGAAATTTAATGACTTCATTGCAAGCTCTTCACGAAGAGATGGAGACCGATATAAAAAAACAAAAACAATGAGCATTGGAACACCTAACGACCTCTGGCAACCGCATTTAAATTCCAATCAGAAGGTGATTATTTCGAATTGAGAGGTTTGCTCTCATACTCTTCAAGGATAGGGTTCCCCCCCCACCCACACCATGATATTTGTATGCAACTATTAGTAAACATAATTATAAAGCCACGCATTTGATTCGAATTGAAATGCGAATTCCAGACGTCGTTAGCGCTCTAATAACACTGAGCAACAAATTTCTGGTTCATGAAAAAAAACATAGAATTGATGTGCATTTTATTATGAAGTTAAGTGTGCTGAATTCAAATTTACTAATACAAAACAAACCGTCACGTAACATTTTCTTGTGAATTGCCGATTTAATAATTTGCAATGATAGAGATTTTCACGATAATATAAATGTATTTCGCTCCCAGATTAAGATTAAATATGTCTACTTTAATCAATTCATGAATATAAAATGCATCAGCATTTTATTAGCATTATATAATGTATTAAAATACATGTTAGTATTTACTTCTCCGTTCTTAAGAAGTCTCAGGATCGTCACGCTTGATGTTTCAGTAGAAATCAGCCAGCATAGCAGGGCTCTATTTTCCCTTATAAATGTTTTCCATTAACGCTATATTTTGATGGAACCTCTCTCAATGTTCATCACTCACATCTCTTGCATTCTCTGGAAAGGACAAATGAGAATGAAGAAAGTGGATCTTTAGTGACATCTTGCATCCAAGATATTGGTAGCATTTGATTAGTCTCTCCAATATACGCTCTCGCTGGGCCCCTTGGTGCTTTACCAGATGTCCTTTGCATACATCTTTGAATACATGCCAGGCCACTAGCACAGTTTAATCCATTGTTGCCTCGAAGTCCTCATCAGCTATAGGTTGACGAATGTGAGGGCATACAAATCTGCCTCTTTAATCTTGTCATCACTTATTTTAAGGAATATCGCTTTGAGGTACTGGAAATATAGCTTGCTATGTTGCAATGCTTTGCTAAATTGCTTCTTTAGGCCTAGTTTTATATACAGTTGTACAGCTCATAAAGCTTCTCCGTATGATTAGTCATATGTCTCTAGTAATGTTTTAATGTAACTGATCGACATATATAAAAGAGACTGGCCGAGAATCTTTCCATTATCTAGGCATTTTAGCTCTGTCTCCTGCTCAAGAAACCCACTGTAGTATGTGAACAATAATATAAATAGTAATAGCAGCAAATATTAAATAAAAAAGAAAATTAGGAAGCATTATTAGTAAGTTACAAAATTATCAATCGTTCCCTAAGAGTTACCACGGCTTTGGACACATATAATTAAAAATATATTGAGTATACTTTCATAAATTTCATAGATTAGGTTAACAAATACCTTAGGAACACCCCATTAAAATTTTATAAAAAATCTGTTTATAACTTTTAGAGTTGTCATTTTGGCCCGAATCCTGTTTGCTTTCAATCCTTAAGGAAACATCAGTGTGTTTAAGCTAAGTATCATGGTAATTTTCGAGAAACTGAAAGCTTGCAAAAAGAAACGGATGTTATATTCGTGATTTATCCAAAATTTACCTAGAAAGGTTATTCTCATTTCTGTTATTTTTTAATGTTATACAGTCCAATCATTGTTTTTATGCGGTGCCCGACACTTCGGGATGAGCGAGAAATGAAGTCATTAAATTCCTTAGGGTGGATGACTGTGTATTTCAAATTTAGCAATACTTTTTAAAAATTTACTTACTGTAAATTTTATTTCTAGAAAAAAAATGACCGAGTCTAAACAAGAAAGTAGATATTTTGGTATAAGTAACCAATTATATTATCTAGCAGGGTGTTATAATAGGGTGGAATTTCTTTCGTGGGTCGTGTGGAAAGGGTGGCAATTGTTGAGAACAAATTTCTGTTAAAACAGTTTTGTGTTATGACCATACTTTTATCCTACGCAGCGAGCTTTAAAATAGAAAAATTGATTTAAAAATAGCCAAAATATAGGTAATACCCCAAATATTTATATGCGAGAAAATTACGCGGGTAGTACTCATAAAATGATTTATGTTCTTATTTTATGTATGCAAAAGGTTTGCAATAAATAACTATCTTCAGCTGGCGCAACAAGGAGCCACAAGCTAAAACATGCCACATTTTATACTGAAACTCCAAAAATTTCCAAAAATGTAATTTTAATTGAGAAGTTTGAAGGTAGTTAGCCAACATTATTCTATAATGTTAACAATACATAGTAAAAATTTCGTACTAATAAAATAATTTATTCAGCTTGCACAAAAGCTTTATGTTTCTAAGAATATATTCTAGTTTGCTATATACTAAACACATCAATGAGAAGCGAGTGATTATAAAAAATGTCAGTTTATAAAGGTATTGTATCAAGCTTGTGCAATTGACATACGCCTTGGTTTAAAAATCAACAGATCATCTAGCTGTTGTATGTTTTTTTAATGTGTAGCTACTGTGTGAGTACGTAACTGCGTGTGTTTGTGGCAGCACCACCACGTTGCTCGTGCTGTTCTCTCCCCACTTCTCAACTAAGTTTCTCCTGTAACGCTTAGTTCCGCAAGGGAAGTCTTTGCGATTGTTTGTACGTTTGTTAAGCAGAATATCAATAAATGCCAAAGGGATCCCCTTTGAGTAATATTATTCCCCCCTCCCCACCTAGTATGACAGTATCTCTGGAGAGAAGACGAGCCGTTACTCCCCCTCGTTTGACTCGCCGCCAGGTCCCGTGAAATTCTCACCAACGCTTCCTCCCTGTCGTCTCAACCTTCCCTTTCCCCTAGGGTCGGGAGACTGATTTGTAGCCTCGCTGTGAACCGCGTTTATGGCCACTGTCACCCGTCTGGCTACTGATCCCAGCCGTTGACACTTTCTCGTAAGGAGGCGCTCGATTCATCAGGCCAATAACGAGGGTTATGAAGGTTTAAATCTCTCTCTGTTTTAAATAGCTCCGGATATATATATGCCTCTGCTCCAGGTTGACGGACAGATTTGGGTTTACGAGACTTTCCCGAAAGGAGTGCACTTCAACGAGCTCTCTCCCAAAGAGTGTGAGTGACGGGCGCAAGCCACTAAAGAGTTGGACATCACCCTTCGTGTCTTCGTGTTAAGGAATAGAGTCTTGTAAGGCAACGTCAGCCTTTCTCATTCTCCTTCGGATCAAGAATTGGACAAGCCGTCCCCCGAAGTTCTTCTGGTGACCTCTTACGACAAGAGGCCCATTAGCTCGCTCAAGCTGAGTGTGGAGAAGTCATCTCCCCTTACCCCCCCCCACTTCTAAGTTCGTTCGGTGACCCTGTGAGGACAGGAGGCCCGCATCTCGCAAACGCGAGTCTGAGAAGAGTAGCCCTACCCGCAGTGGGTTCCATGGCTACTCCCTCGTGAGTAATCAAAGTCACCAAGACCTCCCCCTATTTGCGCCACCTTAACATCGAGTTCAAAGGAAGTAAATCATTCATTGCCCTCAATCTTCCATAATAACCATTCCCTAACTACGGTTATCTAACTTGTATTCCGAACTTAATTCCGTCTCACTTTATGTATGATTTATATTTATTGTTGTCACCTTTTAGTCGTGTGTATTAAAAGTCTATTTTTGTTATTGCGTTTGTTATATTCCTTGGTTCAGCAGCTGCCGCTATCTATTAAATCGCACTCTTAGAAACACTAACAGTTGTCGCCTTGCTTGGCCTACCTTAATGCTTGTGTGCGCATATTCACGAACATTTGGCCATACCTCGACATACACGGCAAGCTGTTGAAAAGCCAATTTTGGGGACTCATGCAAAACTTAACGGAAAAAATCTCCACATATTCAAAGCTGTTTTAAAAGCACGATCTTGGAAAAGAATTGAGCTGGGGAAGGAATCAAATAAAGAACTACCTTACAGTGACATTTGCAGGAATGTCTGCTCTCAACTTGAAGGAATTTGGAGATCAGCGTCAATTACAACTATGTCAATTAGACACGCAAAGACCTGATAAACAAGTTGAACAATTACTATAAAGACTTTAACATGTTTTATTACGTCATGAAAGAAACATAAGGAAACTTGAAAATTTCAAAGCTAAATTTAAAGAACTTTTAGACATTTCAGTCTGTGTAAATGCAAAGAAGATATTTGCACACGTCCAAATCACCACACGTTTCCCAGAAAATAAAAACAGTTTCTTAATGATAAGAGAAGTGAAAGAAAATGTTAATTGTAGAAATCGATGCCACTACAACGCCAAAAAATATTAAAACATGGATAAGAAAAGAAATAAGATCTACATAGTAAGAATACAATTCTATCTGCACGTGATAATTGTGAACACTGTGAACAGCAACCGCCCTGGGCTTACATCCATTTGTTCAAGTTTAGTATCTTCAACAGAGTGCTCTGACTATGAAACTCGTTTAAGTGTCATAAAAATAAAAGGACAGCAGAAAACTGCTTTTCTTCCATCTATAACTAATTATGCGACAGAACTGACATTTCCAATCGAACAGCAACATTGAAAGGTCGAACTGTAACTATAAATTATTTTGGAATAATAAGTGAAAGTGATTCAATTCAAGTCATTGAAAAAAGTAAATTTATGGTGCGAGCGAAGCAAAATCAGTAAGAAAATTAATAGTAAAACTGAAGTGAGGAAAGATTCAATAATTAGTATCTTCTTTGACGGAAGTAATAATAAAACATTGTCGCAGTCATCAAAAGGAAGCAAAAATTAGGAGGCCAATAACGAATGAAGCTGTAGAAAGATAGATTAAGCTAGTGATCGAAGCATTAAGGAAAGTATGTGACCAAGATAAGAGAAATAACTACATTAAAGTTACACGTGAATCACGAAAAAAAATGCCTCGTTATGACAGGAAAAAGGAGTTCTGTTAAATAGATTACAGTTAAGGTAGGGGGGTTGGGTTGGTGTAGGGTAGAACCGGACATAAAGCCACCTTTCCGTAGTGATTTCTGGATATGTTTTCCAATTTATTATTTGAAAAATAAACAAAGAGCCGTAAATAGAGACTTAAATATACTTTTGCTATGCTAATGATGCATTTTATGCAATTTAACGAGTATGATAAAATTTTAGCCCTACCGAGGGGAATTATAATTTATCACTATTTTAATTAATTTGTGCAAGCTGAAAATATTCTTTTATTACTACGAGATCTTTACTCTATGTGCTTAACATTAGAATCATTTGTTTGCAAAATACCCACAAATTTCTCAATTAAAATTAAATTATGGCAAATTTGGAAGTTTCAGTGTAAAATTGGCCTTCTATATTTTGGGGCTCCTTCTTTCGTCAGTTGAAGATATAGTTTTTAATTTCAACGCTTTTGCATACATAAAATATAATCATTAATCATTTTTATGATTTCTACCCGCAAGTAATTTTCTCGCATAAAAATATTTGGGTTATTACCTCTATTTTATAAGAGGGAGCCTAGGCACGTATATCATTCAAGGAATATAAACATGAAGGTATACGCTGTCGAAAGATCCCCTTTTCCTAAGGAGGTGACAGCCCTTGATGTAACGGAAGGAGTAATATCCGGAAAGTACAATTGGGGTTTCACATCGGATGAATGCCATGCAAAGGAAGTCGAGAGGGGTTTAGTCCAAGGCTTAATTAGATTGGCACCGGAAGATTTCATAACCCTCACAGACGGCAAATACAGAAAGAAAAGACTAGGCAAAACAATTACGACCCCATCCACTCCACAAGGACATAAGTTCGTAAGAATATAAGTCCTAAATCAACGCAAATACACACATGAATCTATTGCGAACAGGTCAATGGACACATTAAAAATATTAAATTTTAACTCAGACTGTTGGACGAACAAAAAATAATATACGGTAACATAATACGACAAAGTGACCCCGACGTAATATTTATCTCTGAACATGGGATAAATGACACAGACAGGATAGAAATATTTCTCTACGAAGTCTTAACCAAAAATCACAGCGGAGAACGTTTTGACGGATGTGCAATAGCTGTGAAAAGAGGTCTTGACTTCAGATCAATAAGTGGACTCACTGTGGAGGTTGGTACGGCAATGGGTCCCCTCTTCCTGGCAACAGGATACCAGCTTCCTAGGAAAGGGTACTTACCCTTTCACAACTTCCTGTGGTCACGGCAGAACCGTTCTTTTTGTTGGCCACCTCAATGTGAGGAAAGCTGGCTTAGATTACATGTCGACCAACCCAGTAGTATGAATCTTGACACACTTATTGACAGGCAAATTATGACAAGAATTGGACCAGATTTCCCGACATTCATTACACATAGAGAAACCACAAAACAAAAAATAGTGCTCATTAGCACTGTGTTTCCTTACAACTACTTCATTTCAGCCGGGCCCTCTTATCCCCAGCGACCACTAGGCTATCGTTATTAAAATCTCAACCTCCTCTATTCAGGGCCCCATCCCAGAACGCAAGAGTTACGCTGGCGCCAATTTGGATACTTATAAACAACTCGAAAATTACAACACCTACCCCTTAATTAATGCCACTTTAAAAGAGATTGACGAGGAGTTAGATAAAATTACTGAATATTTATTAAAAGCAGATAAGGAAGCCATTTCCCGAGTTAAATATAAACCATTCCTGCCCCTTCTTAGTCCCTTAGAATGAAACCTCTCGCGAGGGAATACGAGGAACAGATCAATGAAGTATACCGCACTGGCTCCAACATCATTACGCACAGACGAACACGACAGATAAGCGAAGATTTAATGACTTTTATTAGGGACCAACAGAAGGTACTTTGGGACAATTTGATAGATGGACTCAATAGAAAAAACGACTTAAGTACATTCTGACAAACTGTAAAAAGACTAAGAGGCGGACAGACACGAAAGACTATAAAACCTATACGCGATAATACAAAAATTACGGACGCAGAAGAAATAGAAGAAGAATTCAGAATCTTCTGAACATTTATATTTAAGATATCCTGGGGAGAGAATGATAACTTTGATTTAGACTTCAAAGACGGAATAATAAATTATCTAAACGACCAGATACAAAGAACGCATCCTCACCAGTATGTATCGCAATAAAAGGATGCGGAGGGACTCGGCAGTAGAATTTCTCCCGAAGGACTCTCGGAAACCTTAAAATCCTCTCGTCCTGAGCACCAGGGTATACAGGAGTGACAAGTGAAAATTTTATTCAAGCCCTACCTAACATCTTTCTGGGGTTCATGAATATCCTGAATGCCTGCCTGAACGTGGGTTCCTTCACTGACCACTGGAAGGTAGCAAAAATGATATTCATTCCTAAATCCGGTAAACTACCGGATATTACAGCTAACTTCAGGTCTATATTTCTCTTACAATTTACAGGGAAAGCCTTGGATAAAATATTGGCCAACAGGGTGAATACTTTCCTCGAAGAAAATAATTCTCGCAACAACCAACAACATAGCTTCCGAAGGAAGCAAGAAACGGACAGGGCGCTAGCCGTGATCACCTAAAAGTTGGAAAAAGTAAAAGCAGAAAAACGCCTATCAAATTTGGTACTCCACGACGTCAAAAAGGCCTACAAAATCTTACAACTGGGCTTCGATCCCATACTTCCCATTCTAGGCGATTATATAATAGAGAGGAGAGTGTTTGTGAACATTAAAGGTTTCAATAACCCCAAGATCGAACTTGAGGCGGGGGTGCCACAAGGCGGGTCTATAAGTCCCTTATATAAAGACATATACACCATTGACCTTCCCCAACCTCTGAAGGAAAGCCCATTATACGGCTCGTTTGTGGACGATATAACGATTATCTGCAGAACACCTTATCGAGATGTGATTATATGGCACAGAGTCCGGTGGTAGAAATCGAAAACATCAACTCTTTCGAGAGAAGATAGATGATATCTAAAGTTCCGTGTAATTCCACTATTCCGACGGACCCTCGCAGACATCGGTGTTTGTGTGTGTGGGGGGGGGAAGGGAGGTATCCCATAACGCACGGCAGACAGTTCTGGGACTCAGGATTATGACTAGTGGTTATAGGAGTCACGTAGCTAAAACTACGAATCTATAATGCATGCATTCGATCCAAACTATGGAATTTACCGGTCCGTGTAAACGTAAGTCCCTAGACCCAAGTTCTAAAAACTGCAAAGGGTAAAAAATAAGCCTGTCTATATTATAACGAGAACACAAAGGAGAGAGTGGAGAAGGCAGAGTAAGCTCTTTGGTGAACTGAAGTTAACACCTATAAATGTGGAGCTTCACCAAAGAGCAAGCAAGATCTGTAAGAACCTACACCGGTGCCTCCCTCCAGAGTTTGTACTCGGGCACATGGGCTTTGATGACATAAGACACGCAAAACTTTTTAAAAGAAGCAAACTACTCGTTGACAATGACGTAGACCCAATATTCACTTAGGATTTTAAAATACCCAACCAACACAAAGCCAAACACAATCCTCTTTCACTTAATTAGTCAAGTGCTAATTTTCCCCAAATTTTGCGTGATTAACACGCCCAAAATATCAAAAACAATCAATAAATAAAACAAAAATAAACAAAATAATAAAAACAATTCAAAATCCAGGCGTAAACCAGTTATATAAAAACAAAAAACAAACAAAAATCTCTTCACCAAAAGCAGTAGGGATCGAAAAACCCTCTGCATATATACTTATGTATATATGCACAAAAAAACAAAAAATATATACTTAAACGCAAAGAAAGCCAGAGATGCCATATCACTACTTTTCATTTTCGCTTTCCTATCATTTTTCCCCACATTTCCCCACTTCTTCTCCTACTATATTCCTCACTTTATATGTCTAAGTCCAAACTCAATGAAACGGCTAAAAGTAGTCATACGGCACAACGGTTTTAACACAAACTACTTTTTCTCACTAATTGGCATCTTTTCCGCACTACCTATCAGAGAGATTCGAAAAAAGTTGAAAATCGGCCCACCCTAGACAGTATAGTGTATATAAATAAAATACATTCTCTGGCTGTTATTTCTGGTCTTAAAATCATGCCATAGGATTAATTTAGCTGATTCGAAAAGTTTGAGCATATATTTAAAGTAAAAAAGCTAAGAGCCCAACAAGAGTTGGTGCAAATTTCAAGCAGACTACACCTCCCTACATCAGGGCAACTACAAAGATCGTTTCTCGTTTATTTCAACCCCATGAAATGGATTTGTCGTGAAACCTACAAACACCATAAACAACTATCTTACCCAAGTTGAGTCCTTTTACCTGCCTGCCTTAAACTATAAGGTTTTTCCATTACTAAAACTACTCCTTGCCGGGGCAAAGCTTTATAATTATAACGGAGGCTTGCAGATCTCAAGAAAGATTAATACTTCCGAGTTTATTTGCGTTAGTTGAATGCGCGTATTAAGGCGGTTCACTAAAATTCTACAAACAGAAAATCCCATTAGATTAATTTATGAATTTACTAAGGGATATCATCATTTACATTTATTATTGAACTATCGATTGTGATTAACAACTACAGTAAAAGACAAGGTTTATTGGTTTTTAGCACAGGTTTTAGAACCGATCTGTGCTGTTTTAAGTCCTTTTTTAAAGGGGAAACACCTTATTTAATGTTTTTTACTACTGACTTTGGAGCGATCAATATAGTAGTGGATAAGGCGTTGAACTTTAAGTACAACGAAGAAAATAGTTGGAGACAAAAGTGGATATAGTTAGGCATGGGACCTACAGCTTAACGTAGAATCCCAACCAAGATGAGTCGCTTGTCTCTGACTATAACCTTGCAGTATATCGTGACTCCTGTCCCACGTATCTACTGTAAGTCCCGTGTGCGAATGTGATAGTAAAAACAAATATATGTTGAAGACTGAAGGAAGTAAGAGGTTTACAAAGAGATGCTAGTTGCCTGGAGGTCATGAATATATCTATCCATTTAAGGAGTATAGCTAGTGTGATAAAGTTAGAAAATTTGTATTTGCGTGAGTGTCCCGCATTGCTGTGTTATTTTTATTATTTTTATTTATTTATTTTATTTTATTTCTAATTTTTTTATATGTCTCTATTTTTAATATGTCTAAGTAGTGTTTGTATTTATGAGGCGTTCAAACCGTTAATAGTAAATATTCTTACTAAAAACTAATGTAGGCTTCTATCTCTCTATCTATTCTTTCGTATTTCTATCCTAGTTATAATTGACTATATGCTATTCTCTGGTGTTGCTTCCGTTAATTAATTACTCTTAGTCGTCGTCGAGTATTATTCTCTTTTTCTAGGTGTAAATTTCTTCTTCGTCTTCTTCTCTTCCTTTAACTATCCTTGGGAAACTTAGGAATAATCTCAGTGATCTCCATCCTTCTCTTTGGGCAATTTTGTTGGTTGATTCAACTCCTATTTCATTCTGTGTCTTTTCTAAGACTTTCCTTGCTCTTTTTGAAATTATTCTGTTAAGTGGCTTTATTCTACCCTCCTTGTACAGGTCTCGTAGTCTCATTCTTTCTCCTCTTCGGGTGTTTTTTATTAAGTAAATAGCTTTGTTTTGAACTTTTTGCACTCTTAATAGGTTAATTCTCGAGATCATGTACATCGCGATGGTTGGATAAATAATGCAGACTGTACTATGGCTTGATAAATTTTTCTCTGGTTTTTCATGCTTAGGTTAACTAACTTGTACAGTAATGCCAGGCCGCTTTTCCCTCGATTTACCCTCTCAGTTACGTGCTTTTTATATCCTGATTTTGTAATGGTTAGTCTAAGAACCTTACATTCCTTGTCGTATCTCTAGCGCTGTCCTTCTACATATACATCTGAGATGCTCCCCTTGTACACGGCTACCATTTTTAATTTATCCCTGTTGGTTTTATTTTCCATTTTTCTTCGTATCTATTAATGCTTTTTATCTCTTATGCAGTCATCCTAGCTTGCATTGGGCCGTTCCTGTATGGGCAAACTATGATTTGATTGATATCATGGGCAAATTGGATGTTCAAGCAGCCCTCATTTCTTGGTGTGTAGATTGAATAGAAAGATGGACTCAGACCTCCACCTTGGGGAAAATCCGCAGTGCGCTCGTATATTTAAATCGATCATCAAAATGACCGGTATCCTATAGTTGAACAGCTTAGTAAAGTTTTGTACGGGTAAGTGGGGGGCCTGGTTGGCTGGTATCCAGTTGCGACAATGATGTTGCTTAATTCCATTTTAAATTCTCTATTTAAATATGCATCCTCCAATCCTTGTATTGTTTTGAACTGCAATCTTTGCTTGACAGCTATTGCCCCTCCGTCGTGTGTTTCTCCTGAAGGATTTGTGTTAATAACATTGTATTTCCATATCTTTAATTTCTCGTTTTCGGTGTTTCTTCCATGTTCTGATATTAGCATAACATCTGGGTCAATCTTTCTGAATAAGTTTCCGTACATAATTTCCTAGTCTTTCCATCTACAGGTGTTAATTTGTAGTATTTTTAACATCTTAATATCCATAATCAAATTGTCCATTTCCGTTTGCTTCTTCGTTTTCCGTTTTATTTGTCCTATCTGTTGAGTTATCGCTCTTTCTTCTTCTTTTTCTGGTTCTTATTTCGTTTCTTCTATGTTCTTCCTCTGCTGCTTGCATTCGACGGTCTTTCTGGTGGTTCATCTCTGGGTGATGGACTCATTTTACTTGCAGACTTAGATCTGTTAGATCTTTGGGCTCTCCTGCGAGTAACCTATTTGCACTCTTGCTCTTTGTCGTTGGATGAATTTTCAGTCTATGAGTCATCCTGTTTGTGTCCTCTTCTGATTCTGCTGCCTGTTGGTTTCCTTTCGCCTCTTCGATTAACTCATGTTTTGTCGTTTCTGTGACATTGATTCTGAAAATGGCCGATGAGTCGACTTCTTTGGAGAATTTCATTGGTTTGAGCCCGTTTTCCTGTAAGATGCTGTTTATTGTTGTTGCATAACTTCCAGGGTCAGCTATGTTTATCACTTGGGCATGTAATATACAATTAAGTATTTTTACGTTGAGAGTACCATCCAAATTTATCTGTGTTGCCGGTCCTTGTTGCTCATTTTTGGCTATTAATGGGTATGAGTATTTACGTTAGCATTATTTCTGTTTTCCCATGTTTCTTTTCTCTTTATAATTTCTCTTCTTCTGACCATAGTTCTCTGTCTCCCTTGGCATTTAATGCATCTTATATCTGTATTGTTGCAGTAACGCCAAGAATAGCCCTTAGTTTCACATTCAGAACAGATGATTAGGTCTTTAGGGGGAAAATTTTAGTCGTATGTTCTTCTAACGCATAACATCTGAAGCATATCTGTATGCTTGTTATGACGTCTCTTTGTATGTGGGTGAATGAGATTCTCATGTTGAAAGTGAGAAGTCACTATTTTATGATCCTTGAAGCCATTTGGGTAGATTCACAAATAACCTTGAAAACGTGAGTGTGATTTTTAAATTTGACCACCTCTGCTATTTTGAGCCATATTCTGCCCCCCCCTGAAGTTTTTCTTTTGTTTCTTTGCATGAGTGCTCTACTACCTAGGATTTGATTTTTCGGCAGATGACACTTCTCTTAGCCGTTATTTGTGGTGGAAATCTAGCTTCCAAATCCAACTTCCTTAGCGTAATGCTTGCTCCCAGCAGATGAAAGTAGCTGCTCTACGTGTTTATTTTCTTTGGCAAATAACTGTGAATCCAGATGGGGTTTCAATGAATTTGATTAGTGGTATCTCCAGATCAATAAATATGCATTGCACTACTTCTTGTGGTGATTTTTTCCTCCCGTTGGGTATGAATTTAAAGGAAATCCTTTTGAAGTCCGTTGGGTCCATCTTCCCGGGAGTCTTTCCCTCTCCGAGAAGAGGGCTTCTTCTGTTGATCTTCAGCTGTAGGGTCTTTATCCAGTCTCCACTAGTGGGAGGAGCCCCTCTATTTGTCCTAGTTCTATCTCGCCTACCTTCCACTTTTTGCACTCTCCTTGGTCAACCCTGCCTATCTGGGCCTATCCCTAACAGCGGTCCACAGTTGATTTCTTGCTCGTGACTGAGAATCAGTCCCCCTTTTCTGGCACATTGCAGGAGTTCACTATTCCTTACTACCACCTGCAATTGAGACCTTGCCGGTTACCAAGGTATGTATTGCTAGTGAGAAGTAAGTTTAAGGTAAAAGGTATGAATACAAAGCCAAGAATTTGGAATAAGGAAGAGCGACCCCTTTGGGGGGCTACTTCGCTCAAGAGGAAGAGAAGGAATCTCTAATCAGCTCAAATAACGCATATAGTTCTTAGATGTTTTTTGGAGAAAGACAGGGGTTTTTAGGTCCTACCTAAAACTTTTCATCCTTTACCTGAGATAGCCTTTACCAGTTCGCAGCAAGAAAGCAAGTGTACAGACTAGGTAAATCTGGAATTTAAGTGAAGAGATACATGGTTCAATTCAAAGCAAGAATGTGCACAACCCTTAGTCCAATTAGAGTTCTGGATCCCGAGTGGTGGTGGCACTGGGCCTCTCCGCGCGTTGGTAGGTAGAGCGTTCCTCCCAACATCTCTCTGGTGTTCCTTGGATTAACAGCAGCAAGATATCGGTAGAAACGATTCCTTTTATCCGATTGTACATCATTACATAAGAGGTGGGATGTTATGAAATGAAATAAAGCGAATGACAGGCGAGGAATAAACTTTCGAAGCGTGGCCCAGATCGTAAAATGCCCTCAGATAAATATTATTATTATATTATCCTGATTATTAACATTATTTGTCCTTTTTATCTAGTTAATTTCTGCTTGTGTATTTCCATCATGACTTAACCACGTCGAACCACACCAAGGCTCTCCGCATTAACCATACCAACATGAATTCTTGTTTAGAACCCATATACTCTTTTACCTGCTCCAAAAACATCCGACATCTTCCCAGATATGCTCTTATTGTGCACATTTTAACTACTCTCCCAAATTTACTCCTGTACCGTATTTAACTCACAATAATTCATATCGTCTTAATTTACCAATGATTTTAGTCTTTACCTTCGTTTACCTTAAAACAACTCAATTCATTTTCATTATGTACCGAATTTGAATATTGCCACTACTTAATTAAAAGGCAATTTTTGTATCTATCAGTGAATATTTACTCTTCCTCCTAAAACTAAAAGAGGATATTGAACGAATTTATTTGACAAAAGTGGCCTATTCTCCCTTTCTTTATTTTCTAACAAACCAAAGTTTTTTAGAATTAATCTGCCTCAGCCAAATAATCTGACAAGCTCTTTGTGCATTTACACATATGATTCCTTCCATTCCATTTTTCAAAAATTACATGCAATTGCGAGTAATGAGCCATTTGCATCGAGATCAAAGAACTGGATACATTCGCTTGTAATTGCTTTTTATCGGCGCAAGAACAAACGGACGATTCAAAAATGGGAGTGGAATACTTACGAGTGCATTGAGTATTTATTTCACGGCAAATGATTCCATGCTTCTATTAAAAAGAGCGCAATCGGTTCAATTTTTTGTTGCATTAATGGTTTTGTCCATTAAAAGTCTTTGACTGAGTTATCTTTGATATATTGTAGTAGTAACTAAAACTTTCGCATTTTAAATATAAGAACCATTCTTCTTTTTACTATATTAATAATAATGTTTCCTATCACCCTTTCTGTAGTAAATAAGCTGGAATTAAAACTATTTCCCTGCATTGCTCGAAATCTGAGCGTTCGCAGCATCAAGGTGTGTCACGTTCGGTTACTTATTATAATTTTCTGAGATCAACTTTTTCCACCATCATTTTCCTAGATCTGAGATTATCATTTGCCTACATCATTATTAATAATTGTTAGCATTCTTTGGATATTCTTCAATCTATTTGATGTAATTTTTCATTTTTGTTATAATTTTTACAATATCATTTAGTATTAGTACAATTATAATTTTTCCAATATCCTTTATTATTATTTTTAGCATTTATCTAATATCAATTATTATTATTTTTTGTCTTAAAAAAAATATATATAATTATTTTATTAGCTATTCAGGTCTATGTAATTCATTAATATTATTATTTATTATTAATCGGAATTTACTATCATTTAGGCGCCTTCTGGTATGGTTGGATTTCTTTCTCTGTGAACAACAAAGGTTTAACTAGGAATTCGACTCGAGGATCGCTACAGCATTTAGGGTCCCATCTTTGGAGTCTGCATACCAAATCTACATTAACTTTCATCAAAAAGGGTCTTATCTTCTGCCAAACGGGAGGAAGCTGCTGTAACCTAACAGATGATCTTAATTAGGGTGGTTCACATGAGGTAGTGGATAATTTTGAATAGAGAGGAATCGATTAAGGCAAATGCCCCCAAAGACGTGGGGTACAAAGGAATTAGATAGGAACTCTATCTACTCCATCCTGAGGCGAGGTAGTAGAAGGTAAGTTCAAATATTTTTTAATCTTTGTACCTTGTGTTTTTAAAGCACCCCTGGAACGGTCAGGAACACTCACTGACGAAGGCAAAGCTCTTCATATTACTTAGTTATCACTATATCTCCCTATTTTATCATTTATCCTCAGCTTCTTGTTTATTCACGCTCCCTTCTTCCTCATCCTCCATTTTCGAAGTTCTGCTCAAACTATGAAATTTAAGTTCACTAAAATGAATGAAGAAGGACTTTGTTTACTTTCAATCACTTTTCTTTTAATCTATCAAAGTCTTTCCTTCCTCTCTCTTTCTCTCTTTGTTATCGCGAAATGAATTTCCTTGTTAGCGAACCATCACTTTTGTTCCCGATGTTCTTTGTTATTTTCTATTCTCTTCTTTATTTTGATGACTATATTTTATCCTCTATGCTTATCCAAAGTTGTCAAGTCTCCTTATTTCTAGGAACCTGATCATTCTTTAGATTTTTTGGTGTTGACTTTGATAGATGTGCAAATGTAGACGTGTAGAGATATGTCATCTATTAAGTCCAGATTTATATATTGGTACAAAAATATAAAGAAGTATTTTGCGAATGGAAATAACGAAATTAGAAGCTAAGGTTCTATAAAAATCATAGGATTTATTAACAAACATTGGTAGTAAAAAGTAAATTTTGTTTGTGTAAGTCATTATAAGACAAGAATTCGATTGCAAGAAAGAGTTCTATTACTACTACTAACATTGAACCCAATGGACAGCATTGTTCCTCATTAAAACAGCAAGATTAATAATTGTACCATTGATGCGCGCACACTACACTTTCTATGAAAATGGGGTAGAGTGAAAAGTTTATTTTTTTCAAATCAATGCTTCCCAAAGTCAAATGAAATCTATTTCATTTTCTTTAACAGGGCGATTCTTTGAACCATAAGATAAAACTATGTCTGTGTGTATGTGTGTTTTCCTGCGAAGACGGGAAAGGAAAGTTAACTATGTTTTATTTGTTTGTGTAAAGACGTGTATGCTCTATCTTCCTCCCCGTGGAAAAGCACTGCCTCTACCAAACGGTATCCAGAACTTTAATTGGACTGAGGGTTGTGCACACTCTCGCTTGGAAATAAACCTGGTATCTCAACGGTTGAATTCCAACGTCTTATTCACTAGGATATTGAGTGCTCCAAAGTCAGTAGTGAAAAACATATAATAAAATTTTTCTCCTTTGAGAAAGGACTTACAATAGCAAAGATCGGTTCTAAAATCTGTACTAAAAACAAATAAAACTAGCCTTTTCTTGGTCTTAATTAATCACAATAGAGAGTTTAATAATAAATGTAAATGATGATATCCCTTAATGAATTTATTAACTAATTGTAGAGGAATTACAACATAAAGCCTCCCGGAGGGCCAGGCGGAGAAAGCAAGAGAATTAGGCCACAGGAGGAGAGTCGTTTGAACGTTAGCCGGCGGAATAACAGTCAAACGGCCTACCCTTTTTTATCTTCCTGCCGCTTAGGTAGTCGGGAGTGAGCTGCTGGACCAAGGTGACCACCAAAGGCCATGACGCAACGCTCAAAGGATTCAATTACCTACGAGATCCGGAGGCCCGTGGTTAAATCGCCACAAAAAGCTGTGCCAGTCAATAAGAACACCAAGGATGGTGATGGTTGGTGGTGCCTTTAATTAAGAAGCCGACTTGGGCACCGCGGTGCCACCCTCCCCTCACCCCTCGCTCTCTCCTCTGCGGCGTCGTCCCTCCCCATTTTATGGGCAGTGGCCAGGCTATAAATAAGCCCCATAAGGAAAGAGAAAGGATTATTTGCTTCTCCAAGTTTCGAAATAACTTAGAAACGTTACGTTTTGTATCGGTGCTAGACCAAAGTATCCTGCACACGCTTAGTAAGATGCTTGGCTGGACCAACATTCCTACTGCCAAACAGGAATTTTGCAAGTTAGATAATAGAAGAACCAGTTACCCTCGAGTGACTCTCAAATTGTGATCTTAACACCAAAGTGAGAAGAAGAAACCATACCCGAGGAAGATCCAATTTTTACAGAACATTCAAAATCTCATCGTATACTTCAAAATTCGTTGGGCAACCCCTCGAAGAAGACTAGAATACAAAGAGGCTTCAAAAGTATCCATAAGAGCACTCCTTCAGCCAGAGAGTACAACTCCTCCCTCCGCGTTTTTACGTAGGAACGAAGAATTAGACATCGGATCCCCTTCCCCCCTCCCAGCTCGTGGAAAGTCTACAATCGGCCGCTAAACCCAACGAAATGGGATAAAAGCCATCTAGTGACATCCGGCAACCGCTAATCCTTTCTTTCATGTAAGTCAGAATGACTATTTATATTTGTATTGCTTTAGTATGAGTTTATTACGGTACTCAAATTAACGGAAGTAGAGACAATTGTTAGTGAACCCCGTCATATTTACAGTTAGAAGAGTGGAACTTAAATTGGAGTTTAATGCTAAACTAGAAGGGTCAATATAAAATAACTAATCGGCAATTGGTTTGTTTAATTGGAGCCTATTTCGATTTGGACATGAATAGATACTGTAATAGGCCCGGTTTCACGTATGGTTATCCCCGTTAAACTTATTAGGTGATTTTAAATATTTTACTTTTTTGTAGTTAATTGATAAATTTTAAAATATATATTTATTTTTGGATAATTCTGGTGTTTCCATGGATCCTTTACGTGTTTAACGGGCCTTCTCCTTAAAAGGGATTAAACGCTGTGGTACTCTCTCAATAATAAGGTGATTAAAAAGTCAACTCAGCCAATATTAAAGTATTGTTGGCGTTCATAAGTAATAAGATCAGACTGGCGTTCTAAAGCAACAACAACCATACCAGGACATTAATCTAATTGGATTTTATGTTTTCACAATCTTTCTTGCGATCTTTAAGTATCCGTTAAAATCATAAAGCTTTAGCATGGCCAGGAGTACTTTTACTAATCATTTACGCATTGTCGTTGTTGGTAGATAACAGCATTATTGCCCGGATTAAAATTAATTATAGCTATCGTTTATTTTTTATATCTATAAGTTCTTTTTTCGACTTGAATTATGAAGTTTGTTCATAGGAAGGAATACGTTTAGTGCAAAATGAGTCTTTTTTTCTTTTGTGGATTGGAGCAGAACAAATTATATTTCACTTTTAAGAATGTTTTTTGATGATCTGAGTTATTGCTCTTGATCACAGCACGGAGTACTGTTAGTTATCAATGATTTGTATACGTTTTTGGTTCGGAATACAGTTACTAATATTCTCCTTTTCTAAGCAACTTGTTAAAACATCATCAGGATCGTTAATGCTAAACTGGATTAGCCTCCCAAAACACACTTAAAGACTGATTCACACAGTAGTGGCACACTTCTCTAACAATCACTTTGATGTTGCACAAGAAGTAGCCATTAAACTATTGCTATTATTTTCGTGTTTAACACTTAACCCATCAAATGCCGTCCTTGCGTGGGTAAAGGATGTAAACATAGCAAGTGCAGAATCTTTCTAACGAGATAAAGTGAAGAACAAGGACGCACACAAAGTCTTCTATAGCCCAGCCAATACCACTTTGAGAACATCCATTACCTAGTAAAGAGTGAAAACTTAAAAGCACTAATGGAAATCGGATTATCCTCTTTCGAAATATGGATTTAAGTCCCTTTCAATGATGTCCCCGTTCAAATAAAACACTTCCATTCATTTATCCAAGCCCTGTTCCCTCTTCCTTTTCATCAGATAACTTAAATTCTCGGTTAAAATAGAGATCTAAGATTCTGTTAGAGAAGAAATTTAAAAATCGCTGATTTGTATATGCACAAGCTTGGCTTAATTAACCCTTCTCAAGTAAACCCTAATTTCATTACACCTTAGGTAACCTGGGGTCTGACAGACTCAAAAATTAAAATCTAGAAAAATGATAATCCTTGTGCATTTCTAAAAAAAAAAATATTCAAACATAAGTACTTCAACATATCTTCTTACATGTAAAGTAATTATAAAGTGATTAGAATATTAGAAAAAAGAGTGAAAAATAACATTGCTAACGTTAGCAGATACGTAGGGAAAGTAGAGCCACAACTAATGAATAAAAAATGTGTTTCAGGAATGGTAAAAAAGACCAAATCATTACTTCCGTCGAGGAAGCAATTATTTTGATTCGATCAACTTTACGCAAAAAAATATGATTAGATTTAGATGAAATCTTCAGGTAAGGTTAATACTGGACCCAGCCCTAAGGTTGTATTTTTTGGTGTTAATCCCTCCAATCACTTCTATCCTAACTCAGCCACCATCAATCCACCCTTGAAATATGTGCTCTCGGAAGTTTTTGAGTATTCTCGAAAGGACCTGTATCAAATACTTTGTGCATAATTTTTATATACATTCAGGCCTCCCAATTCATGTAAATAGATGTCATGGGATAAACTGAATGTGGAATTAGTGAGAATAAAGAACAAATGCTAATTTACAACAACAAGGAGTAACAACAAGGAAAGAAGGTACCCTAGGAGACCTTACGGTCCATTCAAAGAGGGTACCTTTGGACTAGCACAAGGGACGGGCACAAGGCTGCTCAATTGTTTTGCGTCCCTAAAGGGCCACTTTTCAAGACTTTGTCTAGTCTTGACTTGAACTGGTCAACAGATTCACTGTTGACAACTTCCACTGGAAGTGCGTTCCACATACCGCAGATACTGTAATTGAAAAAATTTCCACACAGATTGCGGTTGTAACGCTTCAGTTCAAGTTTGAAGCCGTGATTGCGCGTTCTGTTCTCACTCAGTGTGAAAATATCCCGGTAGTCAACATTGTCGAACCCTCGAAGTATTTTGAAAACTTCGATGAGCTGACCACGGTGTCTACGGGTTTCCAGCGAGAACAGATCTAATTTCCTTAGTCTATCCTCATAACTTTTATGTCGGATAGAGGGAATCAGCTTGGTTGCCCTGGCTTGTACGCGTTCCAATCTCGCGATGTCCTTTCGCAATGAAGGACTCCAAAATTGTACGGCATACTCCAGGTGCGGTCGGACAAGTGAGTTGTACAGGCACAGTACAATCTCCTGGTTCCGATAACCAAACTGGCGCTTAATATAGCCTAGCATCCTTTAGGCCTTTTTCTCACCCTCAATGCACTGTTTCGAGAACTTGAGGTCACTAGTGATAGTAACACCCAAGTCCTTCTCAGTGTCACTCGATTCAAGAGCAGTGCCCTTAAGGATATACTGAGATTGGGGGTTTCTGTGGCCGATATGCATCACTTTGCATTTGCCCACGTTAAAAGGCTTTTGCCACGTGTCCGACCACTCTCCAATATTCCCAAGATCTTCCTGCAGGCGGGCAGTATTTCCATCCTTTGCTTCGTTCATACCAAGCTTGGTATCGTCGGCAAATTGGAAAATCTTCGCAACCATGTCACCGTCCATGTCGTTGACGTAGATGATGAATAGTAGTGGTCCCAGGACAGAACCTTGAGGCACCCCGCTAGTAACGGGCACCCACTCAGAAGACTGCCCATTCACCACCACCCGTTGCCGTCTGCCACTTAGCCAGTTCTCGATCCAGCCGGCTACCTTTCCGTCTATGCCAAGCGCTCACACTTTCCGGAGAAGGCGGCGGTGTGGTACCTTATCAAAGGCTTTCTGAAAGTCTAGGTAGACCACATTCACCGCCTTGTCCCGATCGTGCTCACTGAAAACGAAGTGGAAGAATTCTACAAGGTTCGTCAGGCATGACCGTTGCCTTCGGAAGCCGTGCTGGGAACTCCTCAGTAGCAGGTTTGACTCTAAATACGACGTCACTTTGTCCACCATGATGCTTTCCATGAGTTTACCGACTATCGAAGTCAGACTGATAGGTCGGTAGTTTGACGGTTGGCTACGGTCTCCTTTCTTGAAGATAGGAGTCACCTCCGCCTCACGCCAGTCTCTAGGAACGCATTTGGTCCAGATTGACATGTTAAAGATAGCGCACAGATGTCGTGATACTTCATCGCACACTTCCTTCAACACTTTAGGTAGAAACCCGTCCGGTCCAGGGGACTTATTCGTCTTTAGGTCAGCGATCTTTTTCTTTATTTCTCCTTCGGTGAAGTCCATTGCCTCCAGCTTTTCCCCCGAGTAGGAATCCGTCGGCTGGGGAATGCGACCACACTCTTCAGTAAAGACTGAAGAGAAGTAGTCGTTGAGGAGGTTGGCATTTTCTGCATCTGAATGCTTTAATGTCCCCTCCTCATTCCTCAAAGGGCCAATCGTTCGACGGATTGGTTTACGGCTGTTCACATATCCAAAAAACTCCTTGGGATTCTCTTTACAGAGTCTCGCCACTCGGAGTTCCTCAGACCGCTTAGCCGCCCTTATGCTGGACTTCACTCTCCTGGCTAGCATCTAATTGCTGTTATTTCTGACGGTGGCTGCGTGCTCCTGGCACACTAGTCGCTGGCAGTGCAGGCAACAGAACTTCGTCGTTCTATCAGACTTTCGGGCACACAAGGCACATCGCTTCTACACAACAGAGATTTCTGGTTGCTGATGAGGGAAGTTGGAGCCAAACACTGTTTTTATGGTCATGACGGTTCTTCTCTGCATTCCCTTAAATAACATCCCCTCTTCTGCTCATGGTCGTATCATCTCTTCTGCCAGCTCAATCAAATATTTACGGCGTGAAAGCTCCGTTTGTCCATTATGTTTCCTCATACTGTTTTATGTGTCACAGGAGTTGACAGCGGCAGTATTGACCAGTCCAAATAATGAACAGAAAGGCCACCGTTTGGTCATTTGGCTGCACCTATATCTGGCACATATTTGATCAAATGTGTCAACTCCTCCCTTTATAATGTTGTAATATAAGATAATCTTTAGCTTTCAAACTTTATCTATCACGGGTTGTTGTGCATGGAGGATATCAACTGCACAAGTTTCTTCTTTTTTATCAGGGAAATGTGACACAATTGTCATGTCCCTGTCAAACAGGTAAGCCGTGCTTGTCTCTCATTAGAGCTGGTTGTAGAGGTTAGCCCAAAAGAGTTAAAAGGTGCAAACATTGCCAGAGCAACTGTATTGCTTTGTTCTGGTCATTTTAGTTTAATTGAAAATAAATTGAATTTCCTTTAAAATATATTCGGTTAGAATTTTGAAAACAAAAGGAGAATCATAATTATTGGATTCATTCCTTTTTTATCTACACGGATTCGATGTTGATATACTTTGGTCAAAGTTGCATCAAACTCAACTGACTAGTTAAATTTTATAAATATATATATATATATATATATATATATATATATATATATATATATATATATATATATTTAGATATTTATTAAAGACCAGGTCCAGCTGAGCAGTAATTAACTTTTTTCTCATATTCTGAGCGACCTAGGATACATGGAAGAAAATACCAATGATTTTTACCCATATATAAATATATATATATATATATATATATATATATATATATATATATATATATATATATATATATATGTATATGGGGGAGGGGACTTAAAAAGTTTTGCGTGAGTAAGCAATAAATTCCACAAAGCACACAGGGAAAATTTATATGATGATTCCAAGTACTTTTGAACTTTATTTCGAGTTCTTCATTACGGGTTAACAAAAGTATAGAAAATCGTAACCGCCCCCGGTCACTAAGTTTTGCAATTCTGATATAAGGAAACAAGATATGAGGAAAAGTGTTTTATTATTTTTAACTATAACTACCATCGACTTCAATGCACATGCGCCACTTGTCCCTGAGGCTTCGAATTCCCGACAACCAGAAATCTCCCAACGGCTGTTCAATCCACTCCTGGACGGCGAGCTGGACATCTTCATCGTCCCCAAAGTGGTTTTCACGCAGTGCATTCTTTGCTGGAGAAATAAAAAGTAGTTGCTAGGGGCCAGATCTGGACGGGGGATGGTTGAGCTCCTCGAATCCGCACTCGCATAGGGTAGCTTGTGCAACTCTGGCCTTGTGGACTTTGACGACGTTGAATTCGATCATGGGGCGTGAGGTTTCTAGGGAATTCCCGACAACCAGAAATCTCCCAACGGCTGTTCAATCCACTCCTGGACGGCGAGCTGGACATCTTCATCGTCCCCAAACTGGTGTTTTTACGCAGTGCAGCCTTGAGCTGGCGAAATAAAAAGTAGTCGCTAGGGGCCAGATCTGTACGGGGGATGGTTGAGCTCCTCGAATTCGCACTCGTATAGGGTAGCTTGTGCAACTCTAGCCTTGTGGACTTTGACGACGTTGAATTCGATCATGGGGCGTGAGGTTTCTAGGGACCCAACGGGCAGAGACCTTGGTCATGGCTAAATTATTGTGGATGATGTTGATAACACTTCCATGTGATATTACAAGTTCTCGCTCTATTTCTTCGACCTTCACTCGTCGATTTTCTAGGATCATCCTCTCCACACGGGCCACATTGTTCTCGTTGGTCACGTCTTACGGGCGTCGTGGACGGGGGTCATCTTCAAGGGACTCATGACCATGGCGGAACTCTCTATTTTAGCGAGCAATAGTTGCATAGGAAAGGGCGGTGTCAATGTATACTGCAACCATTTGTAAATGCATCTCTTTTGCATTCTTGCCTTCCTTGGTCAAAAATTTGATCACTACGCGGTACTCAACCTTCTCCATTGTTGAAGAATTTGTGACTGACGATCTATGATCAGCTACTGCTTCTTGAACAGACGAGGCAGAAGCGTGCGACTGCAGGTCCTGACTTGTCATAACTTGTCCTAACACCCACACAAACAGCCAGCCCCCTTTCTCTGTTTTGCCCTACCGCTTCGCAAAACTTATTGCCTGCCCCTCGTATATAAGAATGATACAGAGAAGACGAAACGCCCACAAAAAAAACAAAAAAGATGATTAAAATAACGCCTAAGCAATTAGGGAGGGAGAAAATCTGAGTGAGAGATTAACATCATAGGCCAGGATTGAAAACCAAGGTAGAATAAGTACAAATGTTGTAAAGACTTGACTCAAACAAAAATAAATACACAGATATAAACATAAGGCTAGATAGATGCACGAAAAAAAAAATTGAATAGTTTATTCAGATTAATATAAATATTTAGCCTCAAATTAAAGGTTTCGACAGTGCATTGCAAATATAATTTTGAAAATAACTATAGTTTATATAAGCCAGAAGTTAAATTAAAATTTGGGAATTTCCTAAAAAAGGTCGATTCAATGATATTTAGTGAAATTGTTTCGTTATTATGACAGATGATTTTAGTAGAATTGCAATTAATATTGTGATTAAGATATGACATATGGCCATAAAATGAGCTGCTTTCTTCCTGGCGACGGACATTATATTTATGCTGAGAAATTCGTTTTTTTATACATTTACCTGAATGGCCAAATTAATATTTAGAGCAATCGATACATTTTACGCAATATACATTACAAATAGCGGAAGGGGCGTTCTTGACTAATAGTTTAGAGATAGTATTATTATAGTTAAATAGTACACAAATGACTAGAGATTTTAAAATAAGAGGGAGAGAAGCAAAGGATAAATTAAGAGTATTCTTGTTATTAAAAGGCGCGCAAGGTTCAAAATGATAAAAATACTTTCTAGCTAACCGAAAGCATTTATCAAGGAAATAAAAAGGCTAGGAAAGTTTAAAGCCGATGTCAAAAATAATAGAAATTTCAGAGTCAAAGAATTCAGGACTAACCACACCAAGTGCTCGGAGAAACATTAAAATAAAAATTGATCTTTTGACTTTAATATGGTGAGAGGAGTAAAATGAATATATGAAGAAGAATTAGTTGGTTTCCGATAGACAGAGAATTTTAAACCAGAAGGCATGCAGTGTATTAATAAAGCGAGAAAAGGAATACTTCCATTTTGTTCTATTTCATGTGTAAATTTGATAGAAGGTACAAGTGAATTAGGTTTGTTCAAAAAAATAAAAATACTTTCCAAATTGTGCCACAAGTAAAGGATATCATCAATATGGCGAAACCAGATTATAGGAAAATCTACAATAGAGGGGAGGTAAATCGTTTCGAAAAATTCCATATATAAGTTAGATAAAATTTGGTTTACTATGGGTAATTGTTCATCCCTCATTTTATCTAACTTATATATGGAATTTTCATCCATTGTCGCCTCGATGTCCTCATCAACTATAAGTTGACAAATATGAGGCCCTACGAATATGCCTTCATTAATCATAATTTCACTTATTTTAGGGAAGATTTCTCTGAGTTACTGGAGACCTTGCTTGCTATGTTGCAGTGCTTTTGTAAATTGCTTCATTAGGCCTCGTTTTATATGCATGATGGAAAAATGATGTTCTCATTCTTAACCAGTGGCTCATGACTTGCATTATGGCATGTCCTGGAATGGCCTTACTTACCCACTTGCGAAGGAAGCAAATAAACTTAGTGTATCTAGTTTGTAGCCCATTTAGTAAAGGTACTATTTTCAAGCCCGCATAAATTAGCTAATAATGGTCCTTGTAACTCATGCCGTCTAAAATAAAAGCAAGGTTCTCATATAATGTTTCTTTGCATGTTTAATGTACCTGATCCACATATATAACAGAAATTTTCTGGGGAATTTTTGCATTCTCTCGGCATTTTACCTTTCTCCTATAAAGAAAAACACCATAGTATGTGAAAAATAACAAAAATAGTAAGATCAACAAATATTAAATAAAAATTAAAAATAGGAAGAATTTATAGTAAGTTACAAAATTATCAAGCGTTAGCTAAGAGTTACCACAGATATGGACCCATATAGCTCAAAGAATATTGAGTATATTTTCATTAACTTCATACGTTAGGTTGACAAATACCTTAGGAATACCGCATTAAAATTATATTAAAATCTGTCTGTAACTTTTAAAGTTGTCAGTTTCGGCCTAATCCTGCTTGAATTCAATCCCTACGGAAGCATAACTGTATTTAACGTAAGATGGTAATTTACGAGAAACTGGAGGGGGGCTGAAAAACTCTGATTTTATATTCGTGATTTACGTAAAAAAAATACCCCTAGAAAAGGTTATTCTCATTTCTGAGTTTTTTTTTACTGTTTTACAGTGTTATTTTGGGAAGTATCTATAAGGGTAGTTTGACGAATTATCTGCTATTTCTGGTTTAATATTTTTAAAATTGTGAGATATTTTATTATTTATATAAGTTTATATATGTACAGTGACGAACAATAGCCGTTAGCATGAATATTATCGGTAAAAATTAGGCTCCAATTTCTCTTTATTTATACTAAATAACAATTAATTAACCTAAATAAATAATAGTAATGGATAGGAGTCAGTAATTTCAAGTCCAGTCAGTGTTTTTATATTTCGAAGAATAACTTAGTTAATTTTCTCATCCTCATCTTTTTCCTTCTCTTCTTGCTACTTTTGAGGACTCATTCACTCACATAATAAATATCATTTACAAATAAAGCAAACCTAATTATTACTCCATGCAACTTTACTTGAATTTTAAGGGAATCTAAATATTATATAAAATTAATTTTATTTTTTTGCATTACTGAAAGTTGTTTGAATTCTTCATGACCTAAAAATAGTGCTAATTCAACGAGTCAAGAGCAATGAAATATAAATATACATAAACACTTCTTTGAAATAATGATGGCACTATCCAATGCATTCCATCAGTTAAGTCAATGTCGCAGAAATAACAATTTAAAATAATTCAATAAATATGACAGAATCTCTGTCCTATTTATTGGTATTCATATTAATATTAACAGTTCTTACTACAATTAACTTGCTGCGAGGAAAGAAATTATATCGCGAATATCCGGGATGTGATATTTTTAAATCCATTAGATTCGACGCAAATCCTAATATTGAATCATTGAGAACAGAACGCGTTTAGAAAGAAGTGAATAACATTATGATTAAAGAATTTAATAAATTAAATGATATATAGTGAAGTTTACAAACCATCATATACGACATAGGATCCTCTTAATTTTAACCTGTGACTAAGCGCTTCAGATTTGTATTTAATCTCGAGGGATACGGAGAAAATTATGAATAAATTACGTGTATTTGATAAATATTTGTTTATCTATAGTATAAATTCGCCCTAACGGCGAAAACATTTAGGTTAGAGGAGATTTACTCTAACAGTCTCCATAACTCTTTTCTTATTATTGTTTGACGTCTTTTATTATTGATACTATTTTTCTACTCTTATTTATCACGCCTGCAGAGACGAATGAGTGAGTGAATGATGGAGTCAACTTGCTACCTATCTCCCTTCCCGTTTCTTAGGAGTGTAGATTGTGCAAAGCAACACAACAGGTGGTGTCTTTTCTCCGACGTCGTCTTGGGAGGAAGCTTAATTTTTAGTCACCATTTGAGTTCCTCTTTAGCAAAGAAAAGGGTGCTAAATGAAAGAATCATTCCTCTGGCGAAGACATTTCGGAGGCCCCAAAGTGGCTCATTTCCTGAAAAAATATTTGAATGGAGACCTTATCACCAATATTCGTGGCAAAAGAACATTTTTCTGAACTAAGGAAAAGAAAGATTATTTGAACATTTAAACATTAATTATTCTGAGATAATTAATTCCAGGATTAAGAATATAAAAATATATTTAAATATAAACATAAATATATATATATATGCTATTAAGTAAGGGTAATAATAAGAATTCCTTAATCAGCTAGAGATTTCACTCCAATTCTTTTCATTCTCTGAAAATTTGTGCAATATATTTTAGTTAAGCAAAAGAGCTTTTCCATTAACGACAGAGATAAAAGTGAAATGCAGATGATGAACAGTGAATGGAATCGCTTTCATTTTGGTTCGTATTTTACACAAATCTTCTCCGTTGATGTCCTCTGTAGTGTATATATCTTAGTGGGGGCTGTATTTCAAAACTGGTTCGAAACACAAAAAAATAAACCAAATAAAGCTTATCAAAATAATAAGCATATTCTTTTGTTTATTGCTATAATTTATTCGGCTTCACTTGCCTGTTAATTAAATCTATTAGATTCTTCTACTCCATTTGTATGATCATTCTGGCTCCATCTTAGGAATAATCATATCCTATACGGATTATCACAGTATAATCATCCGGGATGTATCGTTTTTAATGAAGGACAAACTGATCCCAGCTTGTAAACGAATTTATTCGTTTAAATGACCGTCCTAGCAGCATCCGGGAACTACCCTTGCCCAATCGATTTAACTCTACCCACCTATTGATCCTTGCCTTTAGAGGGCTTTATATGTCGGGATGATCAGCGTGGTTCCCTTGTGGTTGAACTCGAGGTTCAACCACCCGAATTCGTTGCCCTCCAGCTTGAGCCGATAATGGACAGTCCTGCTCGATGACGGCACCTGAAGAGGCAAAAAAATGACCCTGATTGGATCATTGGATAGAGGATAAGTGACGAGGATTTCCGCTAGTATCAAAAAATAGAGCGATCGGTTGTGATACACGCCAGCCAAATTTACTGAGAAAAACGGATTAACATTATGTAATGGATTAATTAAAAATAATCAAATTGAGAAAGTATTCAATATGGAAAGGTAAAAATTGGGTGGGCCCACATTCTTCTCGAAATTGACTGTTTCCTAACGAAAGCAATTACCCTGAAGGAAGAAAGAAGCAAATTACCCTTAACTAAAGTAGCTTTGACCTCACACAGAAAGTCAATGATTAATACATTTTACCCTGCTTATTTATCCGGTTAAAGATCACCTATGATGTAGGAAGCCAACAGAACCATAATAAGGTCTAGCACCTTCAGGATACAAAGTTAATTACTACAATGAAATGCTGTTATAATCCAAACAATTAATTACATCTGAAACTCTCCTCCACTCTTCCGGCTAAATCTAAATGTTCATGCGTTTCATTTTAACAAATTATGAGAATAGCACTAAATCTTTTAGCAATTGTTTGACTTTCAGTTATCATCTATAGCATTTTCTCTTACTACCATTATTTGCTCAGTATTCCTAGAGGGCATTCACGTCAGTTTCTCACTTTTCTCTTTGAATGAATCCAATTAAACTTTTCTCATTTGGGGAGAAAAAATTCTTCTCTAAGCTAAGTCCCTGACGTTCATCCACTTTATGTGTTCAATACCATTACTCTTTCAACCCCAGGAAAGCTAAAAATATTTTCTAAATGAATTAGACCCCTCTAACATAGTTAATTTTTCTAGCGTCAATAACGTAAGGAGGAAAATAACTTTGAGCAAGTTATTAAATTATTTTATAGGCAAAATTCTAGAATTAAACAATTATTTTGATGAAAAAAAAACCTGCAGAAATCCTTATCTAATCCTTATCCATTTACGTGAAAATTTCGTTGCATTTTTTATCTTTTTCATTTTTAAAAACGTTAAATTTTTTCCCTAAGAATATGTTTGCTAAATGATGTTAGTGAAGCTGCCTATGGTATTTCTACAAAATGAAAATAGAAGTGACTAAAAAGTTTTTTGTTATTCCATCCATTATTTGTAGCATTTTGTTACTTCAGATGCCCTTCCTCAGGATTGTAGTCAGGAAGTGTATCCGTCCGTAAAGTCTCTGCCAAAACCTTAATGGATGAGTCTTTTACCAAAGTACACAAAACAAAAGTCTTTGGATACGACTAATCAAGAAAGGCGACTGTGGCTAGGGAAAAGCCAAGAAGAAGAAGAAGTATTTATACTTGTCTAAAGTTTCTATCTGTATCTGTATGATTAAGGGATAATTTGAAATTCTAATTTTGAATACAAATTACGCATTAGCAACTAATTCTTTGGTCAACTTGAGGATACAGAGTTTTCTTAGTAAACATTCAAAATGAGGAAAGTGAGATCTATTGCGCTCTCTTATGACTTTGTTTTATTTTAGCTGACTACTGGTGAAACAGGCTTTGATGTTGAGGTGAAATTAGATTCTGAATCGGTAACAATAGATTATATTACTAAAAATAAATAACATACAGATCATCACCGAGAGAGTAAGAAAGGTGATGTCAACTTCTTCAGTGAGGTAGGCCCAAGTCGTAGTGATTTTAGCTCACGCGAAGTTAAAGGAGATTTATCTTTGCAATCAACTCAACAGGAGTCTTGTAAGGAATTTGTAAGCCATTTACTACAAAACGACGCGAACGTAATAACAAAAATTTAAAACCCCAAAACATAGTTCATCCAGAAAAGTCTGTGATGTAACATGAAGTTCGGAATGATGGGTAAAAATATGTTTACATTGAGCTCTTTTATATTAGAAGAAATAGAGGCAAGTCTAGACTTTTATTTTTCAGCTCTTAATGACCTGTGAAATCCAGGCGATGTTAAACCAATATATCGTGCTGTTATCTATTAAAACCTGCTTGGATTGGTTCTGAGTGCGGTAAGATTTGCAACTATTGAAATTTACAAAATCAATGAAATAGGGAATGAGTTCAACAAAAATTTCTCAAAATATTAAAAGTACCCGATTGTCGTATAATACCCCTATTTATCACTTTATACCTGACACCATTTTTGTCGTGGTATACCTTGTGGTCGTGATATACTACTTTTTAAATTTAACAATTTACTACCCAAACATAAAACATGCGCTACAGAAATACTCCGAATTTTGAAATACACAAAAACTACTTCAATTAAATTGACCCTCTAATATTGGCTAATTCGATGCTAACTTCAATTTAAAAAAAAAAGGCTAACGGCCTTTACTGGCCGCAACTACCTCTGTGGATACCCCTTAAAACGGGTTTGCGTCTGACCTTGCCTCAATTAAATTGACCCTCTAATATTGGCTAATTCGATGCTCACTTCAATTTTAAAAAAAAGGTTAACGGCCTTTACTGGCCGCAACTACCTTTGTGGATACCCCTTAGAACGGGTTTGTGTCTGACCTTGACCTCAATGAGCCCTTTACTTCGGGAATGTTATTGTCTCCAAGACGCTTGCAGACAGACCAGATGGACGTTGCAGACGAATAACTTGAAAGCCACAACTGACTTTGGTGAGTGTGGCAGCTGTGGTTCACACGCTTTCGGCAAGAAGGGATATAACCACGGGATAGTGAAAGAAGGTTCCTTTCTCCTCTTCGGATTACTCTGAGGAGTAATTCGCACAGTCTAGCCATGCGCTAAGGCTTGAATACTGTGAATCAGCGAAGTGGTCGAGGGAGTGTACTCTGGAGGGGATCTTCTTCAAGGGCGAGGACCGTACTCAGGAGGTCTTCTTCAAGGGCCAGGATAGAGAAAGGGAGTTTCTCTGACGAGAATAAGTTGAACTTGAGCAAGTTAACTTAAAGTTCGGTTTGGGAACCCAGAACTAGCTAGAGGATAAGCTTCTTCTTAGTTCCAGTCTTCCTCAAGTGCGAGGCCTATCTCGGTGTTTTCGGATACACCAGGATAGAAGGAGGGGGTTTCTCTGACGCGAATAAGTTGAACTTGGTTCCTTAACCGAGTTAACTTATAAGTTGGGTGTGGCCACCGGGTAACGGGCTCGAGGGGGAGCCTTTTTCCTCTTCTTTTCGTAATTCCTCAAGGGCAAAGAATATCCCTAGGCTTCAGGATGCAGCAGGATATAAGGAGTCTCTCTGATGAGAGTAAGTTGAACTTAAACAAGTTAACTTAACGTTTGGTTTGATAACCAGGGACAAGCTTGAGGATGAGCAGCTTCTTAGCCCCCTTGGTAGCCCTGCCTCTCTTGCAGGGGACTTCGTAGTCTGGTGACTCACGTATTCTACCTGTCCAGTCTTGGTAGCCCGGTCTCAATCCGGGGACTTCGTAGCCTGGAGACTCACGTATTCTACCCTGTTTTTCCCCAAGTGTTTGTTATTTATACATCGTCATCCCACTGAGGTAGGAGTAGGAGGGGGAGGGCTTGTGGACGGGCCCAGGAGGGTTCTTATTCCAACGGTTTTTCTCTATAAGTCTTACCTCGGCTCCCGTTGGCCTTCAAGCTTGAGAGAAACGCGTCTTCAATTTCTTATTTTAGGTGAAATTGAATATACTCTCGTAGGGGAGATCTTGAAGTTTACACCCTTTCGGCTTTTCATAGCTAGCAACGAGTGGCGAGGCGCTGTGATTACGAGTCTGACCCACAGTGTCGGGCCCGGATGTATTTGCGGTTACCGTCCCGTGTCTCCACTGAGAGAGAACGGGGGAGTGACGATTCCCCCACACTCATAAAATATTAACTGTAGATCAACTGCTTGTTTGTTATCAAGGACAAATTCTAGGCCTCATCTACATACAGACAAAACCAATTAAATATGGTCTAAAGATATTTTGGTTATGTAAAGTTGACATTAGGTATGTACTAAATTCTTAAATCTACGAAGGGAAACAAGCTAATACAATTCCACTTGAAATAGGGAAAAACTTTGTTTTAAAAGTATGCAAGCTATATGAAAATTCTGGATGCGAATTAGTTACAGACAATGTTTTTACTTCCAAAGCCTAGCGGTTTCTTTACTTTAGAAAAGACTCATCCTACTTGTAATATCAGATTAAAAAGAAAAGAAAATCCCTGTACTCTCAAAATAAAATAATGCTAACCTGTTACATTCCTAAAAAAAAAGTTGTTTTCCTACTCAGCTATTCTCATGCTGGAAACGAGTGTATTACTGAAATAGCCAATAAGCCAGCTTTGATTCTGGATTAAAATTTGGTAAAAAAGGAGTTTACTTGCAGGAGGAAGACAGTTCGATGGCCTAATATTGTGTTATACAATTTGATGGACGTTACAGAATTCAATGTCTTTCTATTAAGCAAAGATAATGGCTAAAAATATCTAAGAAAAGTGCGTGTGAAAAATTAGGCCAAAAGGCTTGTCCAACCAGCTGCACAGAAGAACTCTCAACCAACAAACAGAATATTCAAATAAGATCAAGCGACAAAACAGAGCTTTCGGGATTTAGTTTATCTATAACAACGTATGAAGCCTTAGAAGCAAGAGTAAGTCGTCTTCGGTGGTGGAATTTTTAGTCGCGTGCGAGTCTAGTCGCGAGTGACTCTACATCTCACTATGTGTGTGTGGAGGGGGGGGAGGGTTGGTCTTTGTTTTTATTTATTTTTTGTTTTTGTAATAATATTGTCGTGGTATGACATTACATAATATCATTACCATATTATATCTATGGGAGAGCACCACTAGCTTAAAAGCGAACCAACAAAAGGGACGGAAAACCACGCGTTTAGACGGGCTGAGTAACGAGTGAGTGCAACGAGGTCAGGCAAATTATGGTCAATGGCAAAGTTCAAGGTTATTTAAAGAGACTTGTACAAAAATAGAATTTTATTTACACAAAAAATAATAAGAGAATTGAAGGGTAAAATTACCTCAGACAATTAACGGGCAAAAATCACATTAATAAACGAAGGAAGGAAGATTAACTCAATTGGGTTACTGAAGGGGGAAGGGTGGTTGGTTTACGGATGTCTTCTGCTCTTGAGGTGAGGCCACTTGAACTTCAAAGCGGGAGGTTGGAGTGATGACGGTTCTCCAAAAGCAAGGAGGGGGGTAACTTCTGGTACAGGGGAGAGTATTTCGGCTACCCGAAATGAGTTGGGCTTCGACAGGAGTTGATGAAAGAAGTCGGGAAAATTACTCGGGGCGATCTTTTAGTGGAATTACCTCCTGGCTGGGGCTAATTCCAAATACACAAAATAGTCCAGCTGTCACTTTACTTTGTTGCTAGCACTTGACATGGAACCATGGGGAAATGTTCTTGGTTCTGGCGAGACTTCTCAACTCTGTGTGTCTTCCGGGGAGTCGAGCGTTATTTATATCCGAGGCTCACCCCGGAGTTGTGGGTTAGCGGGAAACAGCTCTAATCTCGAAGGGCCTTAAATCTTTTAGCAGAGCTATTTTAGCCCGCATAAAGGTGAATCGTGGGGGAATCGATTCGAGGCTATGGGGGGTAGGCTTACCACTTTAGTCCTAACCGGGCCTTTTGCTGCACATGGGAGTTCCTTTCTACTAAAGATCTTCCACGTGGCGATTCCCTCACAAAGTTGCGTAGGAAAGGATCATCCCAACCCGTCAAACTAGAATTATCAACGGTTTAGGGAAAGTCTGACCTGCTACGACAGGCGTACACACCAAAAAAAACGTAAATCTGAGCTCAGCGGGGAATTTACGGGCATAAGCCCTAAACAGGTCGATTATAGAGAATTTAACTAATACAATTTTAAACAAAAGAAAAATCACAGGAGATCATTGGCGACATTTCAGTGAAACCAAAAAAAAAGGAAAACAACTAAATGGAGGCATAAATATGGGACAAAAAAAAAATTAACAATTTAGTGGACCCCCCAAAAAAGAAATAATAATTAGGAACATTAATGAGATAATATATATACAATTCCAGGGGAAAACCTTCGCTCCCGTCGGAGTATGGATGAGGTAATCCACAGGTCCTCTAGCCTCGAGGACGGGGTAGGGTCCGTTTCACTGGCTAAGGATTTTGTTGCTTCCCGTAGGAAGTAGCACCAGCACCTTCGCGCCAGGTTTGAATTTTCGTTGCCGTGACTTAAGGTCCAATTAGGTCTCAAACCTCTCAATAAGTCCTTCTTCACGGGATACAAGTCTCCTCTCTTGCTTCGGGTGGACCCATGCTCGAGGGCTTTAGTTTTCTCCCAAAGGGGGGGAGAGTTGCGCTTGGAACTCCGGGTCGATAGGGGTTTTCAGGGAAACAGGTGCACGGGATCCCAGGGCTGCCTGTGTACGGGTAATCACGGGCTGAGCCACGGGATGGTCGTGAATTACGAGGTTCTGACCGAATAAAACAGAGCAGAACTGGATTGGGGCCGCTACCACTTCGGCCCAATCGGACATATAGTCATACTCGATGTGACAACGAATTACTGGGAAACGACTGGCCCGGCCAAGGTTGTCGTGGACCACCGCAAATTTCTTGTGGCCGGGCCCAACAGGGGGAGTAGGTCCTCAGACACTATAATACAGGTGCACCCTGTGTCACGGACGAGGGTGGATACTCTGTGACCGTTCACAGTTCCGTTCTCGAACTTCAATCCACCAGGGTTGTTCACATTAAACAGAAAGTTTACCTGATGGACCGGGTCTTTGGCGGGCGAGGGAGGTTCAGGAGTCTTCTGAGGCGACGAAGGAGGATTAGGGGCAGCCCAGATTTGGTGTACTTGGTGGGACTGAGAGTTTGCGAATCGGGAGTTTTGAGGACAGTTCGTGCGGTAATGGCCGGGAACTCCGCAGGTGTAGACGACGATCGGGTTTTTTCGGTATGACACACCCGGAAGTGAAGAAACTAGGGGCTTAACGTGTCATTGTTCCGATGGATGGAAGTTTCTTGGCTTCGAGGGATTAGGAGCTTTGGTAAATCTTGGAACCAATTTAGGGGGGTCTTAGGGCTATAAAATTTAGTTTTGGGGGGAGATTGGGGAGCCTTTTTAATATCCTTAGGGTACAAATCGTGACTACCCGCGTAAACATCGGCCTCTTCCAAGCACTCCTTGAAAGTGGCGCAACGTTTATCCTTAATGAAGGCGCAAATTTCGGGAGCCACGGCAGCTAAAAGCTGATCCCTAAGGAAGAAGTCCAGAAGGGACTTGTAGACCTGAGAAATCTTGCACGCATCCAGCCAACACTGAAGGTTTCTTTGGAGGATGTACCCGTGTTGTCGAAAGGTTTTGCCAGGGCGGATCCTTTCCTGACGGAATCGGGAGCGGTAGAATTCGCTATTCATGTGAACAGCGGCTAGCAATTCGCACTTTAAAGTGGAATAGTCCAAAGTTGCTTCCAGAGAAAGGGATACGAAGATATCCCTTAACTTTGCATTTAGAAGGGGAAGTAAGCGAGCGACGCCATCATTTTTGAGATCCCATCTATTGATCTGAAAGATTGTCTCAAAATGGGCCAAAAATGACCCAAAATCCTCTCCATCATTGAAAGCGGGAAGGTGGACTGAAGGAGTTTGGAGAATTTCAGCCCGGGAACCGATGGACTGAGAATCCATTTGATTTCGGCTCATTTCCAGCTCATGCTGCCTAATTTGTTCACGTTCCTCCATTTCCATCTTAAGTTTGTTCTCCTCCATCTTGTTCTTCTCCATCTCCATCTTCTGTTTGTTTTCCATCTTCGTTTTCAGTTTGTTCTCCTCAATCTTCAGTTTGTTATTATCCATCTCCAATTCCCTTCGCTCTGTTCGTTCGTTCCTCTCTTCTTCCTGTACGTAATTTAGCAGGTCTTTGCCCGAAAGACCTAACATTTCACACTGACTCTTAAATTTTTCGAAGGATGACATTTTTACGCAGTTAACTGAGGGAACACTGATACGCGAAACGAATACTTGAATATTCGTGAAGGCCTTGATCACAAAAAAATATTAAGTTACAGCTAACTACCTCTGCTGTTTCTAAGGGGAAAAAAATTAAAATAATCCTACCGGAATTAGGACACCAAAGACCTTGACTCTTTTGGATTAATAACCAGGAGAGTGTCCAAAATTCAAACATAATAAAAAAAATAATTACCTGGGGTCCAACACAAAATCTAAATAGATTACGTTCCACTGCTCTGCAAATAGTTTGAACTTGCCTTCTGCCAGTACAATACAGAAAGTAAAATAACAGGGATGAACGTGAATAACAAGGGAACTTCTAATGTCAAAATTAAAATGACAAGGGTTCGTAAAAACCCCAACACACTTGACACCAGAATTATACAATATGTATATTAATATATATATATATATATATATATATATATATATATATATATATATATATGTCATGGTATGACATTACATTATATCAATACCATATTATATCTATGTGGGGAGGACCACTAGCTTGAAAGCGAACCGACAATGGGGACGGAAAACCACGCGTTCAGACGGGCTGAGTAACGAAAGAGTGCAACGAGGTCAGGCAAATTATGGACAGTGGCAAAGTTCAAGGTTATTTGAAGAGACTTGTACAAAAATAGAATTTTATTTACACAAAAAAATAATAAGAGAATTGAAGGGTAAAATTACCTCAGACAATTAACGAGCAAAAATCAGATTAATAAACGAAGGGGAAGAAGATTAACTTAATTGGGTTACTGAAGGGGGAAAGGTGGTTGGCTTACGGATGTCTTCTGCTCTTGAGGTGAGGCCACTCAAACTTCAAAGCGGGAAGTTGGAGTGATGACGGTTCTCCAAAAGCAAGGGATGGGGTAACTTTCGGTCCAGGGAAGAGTATTTCGGCTACCCGAAATGAGTTGAGCTTCGACAGGAGTTGATGAAAGAAGTCGATAAAATCACTCGGGGCGATCTTTTAGTGGAATCACCTCCTGGCTGGGCTAATTCCAAATACACAAAATAGTACAGCTGTCACTTTGCTTTGTTGCTAGCACTTGACTTGGAACCATGGGGAAATCTTCTTGGTTTTCGCGAGACTTCTCAACTCTGTGTGTCTTCCGGGGAGTCAAGCGTTATTTATATCCGAGGCTCCTCCCGGAGTTGGGGGTTAGCGGGAAACAGCTCTACTCTCGAAGGGCCTTGAATCTTCTGACAGAGATATTTTAGCCCGCATAAAGGTGAATCGTGGAGGACTCGATATGAGGCTACCGCTCGTGGAAGGGGGGAGGGCGGGAGGCTTACCACCTTAGTCCTGGCCGGGCCATTTGCTGCACATGGGAGTTCCTTTCTGCTAAAGATCTTCCACGTGGCGATTTCCTCACAAACATCATAACTATTCGGCCGATCCTAAAGATATTTGAAGAGCTGATGTTGTTTTACATTCTTAAACGAATGCGATAATTGACAAAGTACTGCCAAGTTTAGCCTGGGAATTATCTTGTTTTGGCTATAACATCATAAGTATTCGGCTGATCTCAGCAAAGTTTGGAGGCCTTATTTTGTTTCACATTCTCTTTCAAATGATATAATTACCAAAGTCTTCCCTAAGGTTAGCTTGGGAATTAATTCGTTTTGGCCATAAAATCATAACTATTTGGCCGATACTCTGCGAGACTAGACTAGCCTATAATAGGCTATACTATGCTAGGTTATTATAAGCTATGCTAAGATATAATATACAAGAGTAAGATATACTATGGTAATTTAAGATATAAAATGCTATGCTAGGATAGCATATATATAGTATGTTAGGCTAGGCAATACTAAGCTATGCTTGACTAGGTTATAATAAGATAGTATAGGCTATACTTGTCTAGGATAGTTAAGGTTAGGCTAGCTTATACTAAGCTAGGCTATGCTAAGCTATACTATGCTAGATAGGGCTGTGCTATGCTATGGAGGGTAGGCTGAGGTATAATATGCTACGGAGGGCTATGCTCTACTATGCTAGGTAATACTATGTTAGGTACGATAGACTGGCTAACAAAGGCTAAAATAGGCTAAGCTATGCAAGTTATTCTAGTCTGTGGTATTCTATACTAGACTAAGCTATAATATGATAGGTGTGGTTATGCTAGGATAGGCTGTACCAACCTAGCCTATGGTAGGCTAGGCTAGGCTATCATTTGCAATTATATATTGACTAGGCTATAGTAAACAATTTTAGCTTAGATATACTAGGCTGAATTACTCTAGGCAATACTAGATCAGGCACTGGCATGCAATGCTAAGCCGTAACTGGGTAGGCTAGGCTAGACTCTGCTAGGCTATACTAGGCAATGCTACGCTAGGCAAGGCTATACTAGGCTAGGCTATAGTATGATATGCTAGGTTAGACTAAGGTATTCTTAGCTAGTCTAGGCTATACTAGGCTAAGGTAGGATAAAGTATGTTATACTATACTAGGTTATACTAGGCTAGCTAGATTATACTAAACTAGGCTCAGATAGGATTGTCTATCCTTGTTTAGCTAAGCTTGGCTATACCAGGCTAAAACAAGATAGGTTATCCTATGCTATGCTTGGCTATGATATGCTATACTAGTTTTTCTTAGGCTATACTAGGCTATGCTATGCTAGGCTGGGCTATTCTCTATCCTGCTATTCTAATGTAGGTGGCTATACCAAGTTCCTCTCAAGGATACTCCGGAAACTATTAAAAGTTTTGAAGGTCGTAAGCTCACAAATCAGAATAGGTGAGGGCACGCAACATTATGGTCAGCAGACCTTGTTCTCAAAGATTGCAGACCCAATTGGGCCAAATAAATGAAAGGTATTTTTCTTTCAAACAGAAAAAAATAAAGTATTGTTTATGCCTATCATGCTAAGCCAACTTTCGAAAAGTGGTTTAGGTCTATTAAGGTCAACACTATAAAAAAAACGAAAGCAGCTTCATATCGCAAACGTCATTTGGGGTAAATAATAAACCAATTTCTACTAGAGTATTTATTTATATAAATGCAGTTCAAAATGACACACACACACATACACACACACACACACATATATATATATATATATATATATATATATATATATATATATATATATATATATATATATAAATATATATAAAGAAAGAGCAAATACAAATTCTGCGGGTTGTGACATGACCAGCACAAGGTATTCGCCATAATTAATTTCTGTGATTCAAAACCCTTTTAAAACAGAAAGAAAGATGGAGAAACTTTGTATAGCAGACTATATAACAATATACGAGGGGCAGTCAATAAGTTTTGCGAATCGTTAGGGCAAATGAGAGGAAGTGAGATGGCTGTTTGTGGGTGTGTTAGGACAGGTTAGGGCAAGTCAGGACCTACAGCCGCACGCTCCTGCCTCGTCTATCTAAGAAGCAGTAGCTGATCGCAGATCGTCAGTCTCAAATTTTTAAACAATGGAGAAGGTTGAGCACGCGCAGTGATCAAATTCTTGACCAAGGAAGGCAAAAATGCAAAAGAGATCCATGAAGGCATGGTTGCAGTTTACACCGACACCGCCCCTTCCTATGCCACCATTGCTCGCTGGAATAGAGAGTTCCGCCATGCTTGTGAGTCCCTTGAAGATAAACCTTGTGAGACGTAACCAACGAGGACAATGTGGCCCGTGTGGAGAGGATGATCCTCGAAAATCAACTAGTGAAGGTCGAAGAAATCGAGCAAGAACTTGGAATATCACTTTCAACTATTTATTATCAACATCATCCACGACAATTTGCCCATGACCAATGTCTCTCTGCACGTTGGGTTCCTAGAAACCTCACGCCCCATGATCGACTTCAACATCGTCAAAGTCCACAAAGCCAGAGTTGCACAAGTTGCCCTGCGCGAAGGCGGATTCGAGGAGCTCAACCATCGCCCCTACAGTCCAGACCTGGCCCCTAGCGACTACTTTTTATTCCGCCAGTTCAAGGCTGCACTGCGTGGATGCCAATTGGGGACGATGAAGATGTCCAGCTCGCCGTCCAGGAGTGGATTGAACAGCCATTGGGAGATTTCTGGTTGTCGGGAATTCGAAGCCTCAAGGACAAGTGGCGCAAGTGCAATGAAGTCGAGGGTAGTTATATTGAAAAATAATAAAACACTTTTCCTCATATCTCGTTTCCTTATATCCGAATTACAAAACTTATTGACCGCCCCTCTTAGTACAAGAGAAAGAGAAATTTAACGCGAATGAGCAATGAGACAATAAACAGGAGTTGTTTTTTTAAAGGTAAGAGAAAGGGACATTGTAAGAACACAAAGATCAAAGAGAGCAAAGGATAGCACAATGAAGGAAATCCATTCTAAGAAGACAGAAATAACGCCAGGGGAAAAAGGGTTGAAATTTCTGGCCGGGGCTGCCTTCATTGTGCCCACCTTTGCTCTCTTTGATCATTGTGTTCTTCCGATGTTCCTTTCTCTTACCTTAAAAAAAATTCCTCCTGTTTCTTGTCTCCTTGTTCATTGCCATCAAATTTCTGTTTCTCATATATATATATATATATATATATATATATATGGGTAAAAATCAGGAGAGATCCCACGTGATAAGTATAAATATTTATATATACTACGTGGTATATACAAATATATATATATGCAGAAATTGGTTTGTAAAAAAGTGTTCCACGTATACGGTTGGGGCTCCTTGTTTCATGTATATGGATAAGTATTAAGGACTATACTTACACAAAAACTGGTTAAATCGATGTTACAAGCTTTTAACCCTATTTATATATAGTTTATTTATTCTATACACAAATTTCTACCATTCTATTTTTAAAGTTTACTTTCCTATCTGTTAAATAAAATTCACTAGATCTCGTTGCTTTGTTTCAAATGATAACAAATTAAATTCAATTTCGAAAACAAAATAAAGCATACCACAATATTTTTTTGTTGCTATTTCTGTCTTTTGTTTATTTCAATGAAGTGGTAATCGCGTAATTCAAAAAGAAAATTGGATTCTCATTTGTCAGGTCTATCCATAACATATTTTATTTTGCGAAAAATTCGGGAAAGACTAAAACGATGCAGAGGTTGTTATTGTTTATGGACAATCAAATTTTTTTTTACGTTGTTCGGAAACTACTAAATTTATAGCTGTGATGTCATGTCAAATCTGTATACACAATTGTCATAATTTGTGCCCAAATTTTATAGGAATTGTGAGAAGAGCGGTTATATAAATTATCTCAGCATAGTGAGACAGTTTTGAGCTAAGTACATATGCTTATCTACCAAACGGCCTTGTGTATCCGGATGCAGATCAATGCAGTATTTCACATAGGTGGCTCAAGAAAGTAATTACTGGCGATGCCGGCTCAATAACGATAATAAACCGAGCTATATCTCAAAGGTTGGCACTGGTGGTGCCAAAATGACTCGTGAGAAGGACATATTTTGTAAGCCTCCTGCACATCGCCCTTATCTAGAAAAATAAGAAATCTCAAAACAAATACTGAAATATCTGGCGCCTATAAATTGATAATTTTATAAAATAAATTCTAAGTTATCATGAAACATATATTAAATGTATTTGTCTCTCCTCCAATCAAGACAGCAAATAATGACATTAACCTTTCGGCTAGAATCTGACATCTCTTAACATTTTGCTGGTAATGTTCAATTCTTTTCGGTTGAAAAATATCATTTATGTCGAACTTAAGAATTTAGCGAGAACATGGGAAGAGATAATCAAATAAAACAAGAAACTACTCGTAATAAAGCGAAGTAACCTTAACCTCAAACAATATTCTTCGTATTAATTCCAGATCGTTGCCTACTCCATCAGAGATTCATCTATGAAGGAGCCGTGATGAGCTCAAAATGGCAGTTTGAAAAGATTTTAGAGAATCAAATTTCCAAAGTAAAATAAAAGAATTCATTTAGGTTCTTATATTTAAAAGAGTAACATCTTTTGTTTTAAAAATAGCTAAAGGATGGAGTTAGGAGTCGGGCAATTAATTACGTTCATTTTGGATACAACACTTGTTAATATGCTCATTTTGGGGTGATTATTGGATGTTTGTTTGCACCTCTTGCGAAAAAACTCCACATGTACTAAGCACTGAATATATAATAATGAAATTCAATCATAAGGCATAGATGAGTTACAAATCTAAGAGCAGAAAAGGTTAGATATTTACTAAAATTTAATCCAATACATTTGAGAATACTTTTGTAAGGTGCATCCCAAGAATATCTATTTGACTCTAAGCCTGGTGGGCCTAGTAAAGTAAAAAAAACGTTTTATTAGATACTCGAATTATACCTCCTAGTGAGCCAAGTATATCATTATAAGCTATTTTCGCAAAAGATTTGAACTCATATATCTAGCGCCGTTTTTTAACATTCCGTAGCGTGATTCAGCGTGATTCACCGTAACATTTAGGTCAAAGGCCTACTGTGGTCTACGATTCCAAATACCTCACTTCACCCAATTGGTTATTTTTTTATTAAAATTAAAAAGCAAGTTGAGAACAAAAAGTAGTTAAAGATATGTTGAAGCTTTCTAGCAGCTGATCCATTTATTGATTTTGCACCATGAAGTGCACACAGTTGGTAACCAAAATCTGCAAGTTATTTATTTTGATTTAAAGTTCGAGATGCTTTGGTAATTACCCCCCCTTTCAATTTAATTGGCAGTAGCTCACCGAGTGATAATGAAAATAAAATCTCCTACTAAAGAAATAAGGAAAAATGAATATCATATTACTGGATTGTCACGAATTTAATGTAGATTCTTTAACGGAAAGTAATATTAGTTTTATTATAAAAGCGCACCATTTTTATTTCAAGGTAGTAGTTTCCATGATTATTGACAATGCTGCTTTTTAGTTCGTTTTCGCCGTAACGCGACTTTATAAAAGATTCATGTTTAAGTTTGGTATCATAAAACTAATACATTTTCAATTTGTGGCATCAATTTGATCTAAACAAAGTTAAACTAACGAAAACAAATAAAATCACATTTCTCCACAAAATGGATATTAAATATAATTACTTAATAGAAAATTCGTATTAAATTCTTTGCTATTTCAACAGAAAATGCTGTTTTTTTGATTTTCCAAAGTAATCGTTATCATGATAATTTTGTTACTTATTATAGCGCTTATCCAGGAATTATATTAATAGTATTTCAGAAATATTAGGAATATTCCCCTCATTCTACAAAATTTAACCCTATAAAATGAAAAAGAGTTTCCAATAACAATTTTAAACTGAAATTGGCCCTATTACCATGGCCAAACTAAACAAATTGTGGTAAATTTATACATTTTAGATTTCGTTCACGAGGCGAAATAAAATAATAAAATGATATTTATGCTCATAAAACCATGAAAGTATCATTGATTATCCTATTGTGTCAATAATTTATTAAAAAAAGGAACATATCTTATTTAATGAGGGAAAACTTAATCTAATTTTTTATTGGAATACATAGGTTATTTTGTTTCTGAATATCAACCAATAAACGATGGGGATAAAATTATTCTGTATGATATAAAAAGTTGCCATAACCAGAGATCCGTCAAAAATTTGGATTAAAAATGAAGCAATCCATGTAAACGAGATGAAGAATTTATTTATATATAAGATAAGCAATTGCTGGAATTCTCTTTCTAATAATGCTACTAAACATTAATTGTCCTCCATCATATCAACATGTCTAGAACAATATTATGAATGTTTATCATACCAGGAGCCTTATATTGCAGGATCGTGGCCCTACGAACATTAATTCGAATTGTTTCCCCTTACTAGGAATATTATACTTCACTTTCCTGTTTTTAGTAACATGTTCTCTTTTGTGCTCTTGTTGGTTAAGCCATTTTTTTAATATTAAATATTCCAAGTCATTGCCATGCAAACATGGAATACCTACGGTAATTTCCATAAGTTGAGGTTCCTTCTTGTGGCACTCCCGCTCGACAATATCCAGCCGAATGTTGTCCTTGAGGAGCATTGCCACGACAACTAGGGACGCCAGAGATGCAGGATGTTGACAACCAGCCTACCGGTACGTGTAAACAGGCCGAAACACGCGTGGAACCACCATTAGGTAAGTCCTGCGAAAGCAGAAAAGAGCAATGAGATTTGTGATAAATATTTTTATTATATCTATCATTATTATTATTATTATTGAGTTATAAAAAGGAAACTTTTCTCTTTGAAAGACTCGATCCATTCTCAGCTCTTTGCATACAACAACGAAAGTTCCTCCATTTTTTAAATTATTCTTAGAATTTGTTTGTATAATTACTTCAAACAGCGAAATTGATGGTTTCTCAACCGAGAGTAATATGCATAATTTTATCAATGTAATCAAGCTAATATTAATATTTACACAGAAAGAATGGAAAATCTTTGGATTACAGAACAAAAATGATATGATTAAAACTTGGGGTTTACTCATGCAGTAAATCAGAAGTCAATTTTGAATCAACACATTTGAAAACTTGTAATTTACTCAAATATTGTAAGTAAATTTAAACTTGCATATTTTAAAAAAGTTATTGGTTTAAGTTTTCACGTTATATCAGAAAAATCTTTGTGTTACTGGCATGTGATGCAGCAAACCCCACGTTCTACTTCAGGACATTTAGGTAATTGCCCAAAGATATTCATGAAAATGGTTGCGAAATTTTCCATTAGTGCACTCAAACCTCATACTGATTGAAAGATGTTAATGATATCCACAATATTATATCTTTTTAATCAATTTTGATATTTATAAAATTTAATAAATTTTCATATTACATATAATGAATATACATACGGATTTCGTAGCTTTGTGTGAGCGTTCCTTTAGAGCAGTCATAGACCAAAGCTGCCAACAAGTCGGATCTCTCTCGCGAGCCAATTTGGGAATACAAAATATTAAAATATATATTTTTCACTAACTCCATAATTTAAAAAAGAGATTTTTGGGAGTATTTAAATAATAATTTCATCTTAGTTTGGTTGTGACTGAAGTATATTTTAAATTTTTATCGATGTAATTTCTAAGAATTTCTCTAAGAGTTTGAAAAAACAAAATAGTTAAGTCCTGAATAAATATATATGATTATCCAATGCTTTATAATGTTTTAAAAGAAAATTAATTACAATTGATGAAGTTTAGAAAATTTATCGAAATTTAAGTAAGGCTGTTTTTTTATTTTATCTATAACTAAATCTTAGCAACGTCATTTTTTGAAAGGGATGGAAATAGTTTAGAGTTCTTTTTTATAATTATTATAATAAGCAAAGTTAAGAAAATGTATAAAAATTTAACTATGGCTGCTTTTTTTAGATTTGGAATTTTAATCTTAGTAGCGAAGCGTAAACTCCCCCCGTAGGCAGAAGTGGCGAAGCCATTGCCTGGTCTGAAAATACAGATATAAAGTTAACTTAAAAGGGACATTTGTTTTCACTTATCTCATAAGATCTTTAAATGTTATCAAATTGACTTTTTATCTATAAACTGATTGGTTTTTATTTTTTTTTATTTTGTTGCTAATTGGGAAAAATAATATGAAAATAGCGCGCATGCAATATTGATTCATTTTCAGCCGAATCGACGTCATTGTCGATTTTGTCAATTTTTATTTCAACCTAGGATGTGATGTGTTTTATGAGTATTGATCTATTTTATTAGATTTGAAATAGGAATATTATAAAATGAATGGAGTAGAGTGTTTTATTATCCTTTTCTAGATTTATTCTTTTTCTAAAATAAAGCAAAATTATCCCTATCAAAGTCAATTGAACACAAATATATTATTTTTTATATATTCGAAAATTAGTTAAGATTAACGACATGAACTAAAAGTGCGTGATATATGAATGCGGCGCTTAAGCGATCTCTGATGTGTCCCACTATAAAAAATTATCACCACAGTCTTCTTTATAGGAAGGGCGCCATTGTGGTAAAAAGAAGTTTTCTATTACAGTCAAATTATATTTGACTGAATGTTGCAAATTCTCAAATTTGTTTAAAAATAACCGCAGGATTTGAAATATTCCCATTGGTTTCTTCTTTCCCGATTTTTGTCTATTTTCTTCTTCCCTTGATCGTTGTGCTTCACCAATGCGGCATTTGCCCGTAAGGTCAAATGATCTTCCCGCTGATCTAAGCCAGAATTCTGTTCCTTTCTCCAAGCCAGGTGAAGAAAAGCTACCTAATGCAAAACATTTTTCACTCCGTATAAAATTCTTCGCCTGAGGACAATTCGTCGAATGAACATACATATCGATAGGGGTGAGTGGAAAGGAGTGGGAAAATTTGATAATAACAGTTCAAATAATTTTAAAGCTAGAAGAATGCTAATCTTTTGCGTGACTACCAACTATCATATCTTACAATTTACGCTATATTAGGAAATTATTCATAACATAAACTAGCTACCGACTGTTAAGTGACAACTTGCTTTGCCCCTCATAACTCTCGTTACTAGAGTTGCCTGGAAACAAGAGGGGACGGGCAGATAGATCTTACTACCCCCTTTCCGTGACGTTTTAATCTCTTACACCCTGTTTGCTGGCAGCTAACTTAAGTCTAGATGCTTCGATCTCATATTCCATCCTTTCACCTTCTCCTCGTTAAAATTACTAAGAGCTAAATAGGGCACCAAAGCTTTAATGGAAAGCCAACCTTCTAAGTCCCTATCTTAAGGTGCTTAATTATCCAGAGGAGGCTTTATGTCAATATTAATGATTCAAATGTGCTCTGGAAAAAACTGAAAAATTGAAAGAGAAAGACAGAATAAGAGGGGGAGGAATTTGGAAGAGAGGGTGGAGGAAAATAGTGAGAAAAGAAAGGAAGTGGTAGTCAGATATGTGTATGGGTGCCAGGTGAAGGGCCCATCTTCATTTGTTATTTGTTTATTTTTCCGTATTTGTTATTAATGTTGTCCCACTGCGGGATCATTTTATTATTTTCTACTTCTTACTTACATACCATTTTGTCCATTTGCGGGTTGTTTGGTTTGCCTGATCGTAGTCTTTAGAAGAAGGATGGCTCTTAGAGCTTGAAGTTGTCGTCGTACAGCCTTACTTTGTATTTCAGTAAGGCTTTCTTGACCGACTCTTTGTCAACGGGTAAGTCATAGGAACAATTGATGTGGCCTGTTTTGACTCCTGTGACACCTCTTCAATGGATATCTTTGTTGAGTGGTGTTTATGTTAAGGGTGATAATGAGTTTCTATCCCTTCCGTCGAGCCCGTGTTATTGCTGCTGTGGTAGTCGTCCTGCTCCCTCTTCTTCTTTTCTAGGTTCTTGTTTTTTTTTGTCTGGGTGGGGCAGGCAGAGGTGTTTGGGCAGCTGCAGGCTCAGGTTCGATCGCTGTAAGTACATCTTTGTAAGTTTTTGTTTCTTTTGTTGTCTTCGCTGGTTTTGAGTGTGCTCCCTTGTTGCATGTTGCCGAGAGAACTTTGTCTGACTGTGAATTGTCCGGGAAAGTGATAGACTCCAGGCCACTTGCAGCCAGCATCTTGTTCATCTCGGTATTGAATGAACCCGGGAAGACTAGGTTCATCATTTGCACGTGGAAAATGCATGCTAGCATTTTAGGAGGGGTCGCATCGGTGAGCTGTAGGACTATTTGAGTTGTGCTGGCGTTGTGTTAGTTTGTGGTTGGATCTTGACGGCTGTTGCGTAAGAGATGTGCGGCCTATCATCCGCTACTCTCTTGTTTCTTATGTGTTCTTTCTTGAATGTGCACTGCATGTTTAAGGTGCAGTCTGGAACAGCGCCACAGTTAATGCACATCTTCGTGTATTTAACGCAGTGCATCCAGTCGTGGCCAGTTTGTGCGCACTCTGAACAGATCTTAGCGTTATTCTTGTCTGGGCATGCACTAAAAGGGTGTTGTTCGACCTTGTAGCAGAAGAAGCAAGTTAGCAGCTTGAAGAAACTGGTCTAAAATAATAGAGCAGGAGTAAATTATTAAGAGACAGGCAATGGCTTCGCTACTAAGATTTAAATTTAAAATCTAAAAAAAAGCAGCCATGGTTAAATTTTTATAAATTTTCTGAACTTCGCCAATTATAATCATTTTAGAAAGGAACTCTAAACTAATTTTCCCCCTTTCAAAATATCACGTTGCTAAAATATAGTAATTTGTAATTCATTGGGTTTTAAAAAATTCACAAAACTTCGATAATTATAGTTATTTCTGAACTCCACCATTTTGTTTTCCATTAACTCTATAAATTAAGAAGGAGACTTTTTTGAGTATTTGAATAATAATTTCATCTTAGTTTGGTTATGACTTATGTTTTTATCAAAGTTATTTCTAATAATTCTTTTATAATATCAAAAAACAAAATGATGAAGTTCAGAAATAAATACAAGTATCGAAATTTTGTGAATTTTTTAAAATCTAAAGAATTACAAATGGTGAAGTTCAGAAAGACATCATGTCTTTGCGGCCCAGGTTTTAATAACTGGGCCTACTGCTTGCTGTTGTCTTCTTCTTCGGCTACCACTGGTCTTCTTATATCTAGAGGTCCACTCATTATATCAAGGAGGACATCTCCATGTTCAGACGGGTGGTCGGAAGACATCTGTCATGACGAGGAGATAGATGCTTGTACGTTGAGGACGGTTGGAACTGCAAGGGCACGTTCGGGAATGTGTGTGATGGAAGCTGGATGCGCGATGTGCAAGGCGCCCCACTGGGCAGCTGCTTCTTGAAAGAAATCCTGAAAATTAGCGAGGTCTGGGCTCTGTGCTTGTTGTGCCATGGGATGCAGGTCAGGATTATCAATTGTGATAACCTCGTCATCAGCGATTCCCACGTCAATGACTTCTGATATTTTCGGTTGGAGTCGTCTTTGAAGCGATGCTGTAGATGTAGAGGATGATGATGTGAAGAATAAGTTTCGGCGGACTCGAGGACGACTAAGAGATTGTTAAATGGAGGAAGCGGATGTAGAGATATAGTTCGAATCACAGGTGAGACTCGGACTTGGAAATCGTGGTGAAGAAGAAGTGGCTGCGTCTTGATCGGTTTCTTGGAACTCCTCCGAAGTTGGAGAAAGAGGTCGACGATCGAAGCCCATTCGTCTTCTTGCACGGTCGACGCTAATCTGTTGTCTTTTGTCCAATCCATCAACAATGTCTTCTAGGAACCGTCTTGCGTGCCCTAGGCCTTGGTGCATTCTGGCCTCGGCTTGAACTACCCTTTTTTAGAGTGATTCCAAGATCCATATCGAGGAGGAGCTTGAGGATATGCGTACCCTGGTTTTGAGGATGATGATGCCCAGCTTCTTGGGCCGTAGAGTGAGTTGTCACTGATGATTATGCTAGTTGATATGGCTGACTGCTATCTGGTGTCTCTTAAGGCCACGCCCCAACCATGCTGCCAAACTGTGTGAAATAACCAAAGTCGGTGGTGGAGATTTATGAACTCTTCCCTGCTCAGCGATGAACGGAATCTCTATATGGACAATAGGGATTCGATCTCTTGTTTGTCTCGCAGCTTGAAGACTGTTGCGTTGATGTTGGCCATTAGGTTCGAGACCACTTTTTCCCAGTGCACCCGGTTGAAGTGATCAATGTCCTGGGAGAGAGGCCCTGAGCAGGGGGCTGGGGTGGGACACCGAGAGGTTCGTCTGCAGTCGGCGGTCGGCGCACCGACTTAGGGATCTCCGGATCCAAAGAGGCTGGTGCTGCGAATGGATATGGATTGGAGTCTATATCAAGTCTTCTTCCGATTGCTGGAGATGCTTTATTTTGGAAAAAATGAAGTTTCAAAATAAAAAGTACTAACGAAAATATACTTAAGAACTTTTTGTTGGACACAGGGTTTTGATACCAGAAATCTGATTACAAAAACTAGTAGATTAAGGGGAAGTGGAAATGTTAATTCCCCTTACGTGGTAATAATAAAACCTGCTATTAATAGTAAATCGACAACAATTAGATAAATTAATTATGAAAGGGCTAAAAGTGGAAGCGGCACTAAGAAAATCGCTCTTGACAGTCAATCAAACAAAATCAGAAAAGAACCAGTGATAAAAAAACATACAAGAAGCCACTCTGTTGGATTTATGATTTACCGTGAAAATTAAACTTTTCGACACTTTATTTCCTAGCTCATTAAAGTGGTGAGGTTAGGAGAAATAAGAAGATGAAAACAACATCTCCCCTTCGCACATTAATAAAGAAAAGGCGAAAAAAATAAATAGATGAATATGACTTCCATATCAACTTTACTATTTGTCCAAAGCTTTTTACAGGCGATGCGGATAATACAGACTTGATTCATCATTATGTATACTAACGACTTTCCATGGACAGTGCCATTTAAGAGCTGTGCACGGGAGAAAGCACACTCTTTGTTCCTCCAATTCGCCACCACACAATTCTCTTCCTCGCCTCGATCGAAGTCAGAACTCGTCTTCACTCACACAACGCTCTTGCTCCCTCACTACGTATCACGCAATGCTCTTTCTCAATCACCAATGCAGTCAATCATAAAGTAAAAACAACTCATCATTAGAACTCCAATGTCAATAAATATGGACATTAACGCGGTCTTTTTTGCTCCCATTGGCAACCTGCATCACGTCTGTCCGTGTTCCCAAAACACTGATCCCTTCTTTAATGAAGCCAAGTTTGATCAACTTCGTAACTCCTTCAACGAATTCTGAAAAATATTTTATCTTTAAAGATTTCGGATAATAGATTTTCACAATTTTGTTCACTCAGTATAATTCTTTAGTCCATTTATCATTTAAATGAGTTACTTAGTAGAGAAAGGATAAAGAAGTATCATGACAGGATATTCTTATGGAATCGAAAAATTTAAGATAAGAAGATATAAGCTGAAAAGAAGTTTTAAATTGAAAAAAGAAATAATGAAATCGTTTTTATTAACAAAATTAACGATGGCATCTTATGAATAATTTGAAAAGAGTTGGTAACATGATAGTACATAACCAAATTTGCCGAAAGCAGAGACGAGTTTGAGCACTCTGGTACTTAAGTGCACCCACCTCTCCTGATTATTCTCGGTAACAAGTACTCAAGGTGGTTTTCTTGGATTATTTTCCTCCACAAATGTTTACATTCACCAGTCGCTTTGTGATCCTATTCTCTCGAATAAATAAATAAAGCTTTGAATGTAGCATTCCAACAGTATGATACAATTGAAAGGACTACCGATCTCCCTTTACTCCTTCCACCATCATCTTATCTCATTTCCCAATTATTTGTGCAACTTCAAATTATTCAAGCCAAAATTTCCTCCTTCTAACCTCAGAATTTGACAACACGTAATGAAAAATTTAACTTATTTGTTTTATCCAACTCTCCTACAAATGCGTCTATGACAGTAATGTGCGCATCAGATCACAAATTTGTTGGGGAACCTTTTGTTTCATCCTGTATATATAAAAATAGTGGATGAAGAAAGGAATAAGATGTAAATAGATTATATTCTATCACACCTGTACATGTTCTTGAAGAGTCATTTGAATACGGTATCTGAAAGCGGCCATTGAATTTCAATATCATCAGAAATCTTTTTTTCCTCCATCACCACATTGGAGAGGAATCAGTATTCTGCTCTGGAGGCTGGTAAGAGGGGGGGGGGGCAAGTATATGAAGAGGAGTTGATCTGGAATAGCAAACATAATGAGAAAAGTACCTAAAAACATAGGTTTATTTAGTTATTTATTGGGTAAAAACTGATTTTTAATATACCAGAAGCACCCCTGAATACTTCAGGAATGTAACCAGGTCCTGTTCGTGGCCCCCTTCTGATGCCATGAGGGGAAATTTTTCTTCCACTTACCAATTTTTCTGATCACCTTTTCTTTATGATCGCACTTTCCGTCTCCAATTGTCTTTGCGCCCCTACGAGAGACCTCCTATTCCCAATGACCGAATTATTTAGGCAAAATTGTGGAAATAGATACTAAAATGCACATAAGGCCAACATCTCTTAGGCTATTGTTAAAAGATCTCTCCTCATACAACCTTTTATTCAATTGTTATAATGTTTACTTCTATTTCTTTATCTTTTACAGTTCTACATAAAAATATTTTATTATCATATGATCGTCTGTAATTTCAATCTATTTATCCTTTTTGTCAATCTTGATAGTTTTTCTTTTACTCTACTTTCTAAGTGGGTATCTTCCAAACTCCTCTCCTAATAACAATAATTTCATCCAGAAATACCAGATTGCACATTCCACATGTTTTTTTTATTGGTTTTCACTATCTTAAAACCATGAATTAACTTATTCTTATACTATTATTTGGAAGCCAAATTTCTTTTCCGTCATTTTTTTGACATGGATGAACTTCGATAGATTTCATTATTCTTAGTGTGAAGTTTTTTCTTATCATTAAAATTATTTTCGTTTTTTCCTTTAATTTTGGATTTTCATACAGATTTAATTTCATTTCTTTTAAGTGGAGAGGGAGAAGAGTAATACTTAAATTAATACAGTATATCGCATAATTAGGTTCCAATTCCATAAGTTTGGGGCTATTTAAATTAATATTTGAATTAGTTTTATTTTAAATATATATTAAATTTAATTAATTGATGTTCATTTTGTATAAAAGGATTTCCTCATCATAAGAGGAAAAGAAAAAGGCCCGTTTAATTTTTGGTTAAGGGTACACTTATCGATTTCAGGAAATATAAGATAGAGTTTATATTTGAACTTGAATTTCTTCCCATTATAATCTTTAAATTTAAGCGGCTATTCATGAAGTTCAGGGTAGGCTCCTTTTTTGTAAAACCTGTGCTAGTTAAAAAACAAAAAAGATTTTAACGAACTGGCATTTGAGGCACAAAATGTCTCTTCACAAAGACTAAATTCCGGCTAGCCTTTTCACATTTACTGAGAGACCTCATTGAAGCAGTATATTGGGTATTTGACTTGCCAACAAACCAGATAACATACTAAGCTATTGACGCCATCGTCGTTCGGCACCGCAAATCATTGGTTCAGTAATGATCGAATAACCTCATTTGTAACCTCACCTTGAGAGAGCACAAGCCCATAACTCTCCTTCGCCACCTGACATATGCCGCCGGTACCGACTGCCCTGTACAAAGCAGATCTTTTTCATTCGACACCGCATTTACGTAACAAACATCATGGAAGCGCTTAAGGAAGCTCAACCCCTTTACAGATTGTCAAAGACTGCCGATAACCTCTTAGCTTAGGATACTTTAGGTGCCCAGAAGATTCTCATCGAGCATCAGAAGTTCGCAAAGCTATCTTGCCTCCTCAGGCTGCCTATTGCTAGAAGCAATTATTGACCAATCATCTATTTGTTTTAGAATTATATAAATATATTAAATTTTAATTAAATTATCAATTAATTTAAAAAATATTCTACTTGTGATTTTTAGGACCATTAATATTATAAATTTCTTTTTGTGAAGATTTAATGACAAACACCCTGTAAATAAATTCATTTAAAATTCAATAACTTCGATGCTCACAATCTCTCTAATGCCTAGGCAATAGAGGGAAAAAAAGACAAAATGTGATTCCCAGGCGACCCATTTTCTGGGGAGCTCTCACTTGCCTAGTGGATAAGACGTTGGACTTCTAGCGTCGAGGTGCTGGTTAAATTGCCATGCGAGATCGGCCAAAAATGCATGCGCAAGTTTTGCCTGACCACTGATTTTTGAATGTGCTATACTTACCCCTCTGGGCCGTAGAGGGAAGTTAGATTTCACTAGAATCAGTAGATACGCGTTGCCACTCACAACACCACTGTCTTTCCTCACTTGTCTTCACAATATGACAAACGCCACATTTAGAAGGGTTTCCTCTCCCCCAGTGATTAAAGTTCTTACCGAACGTTGTTGGCCTTAAACATCTAAATTCCTCCCAATACACCCCCCCCCCTCATTAAACAAACCCTCCGGCTTTTAGTGCGCTCGTGCTCACCTAATATTGTCATTCTAATCATCATTTTAGTTTCAATAATCAGTCTGGGGTCGTCATGGCGAAAAGACGGCTGGCATAACAAGACCTTCACTCTACCGTTCTAACTGTAGCGGATTCATTATTGTTTTACTGAGTGAGTGTCTGTTGTTTTTTTCTTGAAACTCGGATCAGTTATCTATTTCAAGTCTGTTTATTTGTTTGTTACAAATTGGTTTATTTAACTATGTCAAGTCTGTTCCGTTATTGATTTCAATTTGATTTCTTTGTCTATTACTATTCTCTTACAAAACTTATTTGTCTGTTTCAACTCTAATCCATTTTCTGTATCAATTAACTTCTCTTGATTGAAAGTCTGTTCGTTTCTTGAATTCAAGCCTGCGCATACATATGTATGTTGCAAATCAGTTTATTTTTTATACAAACCAATTCATTGTTTTGTTTTCTTTCTGTGCATTTGTGCGAATATATTATAAATCTTTTAACTCGGATGTGTTACTTTGTTACTTTATTGTGTGAAAAAGCGTATTGCAACGATTCAATTTGAATTGATACCGAGTAGTTGTGTGAGAAATAGTAGCAAGAAGCGTTCATTCGCCGGGTTCTTGTAAACTCTTGATTGAAAAGTCCCAATCCTCATTAAATTTAGTCAAGTGAATCGCAGGTCTAATGTGGCCCAATCCCCCCAAACAAATCTCTCCATTCTAACAAAAATTGTCTGTCATTTGAGGTACAGACGAGTACGTTTATATTTATCTATTGAGCTTAATTATACTACAACTATCAATGTGTAATTCTATATATAGATATTAATGTGTACAAAACTATATATTTGTCTATCCATATATATATCTGTGTGCATATTTTTTATGTTATTCAAATATTTACACTTTGTATATATATAAGAATCTGTGTGTAAGTTTGTTTCTGCACTCATTTCTAATTATTTATCTGAATCTAAGTTTGTGTCTATGTGTGTACATATTTATTGTCTTAAAGTTTTTATTACGGATCCACGGTACGAAAGAGAATTTTAGAGAGAAACCAACTTGATACTGATATGCAAGGTCCATCTACCTCTTAAAGAAAAATGTACCGCTTCTTGGTAGTTTAAAAGAAATTATTTTCTCCCCATCCACCCTTATTTTCCTTAAATATCGTGGTGAAATTTGATAAATTGGGATAAACAAGATTATATAAACACCAAATCCTTTTTACTTCGCATACTCATTAAATTTGGAACTTTTGCGGTCAATTCTTTGATTTTGGTGAATTAAATTTTAATATTTCACAAACTCTTCTTGCTTCCTAATTGTAAAAGATAAACTGGTTCTGCTTTTGTTTATCGAATTATGCAATGTCTCATTGTTAACATCGCTTGGCCTCTCCAATAGCGGATTCTCATCAAACTTTGCTCATACTTTCTCGTTTGAGTCTGCTATGCATTAATCAGTGACAGACTGATTCAGTCTTCTAACCTTAAATGACAGAAATTTCCACCTTTGATACCCTTATTAGGTGGATCGCTTATTTGGATACCTCTTTTCACTTTATTTTGCAGTTTTTTAATTAATTAACCTGAATATCGCCAATTATTGTTTCCATGTCACAATGAGTCGAATTAACTTAATTTATACCATTTAAATAACAATAATTAAAAGGCTACCTAATTGCAATGTTTATGTTTGATTTCTAAGAAATCTTAGGGGTTGCGTATAGAAAATACGATCCCTCTCTTCTTCCCTTCTATGCATGTCCTATTGTGCTTGTGTTATAGTCTTAATCACAAGGTCTCTGAGCAAACTAGCAACAATGTTTGACAACTCTGTGATAGAACGGTTTGAGGCCGCTTAATTTCAACCGTTATCACATGTTGTTTAGAAACACAAAGCTACCCACATGCATCTTTGCCTTGAAGCGAGGCGCGATTATCGCGCCACCTGAGTCAATATTTAACCAAGGAGGTTTATTCCTCCCCCGTTCGCCCCATGCGCCGATCACGCCAGATTGAGTTAGGCTTATGGGCAGATAAGGTATTGTTCTCAGGCGCGGCTGTGCATTCCCTTGAAGCCCCCACTCCATTGTCGCCTACGCCAAGGGGATGTCTCGACTATTTATAAGGAAACTTTACCACTAAGAGAAGATTCGAGATCCAGATTTTCTTCGCGAGACATCACTACGATCCAGTCTCACCTTGTGCACCAAGGGCCCTCTACCTCGAGATCCACCATCATTTTACAGGAGAAAACAATATCCCTTGAGTGCCAAGGTTCAAGCCTTCAAGACGCCAAGTCCACAAGGCTTCCCCTGTTGTTCAGAAAGAGAACAACGTTAGAACAGCCATTGTTCTTTGAGCCCGTTGACAAGAAACGGTTGTTACTCTTCACCCCTGTTGTTCAGAAAGAGAACAACATTAAAACAGCCATTTTTCTTTGAGCCCGTTGACAAGAAACGGTTCTCACCCTTCCCCCCCGTTGTTCAGAAAGAGAACAGCATTAGAACAGCCATTGTTCTTTGAGCCCGTTGACAAGAAACGGTTCTCACCCTTTCCCCCTGTTGTTCAGAAAGAGAACAAAATTAGAACAGCCATTGTTCTTTGAGCCCGTAGATAAGAGACGGTTCTCACCCCCCCTTTTGTTCAGAAGAGAACAACGTAGAACAGCGATTGTTCTTTAAGCCCATTCGCCAAGAAATGGTTCTCATTCTCAAGACGCCACGTCAGGATCATTTAATTCCCCCCTTCCCCCACTTCGGCTGGAACTCCCCAGAGGACCGAAGATTCCTTCACGTCGCCTTTCTCTGCACAACACGTGTAATAGCGTAAGCTGAACGTTACCTTTGAGTATTTAACCCTTTTGTCAACCCTATCCTGTGCTTTAAATGGTTTAGCAAACCATCCCATCCATTTAATTTTTATTTGTTTTACCTTTTTAAATTTCTTCCAAATCTTAATCCTCGGATTAGCTAGATTTCCCACGACCCTTTCCATTCTTCTGTATATGTCAATATTTTCCGTTTTGTGTGTTGTTGATAGTTTTTATTAATAAAACTCTATTTTATTAATGATAGCCATATTATTATTCTTGAGCTCAGTTCCACTCCTTAAGCATATTGAAGATAAATAATATCGGTCAACCCAGACACCACGCACTCTAAATATAAATGAACAGTTGCCTCAACGAATAGTCATTTATGGTATATCGTCGAGAGTCCATTCTACGACAAACTCAGTTGCCCTCTTTTGGTCAGGGATGATCAAGAATTTCTTAAAATCTTTGCACAAGTGCTACTCTATGTTTCTCCCCATATGTATATGCTGGATAAAGTTCATAAATAACTCATAACTACAAAGATGTATGTATGTGACTTGCAGGACGGAGAGAACGCCACTCGAAGCTTATTGGCTTTTAAAAAAAACTCATTTTCCCTGACCTCTATGATAAGATCTTTTTAAATGAATACAGTGCTTGGAAGTGCCTTTTCTTAATCCTCTAACTATATTTGAGATTTAAGGAGGGTAGAATAGTGAAGGAAGTGGTGAAGTTAGGGTATTAGAATTGTAATGTTGAGGCAGGTCTCTTCTAAGATTACTCTATCTTTTTTATTCATGGAAGTCGAAATAAGTAGCCGCCTTTTGTGATGTGCAATTGAGACCAGTTTGGCAGTAGTTTTTACCTCACAAAAAGTTGAGGGCTTGTTCTTGTTGTTTAACTTTCAGATTTAACATCTGTTAACAAAATTTACTATTTTTTTTTGGAAACTAACCGTGTACAAATGTGGCCATAATCAACGAACCTCACACTACAATTATGGTGATTATGAAAAACTAGCCGTATATTATGTGTCACAAATTCATAACATTGATTATATGTTATCGAAATCAAAACTATCTAGCGATCAAACATGTATATTTTCCGAGGCTACTTTCCAACTAAACGATAGGCATTAGAATTAAAGCCTTCTTGCACCGTTTCATCGATACTTTTTGGTATAAGCCCTTCTTTAGTATAATTTCCTCGTTCGGTATTTTATTTCCACATTTGTGGCCCCTGATATTAATGACAAAGACGATATATTTATTGCCGGTGAAAATTAGAATTATGACTATTTGCTTTCTGTAAGCAACTGAACTTATCGGTACATTTTCCAGATGACCACCATTCTGATTAAAATAATATTATAAGATTTTATAACTTAAATTAAAAATAGCTTATGTTCTTTGCCAATATGCAAACAATTATGAGTATTGCTCCTCTATAAAAGACAACAGAAACAGCAATAGATGGAACGATTAGAAGAGTAGATACAAGTCGTAATAAGTTAACTTAATTTCAGATAGAAAAATGATCTTGACGAAACGAACAAATAAAGACAGATATATCCTCTAATAAATCCTATCTTAGATGAATACTTAGATAACTTTGTGTCATCAAAGAAGATAAGCTACAATAAAACAATTATTATTTTGATAATTATATCTGTAAGGAGGCAACAAGCAGCAACCAATTGGATGGGGTTAGGAGATCTTATGTAAAAATATTTGCTCAAGCTATCTCTTTACCTCTCAGACATACCGAGGCAAGAGATAGACTGGTAATGAAGAATTAGAACTTAACTTTGTAAAATGTCCTGCAACATTTTTGCAATTGAAGTATCTATATGGATAGAAGGCCAAAACTAAATGTTCCTTAATTCTAGTAACAAAAAATGCACCACATGGCAATTACATGGGAACCGTAGAAAAGGGATTTCTTATGTAAGTTATATAATCAATCAGCGAGAGAAAATTGAGTCCTTTTTACCCAAGAAGGTGTAAAGAAGCAAAACAGGGGATTCATGAGAAGTTTTCAATCATTCACTATAAAGTTACGCAATAGAAAGTTAATGTAGTTTTTCCCGTTAACTCCTATTTTTACGCATTAAACCACCAATAATTGTGTTTTTAGATGGAGCAGAGGTTAAAAAACGGAAGTCAGAGTAGTTTCCTTTTGCCATCCAAATAAAACCTCATTTCATGATTTCATGGTAAAAATGTGAAAGAAAAAATATAAATTTATGTCCAAATTAAAAATAGAATTTTCTCCAATAAATTCTAGGTAAAAAATGATTTTAAATACTGAGTGATATATTGAGGAAATATTAATAATTTTACTCCATCATTTTTAGGCTCCATTGGATGGCAACGAAATAAGAATAAGAAAGGTGAATGATTCAATTTATTTATAAATTTAAGTCTCCGATAACGAGACTATAACAATATTAGTAGTAGTATTTTTTTATTATTTATCGGTAGTGTAGGAAGGTAACTTAAATATTATTAGGATGTTTAAATACAGAATATATTAATTTCATTTTTTTCAGATCATTGCTGCTATTTTGGCAACATATGTTCCATTTATTGGTGCAATCAAGCATTGCAATAACATGAGTTCTTGCTCAATATTATTATTATTATCAGTGCACCCTCTCATTGAAATTGACGATAGTTTTCTAAACTATGATTGAAATGAAAAGAATTACCTACGTAAAATAACAACCCTCAATTTTTTTATTTCATTAAGAAAAATATCTTCAAAATATTAAAAATGGAAGCGAGTAGATTCTTATTGAGACGAATTCTTCTAGCCCAGATTTATAAACTTATATAAAAACGGATAGAAGACGTTCTGGTGAAATGACAGGAAATTTAGAATATAAGACAGACGTGTCTTAAATTATATTGAAGACATGCTGAATCAGCGGTACTCTTCCTTAAAGACCTTGGTTCTGTGTCCTATGGAATATCCGAGTCTAGCAATGGGCTTTTGGTCTACAAAAATTAAAAAGATTTCCAGTACATATCTCCTAATAATATACTCTTAGTCTAATTTTTTATCTATGCGTATTTTCTAGATTCAAAAACAAAAAAAAAAACCTTTTATAGGATTTCCTTGGAAATACTGTCTTTTATGGACCAGTATCTATTCCCTCGGGTTAATGATAAAATGCAAAATCTATTTTAGAAAGAACTTGATTAAACATTAAAAAATACGAAAAACACCAAAAACAGCTATGAATAAAATTTAATAAATTTTCTCAATTTGATGGAAACATGATAAGAGATTAAATAAATTTGGGAGCTTGTTAGGGATTTACATTACAGACGGAAATCGTGGAAATCTGTTCACTTCTAACCTTATTTAATTTTTATATATTTTTTGTGGGAGTTTTCCCCAAATTGCATGAATTTAACTCTTTGTTTTTGTTTTTAGCCCTAAACTAAATGATAAAAACAAAATTTGCTTAATTTATAAAATATTTCATCTTCCAAGCCAGATAAACAAAGTTTCAAACAAGCAGTAATGTTTTCTATTGTATTGCAATATTAGGATGTGGAAAATAACACTTACAGGCGTGGAACAAAGATTTTGTTGGATAGTATATAATTAAAGGAATAATTATATCAATGGTGGTAATAGGTTTGTTTGTTTTCTAACACATATCAAGGCCGCTATACCAACAGTATCAAATGATGTCTACCTTTTGAATGCGTCAGATGATTTTTTGTTCTGCAAATCAAATACGCGGAATTTGTTTTTTCATCTGGCATTTTAGGTCTTTACTTGATATATTAAGTTTCTGGGCAAAGAAGCATTAGGGGGCGGAAGTGGATGAAGTATGGGCAAAATTTCTAAAGTCGATCCAAACTTGCAAGGAAACTTGTTACAACTCTATGTCCTGGAATTTCGTGTCTCTATCACCATAACACTAGGTTAAAGGATCCGCAATAATGAAAATTCAAACTTAGATATCCACCGATGTCTTCGTAAATTACTCTTTAACAGATGAGTAAATCAGAGAGAGGTGATGCGGTTGTCAATTTTTGCTATATAATAACCGCACCACTTGTCTCTGATTTAACCATATATAAAAAGTATTTAGCGAAGACAATGCTAGGAATAAATAGAAATGATTCCATTTTCGGTGATCGCAAAAGATATAATATGTAAGAACAAATTGATTCACATACATTTTCGAGGGTGGTTAGAAAGATACTTTGAATATATGTACCTTAGTTGGCGAGGACGATCATCGTCCCTTTGGAAGGTTTAAGCAGTGTCAGTTATCATTTTATTATATATACTAATTGCACCAGTCAAATGAAACTTAAACAAAAATAATGCTGCCCTTCATTAAAAAATAGCTGCAACTTCTTAAAAAATTAAATTGTTGTTCACTCTAAATTTATTGAATTATCATCATTTCTGAAGAAGAATCGCTTTTATAAATTTAAACATGAGAATGCGTTTCATCAAATTTATGAAACATTAGAAGGCACTTCATTAAATCAATAGAACACTATAAGGGGCATACTTCATGATTATGCGGTATATTATAGTGCGCTTAATTAAATATAAAATTTTATGTCATGTGAATAAATCAGATATTTTTGTAATTATGAAGTATATGGCTATGGAAATTCAGTTATCGCTTCCCGTAGGCTAGAAACTGCAGATAATACGGCATACTCTGAGCACCTTTCTACCACGAAAGATTATTGGTTTTTGGTTTCTTGAATAAATGCCATTTATCGAAGTAATATTGTATACGATCAAAGAGATTCTGAATAAATATTCGGAATATAGCAAAGTCATCAAGGTTAAGCCTTGAACCAATTTCCTTTTGGTTAATGATTTAATTCAATTTTCCTTAATTCGTAAAACCTGGATTTAGGGAAAATCGAGGTTTATTTTATTAAGATATTTGTTTTCTATATAAGGATTCCTTAGATGCTATATATTTGTGTCTAATATTAATCTATATATTTACATCAACGCTTCCTACTCTATTTCATTAATTTCTACTTTAGTTTGAATTACTTTTCAATATTTTTTGCATTCATAAACCCTGCATCGGAGCTAAATACAACTCATGGTTATTCTCTGACCTTTTTAATAAAGAAAAGAAAATGTTTACCAATAATTAGTTTAGTAAGAAAATATGAATATTTTTCTTAAATATATGAGTAGATTTTTATATCATATTTATTGTATTTAAACTAGTAAAGGCGGTAACAAGACGTTCATTAATATTTGGTGAGGCTGGAGGAGCTGGTATAAGGTTTAGTTTCATAACCTAAACAATATGAAAAGAAAATATAAATACATTGGGTGCTCTGGAACATGAGGGTGGGAATTTCTCTCTAACTTGCCAGGCGTCCAAAAGACTGAAGTATTACATAAATTGAGAAGAGAGATGATTTCATGACAGTTTCAGTAGTTTCTTAAGATTTTGGTCATCAATTTCTTTCAGGGTACACTAGTACGTGGTCGGTGTAAATTAATTTTCAGGTTTGAACACCCATGTTCAAGCCATTTATCAATCGAAAGAACAAGAGGTCTCGCCCTGAATTCTCCACTGAGCATGTTAACTGAACGGATGACCAATGGAGCCAACTTACCTGAAGAATCTAAACTCAATTTATTCTGATCCAAAGCAGGTGGGTTTTGTGACAAGGAAGGCAAAAAAGCCTTTTACATCTCAACTCCAGATACATAATCCTTTTTTATAGAGAAAGAACAATTGCATTACTAGGTAAGTGAAAAGTACGCTAGTTTCTCTCAAAAATGTCCCAATTTCGCAACGGACCTGATCAACTTATAAATGCAGAGTATCTAATATTGCTTAAGATACATTCTATTTTACGAAACAAATTTCCCCAACTTTTTAAATGTTTTAAGCGCGATTTTAAATTTAAAAAACAGAGTGATTTAGGACGAAACAATGGATGGATCCTTCGAATAAGCTTAAGATCAGATCATATCCATATTTATATAATTATAAGATACTTCTAATTCTTTATATTAAGTATTATTATCTAAATATATAGAGCTGTGGTTTCCGTACGTAAATTGTTTGCTTCTCCATAACCCACAAACAATTAAATCTAGGCTGAATTCTTTTACAGATTCGGAATTAGGACGTCAATGTTAAGGAGCTGTATCTGTTTATTGTTTAAAAGTAACAATTAAAAAATTTCGAAATCTTGCCCTTTCAAGTTTCATTTGGAGCATTAATGGCAGGTATGAGTTGCAATTAAAACACCAACATTTCTCCTAAAACAATTAAGGCGTAATGAACAATTTTGGGACTGCAATGTTTAAAAAACGCCATAATTCATATTATCAGCATGCCCATGACACAAATGGTTTAGATATTTATTAAAAAATTGCTCCAATTTGATTGAAGCGTGCTGTAAAGTTTGTGGTTCGCACCAGCCTGGTCATGGTTGCAAGCGCCTGCCCGCCTAACCACTTAATAAACAATGAACAAGAAACGTGATTTATCCACAAGTCCTAGCAACTAAGAGTTGCTAGTCTATCATTATACACTACTCAAAAGTAAAAATAAGCCTCATATTCTTATTCATCTCTTCTCTAATTTCCCAATTTAACTCCATCCTAGAATTTACTTTGTTTTAGATAGTTTATTATGGCAAGGCAATGCCAAGTACCTTTTCTGGTGAAACTATATAAATCGCCTGATTCAACGATATCTAGAAAGAGTATATAGCAGAAAAATATCAAAACGCCTATATTTCGATCACAAATTTTTCCAGAGAAAATTAATCTAAAATTAGTGCACGATAACTTATAGATATAAATTATGTATGGGTAGAAGTTATGCAAATTTGGATGAATAAAACGAAAATGATCATGAAATGAGAAATTTACTAGAAAAATTGAAATGTGTCAAAATTATCAGAGAGAAAAAAATACATATCTTTTGGAATATAACGATTAAATTATCTATGAAAAACATTTCTAAAAGTTATAAGTAATAAGTATTTAGTATGGAGGCTTTATTTACGATCAAACTTATATCTCTCCTGCAGCAGGAATGAATGTCATCTGTTGCAGGGGTATATTGGTCCATTAATCTTTATAAATTTAACAGACTTCTTGAACTGTTTTCGGATTCCTCGATTTTGACCTCCCTGATTGTCATCTAAACATTTCCACTGAGATTCATGTCCAGAATTTGCGCAAGCCAGTTCATAACCGTGATATGGTCGTCGTGCAAGAAAATCTTCACCGACTTGGTCGTGTGGCATAAGACGTTAGTGCGCATGAAAATTGCTGGTTAGGCTTCGGAAACTTGCAAATGGACCAAACCGCGTCTTGTAGTTCTGTTTTAAAAGTCTATTATAAAAAAAAAATAAAAAGAAAGAAGTTATTTTTACCCATTGATCCAGACCTTTAGCCCAATGATAATATATACACAGATTTCTTAGAATATTTATCACTTGGTATTTAATGATAATGAACATAAAACTTCATCTCATGGTTCAAAGTTTTTACCCTAAGATGGCAATTTGTGTAACGAAACAATAAAAAAACCCAACTTTTGTTTCACTTATTACTCTTTGTCTTTCTATGACTTTGTGTCTTCTTCTGTTTCATTTTATAAAACAATCTACATATTTGTATTAGACATCCCATTAATTTTTTTAAGGATACAGTAATAAAATTTTAAACTCAATATTTTAGCTAGAAAACCAAGAGACAACTAGAAATAACTAATTTAACATTGTGAGAGAAATTATTTTTTTAGCCTATCTTAATTTACCTATCCAAGACCTCGGGACAGGTGAAGGAAGCTAGAATCTAGATGATCTTTAGTTGTTTGCTCTTATATGTGCTTAAATACAAGTTGTGGATATATGTCTACCTAGGATTTCTTAATGTGGCAAAATTATTTTAATCTATTGCCAAGACGTATATTCATTCGTAAAGAGCATGCAATTATAGTGTCATTATGCCAAAATTTACCATTATACTGGGTGTTCCAGAAAAAAGTTAACCGTAATTTAGTATAACCCCAAAACTATTAAATATTTTGAGGTTCTGCAAAATGCGTTTTATTTACCAACTATTTATCTGTCGATTCTGGAAATTTCATTAAATTCGCTTTTATGATGCTGATACAATAATGGGTTTAGTGGAGGCTATCAAAAATATGTTTCCGCAAGGAAGTAAAATAATGAAACGAAGCCTACTAAGGCTAGGCCACCGTGCACTTTCAAGAGAAGCGTAGGTAGCCTAGCTAGCGTAGGTCACTGTGCGATTCTTCAAGCAAAGCCTAGGCCATTTTACAGAGGTTTTTGACTACGCTGTGGTATGGTCTCTTCATTATTGCTTACTAAGCCAATCAAAGCGTTTCTGTGTAAAGGTTTTCTTCCAAAAAACCTTTTTAATCATGAATTAACAAAAGATCAACGCGTATTTGTAGTCACAAACTTTATTTAGACTGGCAGGATTAAACAAGCAAAAGATTCATTTGAACAAAATTTTCTAGGTAGGAACCCACCAAGCAAGCCCACAATTTGAAAAAATGTTCGCAACCACCAACATGAAGGAACATGTTTAAATCTAAGTAAAGATCGTTCGGGTCATATGAGAACCATAAGAACAACAGTAAATATCGAAATGTTCAGATGACCCTTCTTCAAAATCCACATGTATCAGTCAATGTCATTATTTATCCGCATTATTAAACATGACTTAAAACGGCATCCCTATAAGTTTCATGCAAGACACCAGCTTCTTGAAACTGATTTTCCTCGTCGTAGACAATTTGTCGAATGGCTTTTCCATAAACCTGCTCGTTTCTTGGAAAACATCGTGATTGGTGACAAGGCAGCTTTTTTTATGAAAGGAAAGGTAAATAGCCATAACATTCGGCAATATGCGCCACTGAACCACTCCTAGCATTCAACTTTGACACGTATTTGTCAGCAGAAAGTGTCTCTGTGGATCGGAATATGTGGGAATAGCAATCTTGTCGGCCCATTGTTTTACGAGAATAACTTGAATGGTGCTGCTTACCTGAGCATGATCAACGAAAGGATCTTCCCCAAACTCCGCCAGATTTACGGCAATCAATTCAATAGACTTTGGTGGATTCAGGACGGCGCACAAGCTCATAGACAGCTTGTTGTAAGAACAAAACTAAGAGAAACGTTTGACAACCGCATTGTTGCGCTAAATCATGCAATTGAATGGCCCCCAAGATCCCCTGACTTAACACCGTGTGATTATTTCTTATAGGGATATCTTATGCCCTAGAAGGCAGTGGCCAGATGAGATAATAGAAAAAAAATCTAAAGAATAAAGTGTATTCTACTCCACCACAAAGCATCAACCAGTTAAGAGATAGTATCACACGTGAAGTCAATAGACTTAAGGAAAATCACAAGTTAATCAAAAAAGTTGTTCAATCAATGCGATCAAAGGTGCAACTGTGCTTAAAAAGAAATGGAGGACATGTGGAAGGAAACGGTGCTTGGAAAAGTAAAAAATAAATTTTTATTACCCATATGAAGAGGTGTTTTTGTTAAAAATGGAAAAAAAATATATTTGTTGATTTTAAACTTCGAAGTTTCATTATTTTACTTCCTTGCGCAAACATATTTTGATAGCCTCCACTACACCAATTATTGTATCAATATTGTAAAAGGGAATTTAATGAAATTCATAGAATCAACAGATAAATAGTTGTTAAATTTGTTTTGTTTTGCAAGACTCAAAAATCTTTAATGAGTTTTGAGTTATACTAATTCAAAGTACGGTTAGCCTTTTGGGGGGACACCTTGTATAACGCCTAATAACATAAGATATACAGGCGCATAGCATATTATATATTGTTATATTTAAGGGGTAAAAACTGAATGCATAGCTTCTCCTGAGTTATAAAACATATGAACTTACTTACCACAGAAAGATGAATGAATAGATGAGTTTATCTATTTATCCTTAGAAAAAATTTCTTAGCTATTTTATTATTAAATTGCGTTTACGAAAACGAGGAGAGTTTTCTTTATTTCTTCCAGGCAGTTTCGTCTTTTATTCCTGTATTTTCAGTTAAGGCACTCATGACTTTCATGTGTTTTATGGGACTCACATGCGATTTAGTAGTACCTGAAAGGAATATTACAACTAGAGGCGTCTTACCCCTGGATCTTTTATTGGTAGCTTATAAGTCTTCTAGGGACTCTTACTAGAGATTTAAGCATTTCTTTTAAAATTATTTAAGAAATTGCTTTAAGAACTCAAAGGCACGTGTTGTTCTACTAGGTTACACCAGGTTGTCATAGTCAACATCTTCGAGGGAGTGGTGGTGGAGGTGATGATATTATTGCGAGTTCCACATTATTTCATGGATTCTCAAGTCTCATCATCTTTATCACCACCTTTGAAGGGGAATTGGCATACATCACCCTCAAATAAACAAGCTTCTTTTTTATCTTATTTTTGCCTTATTAAGAACTAAGCACTTAAAACAATTTAAAAAGGCAAAAGTGCAAAAAGTCCTTGAATTTGTAACTTGATCCCACAAAGAAAAGAAATTAAATGCAAAAGTGCTAAAAATGAGTTAATGCTAAAAAAAATCTTTTAAAAGAAAAGAAATGCAAAAAGATAAATATTAAAATAGAATGGGAAAATAAAAAAAAAATCAGTTCAAAATATGTTAATAATACCCTAAAATTACGGGACACCAAAGCTGACCTAAGAAATGAAGTAATGACAAGAGTCCCCAAAATAACGAAAAATAACTTACAATTTATTGTATTTTTATACCTTTTCAGTTGCTCTATGTGCAAGATGAACCACATAAACAGAAATGGAAGAAATATATAGGGAAAATAAATTGAAATCAAGTAGAAATCAATTTGAAGCATTTGAGAACTCAATAACTCCCAGGAACCCCCCCATTGTAAACAGCGCAAGAATTTCTATGAAAAAATAAAAAGCCTCCGTTCCAGGTAATATGAGTCATCCATTTACGGTTATCAATAACTCGAACTTGAAATACTTCGTAGGAGGTAGGAATACCATCAATCTACATACATGGTATTAGCATATTTGAATACCGAAATGAGACAAACAGAAGTTTGTTCGGCCAAAATGAAACTTCCCATTGGGAAAAAGAGAAAAACCTTGAAACAGAATTCCGGCAACGACGCAATAACAAATCATGTATTTGAGAATCAATCGAAATTGATGGGTTGAAGTGAGTAGAAGCTTCCTGGTTTAACTCTCGTGAGGAGGTAAAGGGTGCAAATTAAAAAAAGCGGAGGTATGGAAATAATGGCAGAGGGATGTAACAGCAGAGACCCGTTCGACCTATCCGTGTGTCCGAGAGGACATTAAATCCATAGATACACGAAACCAACAAATTTCTATAAACATACCTCTCTATATAACACTTGAATATACCTAACTTATATAACATCGCAAGTAAATCAGGTCCTTAATTAATCTCTATAATAGATCCAGTCAATCCTGAAAGAAGGCATTACACCTATTGTGAAAACAGATTTCTCTAATATTTTCTTCAGAAATGGCTAAAAATATCTAAACATGAATACAACTTTAGGTAGTAGAACTAACTATGGAAGAAAGAAGGCCTTGATCACAAGGATACGGAAACCTTATAGGGAAAAGGCCCAATACCTTCCTCGAAGTAACAGTTTTCTCAAAGATTTCATATAATGGAAAACGGCTCTTAACTACTCAAATAATAATAAATTAGCAATTCGTAAAACTTATAAATCTGTATATTTGATCTCCTCGCGAGTCAGACCTTGTTTCAATCTCACTTTTGCACTTCTAATTGCCCTTTTGTAAGTATCAGATGGGCTTTCACAAGTTACCTCAATAGCGATATATCACGACGAGTATTTGAGCAAAATTCGGATATATATTGATGAAAAAAGGTTTCAAGTTTAATAAAATAAAAAAATGAACGACCTATAATACAAAATAATTTTATAAAATAATAAAATATGAAACCAACTCCTGGAAAGCAATATCAATAAAAACGTAAATTTTAAAATCCTTTGAGACTATCCAATTGTGCATTAACTAAAGCTCTAATATTTTACTTAGAGGTGCTGTTATTTCCAACTCTTAACTACCACCTTCGAACAGTACATATAAGGGAAACTATGGAGTAACACCAACATTTATTCTTTAGAATAAAGTCCATCATTCACTGCCATCTTCCTCCAGAGATCAGCCAGAAACCAAATCTGTCCAAGATAGCAGGATGATGGTCGGCTCGAAGATGGTCGATGGTCAAGGGTAAAATCCCAGAAGTCGAAACGTCTGTACCACATTAGACCTTCGCATGATTGACTGTGTCTTCTCAGTCAGTATCGCAACTTTCCTTCACAGCAACTCTTATGAAATTTTCGCTTGTAACAGAAGCGAATCAAAACACATTTCTATCAGTTGAGGTTTACACACACACACACACACACACATATATATATATATATATATATATATATATATATATATATATATAACATGCGCAAGAGCAACAAACAACAGCAGCGTATAGAGGCTGTTAATCGAAAGAGTAAGGTTAGTCTAACCTACTGTAATTGAGTGATTAAGACTAACCTAACCTACTGTAGTCGAATGAGTAAGGCTAACCTAACCTACGGTAGTCGAATGAGTAAGGCTAACCTAAATTGATGTAGTGGAATGAGTAAGGCTGACCTAACCTAATTTTATTGTTGTTTTCCTTCCGCTTTCTAAGTGAGTCAGGACTTTCTGGCAAACCATATATATTGGTAAAGTAAAAAAGGTTGATAACTGAGTTCATGTGTAATACACTTATCGAGTGTCTTCACTTTATTAATTGCCTTGGGTTGATTTGTCTGGAACAGCATCATCAGTTGATCAATTTCAATTGAAAATAAAAAAATATTTGTATTTCAGTATGGTTATCAATTTAGGGGAGCTACTATAATCTAAACCATTATGAAGTTCATTAGGAAATAGCGATCCTCATAATGACTTAATGTGAAAGAGGGCATGAAATCAACGTACTTTGTAGATAAAAATACGTTGAGTATTAAACGAGATTGCATTGAATAAACAGTTGCTCGCCAAAGGGTATCGTAGGAAGCAATATCTCTTTCGGGGAATTTTTCGAAGTGAATTTACTTCTCGAAGCCCATTTCCACAAATTGGCGGTAATTTAGAAGCAAAGGCGAGATATGGAAAGAATATATCTCTTATTTTCCGCATCAAGCCGAAGAATGAGCTGATATTGAGAAATGCGACAAATTGAAAAAGATTCAATGTTGAGAAACGAAATTTAACCCAACAGGAATTTTTCCCTTCTTTATTTATTTCTTTCTTTTTGTTAAAGAAGGAGAGAATAAGAAAGGTATGATTTGTATTTCGTTTTCTGCTTAAATATACCGTGCCGAAATATTCGTTCATTGCTTCGAGAGAAGGGAAACAAATGGCGAGGAAAACATCAGAACTAAAAGGGACGGTGAGTGCTTGCATCTTAACGGAATTGTATGTTCTGTCTCCTCAGGAACGTCACTGTTGTTTTTTTTAAAAGTGTAATAAGAATATTAATAGAAGGAATATATTTCCCTAAGTCAATCGCAAACATATATTTAACTGCTGAAAACATCGCTGTCGTAAATGAGAGTGTACGGGAAAATCCGAGAGAGTCAATTTCTAGTCGTTCACAGGAACTTGGCCTTTCTGTGACTTTAGTTTGGCGAATTATGCGTAGAGATTTGGGTCTGCACTGCACCCGTACAACATCCAAGTTACACTGGAACTTAAGGTAAACGACCATAGACAAAGCCGTGTGTTCGTTGATTGGGCTCTAGATCAGTTGAAAATTGCCCAAAATTTCCCCCAAAAAATCATCTTCAGCGACGAGGCCCATTTTTGGATGAATGGATTTATGAACAAGCAAAATTGTTGGATTTGGGACGAAAACAATTGACATGATATACACCAGCACCAATTGCATCCCAACAAAGTCACTGTTTGGTGCGGATTTTCGTCTAACGGAATCATCGGTCCGTATTCTTTTGAGAACGAAGATAGGATTGCTATAACCATCAACTTCGAGACCTAAAGATCGATGATAAGCAACTTCTTGTAGCATCAACTGGATTATATGCCTGATATGGATACTGAAGACATGTGGTTCCAACAGAACGGCGCTACGTGCCACACTGCACTCTCCCCGATATAAATGTTGAACCAGCAATTTCAGGGCAGGGTCATCTCGCGCGGCGGCGACGTCATTAGACTATTAGAGTGCTTTCTTTGGAGCTACCTTAAATCGCAGGTCTAGGCAAATAATCCGCAAACAGTTGATGTCCTCAAAGTCAACATAACGAACACCATCCAGCAAATTCAGCCAGATTCATGCGACAAAGTCATCGAAAATTGGACCTCCCGAATACGTTTCACCAAGTGAAGCCATGGCGGACGTTGAACGACGTCATATTGCACACTTAATGCCGTAAAATGTACTTTAAAATTTAAAATAAATTGAGTGTATGTATCACACACAATTTGATTTATTTACATTTAAAAATTGAGCGACCTTATTGGAAGACCCTTTATATATATATATATATATATATATGTTCAGACGTGAACAAAGACTACAAACTGACCTTTTCTTTAAATTTGCTATACATAAGTCTGCAGTAAAATATACTTTATACTCTTTTAATTTTATGTATTATATATTCTTTGAATAAAAAAATATTGAAATGTAGAAAAGTGTATATCTACCTTAATACTGTAGAAACAACTCTAGCTTTAATTAATGTAGAAATGATATTTCGCCTTGCATTTGTTGTTATTCAAGAATTTTTGACATTCTTACCTTGTGTGCAAAGATCCCCAACCTGTATGAATATAAAATCTTTTATACTATCAATGCACAGTTTTAACTACATTAAAAAGCCTCCTCATCACACTTAAACTTTGACTTGTTTTAAAAACTAGTCATTTTACTCTTATGTGTGCTATCTAAGTAAGTCTACGTTTTATGTATTTTCGAGAAACAGGTGAGCAATCCTTTTATTTCTGAATTAACGTCAGTTACACCAATGTGGAAATCCGGGAACTATACCCGTTTTCGATCATCTCTCACCTCTGTAAATGGCTACACTCATTTTCCAATCAAAATTAATTACTTTTCTATCGTGCCATACTTTCAAAATTTCAACATTGACGACAAACTAGACTTTGGTTACTATCCTTAAACCATGACTATCGAACGAACACCCTGAAGCAGAATGTGTGGCTTTTCTTTGGGCAATGTAGGGTTTTCCTTCACTTTTTGGGGGCGAAACAATAGTTAGGTCACTCTCTCCGACTTTTGCGAACGAGAACTTGCCTTAGGTACCAATTGGCTAGCAAGCAATTGATTATCTAATTTTTATGTGAAATTCATCATCCAATCAGAAGTATTTTCAAATTGGCAAATGAAAAATTACCTAACTAACAACTTTGCTGGATAGTTTATGTAAACTGGAAAGGGGTAAAGTTAGGTGAACTGAGAGTTTGTAGAAGCAAGGCAACCATAGTTAGACTTTTACGAATCTCTTCTCTCGTAAAGTAGCCTTATAGAAACAGAATTGCGAAGTCGTTTCAGCATTTTTGTATTTGGAAATGAGAATCTTTTTACCCTTTATGATAACAGGAATTTGCAGTGTCGCAATTCATGACACACCCAAAAATATTTCTACGCCGCAGAAAAATACGATTAGCGAGAGATGAAAATATTTGCTAGGCATTATATCGTACCAAAGTGGAGCTGAATAGACATCTACCAGAGGGTGTGTCTGAAAAATAGGTCGGTTTTGATTTCATTAATTAAACTTTCGGACATTTTTATACAACGGCGGAACTTCGGCAGGTACATATGCAAACAAAGATGAGCAAAAGATGGCATGGATTTTCCAAGCTATATCAAAGTTTTCAGAGCTAGAAATTTAAAGCAATCAGATAACCTTAAGACCCCAAGCAAAATATCATGTGGCTCAAAATGTGTGTCAGTTACAGATTGCGCTACTCCCACTTTTACCGAGTCTCAATCTCAGTATTTTCTAAGAAGCATCAACCAACGAGTCCAAGAATTTGTCAGGAGGCCTGTAGAGTATGTCAAATGGTGAAGTTAAGGAAAGTTAAAATGATGCCATGATAAATTCCAGTTTCATTATTTTCTAAACTACAAAGCTTAAAATATTGAGTGCGTGAGTTGTGAGGATGATTATAGGACCGTAGCGAGTAGTAAACAAATGATGTTAGTGGGGAGAGAAAGATCGAAATTTCCCTTAAATTTATGAATTGGATCTTATTTGTTTTAGGGGGATCAACTTCTATAGCTATCCTCAAAGCAATTCTTGCTTAAAATTTCTAGAGAGCATCAAACTGACGTCCAGTCTTCTTGATTCCATCTTTTCGAACACGATTTACTAAACTGGGACAAAATTTGCACCAAATGGCAATCCCGCGAATTTTTCTTTTTCTTATCGTTAATTTGCAATTTTATTTAATATTTTTTTATTGATTTTGCACCCTAAAATCTTGTTATTTTTTTTCTTTAGAGAAGTAACTTTCAAGGGCAGCTACGTCTTAAAATGATTTCAAAATTGAGTTTGTTGCCCAGTTAATGGTAAAGAGATCAAGAAGAGAGGAATGTTTCCGTATACTGGTAGCCCAAACAAGCAAGGTCTCCTCTTTTAGAGTCTTACAGTTAGTTGTTGTTATTGGATTATCTTCGATTCGATACAGTCACTGGCATGGCATGGATGAAGAGCGTCCCCAAGTCGCACCCGATGCATTGTGAAAGTGGGTGCTCATTGCGATACAAACCACAAACTTCCATAAAAATAATGTATCAATCAGAGTAATTTATTGGTGCTTTCGCACATCTCTGCCAAAATCCAAAATACCTTGTTTGAATACAAATTTTCAAGACAATTTTGTCAGATTCTTTATTTTGAAAGAATTTGTTCACAAAATTTTATCAATTAAACGTTTAAAGAGAAATCAAAGGGATGATGTAAGACCTTATTTTCCAAATAGCTCAATTTTTTGTCGTCGCCATTGATAAATAAGGACGTGGAATATTATAAATAAGAATAGAACCCATTCTATTAATTATAATCGCCGAACGATTCGTGCATATATTATACTGTATATCCTCCAACACCTGTCGAAATCTATTGCTTTAAATCCTTTCTTGCTGAACCCACAATTTATTATGAATAAAACAAGCTATATCCGACCTGATGGTTCAAAATTCTTGTCACCTCTTGCAAATATAGTTTTAATTTTCTATTTTCAAATATTGTGTCGTGGTCTACCTGTGAAGACTCGCTCGGCACAAGGGCGCATACACAAGCACTGGCAGATAGCTGATGCTAGGCCACCTGCGATATGCTTTGGGGCAAGTAAGGAGTGGTGGACCTCACCGCCTCCTTGATTTTTATACAGAGTTCGATTTACGTTGACCGGGATTTATCTAATGGCTTGTCAAGTTGCAGTTCAAAGGATATATAAACAATAAGACCCCCAAATCTAATTTTAATATATATATATAATAAATGGGGCAATATATATATATATATATATATATATATATATATATATATATATATATATATATATAAAGAAAGAACAAATTACTCGATAAAGATAGTTAATTTAATAGTAACAATTTATAAAATGACAGAGGTAAGTGGGATGGCCCAAATTAACGTTAACTAGAACAAGAGATATTAATTAAGATTGAGTGGAAAGTCAATTCAAAAGTGGATGTGAGGGACGATTGACAGGATAAAATCAGAGGATTACAATACAAGATCGCTTTATCTTGAAGCGTTGTGGTGATCTGAGGTGCGGGGGATGGGGCGAGACCAACGGCACAGTTCTTCAAGAAGATACTTTGGCGAGTCCTAAACTGGAGGACTCGTAGATGGTGGGTTTGAGTACTTTTTGTTTAAGAACGAGATTTTTTTCTTTTCTGCCCTAGAGAGATTGAATCTCAAAGACGAGACGGTTTTGCAGATCGACAAGGAGTCTCATACATGAAAGAACGGGAGTCTGGAAGGGAGTTCGAGATGAGGGGGCCGCACAGTTCTTCGGGAAGAAGTTGGCTTGATAGCTTTCCTCTGAACAGGGAAAAAAGCTTCACGAATGGAGATCTGCTGATGAGATCCTAACGACGAGGTACGACTCAAACAGGGGTTGCGGGACTTCGCAGGGGAACAGAAAAAACGGTCTGAACGGAGGAATTAGCAGACTCTAAATCTTATCGAGGAATGGTTGACTCAGGGTTAAATAGCCAGGTGGCTGGTCCGATAGATAGCCCTAGGGCATGGTCGCCCCTAGCGGATTCTCGACGTCAGTCTATGTAAACTTACTTCAAAATAACGATTCGGATCAGACAGCGAAGTTTATCTCATGATATAGGGGTAGGGTTAGTACGGTTGCGCTCGTAAGGGAATAGACATTCTCTGGAAGCATAAGGGTGACAGCTCGGCATTATCGCGGTAGAGGGGAGGGGAGGAGCGAGGAGCGTCTGAATGAAGGCAAATAGAGCTGTGTCGGGTGACTAAGCGCGGTTCTGCTTCCTTCTCGAAGATTCTAAACTTCCCACTCCAATGAGCACGTGGTTTAGAGCGAAGAGGCTGAACGGGGTATTCCGAAAGGGGTTTCTTCTCATGTTGATCCTTCGAGGGCATCCCCTCACATATTGATTTAATTTTATATTTCAGATTCTCGCAAGTTTTGTCACCCCCTGTTAATATTGTTCTAATTTTCTATTTCAGATGAATCTCACGAGCTCCTACAGTTTGAAAGAGAGGCTGATTGCAATTGTATGTGCAAACATTATTATATTATTGATATTGATGTTATTATATTGTTCTTATTACTTTATGGTAGAGGATGACAACACTTATGGAACACCAGCTACATTACGGTTACCATGCTCTCTCTTAGAATGATATTTATCTCTGCAGAGAGTGTGTAGGCTCTATCTACCCCAGGTCATTGTTAACTTCCATATTTTCCGATTGTGATAGAGGATCAATATCATATCGGACGTCACTCCACTTAAGAAAAGGATCATTTGAATTGCGTAGAAGCAGTGTTCATCAGTTTTGAATGCGCCTATTTTACTGGTAATGGGTCATGTCTTTGGAACCCACTTATTTAGTTTTTCTTTCATTCCAATTGGAAACATGATGTTGCAAATGTATGATTTGCTTCTTCCAATATCTTGAGAAAACTCCCTCGTTGTCTTTCCTGGTTCTGATTTGACTATTGTCTTCGATATATTGTAATCTAAGGGAGGTTTCCTTCGACGACCTTCTTTGATTTTCAATGGTTTCATCTCTAGAGCTAAAAGTGTTGAATCCAAGCTTTACTCCCTACTCATTATTAGACCCATGATCATCGGTTGTTTCCTCGTGGACGTTAGAGATAGGAGTTTTAAAAGTAAAGAAAATAGAACCGTGGCCAATGACTTCATTTATACTAGGTGCAGTTTTGAAAGCCTATTTCCAAGTTTGAACTAAAGAGAAAATCAGGCGAAATTCTTCTTTGCTAATGCTCTTTTGGAAATGGGAAAATGGATTCTGATTAAAGAGGCGAATCTAATATTTCAACGTATCTCATAAAATGACCAGTATAGGTTCTAACCTATTTTAGCTACCTTGGTATCTATAAATTAGCCACCACGCACAATCAAATTATATATACTTTTTAAAACTGAAATTCATTTCTGCACAACTTAATATAAAACAATAGTACGTGGTTGGTTTTATATTTCGTTATTTTACTAGCCAAACGTACATTCAAATCCAGATCTCATAGCGAAACCATATTTAGTCGTAAAATCTCCTCACAAAAGTGACAGGTGTATGATGCACAAATGCTAATAAAACTCTAACATTATTCTACATAAATTTGTAATTATTATGTCGATTTTGAAAACTAAATTTCAATTAGCAAAAGGAATTAAGAGCAAGTTGATCCGAATGTTGAGAACGTAATTGCAAATCTTCCCTCGTTTCCAATCGAAAGAAACAACTAAAAAATCGATGTTTATCCCCCCATAATTAACCTGGAAAGAGCATCTGCGTTTTTCTTATGCAAACTTCTAATGACTTTCGGGTTATAGTGGGCAATATAGGCTCTAACGCCCAAGGGAGATCTGTGTACCCTCCTGGCTTTGTTTTCTCCAAGTAGTCTCTTCCCAATATGACTATTTTAAACCTCTTCGACAGAATTTAAGTTCTCAGAGCTTCACCACTTTACGGTCATCTTCAAACATTATGACGAGGATGCCCCCGATGGTCTTCACTTTTTAGTTCTAAATAAGTGACTGTTAGCACTACATATGTAATACTCCGTAATTTCGAGGGGAGTTTTTTTAGCCCTCAATTTACAAGGTGGAGTAGACCCAACGAGGAACCTCACAAATTAGTTCCCTGTTGGCCCTATGAAATCTTGAATTTTGGATCATATATTGATCACTGAAATAATATGTCAAGTAGTAGCAATGGACGAATGTAGAATAAAGCAAAACACTTGTATATAATTTTAAACAGCAATTTATATATATTAAGAAAATAAGAGAATACTGTAAGGATTCAAGTGAAATCCTTCGGGTTCCCAAGTGAATTTACAAGCATACATACTTGAATAAAGATATGTGAGTAGAAAGGTCTAGAAACAGATAACACAGGCTGCTGGGCAAATTTAAGACGGAATCTGATTTCACCAGCCAGATTTTACGTGAACCTGTGAAACGGCGGAATCGCCCTTTCTATGCATGCCAGTTTGATGAAGCCACGATCAGGCGGCCAAATGCAAATACACTCTTAATACAGCGTCCACACTGAACACGCACACACCCTTTGTCTCCGCCTAGCAGTGTTAACAAAGAACGCCGAACAGACTTTGACCCGATAGGGTCCATTCAGATTAAGGAAAGAGATGTCACGCACCCCCCCCCCCCCTCCTTAATTGACGTTGGTATAAATAAGACGGAAAGAACATTCTGTACGATTCATGACTCTTGATTCTCGGAGAAAGGATGTACGATGATTAGTAGCATTATTATTCCTCGCATCACGAGTTTATTTCTCGTCCTCAATCCACCCGTCTATAGGCACAACAATCTGACGTAGAAGGAGATTTATACGAAACTCTGAAACTTAGCACTGATAGCCAAGACTTGACTATTTCACTTGCCCGAACTGAGGTAGTGCTAAGCCAAGATTATAGCCTACGAAAACCACCATTTTCTCCTGAGTCTTCCTTCTACCAAGGGATAATCAAGTTACCTTTTGATCCCAGCCTACCTGCCCATTATCCATTTAGAAGATTTGGAGTAAGACCAAACTCGACTGTAAGACCTTAACTGCCTTCGCCAAACACCATAAACTTGAAGCCCATATAAGCAGTTGACGACCTACCATAATATTCATAGATTTACTTTCATTATACAAAAGACTAGGAGTCAATAAAAGTTTTAGGTCCCATTTAATGAGCTGTTGCCCATATATTACCCCTATGGCCGACCTAAAATTAGTGGTGGCCCATTTTTGCCATGTGGCCATAGGTTTGGAACCGCTGTAATATAGCATAGTCAGTAAGAAGTAGGCCTTTGTGAGTTTCAATTTACAGGAAATAAGTATCAACACTATTAGGAAAACTATATCCAGTTTCTATCGGAAAATGACAGAAGTAAATAATTGGGCATAAAATACCTTTTTGACAGGAAGAAAAGAAAAAAATTAAAAGGAATTGAATATGTTTATGATGAAATATGGATAGAGGCAGGAAATTACAAAAATAAAGAAAATAAATTTGATAATAAGACAGAAATTATCATTTCAAGATTCAATATTTCAATCTGACAAAAGGTAACGGTTGATGTCTGATTTTTGTATTAAAGCTCATTTCACGATGAATGCTCAATGTGAAAAGAAAAAAAAATTATTATTTCATCTGTCAGAATAATTTTATAGTATAATGAAAAGATCTATCAGTAATGATATTCCAAAATTAAACCATTGTATAGCGTTTAACATAGACTTTCCTGCTCTTAAATCTCATTAAAAACCATGTTACATTTACTCTAACCTTTATTCAACCAGGTAGTAGGGGGGACACAGTCGAGGCTGCTGGAAAACCTTCACCTATCTTTATATATGTATTGGTTCATTCAGTGTAACTTTTTAAATTTCTTCTAAGCTCAGAGGTGTTGAGATCCATTCTAAAACTATATGAAAGTTGAAGATGCAAAGTTTCCATTCTTTCTTTGTGAGTTGAGGATAACATTTACGCAGCAAACATTAAAATTAAAAAAGACTGACACAAGAATTATAAAATGTTTGTCGAAAAGTCGAATATGGGTGCTAGTCGAGGATTGACTCTTCAGTGACGCAGGAAGGGAGCACGACAGAAATTGGGATATAGATCCCAGTGCGAGGGTTAAATAATCCAAATCGACTGCAGTTGGCCTAAATAATCAATTCTTAGAGGTTCTGGGTTTAGAAAAACTGATTGTAAAAAATTAACTTTACTATATACAAAGAAAATAATATTAGAAAAATAAAAATAAATGACAATAAATAAGATGAGACCCGGGGTACCAAACGGGGGTAGGATACAAATGAGTCGACGGGAACGAGGCTCGGAGAAAGGGGTTAGAGTGGTGCAAAAAACGTTGAGACTCACGTAAAGCCTAATTTCACCGAAGGATTTGGGAGACAAAGAGGAAGCAGGGCGTTGCAAAGTTCTACATGCAAAATTACTTCTTCTTTAAACTCGCTAAGAAATGAAAGAGGGAGTACTTCAGATGAGAGCTAAGTCGAAACCCGAATGATAGATGCCCGTCAGTGTCTTTCGTCTGTTGGGCAGAAACTCCGGCCTGAGGCACGAGCGATGCCGGGTAGAGAGCGATTCCGCGTTCGTAGCTGGAACCTGTTGGGAGACGGAGCTGGGCGTATGAGTCTGTACTTGGCTGCTAAGCGAGACAGGGCTGTATGCTACTAATTTCCCAAAGCTTTTGCCGAAGTATTTATACTGCCTCGACGGAAGCAGGTTGCAAGAGGCCCAAAGAAGGGGATGAGGATCTCATTAGACTTGGCGCAGAAGGGGGAGGGGGATATCCTGGGCGATATCCCGGAGGTCTGGTGGCGATCAGGCGATGCGACAGGGTCGAGAAGGCAACCGAACATAATTCACGCGGCCGCGCGAAATTCTCGAAGCGGCTCTTTGGGTTTGACTAGACCGACCATTCTTGGTAAGAGAGCCCGGGGTCATCTGACCGCGAGAAATTCCGCTGCTTCCTTGGAGCTGTCTGGGCCTGCAGGTGCATCCTTCTCAGGCGCCACGGGTAGACGTTGAGTTGGGGGGGGGGTAAACTTCTCTCTCTGGCAGGTTTAATTAATCAGGATTGTTTAAACGGTTAATAGTTCAGAGGGAGCGTGGCCTTGGCTCCAAATTCTCGTCCCTTTTGCTCATAATTTATACAGTGACATTCTTGAGAAATTGTAAAAGAACAACTTATGACCCATCCCCCCCAATTTAGTGGAGACCACGCGCGTGAGTATGCCCCCACCCCCCAGGTAACAGGAAGAGAAAGAGCCGCGCTCTCTCGCACCTCGCTACTAAATGATAAATTAACTCCGACTCCGGATTAAGATGTCTGGAGATATGAATTTTTTTTTCAAATTTCCCCTTCACTTGCAGAATCGTGCATACAAATATTCGGGTTAATCTGTAGTTTGAGGAGTCCGGCGCGCACCTCAAGGCCGTCCTCATCGTCTCAAGTCTAAGTAGGTCCCGTGAGCGTTTGTCAGACAGCAAGAATTTCTTAGCCGTAATTTTACCCTAGTCAATTGGTAGCTTCTCACATCGGCAAGCCTTTGAATTTGTGCAACAATCTACCTTCGGTCAATCGAACCGAAGAAAATCTTCATCGATTACCTTGGGGGAAAAAAAGATTCCTCTTCCAGTGGAAATACGAGAATTGCCACATTCCCAGTCGAACATCATCTTTGAAGTTTAGCTATCTTTATCGGAAGGTTGGTTGGGATTGTGCCCTACCTGCCTCAATTGGATCGTGCTCCAATTACCTCATCAGATCGTTTCCCAATCGCCTCATCGCTAGGAGACCTTTCTCGAAATAATCGGCCCGTAAGACTAAAACCCCCTCTATTATTATTATTGTCAAGTTCCCCCTTTTGATCTGAGTCTAGTAACATTAATCAATTAATTTCATTTGAGAATCCCTCCTCATAATAATTATCAAGAGACTATTTTAATTTAAATAATTCTCTTTTGCCTATTATAATTATTATTCTTATTTTGATCTTTGTAAATAAAATTATATTTTATTGTTTTATCTTTACCTAACCTTGAACGATACTTTCAGGCTATTCAAGTAAATCTCGCCAACCATTTAGGCACTCTGTCTGATTATTAAGGATTTGAAACGCAACGCCTCAAGTATAACCACTAGTCGGTCGTTAATCCTTGCGAACAGTCCTTCAACGGTTTGCGTTGCAGTCGGTGACTAAGTCACCCCCACATAATATAAGGGTAGTGTATGGTATAGAGTGTTTGTACCAGGACATATATTATATATTAGTACTATATTATAAAAGCTGGTGTCAAGTGTATGAGGTCTATTACATAGTAAGTCAGTTTAATTGATTTACATCACCTTTGAGTTTTAATAGTTCCCTCTCATTATTGAAGTTTTTTCATGTTTCTATTGTGACCGAAGCACGTACAAGTTAGTTTTAGATCAGTGGAACTTTAACCTATTAACTATTTAAAATTTAGATTATTATTTGGACCCGTTCTTTGTGTTCGTTTATTCCATTTACCGGAATATTTTAGTTAATGCCCATTCGGATTAGAAAGATTAACCCGTCCTAACTGTGTAGGAAGAGTTTAGTGTTTCTTTAGTTGAATAATTTTTAAATATATATTTTTGGGAAAAGTTAGGCTTCCCGTATATTGCCGATTAATTTTATTAAGTCAATAGCCCCGTTCCTGTGTTACATTCCCCCAAGTAAGGCAACAAGATGTCTTCTTCGTTTGACCGTTTCAAGTGTCAAGGAGAGTCGTTGGGCCTGTCGGGCCGAGAATTAGTAACTTATATTCAGGAAGAAGAGAGAAATGAAAGAGAATAATAGAAGAGCGAAGGAACAAAATCAAGAACGCAGGGAAAAGAACTAAGAGAAGCTGAAGAGAGAAGATCAAAAGAACTAAGAGAACGGAAATGGATGAGCGTGAGAGAATAAGGCAGCATGAACTAGAATTAAGCCCTAATCAGTTGGAGTCAATGTTGGTTAACTTTCGGACCGAAACTCCCCAGTCCACGTTAGTAAGATTAACTGTCTTTAAATAAGGAGAAGAGTTTCGAACATTTTTTACGCATTTTGAGAAGATTTTTGAAATCAACTATTGGGACATCGAGGTAGATGGCGTCGCTAAATGGCTTTCCCCTCCTAAACTCACAGTTGAGAGACATATTCATTTCCCTTCCCTCAGAGTCCATTGTGGACTACTCTACCCACAAGTCTGAACTCTTAATTGCCTGAAATATGAACCCAGACTTCTATCGTACCCGTTTCCGTCACGAAAATATCCGCCCCATTCAGACCTTTTGCCATTTTGGGTATACCTTCCAGAAACACCTCAAATTTTAGTTATATACGTGTAAGTTCCCCCAACATTACCAGTCCCTTCTGAACTTCGTACTTAGCTTCCCTGATCTACGAAATCCGTGCCTTCGTTAAGAACAAGCGCTGCTCTATGTATAGGGATGCCCTAGAATAATATTATTTCCCCATCTCCTAAGATATTACTTCAGGAGAAAAAGCAAGCCGTTACTCCCCCCCCCCTCCGACTTCACCATTTTTGGACTTGCCGCCTGGTTACTGCAAAATTCACACCAAGGCATGACACCGAATTTGTAGGCTACCTCCCCGTTATCTCAATCTTCTATCCTCCCGCGTCCCTTGGGTCGGGAGATTACTCATCTATTTTGTAGGTTCGCGGCGAACAGCTTTTATGGCTGCAGCCGCTGGTCGTCCGTCTGACTCGCTGATCCCTGCCTGTGACACTTTCCCGCAAGGAGACGATCGGTTCTCACGGCCGATAACAAGGATTCGAGAAGGCCTCTCTCTCCCTGTTTTGGAGAATTCCAGGTATATATGCACCCTCTCAAAGATGTCAGAAAGATTTGTTTAGACGACCCTTTCCCAAAGGAGTTCGATTCAACGAAGCTCTCTCCCAAGAAGTGTGAGTGACGGTCGCAAGCCACGGAAGAGTTGGAAATCACAACCATATCTTCAGTTCAGGGAGAAGAGTCTCGTGAGGCAACGTCAGCCTTTTTCAACCGCCTTCGGATCAAGGATTGAAGAAGCCATCCTCCGAAGTCCTTCTGGTGACCTCTTGAGGACAAGAGGCCCGATAGCTCGCTCAAGCCGAGTGTGGAGAAGTCACCTCCCTCCCCTTGTTTTCGAAGTTCTATCAGTGACCTCTTGAGGATAAGAGGCCCGATAGCTCGCTCGACCCAAGTTTAGAGAAGTCATCTCCCCCCTCCTTCGAAGTTGGTCCAGTCACCTCTTGAGGACAGGAGGAACGCATCTCGCAAAATACAAGTTTCGAGAACGTAGCCTAACCTGTTGCTAATTTTCGGCTACCCCCGTGAGTAATCAATGTTACCAAGGCCTCCCCCCAAGTTTGCCTCGATTTACTCTCGAAGTTTAAAGGAATTAAATCACTCACTACCCTAAATCTTCCATTATAACCATTCAATAACCCTGGTTATCCAATTAGTATTTGGAACCTAATTCCTTCTTATTTATATCTATATTTATTGTCGTGCCTTTTATTTAGTGTGTATTAAAAACTATTTTTGTCTTTGTGTTTAGAATATTCCTTGGTCACGCAGCTGCAGGTATCTATTTAAATCGCACTCTTAGAACAATAAGAGTTTTTGCCTTGCTTAGCCTACCTTAGAGCCTGTATGCGCATATTCCTGTACACTTGGCCCTACTTCGATACTCTACGTTTAAGGAGGGCCTAGAAGAGGCTGATCTTTATGCAAGTAGCCATAACCTGTATCCCAAGGTTAATACGAAGCATCCCTCGTCTCCTCCCAAGTTTAAGATTATTAACCTCAGGCCCCCTCAAAGAAATACCCTTAGACTCGTGAAAGTTCAAGGCCCCTCGAAACCTAGGAACCTCCCTCCTTCGGAACCAAGAGACATTAAGCTCATACTTATCATTCTACTCGCGTCGTTATTCCCCAGATTGCAGATAATCTGTTTCACGTGCGGAATAGAAGGTCAAGTACCCGTAAACTGTCCTCACAATTACCAATTTAGAAGCGTGTGCTCCCATCATATACACCGAGTTAGTGCGACTCCTGCTCCTCTCCCGTCTCTTCAAGATACCACTACGTCTCTCTTGTCGACCAACAACTCCGCTCACCAAGTAAATTTTCTCTTTATTAAGAGCTCCCCCGGTGATTTAAAATTTCAAAATTGAGCCTTGAACGGATGCCGTGTGTCCACCCTTTTACGTGACACTGTGTGCACATGCATCTTGGTATCCGAGAATTTACTTTCCCCAATTGGTCCTAACCACCCAAAGTTCGTTGTGGTCCATGATTACCTCGGCTGAGCGAATCGTTTCCCTATTGTAAAACGCCACATCGAATGTGAGTATTTGACTGTTTGTGGTTGAAGTGGTAGCAGGCTCAATCAAGTTTTGCTCTGTACTGATTGGCCAGAGCCCCCAGGTTACAAGTAACCAGGTAGCCCCACATGTGGTAACCCGTGTCAAGGCCGCCAAGGCTACTCTGGAATCCGTTCATTTATAAAACCAATCGATCGGGTGATGGAGACCTTCCGGAACGAGGATTTTGTCCTCACCCAGAAGGGGTGCGCAATTCTCCTCCCCCTTGGGAATAAGCAAGGACTCAGGATTAAGAGTCTTTCCCTGGTGGAAAAACACCTCATACCTTGTCAAAATGAGCCATTACATCGTAAATGTTCCGACGGAACTGAACCTGAAACAGACCTTGTATGTTTCCTGCTCTCGCTTCTTTCAAGTCTTTCTCACAATAGTTTAATCTCCGGTAATTTTAGTCATAATAAGTCATAAGTATCTTTATTGGCAAGTTGTGGCCAGGGAAATTGCAGAGTACTGCAAATCATGCAATGCCTGCCAAAGGACATCAGCAAAAGGGCGCGTCAAACCGGCCCCCCTTCAGAAAAGCCCGATCATCTCGGAAACTTTTTCTCGTGTGGCCATTTTATCTAATTGGCCCCATTCATTCCCCGTCTAGTGAAGGACACAGTTACGTCTTCTGTCGAAGTATACCTGTGTAGAGTAGCTTGGCGCTCAGAGTCTTACACACGTACGAGCAGACAGCTGGGGGTATCACCAAGGGGCTTCCTCTCACGGTGATCCTTCGAGGGCATTCCCTCACACAACTCCCTTTCTGAAGTTGAAGTTTTCCTGGTTGAAGAGGAGGGAAATGGCATCCCCAAAGATGGGAGGAATCCAGTATGGGAGAATTTGACCTGAGTATACAGGTGCCCAATAAGGGTGGATCTTTAAATTTAAGTTGAGAGAGCGGTCACAAAATGAATGAATTACTTCCGTTTAATCCCTGGCGTAGGGTATACTTAAAAAGGGTATAGTCATTAACCAGGGCAAAAAACAACAACACACAAACTAAATAAATGCGAGTTACAAAAAAAAGAAAAGGATTCATTCCGAAAAGGGTATTGGAACCATATATAAATAAAAATAAAGAAACATACCATACAAAAAAATACACACGTAAAGGACAGATATGTACAAAAGGGAAGCAGAATTTTACATGAGAACCAAGAAACATAAACATATTTGGTTAAGACGGAGGTCAATAAGTATAACAAAATGACGAGTACACAGAGTTAATTATGTGTACGGATTCCTACTTAGACAGTCTGCAACACAGTTTTCTGTCCCTTTAATGTACCATATTTGGAATTGGTATTCCATTAGAATTAAACTCCAACGCATAAGCCTTCCGTTCGGGCTTTTACAATTCTTCAAGTAAGCCAAAGGGCGATGATCGGTTTCGATCAGGAACTCTTTACCTAACAAGTATGTTTGGAATTTCTGTACACTCCATACGATCGCTAGAGCTTTAAGTTCTATGACCGTATATTTCCTTTCGCGTGAAGAGAGCTTCCGCAATGGAGTAACATTTGCCGTCTGCTACATAATGGAGCAAGATGCAACCAATGCCTTCATTACAAGCGTCCACTCGTATCCCAAATGATTTGTTTGTATTCGAGAGTCTCAGAATGGAAGCTGATGGAAGTGGGCGGTCGCTTAAGGGTTCTAGGCGAGGGCTCCAAGGAATTTTTCTTTAGTAAGGAGCTAAGGGAGGACGCTAAGGCTAAGAAATTCTGGACAAAACATCGGTAAAAGGATATCGGCCCGAGGAAAGAGAGTAATTACTTTTCATACGCGGTAAGGGAGTGTTAGCGATAGCCTTTACCTTTTCTTTTTGAGAGGCCATTTGATTTTTACCAATGTGGAAACTGAGTTATTTAATAGTGCTATAGGCGAAATGGCACTAGCTAGGGCCTATAGTAAGGCCATTTTCACGAAGCCTATTGAGGAGCGAATGTAGGGAGGTAAGATTTTGGTCCCATGAACGGGTGGCCACGTAAATGTTATCGAAGTAAAAGGAAATGTTACTCAGCTAATCCAGTATCTGCGCATCATTCGATTATAGTTACTACAGGCAGTAACTAAATCAAAAGGTAGGTGCTTGAACTGCATAAAGCCTTTTTCTTTGGGAAATGCTGTGTATTTCCAGGCACTATACTTAAGGGGGATTTAAGAGTAGGCCTTACACAAGTCTATCTTTGAAATAAAGTTGGCCTCTTCAAATAGATGTATGCTCTGGTCTTTTAAAGGGATAGGCTCAGCGTCGAAAATTGTTACGGCGTTCATCTTTTTAAAGTCTACGCACATACGAAAAGACTGATCCGACTTTCTGACCATAACAATTGGAGAACAATAATACGACGTCGAAGGTTGAATTATTTCTAACTTTAGCAAGTTTTCCACTTCGGCATTAAAAATAGGGCGCAGGTGAACGGATACCGGGTAGGGCTTGGATCTAATAGGCTCCTGGGTAGTTAGGGCTATATCATGCTCAAAATACAAAGATCAACCAGGCTTCTCACAAATTACATCGGGGAATTCAGCTAACAAAAGAGCCAACTGCATCTTCCGAGGGGCTTCCAACTGGGGGTTTAAATCGAGTTTCAGTGTATAGTTTGCACTGGAACCGGGGAGCGAAGGAATAGGGTAGTTTTCGTCAGCTTTGACATATATAGTTTGGATTAAATTAACAGTTTCAGATGGAAAAGAGGCTTCCATTACTGCCTCTTCGTCAAGGGCAATTATATTATTAATGCATGCGCGGCGGTGATAGCGCTTAAGGATAATGACATGAAACAATTTGTTCCCTGAGGGGGACTGTATCCTCTAATCTACGGGACCCTGGGCTTCTAGGATTAGGAAAGGGCCTTTGCATTGGGACTAAAGCTTGCTTGTCTCCGTGGCTAGGATAAGAAGCACCTCTTCACCGGGCTGGAATCGCCTTTCTTTTGACCTAACGTCAAAATAGGTCCTATATAAGTCCTTTTGACTACGGGCTGATCCAGGTTCGTCACTTCTCGCTTTTTTCCACAGAACTAAAGAGTGGAACATTCCTTTTGAGCGCTTGCAAAAGTCTTGTTTTGAAGGGCGGCGAAGTCTAAGGCATAAAGGAGGTTCTAAATACACGAAGGGAACAGTGTCCTTTATTGCTTGGGCCCTCGTGAGAACTGGCTGGGCTAAAGGGTTTGGGGAGAGCTGCGGGCTCTGGCCGATCAACACGGCGCAGAATTTAATGAAGGCTGCTATCACTTCGGTGCAACCAGTGAAGTATTAGCATTGGATATAGCAGCGGACGACTGGAACCGATTTGGACGTGCCAAGTAGTCATGGACTACTGCGAATTTATCGTCGTTAGGGCCAACTAGAGAGAGCAACTTTTCAGAGATGACGAAGCAAGTGCACATGGTGTCTCTTACTAAGGTTGACACTCGGCAACCATTAACACTTCCATTTTCAAACTCAAGCCCACCGAGGGAGCTTTTGTTGAAAAGGAAATTAATTTACTGTTCCACTTTCTTGGGATATACTTGAAATAACTTAGCAAACTGATTACTGAAAAATTTACTTGGGGGGATAACTAGAAAAGAAAAAGGGTTCTTTCACTCAAAAAATAACCCAACTTTATTACCACGAGATAAAGATAAAGATAATGATTAAGAATCTGGGATGTTCACTACAAAAAGTATCTAACTATACCTGACACCAGATAAATATAATGATATATATATATATATATAATTATATATATATATATATATATATATATATATATATATATATATATATATATATATATATATATATCGAGATATACCAGTGAAGACTAGCTCGGCACTCAGAGTCTTACACTAGTACGGGTAGACAGCTATCCACAGGCCGCTTATGTTATTTCTGGTGATTAATAAAGAGTGCGAATTACGGTTGACCTGTTTAGATTAATGGCTTGCCAAGTTGCAGTTCAAAGGTTTATAAAGACAATACCCCTAAAATATAATTTTAATATATATGAAAAAAAGACAATTTATATATATACAAAAGGGGAAACAAATTACTTATGGTGGTTAAATGATCTAAATGATGATTAAAGAGGTAATGTGGGGATGAACATACAAGATCGCTTTACCGGCAAGCGCGGGTGGGTTTGATGGTGGGTGAAAGAAAACGGCCCAGCGCTTTAAGAAATTACTTCGGGGATTCCTGTCTCGGAGGAATTGAAAATGGAGTTGGATTACTTCGTGAGAAAGAATGAGATTTTATCTGCTTCAGAGAGACTTAATCTTGAACTCGAGACGATTCTGCTGATCGACAGGGAGTCTCAGTCTCGAAAGAACGGGAATCTTGAAGGATGTTGAAGATCACATGGCTGCACAACTCTTTGGAAAGAAGGGGCTTTATACTTTTCCTTTAAGCAGGGGCCAAAGCTAAACGAAGGTAGATCTGATGACGAGATCTTCGACGACGAACGACGACGAGTTACGGGGGTTACGTGAAACAGTCTGTAGTCTGGGCGGAGTTAGTGGCGGGCTTTCAATCTTCTTGAGAGATCGTGAGCTTCGCGTTAAATAACCGGGTGGCTGCTCTGCTAGACGACTCAGGGCCTTGCTGTCCCCAAGGGATTCTTGGCGCCAGTCTAAGCAAACACAAATGATGATAAGTCATCGTTCCAGATGATCAAACTCGCCTCGCGCTATGGGGGTAGGGTTAATATGGCCGTGCACAGCCTTATCGCAGGGGAAGAGGGGACGATCGGAGTCTGCAAACAAACACAGTTAGGACGGGTGATTAAGCGATTGACGGATTCTTTCTCTACTTTTTTTAAATTATCACGCTGGTTCACGTGGTCTTGAAGAAATAAGGGAGTATCGCCAAGGAGCTTCCTCTCACGGTGGTCCTTCGAGGGCATTCCCTCAAATCCTTACTTTACAGACCTTACTGAGACAGTTCCTCTTAAGCACATTGACAGCATTGCGTGCGCAGAAGCCCTCATTTCCATTTTTTCGGGTAGGAATTCCTAAAAAGGTATTGTTGGATCGAGGAAGACAATTTACTACCGAGCTCATGGAGTATGTCGGAAAGTTCCTCATGGCAACCCCTTTGTTTACCGCCCCATACCACCGAGCCGCAAGCAGAGTTTGCGAAAAGCTAAATTGCACATTGAAAGCAATCCTCAGAAAATTGTGTATCGATTAGCCTCGAGAACTGCACCGCTTTTAACCCATGGCCCCGTTTGCGTGTCGTGAAATCATTCATAGGACCCTAGGATTCGTCCCCTTCGAATTACTGTATGGCCATAATAGTCGAGGCCCGTTTGCTATTTTATAGGAACTTTTCACGATTTCCCGTCTGTATAACGAGCTCCAATCCTGCTAATCGTACCTTCCCTACCTCCGAAAGCGCCTCGAGATATGTGCCGACATCGCGTAAATTTGGAAAAGTATCGAAATTATTTCGATTTAAAGGCGAAGGAAAGAAGCTTTAAACCTGGCGAGGAGGTGCTGTTGCTACTTCCCACCAAGAATAACAAACTGCTAAGCCAGTGGAAGGCCTCCTTTTCCGTTCTAAAGTTAAAAGGACCAGTGTATTAGCTAATTCGAACTCCCTCAAGATATAAGGTTGTCCACATCAATATGTTAAAAAAGATCACAGCCGTGAGTGTCTAAACAATATTGTTGCCGTCGATTAAGAGTCCCCGTTAGAAGTGGTGTATCTAGCCGACCGCCTGAATTTCGTGCAAGTAGTATGCATTGAACAAGATGGCGATTACCCTATTCCATCTTTATCTGGACCCACAGAATCATCATCCATCGTGCTGGATGTCTCCCCCAGGGTAGCAGCACATCAAAAATAGAGTCGCCTGCGGTAGTTGCCAAGTGGGTTCGAAGAAGTCATCCCCCAAGACTCCTGCTTGCTCGCGTCCCTACTACTCAAGACCCTGTTTGCTCTAAAAATCAGATAGGCCCCCAGGACGAAAAGGTCAAAGCCATTGTCAAGATGCCCCTTCCCCTCACGAAGAAACAGCTGAGGTCATTCATGGGATCGGCTTCCTTTTATCGTAGATCTATCCCTAACTTCGCGTCTATTTTCTTCCCTTTACGGGCCCTCCTTCAGAAAAGATCCCCAGATCCCCTTTCATGGAATCCCGAAGCTACTGCCAGGTTCCAGCAATCAAAGAAAAGCAAGCGTCTGCCCTCATTTCGAGGCTCCTTAACTCCTCCAAACCTTTCGGCATCTGGACAGATGCGAACGACAAAGGAATTGGATGCATGCTACTCCAATACTCCGACAAAGCTGAAAGCCACCCGGTTGCTTACGCGAGCCGAAAGCTACTGCCCCGTGAACGTAATTACTCGGCAAAAGAACGGGAAGCTTTAGCCATAGTATGTTTTTCTAAAAAATTTAGAATGTATTAAATAGGGAAAGAGTTTATTGTCGAGAATGACCATTGTCCTTTGTCGTACCTCCGAAATACTAACAGCAAGAAACGGACGTATAACGCGATGGCTTTTGATACTCCAACAATATCAGTTTAAAGCTTAGTATATACGTGGTACCGAAAATTGTATATCTGATAATCTTAGCCGGAATCTATTAGCCGACAATGCTGGATAATCCACTAAATTATAGGTCACCTGTATATCCGTCAGCTTATCATGTATATACTCGTATTATATATTTTTTAACTCTGCACATATATCTATGGTCCCTATATATACCTAGTTAATATAGTGCTTTTTGGTGTGTTGTTGATACACTACCCTTTTTAACATAGTTCTAATTTTGTTCCTTAATTTAAATGAAATTTTTTTTGTCGACCAATTTACATTAATTTTGCTCGGATCAATATCATAGCCTTTTTTTAAGCCTCTCGAATATAGTTCAGGTCCCCTTTTTTATCATGCTGACGCCTTAATATTAATTCCTGCTATCCAAATTTGTGATGGCCCTTGTTCTTCCCTCTATCTCAGAAAAGTTCCATCATATGGAGGGGAAGGGTGTAAAAGAACAACTTCTCACCTTCCCCAATTGATTGGAGACCACGTGTGTTGATATGCCTCCCCCCACCCCCAGTAACGAGGAGAGAAAGAGCCGCGCTCTTTTGCACCTCGCTGCTGAATGATGAATCTACTCCGCCTCCGGATTAAGATGCCTGGAACTTGTGACTCCTTTCTTAAAATTCCCACTTCCCTAATAACATCGGGCATACAAATACTCGGGTATATGTAGTTCGAGGAGTCCAGCCCGCACTTCAAGCCCATCCTCATCGTCTCAAGTCTAGGTAAGTCCAGTGAGCGTTCGTCAGACAGCAAGACTTTCTCAGCCGTGATTGTACCCTAGTCAATTGGTAGCTTCTCTGATCGTTAAGCCTTGGAACTTGCACAACAATCTCCCTTCCCTTTAGTCGAGCCAAAGAAAATCTCTATCGATTACCTTTGAGCAAAAGAAGATTTCTCTTTCAGTGGAATTACGAGAATTCCCAAAGTCCCCTTCGAATGTCATCTTTGAAGTTTGGCTATCTTCATCTGAAGGATGGTTCAGATCGTGCCCCACCTGCCTCATTAGGATCATGCACCACTTTTCTCATCAGATTGTTCCCCACTCGCCTCATCGCTTGAAGGACCTTCCTCGAACTCATCGACCCAACAAACTTAAACTTCCTTCATTATTAGTATTGTCAAGTTTCCCCTTTTCATCTGAGTCGAGTAACATTAATCAATTAATTTCATTTTAGAATCCCTCCTCATAATAATTATCAAGAGACTATTTTAATTTAAATAATTCTCTTTTGCCTATTATTATTCTTATTTTGATCTTGGTAAATAAAATTATATTTTGTTGTTTCATCTTTAACTAACCTTGAACGATACTTTCGGCCTATTCAAGTAAATCTCGCCAATCATTTATGCACTCTGTTTGCATATTAAAGAATTGAAACCCAACGCCTCAAGTGTTACATCCTAGTCGGTCGTTAATCCCTGCGAACAATCCTTCAACAGTTTGCGTTGCAGTAGGGCATTAAGTCCCCCCCACATAAAATAGGAGTTGTCTATGGTATAGAGGGGTTGTACCACGACAAAGATGTTCTCATAAAGATATCAATGACAGTAAATCATACACTAACCCAAACTTCCATCGTGGAGATTAATTTTCAATCTTACTCTCCACTTAGCAATATCTCCGTCCTCACTCCTGTTGAATGTATCTGGTAGGGGTCAGGATATCTAGAGCCGAGAAAGGTTTATGTTTTAATTACAGCAAGGTTTGTGAAAACAAAGGGTATTGAAATTAAAGATGGTAAGAATAATTTTCCGGAAAATAATATTCTTCAAACTTTGTTCAGCAATGTTGATATTGATTTAATCAAACATCTGTAAGCTCCATGTTAAATAATTACCTCTATCGTGCATATTTCGAGATCCAGCTGAACGAAACTTACGAAGGAAAATCCTCATTTGTGTCAACTACAGGATATTTTTTACTCTAGTAAAGGAAATATAGAAACAAAATATAGTAACTCGAAGAAAAACGAATTGATTTATATGGAAAAATACACTCCGATTTCTTCTTGAAACATAATCTTTTGATGAATGGAGTCTCCATAAAGATCAAGATATTCCAAGCAACACATTCAATTGCACTATTGAGAATCCATCCGGTTTAGAAGCAAAAGTTGAATTATTAGAGAGTTTTCTTTATCAGAGAAAAGTACGCCTTTCATCATTTACCCACCTGGAGATGAAGAATAGGTTGCTTACATTAAACGTACCTACCTTGTCAGCCAAATTCTTCGAAATTTCGCAATTATAAGTTGAATATCAATGAAGAGTGTGGATAATATTTTAATGGAATGGAGAAAATACTTATGTGAAAGGTCGTTGCTATTGTTGAATATTCAGCATTTTCTTGCATTTGTGATGCATCTTCTTTTGAATTTAAACCTTATGATGTGAATCGCATCACAACCTATATAAAGGGAAATGAAATTGAAATGGCATTTGAAATACACTACTTGGAAGATACAGATACAGTTGCTATGAAGGCTTTTTACTCCTTACATAACGCTGTAGGGTTTATTGGAGATGTTGTGACGTGTTGTGATCAAAGAGGGAAAATATTTTTTTTTACTCGCATAATTAGTCATAAAAAGAAGCGAAGTATATTTGAATAATTAATTGTGTGGTTGAAGCTGAACTAAGATCAAGGGAACGTATAATATATACACTCTAGAATCGCCAATTAAATATTTTTTTATTATTTTATTTATTTCTGAAATTCTTTGTTGACTTAACCCTGTGCACTCATTTTATTTTCATTCGGCGAATTATCCTAGGATTTTATGTTTGCTTTTGTTATAGTTTTGTGATAATTGCTATTTATTAATTTATGCATTGTTTCTTTCAGTACTCGGTATTTGTTATAGGTTTGAGTGTCATTTTCGCGACATTGGCAATATCGGTTTACTTTTTGATACTTAGGTTTAGGTTCAATTTGTGTTTGGTATTCAGGTTCGTTTGCGGTCTTCATTAGTTTCTTATTTCTACATTCGGTCTTCTTTCACACTTTTTCATGCATACAATTACGCTTTTTTTCGTTATCGGGGGAGGTATTCGGAGCTCTAGAATTTTGCATTGTAACATGCTCTTCCATTAATTTTGATTGTTTCTGTGAGGGAATTCCACGTGGAATCTCTTGTCCAGCACGGAAATTCCATACGCTATAGAAGGCTCTGTTAGGCTTAAATTGGTAAGCCTACCCCCTTCTCCCCTTCCACGAGCGGTAGCCTCGAACTGCGTCAAGACGATTCACCTTTACACGGGCTAGAATAGACTCGGCAAGAAGATTCGAGGCCATTCGAGAGTAGAGCTATTTCCCACTATATCCACTTCCCCACGTGGGGAGACCCTCAGACACATATATCTTGCTCGTTTCCCATGAAACCGACACAGAGTTAAGAAGTTTTGCCCGGACCCAAGAAGATTCCCCCTAGTTCCCAGTCAGATGCTAACAACAAAGCAAAGTGACAGCTGAACTATTTTTGTGTATTGGAATTAGCCTCAGCCAGTGAGGTAATTCCATTTAACGATCGCTACCAAGTGATTTTTCCGACTTCTCTCGTCAACTCCTATCGAAGCCCTCCTTGTTCGCCCCTCGTTTTTGGGTGGCCGAAATACTCTCCCCTGGACCGGACGTTACCGCCCCCCCTTTTTTTGGAGAACCGTCTTCACTTGAAGTTCCCGCTCCGAAGTTTTGAGCGCCCTCGCGTCACGTGCAGAAGACATCCGTGAAGCCTTCCTCCAACGTCGCAGCCAGAATCTTCCGTAAGCCAACCTCTCTTTCCCTCCAGTACCACATTTGCGTTAATTCCCCCCATTTGAATAGTCTCCTCTCATAACAAATTAATTTTATCTTCATATTCTTGTTCATAACTACAATCACCCCACTCGTTTATCTGATGTAATTTTGCCCGTCAATTCTCTCATTATTTTTATGTAAATAATATTATATTTTTGTACATGCCTCCTTAAATAACCTTGAGCTTTGCTATTGTCCATAATTTACCTGACCTCGTTGCACTCTTCCTCGCTCCTAAGCCCGTCTAAACTAGTGGTGTTCCATCCCTTCGTAATTTCGCCTGTAAGTTATTGGTCCCTTCCCCATAGATATAATATGGTATTGATGTAATATAATGTAATACAACGACAGTTTCTCTCTTTTCTTCATTCATTTATTCTAAGACTTTTTCTTTCATTTTCTTTGACTGCTCGTTTATGACTTTATTTTAGAATTTCAATCCCGCTGTCCTGTGAAGTTCTGCTTCTGCTGTCACTCTCTTCGGCATTTACCTAGGAGTAGATACATAAATATATTCTGCACTGTCTTAAAATTTCCTTCTGTGTTTTTTTAGGTACAAAAGTGTGTGGAAGCGAGGTCCAAGAATGTGGGTCTTACATGAGAGGAGTAATTTTTTCTTGTTGCTTTCTCTGAGGTTTCGTAATATATAGATTTCTGACTGCTGCTTTGGCGTTTGATATTCTATCTAACCGTTTGAAGAAATTTTTAACAAGACTATATGCCACTCTGTGACGTAAAGATAGCCTCTATATCACATACTAACATCTGATTGTAGGATCATTACGATTGGGATCACGTTGATTTTGTCCCTTTGTTCATTATTTTCCATTTGGCCTAGTAGTTGTTGTCTTTCTATTTCTTCAGCAGTCATACAAGTTTTAATAGGTGCATTATTGCAAGGTCACTGTATTTTCTGAGTGATATCATCCGTGAAGTTTATATTGAGACAAGTAAAGTGTCCTGTTGCTAATATTTCTAGGGTGTACAGGGTTAGATTCAAGTCACTCCATTTAGGAAGTCCTGCATTTAGATCAAACTTTGGTCCACTGTTCCTATGCTGAACTAGGAAGTTGCGTGGAGAAATCTCTGCATAAGAGAGTCACTGAGAGTTAGTTCTCCACGGAACACCATTCCCTATTGGCTTAGTAAATCTTCTTTACGCCGAAATTGATTACCATCTCCGTGCTTATTTTCTTCATGAAGCCGAATTTGTATGGGGTATATAGTAGGGTCTCTTAAAGATTGGGAAATCTTTTCGAATTAATATTTTTCCCTAAAGCTACCGCCAAATTCTAGTATATAAACTAGGCGTTAGCTCTCCGTTCATGCTATTGGCTTCCCCGGCTTAGTAATAAACATCATTTGAGCAGTCTTAACGCATTGAGAAAGTAACGTATTTATACAAGCGTTAAATATCCATCTTTTCCCTTTTATGATGTTCGGTGTTGCCTTTTTATAGTTTAGTTTAGTTATCCCTGATATTTCTAGTGCTTTCTAGCAGAATGAGCGGAGCATATCTAGTTATTCTCTTATTGTTATTACTACGTATCCACTATGGTATCTTTTTCTCTCTAAGTGCATGTATTATTGTGAGTGCCTCCTTTGTATTTATATATTTAGCTTAGTTAGTACTGTGTTTCCAAACTCTATATAGTATCCCCCAATTTAGTCATCTTTTATATTGAATATATTTTCAAATAATCATGGAATTCTGCTCCAATGTCTCCTTTCCGTGTTTTCTTATTTAATAATAGAATTCTTTTGTAGACGGATCTTGAACGAAGTTTTAGATCGCATCTTCTTCATTGCTGTTCTAGGTTCAATTGGTTCATTTATTGTCTTATTTTACTACCTCTTTGTATTGTGTCTATTGATTTTCTTCTGGATTTTATCTAAGAAAATAATTTCAGTTCAAGTTATAAATCAATCCTGTAATCGGTCATCTATAAATCGAGGTAGACTTATACATATATGTCGGGTTCCATCTTCTATCTACGTCGATTATTCTGTTATTTAGGTCATTGATTGCCTCGTCAATTTCCTCGAGGATTTCTACGTCGGAGTATCGGATCCTGCCAATTTCGAAGGAGTTCCTTGTAACGCGCCCAGTCTGCTCCAGAGTATTTTTCCTCCTCATCACTGGGATTTGTATAGTTTCTATTAAATTTAAGTAGTACCCTATGGTAACTGAATTGATTTCATGTAGTAAATGAAAGCTACTTGATAACTGACCGGAGAAATACCTGTCTTTGTGGCACCAATTGATCCCACCAAGGCGGGGAAGTCGAGGATGATGTGTTACACAATGTTTCTGTCTATTATTTTATCAATGCTCCTTCTGATCTCGTTATTTATTCGGTAGCCAGATTTCTGTAATCTGGCTTTGAGATCCAGAATTAGAATTGTTTGAGTCTTTTTTCAATTAATCCAGTCATGAATGTTTCTGTAATATTTTTCTCCTGGCAGTTGATATCCAGTAGCTTTAACTATTTTCTTTAAGTCATGCTCGCCCTCTATCTCCAGTTAGGCATCTGACATGTTTATACGCTGTTTGTATTTGATATCCTTTTTATCTTGCGAGTAATTTGTGATTAATTCAATTTTTATTTGTTTATTATGCGTGTTAATTCTGTGTTTCGATATCAAAAAGGCCTCTACATTAATCTTTCTAAAAATGTTTGCGTAAAAAGTATTTTCGTATTCCAGTCATTTGTGTTTAGTTGCAATATCCTGCGGGGACTTCTTTGCAAAATGGTGTGTTAACTACCGATGTTTCCCGTTTAATTTTTGTGTTTGGCCTGGTTTCCATTCCTCTTGTGTTTAGGATTTTTATTCTTTCCATTCTTTGGTGGAGAGCTTAGCGTCTTTGACCTGCTGTATGTAGCCTTCTTTCGAGTTCAAATTTTGCTTGCTCTCCAAATTCTCGGATTCTTTAGTCGCTGAAGTTTCTAACTCTACTTCCTTCTGTTGTGATTATTCGGAGTCATGTAAAGAGCGTTCTTTCTTTGTTACTTCGGCTCGCGATGTATCTTTGATTTTGACTAATGGTTCCTAGAATACCTGGGATCATTTGAAAGTATTGGGCATCTTTAGAGGTCAAAGCAATTTTATCTAAATAGGTCGTTGATAATCCTGTACTCGCAGCTGAGTTGCCAAACGTTTGAGAGTCTCATAACTAATGCACGTAAGGATATTCACATTTTAATCTCCTGGAATATTCAGCGGATGACACTCAAAGGTAGAAGTTGCTTCTTCTGGCAAAGCTTGGGTATTTGATCTGTTGAGCCTTCCTGCTTTTTCTTCTAATAATTGATTGTTAATTTTCTTTTGGTAAATATAAGTGCCATTGTTCGGTGCTCTCCTCCGTTCTTTATTGAGTTTCTGCTGTTCCTCTACGAAAAACTGTGTAATTATATGTTTAACCAAGTGATAAAAAAAGAAATATATATATATATATATATATATATATATATATATATATATATATATATATATATATATATATATATATATATATATATATATTTAAAGGCCAAAAGAAATTAAACTGATAACACAACCCAGATAAACGCTAAGGAAATTAATTACGTGGACCAATAAATCATAAGAAAGAAAATGGAAGATTTAGAAACGGACAATAAGGCAAACAATTTTATCCGTTATATGGTATCTCTGGCGATGAACGTCATGGTCATTTTAGCGAAGAGCGCTCGATGACACAGGTTCCAATCCAACTCCTTTTTTTATTTTAATATAACTGCTAAAAAGGTTTGCCCTATCGTGAGTTTCTATATCTCCCATTTTCTTTCTTAAGCTTTAATGGTCCACGTAATTAATTTCCTTAGCGTTTTTCTGGGTTGTGTTAGCAGTTTTCAACATTTGGGACTTTAAAAATGTATATTATATATCACATTTTTCATGTGATTTTCGATTATATATATATCTATATATATATATATATATATATATATATATATATATATATATATATAATATAACAAAGTACACGTGGGTCAAAGTTAGGGCAAATACACGCACAAAGAAAAAGTCAAACATTTTTCTGAGTGATTTTATTTTTATTTTTAAAAATTTTTCAAAGAATGACAAGAGGCAAGACATACGTTGCCTTAAATGGTGAAAGGGAGAGATTAGACTACCTACCTCTGAATCCTAATTAGTACATACAAAAACCTGAAACATTTTTATTTAAGATTTTATGTATGTAGTGATTATCGAGATATAAAATTCAGTAATTATATTTCGAAAAATATTTTAGAATGTATCTCCATTAACACGTTCCCAAATTTCAACATTAGCCCTGGTTTCTTCATGCTAAACCCCATTATCACGACAGACATAAAATCTCAAATAAAGTTGTTTCAAGAATTTTTATACCTCTAATTATGGGGAAGGGGGAGGAAATGAAAATGTCCTTGAGAATAAAGACGAAAGCAGCGCGCTCAACTTTCCAGGTCGTCTGCTCATGTAATAAAAGAGGCAGAAAGTCTATTCGATTATATAAAAATGCAATTTTGTTTCCTAAACAAGGAGATTGTACTACAATTGTACAACTCTCTAGCCAGAATACCCCTGGAGTACGCCATTTAATTCTGGTCTTCTATACTGCATTGGCGTCCAGACTAGGGACACTAAGTTAATTTCATTACATAGGCACAAAGGTTATTAGCACTGGCTTTAACAATTTAAGCTTTACTCTATGGAGACTTGCTGATTACGAAGCCAATTCAAGGACAATTTTAAGATTTTAAGTGGTATTAAAAACGTGAACTACAGAAAGATGTTCACGTTGAACACAAATTCCAGCTGGATTTAGCCCATTTCAGACTAGTATTTGCAAGAACTACTTCTCGTATAAGATCTGCGCTACATCAAATCTTCTTCCCGCGAAGGTGGTGAATAGTTCGTCAATAAAACTGTTCAAATCTAGACTGAAGTATGTAATTCAGGAATTTATATATCGCGTAGTTTCTAGAAGAGTATAAAAGTAAATTAGATAAGTTTCATATGTTTTATTAAAAGTTCTGATTGTTTTCTTTCCTCACAGAAAAATTATGTATATTTCTGCTTTATATGTCCGCAAAAGCAGGTGGGAAAGAGAAGAGAATGGCGCGAGCTTTCATATGTGCTATGCTTTTTCTCATGATGTAAGTTAGGGCTTTCCCAAAATAGTACCTCCTCGATATGGTTAGCAATGTCGTTAGAAGTAATAGTATTCTTTGTGACTCTTTGTGATGTGTTTTAGTACTTAGGGGAGATGTATAATTAAGGTGAATTTGGAATTTTAAAGAAATTGACCTGTAAGCGAACGTGGATCTCGCGCAGCTCCAAAACCCAATTTGTATTCAGTGGAAACGAATCGCCTGCATACGAGTGATACTAATGCACCTGCTTTAGATTTATCCTGCGTTCGATAACACTTACCTGAAATTAATTCTTGCTATAGGCAATTCCCAGTGCAAAAAAGAGCATAATAGAGATGGTGGTGCCATCAGAGCCCGGTGATTGTAACATGTGGTAGCAGATGATGATCAATGATCCTGAACTGCAATTTTCATGAATGATCATGTAAAGTGGTAAATATACGCATGAAAAAAAAATGACTCTCGAAGTCGTCAGCACGAATGTAATTTGGTAAATTTCTCAAAGGAATAAAGATAATGCCATTCACAAAAAAAAATGAAGGATTTTTGGTGGAAAACGTGATTTTTCTAGTACTAAGAGTGGATGCATTGTTTATTACACATAATACTTAGACGCATGTGCCATTGAAACGGGATTCATGCATAATTATTGATTTTGGAGCACTTTGAGGGCATGTTAGGGCTCGAGGAACTGTGTTTAATTAGGAAAAAGTTGTTCTTCCATTCTAAGGCAACTGTATTATTATTCGTGGTTTGGTGGAGTCGTTTTTGATGCCATATTTACTAAAGTTGTCTGAGGAAAAGGCTACAAGTGACCAGATTTATGAGACGAAGGGAAGACTAGTAAAGTGAACCTGTTTTTGATTGCATCTCATTAGAGAGGGTCGTAACGTAGAAGGGTGAATTAGAGACAAAATAATGGGATGTTTTTATAGCGTAAAAAAAAGGCTAATGAGTCAGTCTTCTGAGGTTTGGAAGTAGGTAATCGGCAAGTCGACTAAGAATCATACTCCTCCTTTTGCTGCGGGCAAAAGTAGGAACAAAAGCTAGTAATCTCAAAATACTATAACCTTCAGGCGTGGTGTATTTGCCTTACATCGCGTGGATACGAAAGTGTAAGGACTCGAGGGAATTTAGCCTGACTCACTAGAAACGCTCTTTAGGCTGATTATTGTGGAGAACATTTTATGTCTAGCACCTGTGCATGCCAGCTAAATTTCCTGTAAGGCCATAGCATACGCATCTGTATGCCCATCATAGCCGAGTCACTCATAGCTAGTAGCCACCGTATGAGAGTTTCAATGTAATTCGGAACGAGTGGTTCCCTGGAAACCTTTGGTAGAAGAACAATGCCTTAAAACTGAAAAATTGGAAAAATTAGTATTACAATACATTTAAACACATTTAGCAACGAATTATATGGCAAAAGAATTATGGCCCCCTGGGAAGTGACACATATTTAACCTCTGGCGCTCAATGTGTTAAACCATCGGTATAGTACATCAGGTAATGACAAAGGATTATGTTCTCCTCTTCAAAGAATTAATAAAGGTTTTTATAAAGGAAAGTTGGGGATCAGTTTATTTGAAATTCTTCAAAAGTAAACTCGTTGGTGATGATGGTATATTTTGATACATGAAAAGCAAGTGAGATCATAAGATTTTGATTGCAATAAGGGTATTACTTATGATAGGTTCCCAATTAAGGGTGCAATATTTAAAGATGAAAGGATCCTCTTTGATACAGGTTTCTAAAAAATTAGGTAAAACGGCAGATTATATTTTTCTGTTTGCTTCCCACCAGGTCCAAATTGTTGCGGTGTTTGGCCAGCGTTATCTGTTTTACACCAGCCTCATTTGGAGGCGTTTAGTCTCATTAATTTATATAGCTAAATAGTTTATAATCAATGGAAATCTGGGATCTTTCACATTATGACTGATCCATTTGGAAATTTTCCTTCGAACCTAACTCCTTTCCTTCGCCTGTTCGCACCGTGACCGATAAATATACCCAGACAATCACTTTTCTGAGAATTTTCGATTGATTTCTCATTTTTCTTATTTTACTACTGCCAGTAATCAACTAAAATGTATTGATTGTATCCAATAAAATTTGTCCCAATATTTTATATTGGTTTCTAGCATTATTTTTGAAGTAAATTTAAAAACAATTTTACTCGAGCCTAAATTCATGCTTCACGGATGGTGTCAAATGTAGCCCCACCTAATTTGATTGACACTGATTTTGCATCTTTTAGATATATTCTGGGTTGTCTTCTGTGACCTCCCTGGAATGTCACCTAAGATCGGGTTTTGTTATCCTTAGAAAGAAATTTGTCGCTTCCGACCAGAAATGAGTACACGCTGTCCAAAAAAGCGGTTCAAGGAATTGAGAGAGAATAGTCGCCCTTAAATAAGAGTATGAATGAGAACTTATAAAAAGCGTCGTTATTCCACATCGCGCATTCTCCCTTTATGTTCTTTTGGCTACCTCGGTAATATAAAATAATTGTGACTAAATGAAAAATTATTCTCACTGATACGGAAAAATCTGCAATTAAATCATATCCCCCATTTTACAACATATTTTTAGAAGAATAACCTTCATATGATTATTGTAATTTCGTTTAAATAAAGCAAAAATCAAATGTTAACTTTTCGCTTTCAAAACATACTATTTCAAGAATTTCTCCCATTTCTATTCTGCGAGATTGTTTTCACGTTCTCTATTCCTTTAATGGTGTCGGTTTAAGAATTATTTCTCGCATATTTAGTCGTTACTTATAAATTCAAGCAGAATTCCTTTAATTTCCTTTACTCCATTTTTAACGTCCAATTTGTCGAAATAAATGACTCCATTTACGCGTCTTAGAATTAATCCATCAATCACTTAATTTCTCTTTCTCTTTCTTTTCAAAGAGTCGTTTTTTCGCTTTATCCTTAAATTATGGTCCTTTGGACAAAGGATCTATTGTATTAGTTCATTTTCGGCATTATTTTTCTGTTGTACCGAGGTCGTGACTTTTTTGCCATGTTTATAGTGCACACGGCACGAAATCCATCCCCATAAGTCTTCCAATGGTTCAAGTTTATCGCCTAACTATTTGAGATAACTTCAGGTATATCTTTCAAGAAGCAATATATTAGTAGATATATATATATATATATATATATATATATATATATATATATATATATATATATATATATATATATATATATATGCATATTATGCATGAAATCAGAGTACAAACGTGACATGGTAGATGCCCGATAACACTGATTCTCAAGTACTTTAGGTTTGTATCAAAGTCTACAAGGATCAAACATAGAGTAAGAAATATTAGTCAGCAAGAGAAGGAAAGAGAGAGCAAACTGGCTAAAATAATTTAAAAACCATTTACTCGTCAATGAAACTGAAAAATGGATGGAGTCCGAATCTATGCCATCGAACGCTTTTCGTTAGAGCAGTGGCCAAAAATGCGAAAAGAGCTCGATGGCATAGGTTCAAACCCAATCAAGTTTCACTTTACTTAGATGTAAAAGCCTTTATATTATTTTAATGCGACTTCTACCCTTCTCTTCATTCTTTCTTTTTTATCTTTTTTTTTAGTTTAAGAAAAAGAGGAAATCCTTGCGAATCAGTCTTTGCTAATGATTATGTGTTATAAAGCATATATATATATATAGTAGGATGGTGTGCACTTAGGTCCCCCAGAAAGAAGAGTGGTAGATTGTAATTTATAAGCGCCCGGACTGGGACGTCTATGTGCAGTTGTAGTTGAGGTGTTTAGTAATGTGTGGTAAGTAATACTGGGCCAGTGTCCTCGTCTATTTTGCAGGCTAAGAAAGAATCGTCTCTTGTATCTATGAGTGTATGGTGTTTTCGGCGTTTTACTAAGATCGCCGATCTTAGATGAGACACCCTAGGGTTAGATATTTGTATGTGTTAGCCTTCAATGCAAAGCCTAGTACTTGAGGGGTGTAAACTCGTAGAGTTCTGTAGGATCGTGTCTGGGTGTTGAGTGTTAAGTACCCAGTCGGAGAGGGAATGACGAATACGGTGAAAACTGCATACGTTTAGTTGTACTACGCTCAAGCGACCCATCACCGCCAGGAGCGCATTGCACGTGTGCCCTTACGGTCTTCAATCTCCTGGCATTCGGGTAAGATGGTGAGGAGCACCGCTATGACCTTCACGCGGTGGGTGTGTGATGAAGGGTTTGTTTATGAGGGTGGAATGCTCATTTTCTATCGTGAGGGTAGATGAAAGTGCAGCCTTAGGGCTATAGGAATGGGGTTCTGGATGTGTTGAGAGTAAGATATGGAGTGGGTGTAGGTGGAGAGGATGTGGAAAGTGGTATAGTAATGGGGGTAGTGGTAGGAGAAGCTGTGGGTGTAGAAGTGGGTGTAAGAGCAGAGGTAGTTACGGGGTCAGGGATAGGAGTAGGAGAGGAGGTTCGGGTAGGGACAGGGGAAGGTTTAGGAGCATAATCAGTTGTAGGAACAGGGTTGGATGTAGTAGCAGGGGTGGAGGTAGGAGCTTGTGTAGGGGGAGAAGAATTGGAGGTTAAAGAGCGGGAAGGAGAGTGGAAGAAACTGCGAATGTTCTGGAGGGTATAGGGGGATAGGGACACAGAGGGCAAGCAGGAGCTGGGTGGGGGCGAAACAATGGGGGCGGGGCAGGAGGGCTACTCTTCTATTTTTGTGTTCTACAATGAGGGCGAATACTTTCTCCAAGAAACCTATACGTCCTCATGCCTTATCAGCGTACATATGATTTAGGACTCTGCCATATAGGCGTGGGTCTTCTCCAAACATTTCCTTTGCTACAGCTGAAAGCGCGATGGCCAGAGCTACCTTTGGATTGACTTTTGGTGTGTCTGCATGTTTGTGTAACTTCTGTGTTGGTATGTATGTTTGTGTCGTGGTATAGCCCACCATATAATATAATATCTATTATTAGTATGAAGGGAGAGAGTTCAGGCTATTAAAGCGAACCGTCCAAAGACTAAATGCTACGTTCATGCACGCATTAGAAAGGTCAGGTTGAGGTGCGGGGTTAATACGCTTAAATAATTAGGTCGAGACCGAGGTTGGCGAGATTTGAATAATGAGACCAAGAGTGACGTTCAGGTTAATTGAAGATAAACATGAGAAAATATAATATCTATTTATAAATCAAAAATGATCAAAATGATATAAAGAAAAATAAAGGTCGGATAATGATTTATCGTCACCGGTGTGAAAGTCTAATTTCTATTAATTAGTTTCGTGCTACTTGCTCAGATCCAAATAGGCTCACAATATTAAAGGGGGAATAGGGGGGGGGGCTAAGGATCGGAGGACGACAGCGACTTCAAGGAGGCTTGAAAGAAAGTAGGGGCTCGGCGAGACCACCTTGTTGGCGTCTTCAAATGAGGGATCCTCGTCAGGAGAAGAGTGGGAAGAAAGGGTATGGTCGGTACCTTACTTACGGGGCTGTAAAAGCGTAAGTTCTAACCATAGCTGTGGCTTGAAGGGGGAGCTGGAATCCTTGGCGATTCTCGGCAGAGGTATGGCTACCTCAGGGTAACTTCGACGGTGGGGCTGGGTGTTTGGAGGACTCGAAGAGTAATCCAGCGCAGCTACTTCAGAACACGGTGAGGGCAGAGTCTTCCGCTTGACTATACATGCCTTACCGTGGAGAGACTGTCCACCCTTCGGTTGGGTACACACAAAAGCACCGATTTGGGACGAAGGATGTCTTCTTGCGAGCAAGCCGTGTTCTTTACTACTGTTCCAAGGTACCCAAAGGTTTAAATATGGAGAGTCTCGTCAAGCGGGAGATGTGGAATAACCCCCCACTTTGAGGAATCCCCAGGGGGCAGCTGAGGGTCCAAACTTTCGTCGATAAAGAGTTCTTTTTCCCCCTCTCTCTATCTCCGTGGGGGAAACTGCTGGAATTTACGACCACGTAGGGGATGTTCTCCACACTTTACTTGGATCGTACGATGGCGGGAGGAGCCCATCTGGCCTTGCTTTTCCATGTGACTCTCAGCCACGTGTGGTCTGGCTAACCACCTGGCTCCCAGCAACGTGCTAAACATTGCAAAGAAGGAAGGAAGTGTATCCTTCTACAGTGTGCACGTTGTGATTTTGTGTGCGTGTGTCCTTACGGAGTTCGGTTATAAGCGCGAGGAGTGTGTTGATAGAGATGGGTATTTAAATCACGCCTACCAAATGGGAAATATAGGATAACGATGACAGTTGCTTCGCCACTACCTCTTAGAGGAGGAGCTTGCGCTTCGCAGGCAGAACTCTGATCTACAACCTACGGCTTATCTGCGTCTACTAACGTGGATTTTGTCTAAAAAATAATAATAAAGGGTTTCTAGTAAATATCTTCCAATAATGTACTCTTATTCCATTTTTTTCAGAACCATGCTTATTTTTTTGTCCTACAAACAATAACAAACTTTGATGGGAGTTCTTTCGATATTCGGATAAAACAATCCTCAACGCATCTTTTTTTCATCTAAGTTGGTTCTATATACAAAAAAATACAATAATAGCAGTTTGCTTTATTTTAATGTATTTTCTGAATTTCAAGATTTGTAATTATTGTTTAAATTTTAAAACATTTGAAAATCATATTTTTTTCTGAACTCGTGGTAAAGAATTATCATAAAAGTTTCAAATATACGAAAAACCAGCCTTAATTTTTAAGAATTGTGGAAAATCTTTCTAAATCTCTCTCTTTCCACTTTTTTTTCTTTTAAAGGACTAAACATTTAATAATCACCTTTAATTTCAAATGTTTCATTCTGTCAATTTTTTAAAAGTTCAGTTATAATAACATACAAAGTCACATATAATGTATGTCGTGGTATGACATTATATTACATCAATACCATATTATATCTAGGGAAGGGACAATAACTTAGAGTCGAACCGAAACGGGATGGAACACCCACTAGTTTAGACGGGCTGAGTAGCGAGAAAGAGTACAACGAGGTCAGGTAAATTATGGGCAATGGCAAAGCTCAAAGTTATTTAAAGAGGCATGTACAAAAATATAATTTTATTTACATAAAAATAATAAAAGAATTGGCGGGCAAAATTACATCAGATGAAACGAGGTGGGTTGAATTGTAGTTATGAATCAGACTATGGAGTTAGAAATAATGTGTTACGAGAGGAGAATATTCAAATAGAAGAATTAACGTAAATGCGTTCCTGAAGGGAGAGGGGGGTTGGCTTACGGAGAATTCCAGGTGAGACGTCAGGGTAAGGCTTCACGGATGTCTTCTGCACGTGAAGCGAGACCGCTCGAAGCTTCTGAGCGTGGTGTCATAGTGATGACGGTTCCCCAAAAGGAGGGGGGGGGTAACGTCCGGTACAGGGGAGAGTATTTCGGCCACCCGAAAACGAAGGGCGAACGAGTAGGGCTTCGACAGGAGTTGACGAGAAAAGTCGAAAAAATCACTCAGGAGCGATCATTAAATGCAATTACCTCACTGGCTTGGGCTAATTCTAATACACAAAAATAGTTCAGCTGTCACTTTGCTTTGTTGTTAGCACCTGACTTTGGAACTATGGGAATTTTCTTAGGGTCCGGGCAAGACTTCTCAACTTTGTGTCTCCTCATGGGAGTCAAGCACATTTTATGTACAAGGCTCTCCCAGCGAAGGGGATGGGGGTAGCGGAAACAGCTCTACTCTTGAATGGCTTCGAATCTTTTTGCAGAGGCTATTCTAGCCCGTGTAAAGGTGAATCGTGATGAACGCGGTTTAAGGCTACCACTGGTGTAAGGGGGGGAGGGGTAGGCTTAACCATTTAGGTCTAACAGAGCCTTCTAAAGCGCATGGAAGTTCCGTTCTGAACAAAGAGATTCCACGTGGAATTCCCTCACAATGTAAATGTATATGTAGGATTCAATCTAGCAAATTTTTCAACTGTTTTGTTGTTAAAAAAATTTAAATAAGCAAATCAGCAAATTTGGGCCGTGGTAATTTTTGTACATCTCTCCTTATAAATCAGTTGAATGAAGGTTATAAAAAATCCATATTTCATCAATCCTTGACCTTATCTTCTTTTATTGTTCATTATTCTATTCGCGTAAGCGATCCGTTATAGTTAACCATTCAATTCAAAATTTAGGACGCGGCGCGCACATAAATAATAGTCTCCTTAAACATTGAGTCTTTCTTTGTGATCATTAAAAATAACTTTAAAAATAACAATACTCAAATATCTGTAGAAATTTCGACCCATAGGCAAAATTCTCAAATATTGAAACGGTTCATCTTTCCAAGGTTGACTTTTCTGCTCAGCGGCTCAAGTGTTAAAGGCGACTTTTTCATGTAGGAGAGCTGGTGATCACTACTATTATTATACTCTATATCATCTAAATTATTTTGGGTATCATCATTACTCACTGATCTCGCTTCTCTTTCTTTTGAAAGAAGAAAACCAAGATGATCAAGTTTTCAAGCAAAAACCATTATTCACACACGCTTCCACAAGAATCCGAGTCTTGGCGCCAAATCCTTGAATCCTTAATAATAATGCGAATGGCTCATCTCCAAAAATCGCATTAACGGATAATCGGCACTCCAACAAAATGGTGGGAAAGGTTTTCCTGAGTTAAAATCAAAACTATCGTGTATCATAGACGCGTGGATGTAGAAAGAAGTAGGATAGTTGATTATAAATATTATATTTAGAAAATAACACTTGCAAAATTTTCACGTTTCATGTATAGCCTAACCTAATCTCAGCTCTTAGATAGGAATCACCTGACCATTTCTGTTTTAAATTTATCCTTACAAATATTTTGTTTTTTTTTCATTTTTGGTTATTATTGAATTCTTTGCATATAAAGAATTACCTAAGATTATAGTTTGTTAGTCATGTACAACTGAAAGATGGAGCGTGATGCTCCAAAACAGGTCCTGTATTTCAATCAATATAGTAGTCGTTCTCTTCCTTTATTTGCATAAGGAACATCTTTCACGTACCGCAGTTTCAAAATGAATCTATTAATATTGAAAAACTGATGAAAAAACGTAATGAAAAAATAGAGTTTAAAAATGCTTATGTCGTCTCTACTCTCGTCTCAGAGGGATTCTGGTAAACAATGGTCAGGCTGGACCCTTAGGAAGAAGTAAATTTTATCTCTAGGTATTGGAGGGTATTTTTTCTGACATTCCAATGTAAATTTAGTATTTAAGGTTTTGGTACATAGGATAAAGTACCGATCGGGATGAAGAAATTGAATAAAACCCTAATCAATATAATCCGAATAATAGACGGACGCAAATTCCTCAGAACACTACTATAAAGACAACGAGCGATGGTAGTAAATGCATATATGTATGTAGTGAAGATGGGTGCTGTGGATAATTCCATTTCTGCTCTAACCTTTTGGAAGTAAATTTCATTGATAAAAAAGAGACATCTGTTTGAAAAGAAAAGATGAAGGTTGGTTCTAACCAATTCGCGAGTAAAACATGAGAAAATGTCTGATGAAGAGAATATAATTTAAATGCATATTTCAATACTTTCTTCTGATCAATTACTGTTGAATTGATTAATTATGACAACGATTGCTATACACGATTATTGTAATTTGTTATAGCTATAATTTGTAAAATCCGTCAGCTTTTGCAGAGTAGAGAATAAATTTGAGATGGTAGAGATGATAATGGGACTAAATATTGATCCCAAGAGTAGGTAACGCTATTAAGTGCTACATAATGGCCCGTCGACAAGGCTGGCTGGTGGCAGTCCCAATTGTCCTTTTAGGCCTTCGCTCTTTGCCCAATGACTCGAGAATTTTGCCTTTTAAGGCAGTCACGGGAACCACCCTCTTTTACCCAAAACTTTAGGTTCGTCATCGTTATTGAAGACCGACTCCAAATTCAGTAAAGAACTGGCATCAACCATAGCACAAGTTGACTTCGCGTAGGGATCCATAGGGATTCTCCATTCAGTGCAAAGCCAATCGTGCCCCAAGATCTTTGCAGAGCAACTAATGCTTGTCTCCGAATTGACCAGGTGCGCAAGCCACGAGAAACGCCATATGCGGGCCCTTTCCCGGTAATCGAGCGCGGCAATAAGGTTTTTCCCTTAGAATTCCCTGACGGAAGAAGGGTCACTGTCTCAGTGGACAGATTAAAACCGGCAAGATTACCTCCATCACATAATGGTAACGTGCCGGGCGATCAGCAACGCACATGGACTCAAGCAGAAAACAGAGGGACGACCCCGTGCACTTCACATCGTAGAGGGCATGGTACGGAAGAGAACGATGCTACAACAAGTTAACCGGACATCTCTACAGGAACCGGAGAGAGGAAGGGCAAGCCGAACGTTTTCACGCGCTCAGGGATAAGAGTCACATTTGCCAGGAATATGTCGTTCATGTATTTCTAATCCTTGTGTAAGCAATATTGTAGCAACATATTTAAAGAAAGAGGAAGAGGTATAAATATATACGCACTTCGCTGCCTCTATAGCTTTATTACATGCCTTTTATGTGTTTGTTAAGTGTCATAATTATAATTTATACAGAAATCTTAAGAAGGATAGGACAAAATTATGGATAAATTATATATAAATGTATTAGATATCATTATTATTATTATTCTATTAAATAGAGGCACATGGAATAAATAGGCTCGTTTTAGTACAGGCATGGATTTATGTAAGTGTCGATTCACTGTGCGCATATTTTAAATGCTATCAGATATTAAGTGTGCCAAATATAAGTATTCCATATGTATCTACCTATGTAATGTTATACGCTACTAACTCCATTACTGGCAGGAGATACTGTAGTGATCGGATTATGTAATAGGTAGGCTACTGGCACCAAATTGCAGGATTCAATAGGCCCAAAGAAAATCTACACAAAGTGGACGCGCGGTGGTTTTATTAAATTCTACCACACTCCACACATATAAAATAATATGTCTAAAATTGGAATAGAAACGTGGGAATTTATATATTAATTTGCATCTATGAATTTGAATACAAAATATAAGGAATGTAAATATATTTGTTAATGTATATATATAGAAGGCAAGCGACCGTTGGAAGTGAGCGCAGGACAAACAATGTACGAACAAGCGAAAGGTCAGAAACACCTGTGTCAATAAAACAACGCACAATTCAAATATTTCACGTCTCAGAATATATTTATCGAAAGACAGAAGTCTACAAAGCACCTAGGTAAACATACTCGCTGACTATAAGGAATTGTATCACAAAGCTACGACAAGCGTATCTGTTATATTGATAAAACTTTGGATATGCAAGTAATTTGACTTACACAGCTTTCGTTAGCTTTGCCTTTTATGTAGAGAATAATAATTTTAGACCACGCCTTCTTGAAAATAAACATATATATAGTCGGATTAACTTATTTAGAATTATCATTGCGTTATTAAGATCATTAGATTACTGTCGTCGACGTTTGCCCTTTTAAATTGACCAAGTCTTGTTGCTCCAGAACATAATACTCCGCGTTGAGTATATATAGACTGCTATTCGCCTTTCAAAGTAACTTCGTGACGTGCCGCTTGCCCCGTTAATAGGTCAATATTATAATAAAGTATATTTTTGCAATGTCTTTCTTTACCTAGATTTACCCTGAAACTTTCGGTAAGCCCAGCCAATATATAAGAACACAGTGAAGAAATCATCTTTGGGGTCAGATACTTAATTCCTTTTAACCATATACTGGTAACCCCTATAAACTCTTGCTGCTATAAAATTAAACCATCCAATAAAGACTCCTTGCTTAAGCCCATATTTCACGAAACCATAACCATCCATTTCTTAAGCCAAATGTCACCATTTCTCGGAAAAGCAATGACGACACGCGCTAATAAATCGAAACGAATGTGAAGAGTGTTAGACCCATTCTAAGCAGGATGGGGAAGTAAATATTGGAATTATTCGTGGTCTCGGGCAAAATTAGTTGAATATTGATTCTGATCCATGAAAAATATAAAATAAATATGCGAAAAAGTAAGCTAATAGAAAAATATGGAAAAATTCACTCCAATGAAAAGTATTAATTTTAATTTATTTACTCTTAATGCACTGTCAATATTGCCTCAATACATATGTTTTTTAGTGAATTTTAAATGTACATATGACACGCCAAGTGAATTAAATATGCTTTTTCTTAGGGTGAACCTATAATAAAAACGCGTATGGAAGCTTGCCGAACTATATGGGAAGTAGGCTTCAAGTTAAGCTTAAGCTTCGACTCTGGCCTATGCTTTTAAGAGAAATGGAAGGTTTCTAGTGAGGCATGCTTTAATTGTCTGCTAAGATTTTGTAGAAAGTTCATTGAAGAATGCAATTAAATGCCGCGCCTGTCGATAAGCTGGTTTCATTCTTCTCACATTGGGAAAATGCATTCTCAGATAAAGTTATTTCCGGCTAAACCAGAGGAGAGATAGGAACAAGTTTATCCGGTAAAACATTGAGGTGCATCTCTTGGATCTCGCTCTCTCTTAGCGACAGCCAAGAATGACTCCCCTTTCGCTGGCCATCTAACCCTAAAAACTCTAGCTATAACGATTATTACCATTGATAACTTTCTGTATCTTACAAGGCAGATTAAATTACCTCATTTTTTCTAATATTTATTGTATAATTGATAAATAATACTACTTATTATATTAAATAAAATATCAACCCTTGTTTGATTTGGACCCCTTAGATCCGAGTTTCGTTGAATTCCGGGTAACATTGACTTCCAAAGAAGAATCTCTCCTGTTTTCTTCTTAAAGAAAATAAACTCTCTTAAACAAGGAATCTTAAAACCTAAGATTATTTTTTCAAAGAATTAATTAATAGTTTAGGATGTAAATAAAGGGTAAAATTCAGGAAAATCAATAAAAAGATCTTTACCTGAATAAAAGAACCTAAATGCCAAAAAAATTAAGTTAAGATAAAAAATACTATGAATTTGGACAACTGCTGAAAAAAGGAAAAATATATGAAATCACTACCGATACCAAACATTTTAGAGATAATCAAATCAGCCACCGAGTAGTGAAGAATCCGCGGATAAAAGGCAACATCAAACTTTCTTAATTTTTCCTCAACATTTCTTGCCTCGTCCAAACAATTATAAAAATTTTAAATTTCAAATCAGAACAACTATGCTCCGAGTAGGGTTTTGGGTGGAGATTGGTGGAAAGCCATAAAGGATTCATCCGCGCTCTTTTTTATTGATTTTTAGAGATATCAAATAAAGCCAAAATTGCTATTTCGGAAATTTATCTCCTCTTTGAAACTTCCATTTTATTAAAAGTTATATATTTTAAAAAGCGAATCCCGAAGCATTCGCTTTTGCAATTGAATGAACTGAATTAAGTATGTGTGAAATAGATATGACTAGAGTAAAAGATGAGATTAAATAAAGTCCAAGAGCCTAGGTGGGGTAGGGGGTTTAAACTCCGATTAAACTAGCATTAATTATAAAGTCTGGATGTCTTGGAATGGCTAGACGATATATTTATATATACGTGGGTGCTTCTGGGGGATTGGCCCGAAAGTTGGGTGAAGACCGTTAGTGAAATGGGAAATGGTTATGATTCCAGTGAGGATGGTTTATATTTACTTTTCGGGGTCCTTTTCAACAAATATTTCAGAGTGCAAGTTGTTCAAAGATTAAAAAGTAGCTGGAACGCGTTGGGGTTGCAAAATAAAGACAATGACAAAAATATACTTTACTAAAAACAATAAAAAGGATATATATATATCTACATATAAATTGGTTTTAAATGGAATGGTCTCCCAGACGAAGTTAAAGATAGACACGCGATCAGGAAGGTTGATTAAGGAATTAAAGAGGTCAGATACAGTTGGTGATTTAAAGGGGGATTTTAACTGGGGCGTGCACACAAATAAGGGAACAATGAATGCAATGGAAGAAGTTGGTTTAACTCTTGCTTCACACCAAGGGAGCACTTGTCGCCTTCGGAGTTTGGAATCCTTATCAAGTCTTTGCCGATTGAATATGGCAGAGTTCACTGATGTCAAAGCTTGCCGATTGACTAAGGCAGTTTTCAAGGATCGATTTATCCTTCAACTCGATTCTACATCGCCACTGGTGTGGGGGGGAGAGAGTCCTTTAGCTCATTCACAGGAGTAGGTGAAAGTCTGAAAGTGCTGCTCTTTAAACTCACTCGAATCGTTATATAGGCACCTGGAGAGGAGTCGCGCGCGTGATCTTGGTGAAAAGTCAGCGACTCCTTCGGGGGAAGGGTGAATCTTGATAACGCGCGTTGCAATTTCCAACGGATTCCAATCTTTAAGCAGAAAAGCACGCATGCCTGCGGAGAGGTGGCCGCGTGAATGGGAGAAGGGATTTTTTTTTTTAAAGAGCTCATCTGGCGACTGCCTATTTGGGCATTAGTTGCCGTATTAAAAACTGACCTAGTACTAGGATACTTTAAAATAAAATTAAAAAAGATGAAAAAAATACCCCACCCTAAAAAAGGGGAAAGGGAGGCAAGAAGTGAGCAAGCTCCTGAGTCGTTCACAGGTCCCCCTAGAGCAGGAGCGTGCGACCTATAAGTGAAAAAAAAAACAAAACAATACAAAACAAAAAAACCTGCTTAAATAATAGGGAGAAGGCCAGGTTCCCCCCAAAAGTCAACAAGTCCACCAGTCAATGTGAACGCACTCCTCCGGAGTACAAGGGACAGGCGGTAGCGACCCCGCCCATCCCGGTATTCGAACAGGTAACGTGCGCGAAGATCACCTAGACTGGGAAATTCGACAAGAATGTGCCGAACAGTCACGAGGACGACGCAGTCGTCACAATAGGGCGCAGGCACGCGCTCTATCAGAAAGCAATGCGTCACACGATTGTGTCCGATTAGGAGACGATAGAAAGCGACCTGAAGCCATCGCGGCATTGGGAGATAAGTCCATGTGAACAGTCGCGGCACAATAGCACGCACCTTCAAGTTCACATAAACCATCTTCTATCTTCTTTGCCAAGCAGTCCGAAGAGCTGCACGTATTCTTGCCCTGTAGTGGGTGTGAGGAAAAGCGAAACGCTGGTCCGGTCGCAGAGTCCTCGCGGACTCTTTGGCGCCCTCATCGGCGCGCTCATACTCGCAATTCCTACATGCCCAGGAACCCACCAGAAGATAATCTCGACATCCGCCCGGCTCGCAAAAATCGTGGTGTCATGGATATCGCGAACCAGTGGATGCGGAGATTCCAATGCTCCGAGAGCCGACAGGGCGCCTTGTAAGTCGCTATAGATCACAATCCGGTCTTCGAACGAGGCACGTCGCGTAATCTCCCGTACCTGGTGGTGTATTGCCACCAGCTCGGCCATGAAAACAGACTCAGCGCCTGCCTAGAGCCCCGCTGCCTTTAAACAGAGGGGATACGGCGTGGAAGCCGACCCCCTCTTGCGACTTGGAGTCATCCGTATACACTTGCACGGTTCTAGCGTGCTACGAGGTGTGCTCCAAAAAGTGTCGAACGCATTACTCCCGGAGCTGTAAAAGCTTTGGGAGCAGAGGCGTGACGACAAAAAGCTAAATGTTGTACTCTCCAGGGTGGCGTCCTGGGTAAAACCAGGGGCGCCACGGGCCCGAGAGCTATAACTAGCTCTCGAAGGAGGTTCCTGGCCCTAAGCCCAATGGGCTTAGGGTATGAATGGCGTCTCTCGGTGGCATAGGCACCATCGAGATCAGCTGCAGATGCAGTGAAAGCGGTTGGCGACTGAAGGAGGCACCGGGCTCGCGCATACAGGCGAGTGATGCAATGCACGCGGAAAAGAGTGAGTGGCATCTCCCTAGAATCGACCAACAGGCTCTCAATAGAGGAAGTGCGGAAGGCACCGGTCGCAAGGGAAAGGCCGTTCTGGTGGATTAGGTCCACATTTTGCAATAAACGCTCGGATGCGGATGCATAAAACTAGCATCCGTAGCCAAGCTTAGAACGAACAAATTATCGTTAAAAAAGTAGGGCAGTAGCCCTATCAGCGCCCGAAGCGCTCAACTTCACGGAACGGAGAATATCCATGATGCGGGTACAAGAGGCCCTAAGGCTGCGAATATGAGTCTCACAGGTGAGGCGTTGGGTCAAATACAAGACCAAGGAAACGGTGCGATTCCACCACATCCATGCGCACCCCATTAAGAAACAAATCTAGGTCAGGGTGGAGCCGTGAGTGGCGTCAAAAGTACACCACCTTAGTCTTGGCCAAAGAAAACCGGTTCAATTCCTGTTAGAGTGGACGCTCCAGGAAGAGCGTAGCGAGAACATCTTCCCCAGTACCAGGGGGATGCCATTGATGCTCAGGGCAAAGTGTGTGACATTGAGGAGACTCCATGATACTCTATCGCCATGCCGTATCATAGGCTTCTCCAGATCGAAAAACACCGTGGCGTAGTGCTGTTAACGAAGGAAAGCCTACCAGACGGCATTTTCCAGTCTGAGCAGAGCATCCGACGTGGAGTGGAACTTGCGAAAGCCGCACCGTGCAGAATACCAATGGCCTCCGCTGTCCAGGAAAAAGGCTACTCTAACATTCACCCATTTCTCCATCAACTTGCACACCCAAGAGGTTAGAGAGATTGGGCGGAAACCGTCCGGAGTATAGTGATCTTTTCCCAGTTTGCGAAAGGCGAGCACAATATAGATTCGCCAGGAATCTTGGGGATCCATCCGGCCAGATCCTGTTAATCAAATGTAGCAGAAAGGCCATTTCTCGTTCATCCAGGTGTCGAAGTATCGCGTACAGGACATCGTCCGGACTATGGGCGGTGTCCGCGCACGAAGCAAGGGCGGAGCTCAACTCACTCACAGTAAACCTGTCGTTGAAGGGTTCACCGCCTCTGGAGGTAAACTCCAGCCGGTGGCCTTCCACGACATCACGACGTGCATTGAATGCTAGAAGAGCAGCAAACCGGCTGAAAATGCGGAAAAAGCGGTCGCGAAGAATTCCGCCCCTGATGCGGGTCTGAGATTGCAGGCCCATTCTCCTGGAGAACGGGAGGGGGGTCCTGCGAAAACTTGCCCCTAATCCTTTTGACTCGTCTCCACACTTCTGCAAGAGGGGGCTTGCCGTTAAGTGAAGACACATATGGACGCCAAGAAGAGCGGAGGGCGTGCTTCGAAATCTCCCGGAACCTAGCCCTAGCCCGACGAAATTCACTGACAGTGAAATCGTTCGGGCAGCGCTTATAATGAATTTAGGCATAACGCTTCTGTTTGAGGGCCGTGTCACACTCGGCCGACCACCATGGGAGTGGTCGGCATTCAAAACGGTCCACACTCTGGAAATAGTAGTCAGGTTCGGCGATGAGGTTGCCGGAGAAAAACTCAATAGCCTCATCTACCGACCTAAACTCCTCAACTGAGATAGAGAATTCAGTCATTTCCTGAAATGCAGGCCACCGTGCCCGCGCCATGCACCATCGAGGTGGTCTCTCAAGCGGCAGTTGACCTGATTACTACCATAGAGGTCATCGATCGACCCCAATTAAAATCAGGCAGTGCATCCGGAGAGCACAAAGATAGATCAAGGCAAGTAAATGAATCGGTTCTCGGGCAGTGATGCGTAAACTCATCCACATTTAGGACACCATCTCCAGCTCTTTGAAAAAATCGGCAAAGACTTGTTCCCTTAGATTTATTGATTAATCTCCGCAAAGAGGTTGCTAGCCGTTCAGATCTCCAAGCAAGAGGTAGGGCTTTGGCAACCGTGCCACGACGTGGTGGAAGTCACCCCCACGTCGAAGTTAGCTGACGGTGAAATGTAGGCAGAAATGATATTATACCTTCTATCTAGGTGAAACTGCACAGCAACTGCCAGAAATGAGGTATCTAAAGTGAAAGGAAGAATGGAGACATCACGTCGGGTGTAAACCGCACATCCCCCATCCAGGCTATCTCGTGGTGGGGGGGGGTCGCAAGACAATTAATTGCATTGAAGGAATATGCCATCCACGCCTAGCTCGGTGGAGAGGTGAGGGGCCCTCTTCGAACAGAAGACCCTCACAAGAATAGCCGTACGCTTCCCGGAGGCAGAACCCCGGGCGCTGTTGGTCGGACAAAGAGCTGAAGGCACTGTCGCCTTCGAGGACTTATTGGGGGAGTTTGGGGTTCGCCATGCGAGTCTTTTCCTCCCTCCGCCTCGAAACCTTAGGCGGGCGTTGCGGCTTCGAAGGCGGGGGGGCCCTCTTTTCGAGGTACCACTCTCTCCGAGCCACTCAGCTAACCACTAGGCGTGAACAAAGAAGCCGAAGCTCCTTTGTTGCTGTCGTTCTTTCGAGGGTTAGCTTTAGGAACTCCGGAAGATAGCCTGGAAACCAGCTTCAAGGGGGTTGATCCCTGTGAGTCTAACGACTTGGTAGAGGCGCGTGGACGTATCGCCTTACGGAAAACGGTCACGCTGGGGGTAGAGGGATGAGCGCTGGTTTTAGCCGGGGCTGGGTGTAAACCCTTTTTGCCCATAGCTTCACCAGGTGAGCGCCCGCGTTAAGTAGAACATGCAGAAGGGCTCCGAATGGGCGCGGAAAAAACCGTGCTCGTTGGCCTGGTTGGACCAGTCGCAGAGGGTGCCTTTCTAACTATTGAGGCATAAGACGTCCCAGGCAGAGCTGGGCGCGCAAGAAGCAAGTTCTTAGACTCGTGGAATGAGAGTCAATCCTGGGCATGAACGGCCAGGATTTCTTTCTCAATGAAATATGCACCACATTGCTTCGAAGATGTGTGGTGCGGCACTCCGCAATTGACACACTTGTCCAGACACAATTTAGACTTATCGTGTGCGACCTTGGAGCAATTTAGACAGACTTCGGGTGACCTCGACTTTGCACGTCTACAAGAATGATTCGTATGCCAAAAGAGGTGACAGTAATAGCACCGCCGCGGCAGTGGCACCAATGTCTTTGCACAGTAGCGGTACCAACCGGCACGCACCGACTCAGGGAGCTTGTCACAGTCGAACGTGACGAAGAGTGTATGGGTGGGTCTCAAGTCCCCTCCCTGTTTTCTCATAACACGTTCGACCTTGAACGCCCCATGGTTGGCTAGCTCTAAGGTGATGTCCTCTATGGAGTAGTCAACGAGTTTTCTCGCATAAACTACTCCTTTCTCAAAGTTCATGGTAGAGTGCGTGTTCACACTCACCAGGTTGCCATGAAGTGTCTGAAGAGCACTTATCTTGGCCGCCTCGGCGGCATTCGCCAGAAGGCTCCCATCCGAGAAACGAGTCACCTTCGGCTCTCTACCAATTACACTAGCTAATGCTTTCCTCTGATGGATCGTGTTTCCCTTGGCCAACATGCTGCCATCAGTGGAGCGAATAACTAGGAAGCGCTTGAAGCCATCGGGCTCGAAAACGCCAGGTAGCCTCTGAATGAGGGGCCCCGACGTTATAGAGGCTTTGCTCTGCGCTCTTTTCGTCTTAGCCATAGTCGGGGGCTCCGGACCCGGAGGGCAGAGGAGCCAGATGTGCCGCTCTTGGTTTGGTCGCTTACCAAAGTGGCAGCAGTCCCATCCGTCCCCATAGCCCCCGCGGATGGAGAGGAGCCCCGAGTCTTTTTCGTCTTTTTCCTGTTCTTTTTCTTTTTAGGAGAGGAGGGCGGGGAATGAACCCGCTTTTCCCCTCCACCCGCAGGAGCCCTAAGGCCAGATGGACCGGCCTCAGCCAGTTCCTTCTCCGAAATGGAGAAGGTCCTGGTGGTTGCAGGGTGACCGGTTGGAGGAGATCCCTCCCCTCCTTGTACTGCCTCGGAGACCCCAGTTGTTTGAGGAGGACCTTACATAGGAGCGGATTCGGGTTCGGTGTTGGTGCCGAGCCTAGATTCCCTCCCATAAAAGGCCCTACCATCTGAGGCTGGGTTGCCTCAAGTACCATGTCTATCACAGGAGAGGCCTCTAGTTGGCCATCCCCTCCGAGGACATCGCAGGTCCCGTTGGCAGCGTCACCAGTCATGTGTGGGGACGCACAGGCCTTGACCCCGGTAAGGTTGAGTATTCTGGCGAGCAGGTCTTTTGAGGTAAACGACCGAAGGGGCCTGGCTTCCCTCTCCCCGCTAAGGGGTTTTGCCCTACATGGCCGCATCAATGGGAAGCGGCCGGCTATGAGCTACCTGCATGCTTTCTTGGCAGTCTCTTTGGAAAGAAAAGAGGGGACTGCCGCTAAAATAAGGGAGGTGCCCTAAAGCACCTCCAGATTAGGGGGTGAGGAGGAGTCCCCTACACCCGTAGGTGAAGGAGAGTTGTAAGTCTCCTCTCCGGTTAGAGAAATATGGAGTGTCACCTACGCACCACAAGGGGAAGACCTCCATTTTTTTTGTGGACCCGCTCGAGGTCGGCTCCTTCGATGACACAGGGGGAATTAAGGGGAGATGTTAAATTTTCTCATCATTAGGCATGGTGACCCTATTTTTTCTACGGGATGCAATAGCTCATCACCTCTTGCAGTAGCCCGCCCTGCAAGGAGTGCGTACAGTCCTGGCAGAGCCAGGTGCCGCCATTCAGAACCTCCCCTCCGCCTGGTGGCCTGGCAGTCCATCGACAATGGGCTGTCTGCTGGCTTTCTTGGCAGTCCCCTTGGAAATAAAAGAGGGGAATGCCGATGGAAGTAGGGAGGTGCCCAAAAGCACTTCCAGAGAAGGGGGTAAGGGGTCCCTTACATCCGTAGGCGTTGTAGAGGAGAAAACCTCCTCTCCTGTCAAAGTAAAATGGAGGGTACCCTGTGCAAGCACAGGGGGGGGCCTCCATTTTTTCTGTGGACCTTCCTGAAGGCAGCTCTATTGATGATGCAGGGTTAATTAAGGGGAGATTTTTATATTTTGCATCATTGGGTATGGTGACCCTAAATTTTCTGCGGACGCAATAGTTCATCACCTGTCCCAGTTGCCCGCACTGCAAGAGGTGCTTACATTCCTGCCAGGGCCAGGCGCCGCCATTCAGGAACACCTCTCCCTCCTGGTTGCCTGGCAGTCCATCGGCATGGCGGCTCCACCTTAGACACGGCGTGAAAAGATAGATTGTGAAGAGGAAAAGAAAATGGATGTGAGGAAGGTGTGGGTGGGGATGAAGCAAGTTGTTAAAAACCAACCAACTCAGACCGGAGCTCAGGGGTTAGGGAACATTATCCCCTCACCCCTCAGCCACGATCCGGGTCGTTTGGCTACGTAGAAAGTGAGCATCTACCCTGTGAAATTAGAGGCTGTCCAGGGAAAGGTGTGGGAGAGGTTGTATTAAAAGCGACGAAGTAGAGGAGAAATACAAGCTATCTGATTGAAGGAAGAGATGCTAAGCTGGGGCCGGACGGAGCGCTGGATCCCGTCAGCACAGGGAGGGGGGAGATGCCATTGGCCCCTAGGCAAATACAGATGGAGCGAGTGAAAACAGCGTCAGCCGCCTCAGGGCCTAGGTTCCCATGCTTTCACCAGCCCCATGCGGTTATTTGCGGATCCACGCTCATTCTGCTACACTGGATTTTGTGATCCTTTCCTTGTATATTAATATTAATTTATTCTTATATTTGAAAATCCAATTTATTTCTCTCTGGGGTATTTCTTTTAATTTTGGGTTCGAACGACAGGGCACACAAGCACTTCACTGTAGCCAATCTGAACCTTATCTTGACCTCAACTGGCGACTAACTCAAATGATGTAGATTAATATTGGTTTATTATCGCTGCTATACATGTTCCTTCTCTTTTAGATCGTCGTTCACACAAATGATAAAGAAATTGCCCCCTTCACACATTTATTATCTTTGACATCCTCATCATCATTGGCCCTCTCAAGGGAAATTAACCATCCCGAAATTTGTTCGTATCAATTTAATACATATGTTCTCTCATAAATGCGCAAGAAACAACCAAAAAGCGGGGGATGGGCTTCACCTACGCAAAATTAGAACTCCAAGGAAGTGGCTACATCTTGCTCTTTCATTGGGGAATGGTTTCAAATTCTTGCAAGAAACAATATGTCCTGGTATGATCAGGTGTACACGGTTATACGCACACTGGCCTACTGGCCGACCTAAATAAAGGCTCCACCTGGGGATGATTCTAAGAGTGCCTTAAATACATAGTTGCTAGGCCAATGAATATTCAAACACGTCTACAAAAATATACTTTAATAGGACTAAAGATAACATATACATATAGGGCAAGTTAAATGGCAATGGAATTAAATATTGATGGTTCACTGCTAAGAAGATTAACACTATCAATTAAATTTGAACCGAAGGATAATTAATTAAAAAATTATTTTTACAATAATGCAAGTTCTAGAGCAAAGGGGATCCTTAAAGTTGGACGCGGTAAAGGTCCATAATAGGATTAAGCGATAAGTCACGATGGCCACTTAATGATCTTTCCATTGTTCTAAATTTCATAGTATATATTGGGCAGACGAATTTAGAGCAGTCAACGGCGAACAGAAAAAGTCAGCAGGGGGTTTGAATTCCTTCTCTCTCTCCTTATTCTTCCATACAATACACGGAAATAATCCTAAATGCTTCTATTTCACGGTATACCAGAAAATAAATGCGAGATACAAACAAAATCCAAAGGATTTTTTTATAAAAAGGTAGTAGAAACATATATCAATAAAAATAATGAAAATACCATAAAACAAAAACAAAACAAAACAAACGCAAAGGACAAATATGTACAAAAAGAAAACAAAATATTACATGAGAACCGAGGAACATAACATACACGGTTAAGACAGAGTTCTAGAATTATAAAAAAAAAGGGGATCACAGAGTTGAATATGTACACGGGAGTACAATGCTTAACACATTTTATTTCGAAAGGGGGAGGATCCTCGACCGAATTCCTTCTTAGTCAGTCTGCAAAACAGTTTTCTTTCCCTTTAATGTACCTTATTCGTAACTGGTAGTATTCCATCAGAAGTAAACTCTAACACATAAGCTCCCCGTTCTGGCTTTTTCAATTCTGTAAGTAGGCCAATGAGCGATGATCGGTTTCGATCACGAACTCCTTACCTAACAAATATGATTGGAATTTCTGTACACTCCATACGATCGCTAGAGCTTCAAGTTCTCTGACCGCAGAGTTCCTTTCGCGTGAAGAGAGCTTCTGGCTAGCGTAACAATGGAGTAACTGATGCCGTCTAATTCATACTGGAGCAAGACGCAACCAATGCCTTCATTACAAGTGTCCATTCGTATCTCAAAAATTTTGTTCGTGTTCCGGAGTCTCAATATTGGAGCTGATGTTAGTCTTTCCTTCAACTGATGGAAGTAGGCGGAAGTTTGGGGTTCCATGCGAAGGGGTCCGGGGAACGTTTCTTTCAGTATAACAAAATTATACTCAAACCAATTTACGTTTATATACTTACGTTTTTGTTGTAGGTTACGGAAATTTGCTCATTGTAAATTTTGGGTGAAAGGTTTTTCTTCACAAAATCAATCTCAAAGAGATATATCACGCCACGATGGAATCCTAGGCTTAACTGACTCTTTCTGGTAGCTCTGGGTGAAAAATAAATGAAACAGTTGCCAGATATCACTTTCAGCGGCGACATTTATAAAAACTTGCGGAGTGTTAGGCATATCTGGGTTAATACATGCATCAAGTGGCAGAATTATCAAGGAATTTAACACTTTTGGAAAATACCTTTAATGAAAATGTTGGAAACTTTCTTCCTTAATACCACATTAAATAAGAAGATCCTTTCTTAAATATGCAGAAGGGGGGGGGAGGGGCTTTAACACCCGCAATAAGAGAAAAACCTTTAAATATAATTCCAATGGACAAAATTAAAGCCAAACACTAGATTTGCCATCTTTAAGCAATCGGTGAATCCTCCTGCATATCAATTTTCTACCATGGCTGGGTAGGCACACATTACAACCACTGTAAGATATACCTCGACTGACAACATTTAATGCAAACACCCCTGGTGCAATTTAATATTAGAATATCTATGTCTAATGTCCAAGTGCTTATATCCTGCATATATGTTTTATTTGTTTAATGTCAAAAATTTGAATAATATTTTTATTATCTCTCTCAATTGTAATAAAGAACTGATATTTAATAATAAAGGCGCATGATACGGAAAATTTATAGTTGGAAATATTTCAAATCAAATATTTTAAGCGTCCAAATATTTGTTTAACCGAACGGGAAAACATAGCATTTGTTCAAGTTCCCTTTTACCATAGATTCTAATATCACACTTAATCTCATCATCAGCAGATAAAATCAGCACTGTAATCTTTTAAGCATTAAAATTTAGTCCCTTCCCCTTTAACATACCTTTATAAATTGCCCCATCAACACTACTAATTACCACGTTCTCAGCATAATACCAGGTTATGAGCATACATAAACATAGCATAAATACATCTCACACCATTCTTTTTCAATCTCAAACACCTATCAATGTGTCCTTCACGTACTTCTCTCAGCACAACATCCATATAAACCTTTCGTCGGTCTCAACTTATCTGACAGACCGGGCGGAGCCAAGTTCCACAGGGCAGAGCTTACTCCGATCAATCGACCTATCATCCCCAATAACCAGGACTTGATCGATTCATCGGAAGAGTTTCGTGAAATATTATTGTTGTCTTCTTTATAATTACAATTTTTAAGCAAAGTAATGCACTTATGTTTTGTCCCTTTACTATAATTTTTATTTGTACATATTTTTCATATATCAATTGAGATTGTAGTAGCACAATATTTCCGAGGTATTATTTATTGCCTTTGTGTGCACAACTCAAACGTCTACAATAAAAGATATTACGCAAAGAAGAACGAATTTTTTTGAGTGGAGAAGTATCGACTTTTATGGGAAAATTGTTTGCTAGATGAAATAGCAAATATTTCAAATATTTTTTTTACCTTTATATTTAAACGAAATTATTTTATATAATATTATTTTTTATTTAGTTGTTATATAACCGGTTGTCCAAAACAAATATCAATAAAATATATTAAACGTACTTTTAAATGTCTTTCTAGAATATCATTTATAAAATGTGCCTGTCAGGAATATTGCGCTTAAACGTGTCAGTTTTGGGGTCATGGAAAAATCACACATATTTAAGACCACCAGCAACTGCCTCCCTCAAATCGAACTAACTGATTACTTCGAGTATGAAATATTTTTATATACACCTTATATAAAATTGACCAACCACTGCAACATATTTCGTAGCACCTGCCATAACGCTTTCTCAGCATTCATAAATCAAGCAGTCCCACCTCACATTTCTTAACCACAATGCTCTACATCAGCTAGCTCAGTGGGTCAAATTTATCTACACCCCTACCCCCTTCAAGCCACTTGCACATCACCTAACACCACATCAATTACATTTATTATAAGACAATCAGAATTATTCCATTCACGTTTCCAACATACAAACCACATTTCGATTTCTATGTATTCATTAAGGTTATCTGCCTCCCCTTTCTTGTTACACATCATTCTCTACTTACTCAGAAACTGATTCACTTTCAAAATAATTGCTACACAATCCCCAAACCTATTCCATAACACAAGTACCTCCATTATTCAACCTCCCGAGACATTTTCTCATCTTTTACAGCTCTCATTACTTTTTCAGACCTTTCAATGATCTAACAGACGATTCCATTTATGTTGGTTACATACAATATTACAAGGCATACTTTACATCTTAAAAGCCAATCATATTTACATTTGGTCCCCTCTCCATTTGCATTTTATACAGCCCCTCAAAATACTTTCACATTTTGCTTTTAATCGCATCATTGCTCACTATTACCCTGCCATTGTTATTCTTGATCTTCATACAGCCATTCTTCTCTTACTCATCTCTCTTCTATTTTTTTAAAATAACTTGCTCTGCTCATTTGGATAATTATATATATCCCTACCAAATTCTTTATTCCCTCATTCCTTAGTACTTTGAGAATGGATTAATCGTGCAGCATGTTATTAATCAGCGAGTGCAAATAAATCACTTCTTACATTCACCTTCTCTTTTTTACCCAATCCTTGTGTATAATGTATCTTTTTGCTAAAACCAAACCTACCACAATTTTCCCTTTCCTATGTGAGATAACTTGCTATAGATATACGCTTGGTATGGAAAGTTTCCTCGTTAATAAACAAAGGAAAATTCATCATTCATGAACACAATTGAAATATTTTGTCAATATTAAACAAGTAGAAAATTTCTTCCACTTAGAAATATTTTTGGAAAATTTCCTACGTTATAAAGGACAATTGAGGGAAATTCTATAACCTAACCTACCTTATGAGGGAAAATTGAGTGAAATTCCCTTAGATATATGCATTCAAATTAAAAAATCCTCCCTAGTCACCACCATACTGAATTAATTATCTTACTAATGAATACTGAGTAATGAAACCATATCAACCAGTAGAAAAACTGGCAAAAAAATATCTCAGAATAATATGCGATCCTCTAAAATATTTTTTTAATGTAATTTATTAAAGTACTGTATCTTTTTATTGAGTAATTTGTACCTATTTCTTTCAGATTAAAAAAAGATATTGTTCCCAATGTTCTTCGGTATTCACCCATATTTTCGCCCCATCTAAAGATCACATTAGTAATATTTCACTCTATAAGTTTCATCAAGGTATTAATGCAGTAGAGCGGCAAAATCCATTCAAAGCACTTATGAGGATGATGCAGTAAGTGAAGTAATTTTCACAAGGTGGTTTCCAATTTTCGAAGTGTTGGTTTCATTCTAAAGGAGGGGCCAAAAGAAGATCGTCTAAAAAACTTGATTCCGAAGAGTTGGAAAGTGTTGGTAAGGAAATCCTACTAATAAGGAGCCCCATACACCTGTCCTATGCCAATTGAACAGGTTTGGAAAGGTTCCAGTGATTGGAAAAAGGGTTCCACACGAACTGTCCACGGCGAATCTACAACAGTTAGTTCCTTGCTATTAGTCATCGCTATCACGACAACTTCAGGTACCAGGTTCGGGCAGGTATTTTACTGGCGATGATAGTTTGATACTTTATCATAACAAACGCCGCCGGCCGGGGATCAGTTGAAAGAGAAGAATTTCCTAACAACTAAAAGGAGGACCTCATTCAAAAGAGATCATGTTCTGTATGGTGAGATTTTAAGGGAATATTCCATTACTAACTATTAGACAATAACCAAACAATTAATATCAATCTCTCCTGCAATCAACTTTGTTATTTGAAAGTCGCTTTGAGACAAAGGCAACCCTCATTTCTCATCAGAACGGCTGCCATTTTTCATCACGATATTGCCCGTCCTCACATAGCTCGAATGACCAAAGATCTCTTGGGAGAGCTCGCTTGGGAAACATTCCTTCATCTTCCATATTCTCCTACCCTTACTCCGTCTGAATATCACATGTTTAGGCGATTAAAGAGCCATCTTGATGGTCTTAGTATAAAACAAAAATAAGAGGCTATAAAAAAGTTGGATTATTATTTTGCATCAAAATATAAAGAATTTTAAAAGCATTGCATTTATAAGTTGTTAACTTATCGAATGAGGTTCTAGAAAGCACCGTAGGTTATGTTTATGATTAAATATTTCCATTGTTCCGCGAAATTCAAAAACGATTTCTAGAAATGATGGTTTCAAATAAAACATATTTAGCGAGAACTTAAGTAGGTCTTTGATATGCCACAGAGGAAAAATGGGAAATTAGCACCAATTAAGCGTGATAGACCATTTTCGCAGTTATTCTTCGATAAAATGCCACATTGCCACAGATTGTTTGCGTCTGACGATTAGAGTGCTACCATTTAGAGAAATGAAGTATAAAAAAGAGTATTACAACTACTTAGGCTTCTTGCAGGGAAAAATGGATGGTGGGAAAATAATAGCTCCAAAAGAAAGACAAGATAAATAGGGTCATTAAACTGATTGAATTTTATCCTTACTGTATATGAGGATGATATGTTGAATCAAAATAAGAATTTCCTAAAATTCAGATTTATAACGAAAAAAACTTGGATCTTATCACCTTATATTTATTATAACCATCTAATAACGATCCAAATTCCAAAGAATAATCTTCGGGAAATTATGTTTTTTATAACATCAAATCGTCGGATAATAATCCCCAAATTCCTTATTACAATATTGCATACCTAAATACTTTCACTCACAATATGAAATTCAACAATACACAGTTTTATGTACAAACAACCATTGGATATTTTATTAAAAATCCTCTTAAATTTATTTAAAGATTAAAGTTGGCATCAACAGTTTCAGAAAAAACAAAAATACAGCAAGAATATTATTTTGAAAGGGAAAAGAATTTTTTATGTTCCTTCTTTTACGCCTTCAATTTTCCCTTAAAGTTCGCTTCGTCTTATCCATAATATTTATATTTTACGAAAATTACGTACAAATAACAAGGCTAAATTTTATAAAAAAAACACCAAAAACTAAATTGGGTTATAAAAAAAAATATTTACCCTTTAATTTCTGCAAGATTTTCATCTTTTTATTTATTAATATTTATACATAATCTCTAATGAATGATTTAAAAAATATCTATCTAGATTTCTAATTCGGTAATCCTGTTACACATTAAGAAGGGCTCTTGGTCTATCTTACCAGAGCAAGAAAGGGAGGGGGGGGCGTGGCTAGAATTGAGAGAGTCATTTCTACCGTCCTTTAACTTTACTTGAACCAGAGAACCCAAATTCAAACGGATATGATTATGTATGGTTAACACAAAAATTACACTTGGTTACAAAAAAATTCTTGTAAGTCGTCAAAGCTTTTTTTAACTAATTTAGAACAATTTAGCACCACTGAATCTGAAAATGACATTATTTTCCTCCGATATGGTCAGAAGTTTGTGCTAAGTTAATTTTAAAAATCCGATATTATAAAAAAATCGATTACATTTTTTACATTTTTCGATGATTTCTTTTTATATTTCTCCTCCGAAAAGTGATTTTGAATAAAATAAATCGATTTTTAACTTAATGTTTTAATTAAACGATACAAATATTTATTATTTTACATTGAATAGTAGATATTGATGAAGGATATTAGGTCATCATTGTTGAGAATTAAGGGCATGAACTTCCGTTTTTTCGAACTGCTAGAATGCTCAGTGAGGGGATGCCTCTTTTCAGAGACCATCAATAATCATCCATCACAATTCCTTATAAGCCTCCTGATACTTGTTCTTCATCTCTTTTCTGATGGAAACTTTGCTCCTTCTTTTCGCGTATTGATCCCTGATTCTCAGGAACTGATCCGTATGTGAGAATAAATAATGAAATATGATGTTCATGCTTCATCCGAAGTCTATGAAAGCAGTCAGCATATTGTAACAAGTTCTGTGTTGTTATTGGCCTTGTTGTAAGAAAAGATTCGTCTGGACTAGAAAAAAAGGCTTTCACACTTCCTTCGTCCAGTGGGTTCTAAAAACTCTTGATCCCGAATGAGTTGGCGGAGTTTAGGACCGTCAAAGATACCAGCTTTCAACTTCTTCATCGTCAATCCTGGAAAAGCGTGACAGAAGTAAGTTAAATAGCTACCATTCTTATCCAGAGCTTTGGTTAATTGTTTTCTTAAGCCGAGGGTGATGTGCAGCAGTGAAAAGACTATTTTTCCTCTGTACACCAGTAGTTGTTTATGACGTTCTTTGCTCTGAAGGATACCAAATCCTCCTGTGCAGGCCATGTCCGCTCCATGTAATCCTGAGCTCTGCCCCTACTATTACAAATGCATAGAAATCACGGATACTTGGTGATGCAGGACTATTGTCCAAACAAAAAGATCAGCATTTTTAGGTCAGCACAAATCAACCACTAATATAATAATAATTAATTTGCTCCCGCAACCTGGTTGCCGTTGTGGAGCAGAACACATTTCAGTGATTGCTTGCTACTATCAATGATATGTCTTAATCTTCCGTTGGTACTGTTGCACTCCAAGGTTGTGCATTACATGCACAATATCAGAAGAGTTCTCCAAGTCCTTGTCTTGAGAGAAAAAACGGAGGTACTCTTGATGTCTGTTGCGGTAGAAGGTGATGCGAGCAGTGGCCGAGGGGAGGTTTTTTCTTTCAATTTGCATTCCAAATTTTTGGCAGCGAACGTTGACAAGCTGAGATCATAAACTATACCATTGAGCTACTTTAGAGAAAAAGAATGTTGCGCATCATCATCAAAAGCCACTTTTCCTTTATTTTCTTTTACATTTTGAGGAATCTTTGTCACTAATGCCAGGAAGATCAAACAAGACATGTATACTCTTCAAAATTTGTTTATTTAAAGAAATAAAAAACTTTTGATCATATAAATAGAAAATGCCCATAAATAAAAAGAATAAAAGATCATGTTTCGATAAATCAAAATGTTGACCTGATTGAGACAAACCAATGTGATATTCGAACAAAGCACAGTGTTATCGATTTTAAAGAGTAATATTTCTAGTATGTACTATATTCATTCAATAATTAATTATTCTAATCAGTTGGTTTAGTTTAAATAAAGGATAAATTTGGTTAGTTTAGACAAAGTTCTGTTAAAGCAGTTAACTTTCGGTTAAGTTAGTTTAGGTTAATCCATACCATCTAATGAAATGCCAAAATTAACTTGAAATTTTATAGAAATATTAATGGTGCAAACCATAACGACTTCTTATCATCTCCTCATGTTTAAATCCCTGCAAATGAGTCATTCTTCATAGCAAATTGACGATAGCACACTCCCATTTAAATTCACCCAAGAATCACCTTTTATAGAAATAAAAAAATTCCAAAGATAATTTACAATTCAATCAATAACATCTGAACAATATTTAGAAATATTGTACATTTATACAGGTTTTGATGAGAAAAAACCTTTAGAGAGAAGGTATTTCACTTGATTCCTTTAGAATTTCGAAAAACGTAAACAACACATTATTAAAAATCCCAAGACGTACATATTATTATTTCTTTGAAAAAGAATTGCATATTAATCTGAATACTAATTTCTCTTCCTTGTATTATATCAATGCTTTCTTTATTGCTGCTTAGAATCGTTCAAAGTTTGATTCTTAAAACTTATTAAGGGCAAATTTATTAAAAGGAAAGTATAAAAATGTTTCTAAGTTTCAAATTCCTAAATACAGGTTGCCTATTATTTGTTCTCTAAAGCAATGGTTCCCAACCGATTTTGGCTTATGGCCCCCTTAGGAACCTTATTTTTTCCTGTGGCCCATAATCATTGTTTTCAGTAGGTAATATGCAGTTTAACTTTACTTTAAAGTATAAAAGATATTAAAACAGCTATTTGTATTCAAGTACATTATATTTGTCACATATATAGCACTATAACATAGCAAAAAGTTAATAGTGGTTAACATTTTTGTAATACTGTTTTAAAATAAATAACACTGGTCTGCGTCAAAAATGTACCTTAGGTTTTCTATAGTGTTTCTTAATAAAATTGACCTCCTAAATCCGAATCTGTCATCCGTTTTTCTCTATCACCTCCAGTTTTTGCGATACAGGGGTTGATAATAATTTTATAATTTATACATCTCCTATATTACATCAAATTTCAATAGTTTTTGCACTGCTCTATTCGCAGTAAATTTTGGGTACATTTTAAGTAATTATGCAAATAGGTTTATATTTTGCAGGTTAAAAATTGCTTAGCATTATAATAATAAGAATAATAATAATAGTGGTTGAGTTAAAAATGAACAGAAAATGTAAGAATAGCTCCGACAGATTTTGCTATGTTTGCGGCAAAGTGAATTTTCCCGAGCAGCAAAGTACAATCCCTCCTCTAATTAAATCTTTGTATCATGCATATTTTGGAGTAAGGCTAAGAGATCAAGATAAAAGTTTTGCACCACATATCTGCTGCAAGGGATGCTACATAAGTTTAAGACGCTGGAGTCAGGGCGAACAGAAGTCCCTCTCTTTTGGTGTTCCCATGGTGTGGAGAGATGGCAAGGACCACACTACGAACTGCTATTTTTGCATGACAAATCTTACAGGTGAGCATTGTATCAAGTATTTAAGCTTTCTGTATTATACTGGCTCCTGAAAATGTCATTATTATGTAAAGACTTAGCATAAAATTAAAAACTAACATAGTTCACTTCAGCATGAACATATCCTTTACTAAACATTTATGTACTATCTGCAACTCCAAATCAATTATATTTTCCACAGGTATAAATAAGAAGAATAAACATAGTGTAGCATATCCAGATGTTCCTTCTGCCATCAAACCCCCGCCCCATGGCCCAGGAATTCCTATACCTTCTCCCCCTAAACATATAGAGGTACATGAAGAGATTTATATGGAAGTTGACCAAGATTATGACACATCTGAGTCTTATCAGGTTTCCACACATGATATGGTCGCAAAACCATTCACTCAAGTTCAGTTAAATGACCTGACCAGTGATCTGGGGGTTTCAAAGGCAAATACACAACTTCTTGGCACTTGACTTCGTGAAAGTAATCTTCTCGCTTAAGAAACAACATTTAGGGGGGTACAGAAATAGAGAACAAGAGTTTCGAAGCTATTTCTTACAGCATTCTTACAGCTCTTTAGTATACTGCGCCAATATTAAAGGACTTGTTGAGGCCCTTGGAATTCCCTACAACCCATTAGAATGGAGACTGTTTATAGATTCCTCCAGTAGAAGTTTAAAAGCTGTTTTACTGAATATTGGTAACAAGATAGCTTCCGTTCCTATAGGCCATTCAATCCAACTTACTGAAAGTTATGAAAATATGAAAAAATTGCTGGATGCAATAAATTACTGTAGCTATAAGTGGAGGATATGTGGTGACTTAAAGGTAAAATCATTTTACACTTGGCATTTCTAAGCTTTTTGATATTGACATTTTCATTTTTAATTGTTAATACTTGTATACACCTTTTGGTCAACTTACATTTTACAAGAATGCAAATCTGGAAATCATGAGTCATTTTGGAGTTATATTTTTTGTTGAAGTGTGTCCCTATAGGTTAATGCATCCTATTGGGTTAATGGGAAACTTATCCTAATTGAGAAGGTATACAACACAACTCAATAAACTCAAAATAAGATGTACATATATCCAATTAGTTTCAAAATGATGATTTAATGCATCGGCATACAGGATTTTTCAGTACATATTCATATTGTTTTAAGAAATATTACTTTGAATTTGTTTTTAGAAATATTACACTGAATTTACATACCGTGGTAAATTTTTTTCAGGTAGTGTCTCTTACGCTTGGGACGCAAACAGGCTACACGAAGCATCCCTGTTTCCTATGTTTATGGGACAGTCGTGCAGATAGTATGCCCTATGAGAAGAAGGTTTGGCCTCCACGAGAAGCATTTAGAATTAGATCAAACAATGTGATAGCTGAACCTTTAGTGCCTCCCAAAAAATACTTCTCCCTCCACTGCATATAAAGCTTGGCAGAATGAAAAATTATGTCAAAACCCTTAATAAAGTAGGCCAAGCTTTTAAATTTCTTCTTCAAAAATTTCCACAAATCAGTGACGCTAAGCTCCATGGGGGAATTTTTGATGGACTTCAAATCAGGAACTTGATCAGCAATTTGATGCATTAATGAAGGACATAGAAAAAGATGCCTGGAAAGCTTTCAAAGCTTTAGTTAACAATTTTCTAGGCAATAAAAGAAGCCTAGAAGAATATGTTGCCCTGGTCAATCAGCTCTCAACAAGTCTCAAACATTTGGGAGCTCGAATGTCTATAAAGATACACTTTTTACAGTCCCATCTGGATTATTTTCCCGACAACTGCGGGGATTACAGTAAAAAACAGGGCCAAAGATTCCACCAGGACATAAAAACAATGGAATCCAGGTATCAGTGTAAATGGACCGAAAACATGCTTGCTAACTACTGCTGGTGTTTGAAGCGTGATGCACCAGATGACAGGCACAAACGAAAATCGTCAAGGGCGTCTGTTCTTCGAAATTATAATTATTTTCTTTATTATGTTGCATTCTTTTATTTTTTGTTTATTAAAAGAATTATAGTTTATATACCTGTATTCCTGTTTATATGATATAACAGTAATAATGCATTATTAGATAGAGAAAGTTTGTTTTTTTTTAAATCAGAAAAAATGAGGTAATCTCAATGAAAATGGCGTATGCTGTACTGAGAAAATCTGACCTGATTGAACAAATATACATTCATTTTTGAGCTCAGGAGGTTGGATTCATTAAGAAACCACAAAGAAATCCTGGGGAACATAACAAATCTTTTCAAACGCAGGCCTGTGTAATTAGTCTTACAAAAAGTAAAATCCTTTAGCAAAATGAAATAAATATATATTATCAGCTCTTTATTCATTCAATGCGATCCTTGTGTTTCATGCAATTTCACAAGTTTTTCAATATCAGGGTCTATAGTTGTTAGAGACAGACAAAGATCACCTTTTCTTACTATTTCTAAGCGGCGGCTAGCTTTTGGTAGGAGGTGTGACACTTTACTAAAACCTGACTTAACCAGATAAGAAGTAGGAAAAGCAATAAAATATCATTTTACTTCGTCCCAAAGCAAAAGGTATTTCATAGCAATTTCATGACTTGTCCATAAGTCCCTGACACCATGCTTAAATCTAGCTAGAGAATTTTGATCACTGTAACTCAAAGAAACTTTCTTGTAATCTGATATTAACATCAGCTGCACAAATTCCAAATGGGTCTACCACCCAACCTGGGATGTCCAGTTGTAGAAGATCTCTGAACCTAACTTATATATCACTATGACTATGTAATTTCTCCAAATGATCAATGTATAGTAAAATATCATCTTCTTTTAGCTCACTCTCAATAGTGTGGAGGGTTGGAAACTGTATCAACTCTTTTCGCCCCGTATTTGTCTTGAACAGCTTAATTTTCCCCATAAATGCAAAAAATATACTCTTTACAAATTAAAATATTTGTATCTTTACCTTGTAGCTGTTTGTTCAAGAAATTTAGCTTTCCAAATATATCTGTAAGGTAGAATATGTCACATTTGGCAGCAATGATTCTTACTCCGAGCTGCTTACCATCCAAAAATAACACAACACTATCCCAAAGTGCAATGAAGCGATACAGACAATTGCCCTTAGAAAGTCATCGCACCTCTGTAAGCAAAAGTAGGCGCTCAAACCCTTTTTCATTGGTAGCACAAAGTTGTTGGGAAAGACGCTCTTGAAGTGGATTTGACTTGATAAGGTTGACTATCTTGATTACACTATCAAGTGAATCTTTCAAACGTCCTTCTAGGTTTTTTTGCTATCAGATGTTGACGGTGGACAACACAGTGTATGCAAAAAACTTTAGTTAAAGCCTCTTTTAAATGTGGAATAAATCCCCTATATCTACCTACCATAGTAGCGGCGCCATGAGTTGCCAAAGCCATAATATTCCCAAGTGGAATATGATTTTCTTTAAAATAGGTCACTACTTCTTTGAAAATTGTTTCACCTTTAGTATTTGTCACAAGGGTGCGGAAAAAAAGCATTTCTTGTCTGAGTTGATCTTTATCCAAAAACCTAACATACGCTATGAGAAGAGCTTCGTTATCACGTAATAACCTTTCATCAATTTTTAATGTAAAGGTCTTTAATTGTAAATGTTTAACGAGTTTTTCCTCTACATCCTTTGCCATTTCGTCAATACGTCTTGATACTGTATTGTTGCTCAGCGGAATGACTTCAGTGATTTTGGGTGGATTTTGTTGCATAACAGTAGAAATAACCACAGATACTAAAGGCAAAATCAATTCTTGGCTAATAGTATTAGGTGTTCCCAATTTCACTATTAGCTTGCTCATAAGATGCCATTAAACCTTTGTGTAGTTTGGCCGCTGTTTTTCTAAATATATCTTTAATAGTGTTCCTTGCTTGGAAATCATCCCGCAGCTTTTTAAAATAATCTAATGTTTTGTCTTTTTTGTCCTTGTGCTTATTCTTCAAATGTATTTTAAGCTTACTTGGTCGCATGATATCATTAAAAAGTGTAGCTATACATAAAAGACACAATGGCTGCGTTATATTGCCTGGTGAATGTATAGAACCATAAGCTATATACTCATTGGAGTATTGCCGACATTTTTTCTTCTTCGCCGCAGCCATGGGTAATCTGTGCAGAAGAAACTTAATATATTAATGATATATATATATATATATATATATATATATATATATATATATATATATATAAAGCCGAAACTCGCCGAAACTCGCCGAAACTCACCGCAACAGACATTCCCTGTGCAGAGCACCGAGTCTGTGCCCAACACCTACTCCTATTACAGTCGGCCACGACAGTTTCAGACATGTCTAATAAATAGAAACGTCAATAAAAATAGCTGCATAGAAATTTTTTTTTTTCCTTTTTTGTGCTAAATACTTTCCCTTGATGGTAAATATTTGACACCACAAAAGAACCGCAAAACAATGCAACTATTTTTATGAGCGTTTCTATTAATTGGACATGTCCGAAATTTTCGCAGTTGATTGTACATCCTGGTACTCTATACCTGTACCTAAATGCAAAACAGCAGAAATGTACTCCCTTAGGGGGGTAGATCTGCATTAATTTTAGTAATATATTATATATACATATATATTACTTAAATTAATGAGGATACAAAACGAAAAGTACAATCATCAGAATCTAAGATTAAATGCTAATCTCGTAAATAAGCCCTAAGTGAAACCGAAGTGAAGAAAAAAATATTTGGTGTAGGCCTAGCAATGGCACACTTTACTTAAAAAGTATAATGCAGAGTTATTTATTTATAAAAGTCTATATTATTGTGCTTGTGGCAATCTATTATAATTTTAAAAACTAGTAAAATTACTACAACTTCGCAGTATTAGGGTTAACAAATAAAAGGTACTTACATACTATATTGCGCAACCAATTAATAAACAGACTGTAAGGATTTAAAGTTCCACCTGAAGTATTTTCATCAAGCCAAAAACGGTGCCAGGCGCATAACGATCAAGCGCACAAGGGAGTGCGCTGCAGAATAAGCTTGAAAGATGCAAAATATTTGTTTACAGATAAATGTAAATCCTATTATGCTAATAAAATATTTTAAAAAAGGAAAAATATATGTATTAATATTTTTAAAATGTAATTCAACTTCATAAATTAAAATTAGGTACTACCCTAACTATAATTCAGATTTCAATAGGTTGAGTCCTGTGGCCCCCTTCATGGATCTGTGGCCCCTCTAAAGCTTAAAATGTTCCTGTGGCCCCCATCAGATGTGCCATGGCCCCCGGTTGGGAAACGCTGCTCTAAAGCACATATGAGGAAGCCATAATCTCATATCTAAAACTTCTTTATCTTAGGATATCGATGGACCTTTCTTAAATTAAAATGCCTTCCCTGCTCAAGTAATTCCTAAATTTGACTTCTATCGCTATCATTTATTGTGTAAAATGTTTCCATCCTACGTTTTTTAGTCATAAATAATGCTATCTAGCGTTGAAAGAAGTCATACTAATCTGAGTTTAGCGGCCTTTGGTATATTAACAACAATCGGTGCAATCCAGTGCTGAGGAATTTTCCAAGGAATAAAAAGGAAAAAGTGCTCGTTTTGGCAAATGAAATTTCATCACTTTAACAATCAAAAATATTCCTTCTTCTGTAAACACCTTGCCCATTGTTACAAATTAATAAAGAGAGAAAGCTGACAAAGAGAACATGCCTCCACCACCGCCATTGTCATTAGAATTCACATTGCTGACGAAAGTGAATAAGTAATCTCGAATCACATCCCAATAAATTTACAAAAAAAATTCCTTAAACCCCACCCCATTCCAGACCCATTATGAGATTCTTTTGAAATCCGCCATAAGATTTTGAGATACTTTTACAAAATTACAAAGACATACAAACACGAATTATCACATAACTTTCACACAACAAACACTGTTGGCGGAAGTAATTACCTACTTGTCTTTTCAACCTACATTTCTCTCATTCCATGATTTTGTTATAACAAAACAAAGAAGAAATAAACTCCGAGCTTACGAATGTTTCCAAATGGTAGAGACACCCAACTACGCTCACACCAAATATCACTGATCTTTTTTATATATAGTTCAGTCTTAACCAAAATATTCTGTTGTTATTTTTAATATTTCAAAGTCGATCACATCGGACTTGATTAATATATAGAACACATAAAGTGGCTATGAAGTAGATGAGCAGTAATTTCTCTTTAGTACTTTTATAAAAACAATCATTCTATCTTTTCTCTGTGGCTGAAGTATCTTTCAAATGTATGTTTATTGTGCTGTGATGTGCTGGGACCCCCTGAGGTAACTCTTAACATAAGAAATAAAGGAGTTCCTACTATCACCTACGAAAGGAAAAATTCGCTCAGCTGAACCTTCGAAACCGTGCCCGCACAAAACAAGGGAATGGGGCATCCTTGGTTACGGCCAGATTTTTGTATGATATAGCTCCTTAATGGTGCTTATATCTATGCTATAAAATTTGAGAGAACTTCCCCATTTACTCCAAGGTAAAAGATACGGAAATAGGGGGAAAATGGTGATTACAGATGTCCCCTAGAATAGGCCTGCATCCTCTTCTCGCATGACATAAGTGAAGTGAGCCCAATTTTCATCTGGACCCGATGCATTTTCTGGAGTATCTAGAAAACACGAAACTCACTTGTTAACCTCTCCATCGATTTATGGGCGTAGTTCAAAGGCATGTGTGCTCCTCGAGTATTTGTGCACATTCTTGAACTGGGCTGACAGATCCTATCAAGATATGACTGTTTGTTTTACCTTCCCGTAAACTAGACCGACTAAAGCATATCTCCCTCTACATGTATTTGCTCTGCTTCCTTAATTATTAAGCCTCGGTATCTTTCCATCCCGTAGCTGCTCCTTTGTGTATGTATGTGGGTGTGGGGTGTAACCGCGGCGGAGCCAGTTATTTGCTCGCCTTTCTTATGCATTTTTAATAAATACTTCTGTTAGAAGTATTTATCTATTTATACAATGGTTTATTTCTTATATCATGTTTCTATTGATAAATTAATTAATATGCGCATTCAATCTTAGCATTTCATAGATCTATTGAGCAGCTACATATCTGTGGTGGTTCATCATTGGGCTTATTTATCCTGAAATATGGATAACACAGGCCTACTTTCATTCCACTTTGCGCGGCACAAGTTTGTTGCTTTAAGACCATATAATAATGGCAAACATGAGAAAAAATGCCGCATTATTTATGGAATAACTTAATAGTAACAAGAGTCGGTATGAAAAAGATTATCATACCTAACCACCAACACTAAATTCTCGGTCGAAGAAGGTACATTTGTATTCACCAGCAACAAATTCGGACAACTTATAGATAATCAAAATTAACAATTTTGCGCCTTTAACCGCTTAAAAGGGATAAATGTAATGAAATTTGCGAGACACATGAAGGTACGAAGCCGGCTCTTCGCTCAATGACAGAAGGGTTGCCCGGTATAGAATATTATTTATTTGTCTCTCTATATATGTTTAAGGTTTACTTATAGGATTAACTTTATATTTAAAGCTTTAGGCAAATGAGTGGATGAGTCTCTGATGCTATCAGAGACCCAATGGGAAAATCAGCTGGGAAATCCAAAACTCCAAAAACTTCTAAATATGCAAGATAATTTAAATTTTTGAGAAATCAGAGACTACTAGAATTCATACATAAGCTTACTTTCCATTGCTCACTGACAGAAGGGTTGCCCGGTATAGAATATTATTTATTTGTCTCTCTATATATGTTTAAGGTTTACTTATAGGATTAACTTTATATTTAAAGCTTTAGGCAAATGAGTGAATGAGTCTCTGATGCTATCAGAGACCCAATGGGAAAATCAGCTGGGAAATCCAAAACTCCAAAAACTTCTAAATATGCAAGATAATTTAAATTTAAGAGAAATCAGAGACTACTAGAATTCATACATAAGCTTACTTTCCATTGGTTTGACAACCTTAATGAGCAAATAATTCCTTTATAGTGAGTTTTATCCTGAAAATATTAAGAGCTCCCTTTTCAGTAGGTCCATCTTCATTGGACTTGAGGATAAATTTCTTAAATACTCTAAATAAATATAATTTTAGGCTTGCTGGTTTTTAGTCTAGTAATTTTTAAAACCACAGGTTTTAAATTTTAATTCAGTAATTCTAGATCATCTTCCAGGTAAACCTTTTGATTTGAATTTAAATTTAAAGTGGCTCTCATATCAGCCTGAAATTCCTGAATTGATTTTTAAGATTAATAAACCTTTTTAGTATCAAAGAAATCTTTAATAAGGGAAAATTTAATTTGGAATAGAGATGCATAACATTCTTCAAGTTGTTTCCATGCTTCATGCAATGCCTTCTCACTTTCCTGAATACTAGGAATATGGCTGGCTGGATTACCCTTAAGGTGTTGTTTGAGGTAGGCAAAACAACCTTGTTTAGAAAGCCGTAGTTATCATAAATATTTTTGAAGGATGCTTAAAATTTTTTAATTTGGTGGGATTTCCATCAAAGGGTACAATAGAAAGTTTAGGAATTTTTAGGCTCTTTCTTTCAGGAATTGCACCATTATTCGAATCACAACCAAGGTTAGGACTATTCGAATTTTGAATTTTTTTAATTAATTATGTTTTATATTTTCTTTTCTTGAAAAACTATATTCATTGCATGTCAAAAAGGGATCAGAAATTTTGTCATCAAGCTGAGTTAAGTCTTATCTAACTTTAGCTAAGGTTTGCTTATATGAGGCTTCGTCATCAAATCTAATTTCCTCTATTCTTTCGTTTAAGTTATTTATGAGCTTTTTTGCAGCAGCTATTTTTTCCACACGCCCTCTTAATTAGAAACAAAAGATACTTAAATATGGATAAGGGAGTTTCAATAAATTGGGAAACAACAGATAGTTCTTCATGAATTTCTGATTAATCCATTTAAATTTATACTTAAAACCTCAAACAGGATACAAAACTAAGGTTCAAGTCTAAGTTTCAAAGTTAACTAGAACAAAGCTATTTTGTAAAATTCTATAAATAATTATAAGTTCAATTCTATTGAGTTGAAATGAAAATATATGATTCTAATGATTAAGTTATCACAGATTTACAACCCTAACAGCCAAAGTTACAAAGTAGGGCAGTGTAAAATGTTTAAGTTAAGTATTCAATTTAGGATAGAGTCTAGTCACCTAGGCAACTAAAATTTCCAAGTTTTTCTCTTTAAGATTAACTTTAAGGGTCTTTACAGTTAAGTCAACAAGAAAATTTAGCATCACTATAAATTACGAGCTGCAAGGTCAACTAGTGCTCCCCATGCGGGCCACCATATAGAATATTATCAGTTTGTCTCTATATATATTTAAGTTTTAATTAGGGGATTACTTTTAGATTTAGAGCTTTAGGCTAATGAGTGGATGAGTCCCTAATGCTACCAGACACCTACTGGGAAAAATGAGCTGGGAAATACCGAACTCCAAAAACTTATAAAAAATACACGATAATTAAAATTTAAGAGAAATGGGAGACTACTAGAATTCACACAGAAGCTTACCTTCCATGGGTTTGACAACCTTATGGAGCAAATAATTCATTTATAGTGAGTTTTAGCCTCAAAATATTAGGGCCCCCTTTTTCAGTAGGTCCGTCTCTAGGGGACTTGAGGATAAATTTCTCAAATATTTTAAATATAGATAATTTCATGCTTGCTTGTTGTTAGTCTGATGGACAATCAGCTACTGGACTGGTTAGGAAGCTTTTATCCTGTACAATATATTAGATATATTATCAATATTTATTAATTAGTAAAATGCATAATCAAGTTGTTTTGGCTTATTTTGTATTTAATTAATTTCTATAAGTAACTCACTAAGACCCTTTCTTGGGATTTTGGGGCGCTGCGCTTGCGCCGGACAACCTTAGAATGTTAATTTACTACCTTACTTGACTAGCGTACAGGTCGCGTCAACTCTAGGCAGTTCTGCTCAGACCTCGACAAGAGCAAGTTGATTCGCTTTTTACTCCGCAAGAGTTTAATTTGCAATTTCTTCCTCTCCATATGAGCATCGCTAGTGTTAAACCTTTTTTTTATTAAACTATGATGAATACAACCTTGTGTCTTTCGGGTTATATGCAAAAGGCTAAAATGTAAAATAAATAAAAAAACTAGGTTTTTGCTCAGATGTGCATTTCACATTTGTTTTAGCCTCCCGCTTTTAAGTCACGAAGCGAAAGCTCCACCCGTAGGGAAGAGTGGCGAAGCCATTACCTGGTTTCTATATAAATCAAGGTATATTTTGGTGGTTGCATTTGTCTTCAAATTTAAATTAACTCAGCCTCTTTGTTATTTTTTAGTTTGAGTTGGCTCAGACATGTCGTCACGAAGGATCGCCTGACGTTGACACCTGCCTTTTCATTCCGCTGTAGTTTAGCCACCGATATATTTAAAGTAAATTTACCGCTTAGAGAATCAACTATTTTAATCGCCTAGAAACGATTTTGGATAGGAATAGCTTGATAATGGCGAAGGCTTGGAGAAGTTTCCTTTTTTCCCATCTCCCTTCGTTGCCTATACCCAGCCATGTTTCTGCCACATGGCTTGATGAGTATGTGACAGCCATTTTGTCAAACTGGTGGTTACTTAGCAACAGAAGCTAAATAATTAATATTTCTAAAAAGGTATCTTCTGATACATATATACACATTCACATAAATATGTATGCGTTTTCATAATAACATTTAAGTTATATTACGGGAAATTTTTATTTGAATGTACAAACTTATTATTTAAGGTTTGTTAGAGTTTTTAAAGACCCTAATTTTTTATACCAGGTGTCGCTTTCCATTCGGTTACCAAGGAAACTTTTAAGGGTTTATAAGAGTGTTGCTCAATGGCAATTGCTGGTTTATGGGAGTTGTACACCTTCTTACACCCATAGTCAGGCAAGATGGGGGGTAAGAAAAAAGAAAAGAAGCCAATCCTTACAGATGATGGTATATTCACTCTTAGAAAAATTTGGATAGTAGTAGACAAAAGTAGGTGAAATTTTTAAAGATGGGGGAGATGTGCCCTAGTAGGAGGGCATCGCAGTCTTTTTACTTTTGGAAAATTTTCTTTACTTATTTGTGTTATGTACATAGTGTCTATTATGTTTTGGTTTATTTACGTGTAGCAGGCGTGTTCTTATTATTGTTCCTGTTTCAAATATTGTTGAACTTATTTTCGGTTAATTTTTTGAGCATTCAAGCCTTTTAAAGCTTTCAGGGAGGCAATTTACCTGTGTTGTTATTATGTTTTGTTTTATGGATACTCTGTGTTTGGTTCGTTTCGATTGTGTTTTTTATTGGGTATCTGTTAAGTGTATATTGATGTAATTTTTTCTTGTGTGCAGTGTTTGGTGCTTGGAAATCGGTTACGTCGTGTGACATTCCCATGCAGTCGTGCCAGTATGCCCATTCTGCCACCTATTCCCTGTAATTCTGAGATGACATCATTTGTAAGTGTTAACCAGACCATTCTTCCTAATTTCTGGGTGAAGATGTTGATAGGGTCTAGTTTCTTCCTTGCATGGAGTTCCCTCTGACGGCGTTGGTCCTGCCTTCTGACCTTGTTGATCAGTAGGGATGCAGTGTTTTGTACTCGCTGCATTTTTATCATTGAGGTTTTGTTTGCCGCTTGAGTCACTACTGCGGGATAGAAGAGCTTAGCCCGGACGTACATCAGGTATATCTTTCTGATGTTGGCCGAGCTAAGGTCTCTAAACCTGTATAGCTTGGAGATTTCTCTCTTCGCCAGGTTCCGCCTCTCCGTGTAGTGTCTCGCATATCCGTGATCGGAGAACTTTAGGCCCAGGACAGTGCCTTCGGCGGAGTAGCCGTATCTATTCTCCTCGATGATTATGGGGTCCGTTGACGTGTGGCTTAGCGGGACGATCTTGAATTTGTCCCTATTTGTTCTTATCTTCAAGCGTCTCTCGTACTGGTTGATGTTGTTGATTTCTGCTATGGTTCGCGCTGCCTGATCTCTTGCCTTCTTCACCAGGCACGGGACGATCTGGGTAATGTCATCTGCGAATTGCAGATACATCGTGTCCCTATGCACCGGTGTTGGGAGGTCGATGGTAAAGAACAAGTAACGCAGAGGGCTTAGACAACTTCCCTGTGGAACGCCTGCCTTCAGTTCGAATTCAGGTCTTTTGTGTCCTTCTATCATGAAACATGCCCTCCTGCCCATGACAAAGTCACAAAAGAACCTTTCCAGGACTAGGTATAGCTGGAAGTTAAGGATCTTGTATTGTAATCCTTCCAGCCAGACTTTATCGAAGGCCTTCTGCACATCCCTCAACAGAATGTCTACATAGAACCTACTCACAAATCAATAGGCTATTTTTTCGTTCAGAAGCGCTAGGGCTTTATTGGTGCCGCTTTTTTGGCGAAACCCATGTTGTTGGGGGTTGTGCGATCCTAACTCGCTCTATTGAGCTTGTAGCCTGTTTGCTATGATCTTCTCGAAGATCTTGCCGAGCACTCCAGAAGAGAGATCGGGCGATAGTTTGCCACCTGGTTCGGGGGCTTACCTTCTTTCGGGATGAAGATGATTTTAGCCATCTTGTACACGTACGGAAAGTAGTCTACATTCAGGGAAGCATTCATGGTGTTAACCAGTCCCTAAATGATTTGCCTAAGGGCATTCACGAGATTGCATTTCGTGATCCCAGACCAGCCTGGTGCCCTTTGCTTGAAGGACCTTATGGTCTTCCTGGTCTCTTCAAAGGTTATTAGGCTACCGTGGCCAACTATCTCTCTATCCTGAGATGATTGCGGGTGGGGGTGGGTTCTATGAATCATTACCCGAGTTCTTCTAGCAGTTGGTCTTCGAAGTCCTAGTCAAAATCGTCGTTTTTCTAAGGAGAAATAGCGAAAATATTTTCCCAGTGTATCCTGAATCTTCTTTCGAGAGACTCTGGATCCTGAATGATTTCCTCTCCATCTTTTACTTTTATTCTGGTTTTGGTGGGCAGTCTCCTAAGTTTTCGGACTGTATTCCAAAAACTCAGCGGACTGACTTCCCTGTCCAGCCTACCTATGATGTCATTCCAGATTTCCTTTTGTTTTTCTGTAATAATGTGTTTAAGTTCCTCGCTTAGTTGTCTTATTCTGGCTGTCCTTTCCCTACTTGGGCCTGTTCTGCCTATTTTTTCGAGGATTTCCCTATGTTCCCGAGCGTTGTCCCTCATCTCGCCTGTCCACCTAGGTTGTGGGAGCATTTTATAGGAAATCCTGGGGACGCATCTCTCATCGGCTTGCACGAGGAGATTGATGATGGTGTTTATCTCCTCGTCCACCTCTTCGAGATTAGCGTCTGTCAGGTGGGCAGGTTGGTATTCGCCGAGTATCTCTCTATATAACTCTTAGTTAGCTTTCGCATAACTCTTCCTAAGCGGCACTGACATGAGAATCAGTGCCAGCGAGATAGTTGTTAATATAGGGACATGGACACTCGGTACCACAGGACCAAGCACGCTGCTGATGTTAAAAGGGAAGTTTCGGCTTGCCAATACTACGTCCAGTTTTGTTGCGGAACGTCGCGTTAGGTAAGTCGCGAAGTCTGTTCCTACTCTCTGGATTCTATCTCTTTCAAAGAGCAGTTCCAGGTACCTTCCCCTCTGGTTAGTGTGACTGTAACCTGTAGCTGCGCAACAGGCTTTTAGGTCACCACCCATCAATGCCATTTTTCCTCGTCCAAAGATGTTAAATAGGTTAGGAAAGGGCAGGTATTCTCGGCGTGGGGACTGGTAGGCTGCTACCACGGTTAAGGCTTCAACTAGGGTTAAGATTTCAACAGCCCCAAAGGACTCCTCTAAGTCTGTAAGGGTTTTATATTTTATGTTCTTACGGATCGCGATGGCAGCGCCATCGTATTTTCCCGTGTGTGGTTATTTTGTTATCACAGGGTAATTTGGTATTTTTATTGTGTTTCTTTTTGTGTTTACACTGTGTTCAGATATGAGGATCAGGTCGGGATCCACCATGCGGAAGATGTTTCCGTATAGGATGGATTTTCCTTCCTAACCGTTGGTATTGAGTGTGAGTATTTTAAATTAGTTGCTTGTGTTTTCCATGTTTTTGTTCGTTTAGTGTTTTTTTTCTCTAAGTGTGTGTGTGTATTCCTATCTTACTTTTTCACTCTTCTCTTTTTCCAATTTCTAATTTTGGTGAACTCTGCTTCACTTATGGTGAGGCAGGAATCTGTATAGATTTTAATTTTTGACGTCATGAGCGCTTCGTCAACTGTTGCTTCTGCAACGGCACTTCGAAACTGCATTTCAACTGCCCTGTTTTTACCTCTTTGACTATATACCTAATGCTAGGGTCTGTCGGAAATGGGGTCTGCTCGGTGTTGTAGAAGAGCATATTAAGCTCTTCTCCATCTAAGCTCTTGTGCAATTGGGGAGCCTTTTCCCTACTAGCCCTTCTCGCTCTCGATTTATTTTCGGGGGAGCTGGGTTTGTTCCTCTTCCTCATCTTCCGAGGACCATGCGGAGCTCGTGAGGTTACCTTCTGCTTGTTTAATTTTTCTCGCAGCCTTCTTCACCTTCATTTCCCTCTTCCTTTGCGCTTCAATCCTAGGGTCTCTGTTATTCGTTTCTTTTAGGGGCTTAGGTTCTCTCTGCTGTACATGGTGTTTCTCTGTCTTCTGCTGGTGGGAAGGGTGTTGCTGGGGCTTCCTCTTCGGGTTCGTACTGCAGTTGCAGTACTCACCCCGATGGAGGGTTGTCCGGGAACCACAATTCTTCCAGACCGTTCCTTCTGAGCATAACGTTCAGTTTGGTCAAGAAGCATCCCGGGTTTGTTAAATTCCTCACGTGTGCATGCATTATGCACGTGAGGATTTTCGTCGAGATCTTATTACCGACTTTTAGGTACGTCTTGGCGGCTGGGGCACTTTCGGCTAGTCTAGTAGAGGGATTTTAGGGGTTTAGCTGCTTGAGCGTAGGAGGTGTTGGCTCTCCTTACGCCATCCGCCTTTCTTTCTTCCATTTTTCTTCTAACCAGTTCTTTCTTTTGGGGACATGACATGGCCATAGCCCCGTGTTTTAGGCCACAGTTAGGGCAACTTCCCTCGGTTGTCTGGCATTCACGCTAGCCGTGGCATTTGGTACTGCATTTGGAGCAGTTGATCTCTTGCTTCTTACAGTCCTTGGTGGCGTGCGCTTCGAGCTTGAAGCATCCAAAGCAGATTTGAATAGGGGTATATTCTTCCCTTTCGATCTGCTCCCCGCTTATCTTAGCGTTAAAGAGCAATATCCCATTTTCTCTCGCTCGTGCTGCCATGGAGGTGTCACTGAAGACAACTTTGAATACATGACTGTATTCGGTGTTGTCTCGTTTGTTCTTAAATTTGACCACCTCTGTTACTCTTGCCCATTGTTGGTTCCTAATGATCTCTTCTTTGATCTCCTCTTTTGAGTGTTGGCCTATCCAAGGGTCTAACTTCCTGCCTACCACACTTTTGTGTGCCTATATCTAGGGAGGGGTAGTGGGTTGGAGGTTTATTCCTCCCAGGATATCTACCACTTCTTCTTTGGTTCGTTTTTATATATCCTGCTCTTTTTCGCAAATAGCGACATAGCCTGACGGTCCATCGAGCAGGCGGATCACGCCGACGTTCAGCTTACCGAATAAGGTTTCATATACCGTCCCCTTATGCGGTTTCTCTGAACCAGCCAGTGTTCTCAGCGGTACTCTTGGCGCGTTAGAGTCTGCCATTTCTGGGGTGCCACCCCTTGAAGAGGGGGTGCACTAACTCTCTTTTTTGATCTTCTGTCCTGACATGTGTTTTGCCTACCAGTGTTCTTCGGTGATTACTGTAATTTTACTTATGGTTAAAAAATTATTTGCCTTGGGGAGAAGAGCGCACCCCTCCACCCCCATTTCTCCACCACCTCGATGGAACAGGGATTTGCCTTTTAGGATGAATGATAAGATGGATGAGATGAGTCCGGGTGGGATCCTCTCAGGGGTGTGATTGTCTGGCGGACTTATTGACAACGCCGCCCCCCCGAGGGTGTTTTAATCGTGACTGCTCCCCAGAATACCATAGAGACGGTTATATGTCCCTCTATGGCCCTGGAAGGGGCCTTCGCTGTAATGGGCACCGAAGGTTGCAGTCCGTCCCTTGTCCGGAATATTTCTGACATTGTTCTCTACTGTTTGCTAATCCTCAAACCAGCTTCCTACAATGCCCCCAATTATGCCAATGTAACTGCTTGGCATAGTTGAGGCGAAAAATGAATGGCAGATCTCCTCACATCTGGCAGCAGGTCACTTAGGGGGACAGGGCTGGGGGCTTAGGCAGTCATCTGTCTAAGTGGGCCCTCTAGAAAAGAAATTATTAAATTAGTAATGATGAGTGAATGATGAATTAAATCTCTTTCGTGACAAGGGCGTTTTTCGGAGGCGTTTAATGAAGTATCCAAAAACTTTTCCTCCTTTTCAGATTCTGAAGTACAACTGCCAGTAAGTTTTTCCAAGAATTCCGATAGATGGGGATTACTTTTGATAAGCCCTTTTGGTTTTTGTCGTCCGTGAAATTATGTTATTTTATGTTATGTTAACAAACCCGAAAGCAAGAAATAATATGAAATAATTTGAAACCCACAAGAATGTGTTATCAATTTTTAATTAACTTCAATATCATTGTTACTTAAAATTAAAAAGCAAAAATCAACGAGTACATTTTTTTATAAAAGGTTCATGAGAAGAATTTTCTAAAGAAAGGGGCGAATATGGAACAAGTGATAATGTAAAAAAAGACAAATAGATGCAGGCACACCACCGGGTCATGGGGCCTGAATGATGCGCAATTCCACAGGTGATCTCTACAGAATGGATTCTTAGCCTATCACTGATACCTCCTTGCTAGGTTGTTTTGTACCTTCATCAAAGGTATTACCATGTGCCAAATACCTTGAATGACACATGAGTTTAACTTCCATATAAAGACCAAGAGAAGATTGCGAAACATATTTTTGGTGATTTAAAAAAAACTTTTAACTCCTTAAAGGCGATGCGACCAACAATGATAATATAAGTTTAAAATTAATTTCTAATTGTTTTAGTTGGACACTAAGTTTTCATACACTGAAAGAGATCTGCGGGATATTTGGCACTTAGACAATTTACTCCTACCTGAATATGAGAAAGTGGAAAGAATTGTGTGTTAAGAAATATAAATTTCTTTGCTCAATTCAACTTCATTCGTCCAATTGTTAGGGCAACACGATAAAAGCGACAAATCTTCCCCGCTTCCACCTTTTTGATTCACTTTACTATGTATCTGAATGGAAATTACTTGCCATTTCCATTTTGCTTCCACTTTTTTCAAATTGCTCCTTTCTTCCAAACAGTTACCAATTGCTAGTGATCATCAGCACCGCTAAAATATCCTGCCTTAATATACCCAAACTCCTTAGCCTTTTCCTACTCCAATCTCTCTTTAATTCGGCATTAGCAAAGCTTTATCGATGTCGATGTGTGCGGTAGCAATTCTTCCAGTTAGGATTAATTTATGTCCAATTAAAGCGCTTTTATGCAGTATTTTTCTATTCAGCGTTTATCCCCAGGCCAAAAGGAGATCCCTTACATACATACCTATCATACACCAATTTCTTTTTTTCACCACCGCTATTTCCATTCCAAACGCTTACATAATTCATCTATCTTTTATTTAAACTACTTCAGCGATTTTTCTGTTTAAAATTATTTTATATCCTTCTTATTTTTTATTATTTGTCTTAAATTTGTTACCTCAATATAAAATGGTATCACAAATTAATTTAGCTCTTTGTGGGGATAGACGGTCAGCCTATCTTTTGGATTTGCCTATAAACGTGAGCAAAGATAAGACTTCCTCAAATTTTTTAAACTCTAATACTATGGTCAGTGTTCTTTATCTCACTATAGGAAGCATTTTTCTTTGTTTAGAACTTAAACGAATCAATTTCCGATTTTACTGACTATGCCAGCTTCACTCTTTTAGGAGTATTCATCCAATTACATGAACGTAATTAGAATCTAGATTCATTAATCTTGAACACGTTAGGAGCTTGTATATTTGTAGATATGGATCATTTCTCTTAGTCTTTATCTACCTATTTCTCTTTCCGCTATAACTATTAACACAGAAATCAGTGCAAGAAACTTCTTAACTACGTGTGCAATGCTCTTTTCGGGAAAAAGCAATGATTAATCAATGCACAACTTCTTTATTTTCTCCAATGTTTGAATATCCACGCAGTAAAAGTCTTGGTAAAATCTTTAACAATTTTTCTATTCCTTTAATATGTGTAGTACTGCTTTCGAAAGGAATATATTCTCCTTGATTATTTTTTTCATATCGGGTATAAATTGACTATGAGTGAGAAGTAATCCTTTTTCACCTCTATTCGTTGCCGCTCCAGAAGTGTGCTGTGATGCTTTCTTCTGTCTGATGGAGAAAAGGTAGGAGTTGAGGGAAATTATTTTCTTTTTTGGGCTGTGCTAAGCTTGTCTTGGAACATGCTTGACCTAAAATTAGAGCGGAAAATGCTAATTGACATTACATCGAAGACGTCCAGTTGCAACTGTCCCAAGACAAAACGGGTATATTCTAGCCTGGACGCCACAACAATCCCAAAAATCTTCGATTAAACAGTGAGATGAAAAGTCAGGTGGATGTGGAATTGGAAGGAACGTCAAACTACAATATTATATGCATACGATTTTCACCATTCCACTTCTTTCAATACACCTAAATTTTCTTTTTTATGTACCTTTCGTCATTCATTATATGTATGGTAAATAAGATGCTGTCGTGAATTACATCATCTTCCAGTTTTTAATTTAATAAAGTTCGAGACTGTTGATTGAATAGAAAAGCGGCCCGATGAGTCAGAATTTCCTCTTTCCCGAATATTGTGAGAAGCCACAAGACAATATTATTTTAGATTAATAATATGGTAGTATTATATATTCAAATGATTTATTTCACCCTTCTTTACTTCGTTCTACGCTGATTTGTTTATATATTTAACACTTGTTGTCAAGCTCTATCGTATACTTATATGATTTCCTCTCTCCAAAAAACCTGGCTTGTTTTAGGATGTTGTTTTTCAAAGTTTAAACTTGAACACGGATAATTTTGCTGCAAGTAAACAAACCTCTTCGATGCCTTCCACCCATCCTAGGCCTATGGTGAGTTAGAGGTAAAACTCCCTTTCCTAATCTGGTCCCCTTAGCTTTGGGCTTTACTCAATTTAGGTACAAGTTGTTTTTCTCCTTTTAAAGTAAATCATCAGAGGACAAACAACATAATCAAGGGATGAATAGCAGTGATTCCCAAAAGAGCAAGTCAAAATTCGATCTTCTGCATTCTAAACATTCTTCGTCAATTTTAACTTTCATACCTAGTAATTATTTTTTATTTTTTCTGTTAACAGTAAATCAAATTTAAACTCGATTTAAATGGAAAATTAAGCCTTTTCTTATTATTTGTTAAACTTCACACCCAAACCTTGCTAAAGTAACTTCATTCATTTTCAAACTCACACGTTCTTAATTAACTTCATTTGTCGTCAACTTACTATATTTAATATTCAAATCATTCAAATCCTACTCAAATAGTATGCATGCAGACCTCATTTAAACTAAAATATCCTAAACCTTTAGGTGAATTCCTTTATTAAGTTAATTCAAATTCTGATTAAACATAAGACACCTCTGAAAAGGCAACTATCTTTTTCAAATCCAATTAATTAATTTCCAATCGTTTCGTAATTTTCCTTTGTCTATAACATACAAAGTACAACGTGAGAGACGCTCCTCAAATAATCTCTTTAGCACTTACGAATAATAAAAACATTTATGGGCAATCTCCATGGTCGTGTGCTTTAGAAGAATGGCGTTCTAGCGCTGAAGAAATGTTCGATAGAAAAAATGGGTATCTATATCGTTTAACGAGTAAGTAAGCGAGGAGGAGGAGGAGCATAGGGTGGCTGGCAGCTCATTCTAAGTCTTGGAATTGAAAATTGAGAACATGTGGAAATAAACACGGATGTAACATGCACTTATGTATTTGCACCCAAAGAAGACAACCAGGAAGCAAGGCGCTCTCAGTTTGGGAGAGATTTAGTTAAAACGAGGGATAGTAAAAGGCGGCCTCATTTAAAACCTTGGTTTTAAATGATCCAGCTAATGGCAGCAAAATACCAGTAAAATAGAAAAATAAAAATATGTAATATAATTTATTTTACAATGCTTAAAATACTCAAGATTCGATTTTGCAAGAAGAAAATTTATCGTACAAATACCACAATGTCCATTCGTCATTTATTTTAATACAGTTATTTTGACATTTTTGGAAGAAATGCAAAGTCTCAGGTTTTCTTGTTTTTTTTTATTCATAAATGTCATTAAATCAATTAAATAGCTGTAAATAAAGAAAAATAAAAGTAGTTCTATCTATTAACAGATAAAAGGTTATGCACGCAAATGTGTCTTTAATTCAAATAAAATTAATATCGTAAAATCCAATTAAAATCAAAGTCTTACCTCTCCTTAATCATACCTGGCTCCTATCTATCTATATCTGAGTCAGATGTAGATCGATAACGAGAGGGGGATAAAAATTAGATTTCAAAATGTAGCAAATAAGTACAGCTGCCATTAATTTTCTTCTTTTCCGTCTGCCCTTCGCCATCTTCCCCTCATCGCTGTTAATTCACTCTACTCTGAGGAACTGTTCATTGCAGAATATCAAATACCCCTCCGTACTCTATGAAGCCTGTCTTTTCCGTCGTCATCAGCTCATTTTTTTTTTATTCTCAACTTTACTACTGTAAAAGATGTCGTTGCTCATAATTCTAATTCCATTAGTATATATTTCCATATTCATTGAGGTCAATTGCGAACGTTTCCTTCATCCGATTCATTCCTATTCAAATAAATTTTTTGCCTTAAGATATTTTGTACCACACCATTCCACCATTTACCACCCAAGACACATTTGCGTGCATAACTTTTTCTCTGCTAATATATAGAACTACTTTTATTTTTCTTTCTTTGCTTCTATTTAATGGTTTCAATGACATTTAGAAATAACAAAAAACAAAGAAAAATTGAGACTTTGGCATTTCTTCCTTAAATGTTAAAATAACTGTATTAAAATAAATGACGATTGGACATGCTGTCATTAGCTGGATCATTTAAAACCAAAGTTTTAAATGAGACCGCCCTTTACTATCCTTCATTTTAATTGAATCTCTTTCAAACTGAAAGCACCCTGCTTTCCGGTTCTCTTCTTTGGGTGCAGATACATAAGTGCATTTTACATGTGTGTTTATTCCACATGTTCTCAATTTTCAATCCCAAGACTTAGAATGATCTGCCAGCCACCCTACGCTCCTCCTCCTCCTCGCTTACTTACTCGTAAAGTAAATTTAATCGAGGGCACTAAGATATTAATTTTAATAAGAAATGTATTAATACTTAAAATATTAGGCCAAAGGCAAAGAATGTCATCAACATATCGCATCCAAGTTATAATAGTTTTATTAATTTAGGGAAGAATTCTAGATTCGAAGAAGTCCATGTATAGGTTTGTGAGTATAGGGGACAAAAAATTCCCCATTGCCATTCTAAACATTTAAAAAAGATCGCGCACTCCCTTTCCTAGATATTCTAATTCATCGGACAAACTATTCTTTCAAATATGAAATATATAGAAAACCCACAGCCATACTCTTATATACATTTTTATTCTAAACACCATAATAGAATCGAACAAAGTGTTTTCTCCTCTGTTTTTGCGGGCCCTTAGAATTGTCTCACCAGAATACCTAGACAAAGGAGTCGATATAATATATAAAATAGGGATAAATTTTTGATACCCTTTGTACTTTTTCGACAATTGTTATAAGTCTGCCATGCGTTCATATTATCAAACTAATGTTAATATCGCCAAGTTTCAGGCCAAAAACTTATTAGTTTTACCTTATAACCATATTTTCATTAAATTACATGGTTTACTTAGCCCTCTGAAGATATATGTTAGTTTAAAGTACGAGACTACAATTTTTCGCATCCTTATCAGAAATTTCCCCCGCCCTCCGACCTGGCATTGTTTATTCGATAGGCTGCAACAACTGCCAAGAATGTTATTACTCGTATGGACAAACCGGGAAAGAACTAGATGCCCGGGTTAAGCCAGTGTACGTAATCACAGTGAACAATCTGCGCTTTTTCTACATATGTACAATCTTAACCATAGCATTACTTGGAATAGTGCCAAGCCAGTCCTGAAATGCAGTAATTATATTTCGAGAAATATTTTAGAATGTATCTCCATTAACGCGTTCCCAAATTTCAATCTTAGCCCTGGTTTGTTCACGCTAGACCCCATTCTCACTACATACATAAAATGTCAAATAAAGTTGTTTCACGATTTTGTACCCCATAATTAAGGTTTAGAGGTGGGTAGTCTAATCACCCCCCTCCCTCCACTATTTAAGGCAATGTATGTCCAGCCTCCTGTCGATTCCTTGAAAAAGTCTTTAACAATAAAGACGAAAGCGCTCGGAATCGTTTTTAAATTTTCCTGTGTGGGTGTATCTGCATAACTTTGACTCAAGTGCACTATATATATATATATATATATATATATATATATATATATATATATATATATATATATATGCGTTCTTATTGGTAAGCCTAGGTTAAATCTCTTCTTCTACTCTTTCTTTAGCATATTGCTCATTCTTTTATTTCTCTGCTTGAACATCTTTATACAATTTAACTAAGCGCTCAAACAAAGCTAATTTTAAGATATTCGTTTGCTTTTACTAGTACCATCTGGCGCAGCTGGCGAGCACTGGCATACTACCCATAATGGAGATAACTGCCAATCTCAGCCAATTCAGGCTGACTTATTCTGCCGCGTACGAGGAAGGCATCATCAAATCATTCAGCTGGACTTTGATACGCTTGCTCACCGCTCTCTCACTCACCGCCCAGGTCTCAGAAGGCAAGAAAAAAAGGAGTTCGAAAAAACGCAACCAAAACCGGATCAAGTCCGGTTCTTAAAACGAGGCCAACTTTGTTGCTGCACTTACACCCTACCAAAAGAAATAATGCTTCAATTGTAGTTTGTTGCGAAATCAAAAATTGACAGCATAATTCCGATCTCACCCCTTATTACCTCTTTACCTTTTTCTCTGAATGAAGACTAAACACATAACACTCGTTACAACTATGCTGTTCAATTGATAGGGCATAATTAGCGCCTACGGAAAAAGGAGAATTGCTTTAGCCCACTGCTTAACCCAAAGTTGAAGGCATCCTGGAAAAGGACGGAGTTACAAACTCCTTGACGGTTAATTACCCTACCCTCTAGCCCCGGCCAGAAACACAAAGATACTTGCAGCATTCGTCTGTGTGTATGTTGTACGTAATTCTTATAACCAAGACGGTGAGGAAGCGCTACCCTGGAAGGAGGTCGTTTATCCAGCCTTTCTCCGTCAGAAAGTTCACCATTTGTCATGCCTATGCAGTAGTGCTTCTAGGTCATTACTTATTCATTTCAAATTTCATCCGAGGTCATAGTTCATAGGGGCATTCAGAGAGGGGGTGTGAGTCCTTTCGCGCATTTTATCAAAAGTAATTTTCGAACTCACACAATCTCAGTAAACGCTATGGGTGGCAAAACTACCCAGCTTTTATTGCATACCGATGGCAACAAATATACACTCCCACGCGAGGAAATATTACAATTTTAAAACACACTTAAGAAGCTAATCCCCAACATCATAGATCCGTTAATTGGTCATATAGGAATATTCGGATCCACATTGGATGCTGACTTGTTAGAAATGCACTGGCTGAAAATAAAAATATATCACAATTCAGCAAGATTTAACCGAGAAGGGACACCAGATAAAAGTAAGAACATCCAGCCCTCTCTGGTCGGAATTCCCTACCAAGAAACTCCTTAGCAAACTGATACACATTTACAACCAAGATTCTAGCAAAGACTTCTACTTCAACCGCACCAGAAAATCGACGGCTGTCACACCATCAAAAGAAATACTTGCAAACACGCTTCTGTACCTTGGCAATAGGGTCCTTGGCACACTAACTTATGCACAAAACATTAAAATTCGGTACATTGTCACACCATACCAGTGCCTTCGCTGCTACAAGATTGGCCAGTAAATAAAAACATACCAAGCATACCGTGTCGGCTCAGAATGCGGTGTTAATGGCCACTTTTACACCGACCCTACCAGCTCTACCCTCCGTTAAATTAACTGCAGCGGCAGTCAAGTTACAATTAGCATAGTATGCCTATAGCTTATTTGAAAATAGCGTGACTTCTTTTTGGGGAGCTAAAGAAGCCACAATCCTCCTTATCTATCCTCTTCTTCACTAAAGCCCCTACCCTCTTCACCCTAACCAAAAAATGCGCTCTTGCTACCGGCGCGCAAGGGTCCATCTTTACCACCTTTAACCTATAATCGCACCAACATAAGAATCCCCAATAACACAACTGACCATTGTTATCTCCACTTCGACTAAATATCATACTGTGAGTGACCTACGCCTCTACGCAACCTTCCTAAACCATCTTCACACTGCTAAAGGAGTATAGCAGATCACTATTCATAAGAGAATAATCACCTTATACAAGAACACAAAAACAAGATCTCCATTTCTCCAGACATCAAGGTGCACGAACACTTTCAAACTCACCACTTCCTGGCTTCTCTTCTACCACCTCCACATATTCTGCCACCTACTCTTCTCCACTTTGTCGCTCCCGCTCCAGCATCAGCACCGCTCACCTTCTTCCCTAACCTTCTATCTGCCCCTAACCTCCTTCCACTATCCGCACACCTTTTACACTGTTCCCACACCTGCTACCCCTGATCCCTACCCTACCCTATTGCCATTGCTTCAGTAGCCTAAAACGCATGCTCCCCTCTTACTCAATTTTACTAATCTTTCTTAAAGAAAAGGAAATCAAGAACATTACATATTTCCTAACCTTTCTCGAACAATCTTTCCTTTAAATTAAATTACCAAACTTAATTAACCAATATTTGGCGTCTTAAAAAAGACTTCTCTTCTTGCTAAAACAGATAAACACTCCATCATCAACTATGGTTATGAAATACTTCAGGGTGATAACATGATTATGAAATATTATTTTTAAAATGTTTGAAAATACCGTTAGAAAATATAATTAAATATCGAGAGGAAGTTTTAAAATGGTCATAAATATGACAAGAAACTATTTCACGGGGAGAAAAAGTTTGGTAACTTACCATTTTCTTGACTAACTTTTATTTTTAAGGATGGCTTCCTCTTTTTGCTAGCTTGTGTTGAGCGAAATTAAGCAACATTAGGTATGCTTAGTTGTCGGATGGATCTCAAATCTGATCGAATTTGACAGATGTCAAATGCTGTGGCGAACAGTTGTTCGGATTCCGCCTTAAACTGTGGGTGCTCACTGAGATATGAGTCCGAGGGCGGGAATCGGTGGTATAAAAACACACCATTGTGACAAACTAGAATTCGAATTTGGATGAAATAGACAATAGAGAGGCAAAGAGGAAGGGGAGCCTACAAAAGGTAAAGGGGTGAAATAAAAAGTAACTAAAGAAGAGGAAATTTTCCGGTATATTTGCCAAATGATTTTACATTTTTTTATTTTAAAATATGTAAATATATTTACAGTTTTGCATAAATGAATAACGTCATAAGAATTTTAAAACCATAAAACATTCTGTTTCTTTTGCGTAGGAAGAGACATCGACTGTTTACTCAACTAAATACAAGAGGGGCGAAGTGAAACAATTGCGAATCAAAATAAAATGGACAAAAACGTAAAAAATGAAAATATTTTAATTCCCAATTGGTTGAGGATGATGAAAGAAACAAATGCCGAATTGTGTGAGTGTGATGTGGAAGCTGCCAACGCTCATCCAAGACTCGGTTCCTTCATGCAGAAACCGAAACTTCCTTTCTTCCACAACCAGAATACAAACAGATTCGACTCGACAACAGAGGGTGCTGGATTAAGACATATCATGCGCGACCCCTAGAAGTCTCTTTATTGTGTCGTACAGGTAATCTTGTACGACAGAGCAAAGAGAGCAAATTGTTCTTAAGGTATTGATTGGAAGAGTAGGTGGACTGATGGTGTTTGGGAAAGTGGAGCTTGGGTGGTAAAAGAGCTGATCTAACTGTTGTAGAATCTCGAATTTATTCCGTTCTTAACTAAAGAATAATAATAATCTCATGAACAGTCAAACTTGTCAAGTATTTATCACGATCTGTACCACTGAATTAGCCCATCTTATTTTTTGTTGAAGGGTGGTGAGGGATGTTGGGTTTAGGCGGGGGATAGTTTGAGGAGCTCAGCACCTTCTTTCTCTCGTAATCGGCACTAAGAATCAAATTTAAATTTGAGCACAAACATAATGAAGATAGAAGAAGCAAATAGGAAGATCCCCAAACACTCACAAGAGTGTTATGTATAGACCTCAATGATGAAGCTCTGTGCCCGAAAATTTTACAACCAATTTGCCTGTCAGTCCCGGGATTCATAATTACGCACACAAATTACACTTTTGGGTCCCCCAGAGTAACGAAAAAGGAGCTCCTATCAGCAAGTCTTCGAACTCTCTCCTCCATTTTCAAACAAAAAGATATTTAACTTGAAACATTGGAAGGTGTAGAAGTAAACCATTTAAGTAATCATAAGTATGTACAAAAGTAAATGAGGCAGCATAATAAGAAAATAATTTCTAAGTCAACGGCAGAGGAAACTTTTAAGGAAAACAAAGTATTTACAAACCAATGTACGATGTAGAAGTGGATAACACTTGTAAAGGAGGTAAACGAAGTGGATTCAGGTAAATGAGTAAAAAATGGGACAGGTGATAAAGGAGGCAAAGTCGCGGCATATTTATTAGTCTCTTATATAGCATTCTTTAATAAAAAAAATAGATAATCGAGTAGTGTGAAGTTGCGATTGACTGAAAATGATTTCTGAATCCCATATTCACTGATTTCTCAGAAAACTGCAATAGTTATCGGCTTTCCTGGTAGATGTAGCATGGTAAAAGTGGATACACACTGCTCAATGAGTCGAAGTTTCATGATTATGATTTTCACATCGAAGTGGGCGGAATGATTGTCGAATTCATTGCCTGCACTTAAATTTTTCTTTCTGTTTCAGGAGATATTTACCTTCAAATTGTTGAGTGAGAGGATGAAGAGCACTAAAACCGATTCACCAATCAAATACAGAAATTAAGTGTTAGAGATTTAGTGATCAGGATTCATGGTTTGTGAGTTAAAAAATTTTAAGTTCGAGGGATTTTATGCAATGGGTATTTACTTTTTTCTTATCTTGGAGTAATAATATAAGAATCAACAAGAATATTTTTCAAATATGTAAACAAATGGTCATGGAGAAATTGAAAATATTTGAAAGATACTCCAGTAGCAATTAGGGGAGGGAGAAAGTTGAGAAGAAGGTGGCAAATCCCCTTAATTTTGGGGTTGTCAAAGGCAGCTAAGTGGAAACACTGCAGATGATAAATTCTATGGAGTATTTCCGGGCTTTGGCCTTTGGAACCCCCCATTTCTACGATGCCGTTTGGTGTACATTTTCCGAAGGAGTCAGCTGACCGAAAAAATATACTATCTTATAAACTATCCATACTCATTTCCATTTCTTTATCTATCCAATCATATTATTTCGCCGTACTTTACATCTTCGTTTTGACAAACGACGATATTTCGAATGCGAAGTATTTTGCCTCCATTCATTTACCGAGCTTCATAACAGATGTCTTCTTTTTATTGTGTCCGTTCGCATAGCTGTAGAGGCACTCAAATGATTTGGGTTATTTTCAAAGACAAGTAACGAATTAAATGAGGGAAGGAAAATTGTTTGGTAAAGTTAAGTTTGGTCAGATTATGAGAGCTGACTAGATTAGGCTAGGCAGTTTGGTTTTGTTTAGTTTAGTTAATGTTAGTTTGGCTCTTTTTACCTATATTAGGCAGGTTGGTTTGGCATTTTTATCCCGTATTTTATGACGCAGCCGAGATAACTTTAAAAAAATAAATACTTTTTATATAAGATATCATAAAATGGAAAGACAAAACGGGTCTTTTTATTTGTGACCCAACTTTACAAAAGCCAGAATAAAATCTAAAATTAATTCTCCGTTTAATTCACCTGGGATTCATTTGAAAATTCAAGATGAAATAACGGATCAAATTCCTGGCCATTGGGACATGGCTGCGACTGACTAAAGAGTGTCAGTAAATTGCTGAATTATTCTTCTTGACAAGAACCACAAAACCTATTTTAAACCAAAGGAGAAACATTACAGAAACAAAATGTTTTAGATTAAAAAGCCACTGACGTTTTGTTACCAAAAATAAATGTTAAAAAAAAGCTAGAATATCGTTTACAACATGGCACCTATCTATTTCTAATATCTTCGCACCCTTTATTGACTTGGATTCTTATTTATTTATTTTCATAGGTTAGCGTAACTTCGCTGTGCGTTTCTGTTACCATGGTCTTATTACTTTTCCAAAAATAACGAATGTTTCTTTTCAGAATTGCCTCTCTGAAAAGCCGTTCAGTTTCCTTAGAAATACGGCGTTCGTGGATTTCCACAATCCGAGAATTCGAAAACGGAAGGACCTTTTAATGATTATGCCTAATGTCATTAAATCCCTCCCCCCCAATATTAAAAAAAGGAGTGTGAAACACATTTAAAATGTTGAAAAATGTAATATGAAAATGATTTGTGCATAGATATTGGTGCAAATAGTAAATTAAGTAATAGACTTATTTTGAAGCACTTCCACGTTCAAAAAGGGGTCATGTTTGTGGAGAGTTGTGCACTCTCCAGATCTATAGGAAAGCAAATATTTGCCTCTCCTCTTTAGAATAATCTAGTTAAATATCCTCCATATATTATCACTTCCCTTAACTTCATCACCTATTTCAGGAAGCATCTTCAGCAACTTTCGGGCAGAGATCTCCTCGTTAACGGAAGATTCAAACAATCCTGCGAATAACCAAATATAGCCACTTTGGGGAATTTACCGATTCATTTCATTTGTTCATCCATTTTTTTTTTATTTTCCGTATGGCTGTTAAATAAATTTAAGAATTATTGAGATAAAAAGCCACATAGGCTTTATTAACAGAAATACTCTCTTATTGTTTCACCCTTACCTGGCAGCAGAGAACTCGCTTCTGTGCTATGCAATTGTGCGGCACATATAATTGTTTGATAGATTTTTATAACAGAGGAGCTATTATCGATTTCTCGCTAGCAGACATTGGCTATATCAATTAGGACCTTGGTCTAGCCACTTACTAAGTATCCTTCCAAGACAAACTTGTGAGCTTAAAATAAAAGATGGTACATGGGCAAAAAAATCAAACCTTGGGCCGGTCCCTGCATATCCTTGCAGATTAGATCTTTGATGCTTCTAAATTAAGACGTCACTTGCAGAAATACACACAAATAAACAAGGAAAAATAATCAAAAACAAATATTAGAAACTTCATACGCGCTTAATGAAACTCAACACAAAAGTTACTTTTTCACCACTTTCTTCTTTCTTTCAATTAGGGGGTTTTTTTTCCGGTTGGTTTATTTTGTGTGTATTTCTGCAAGTGGACGTCTTAATTTAGAACATCATAGATCTAATCTGCAAGGATATGCAGGGACCGGCCCAAGGTTTGATTTTTTTTGCCCATGTACCATCTTTATTTTAAACTCACAAGTTTGTCTTGGAAGGATACTTAGTAAGTGGCTAGACCAAGGTCCTAATTGATGATAGCCAATGTCTCCTAGCGAGAAATCGATAATAGCTCCTCTGTTATAAAAATCTATCAACAATTATATGTGCCGCACAATTGCATAGCACATATATATATATGCAGGTTGTAAACTTTTTATATGCATAGAAATATGAATATGGCATTGATATGGAGGAATAATTAGCAATAAGTTATATATGCTCCAAACATGTAACGTCAGCATCATATAAAAGATAAGTAGATGAAACCCTGTAGAAATTTCACCACTAACCTGATAGAAGAATCTTTATAGCATCTTAATAGTCCCTGAGCTGGGATGAGAACAGTTATTCTTCGATCTATGTTCTTTACAAAGGGACGACACCTCAGGAGTGTGATATTGGCCCACTTCTCGGTGATAACTGCTTTCGGTTGTTCATTAGATAGAGGCTATCTGATGACGTTTTAGGGACTTTTTAAAGCTCTAGCAGATATTATCAACTGAAAACATATTCAGAGACTGAGATGACCAATCCATCCCCGCAATATTTATCTCCCGGAATAACTGTATGGAGGACGCAGACTTATAACATAGAGCACTGTAAAACTCTAAGAAAATTAAGCAACAGCAAATGGATACAGAAAAATGAAGATTGTATCAAGAGTCCCTTATGAGAGATGATAGCATTTATTCATCCAATCATGCTCTCCACGATGTTTGCTGATTAAGGGCTGGGTGACGACGTATTAGGGATGCATTCATTTTCTAGAAGATGTCGTCCAATAGACTCATATCCGAAGAATGAGATGGCCAAATCTCCATCGTAATATTGTTGTCTTGGAACCATTATATGGTGGAAGTAGACTTATGATATGCAGCATTGTCCTGTTGGTAAGTCACATTCAAGTCATTTATAGGGCTAACATTTTGTAAGAAGATGATCCTCTAAGGACTAGTGTGAGAGGAAATCCCTCGAAATACCCCCTTTCAACCCCTTCGAGCCCAAGGACATGCGATCCTTGGCGTGGGAATTTTAGAATCAACTAGAAGAAATCTGTCTCGCGCTGAGTCACCTGACCTGGCTGTATTTACTTAATCGGGACACACACATCACTCTCCCTCCCCCGCAAGAACGCCGAGTTCTCGCCCTAGGCCTTGCCAAAATTTCCTTACGCCGCGAACGCGCCAGTCAAACTCAATCCCATATCCTGAGGCAAACTTTGCTGTTCGAGCCAACACCTTATCTTGAAAGAAGTTTGCACAGACTGGCGTCGTCAATTCTCTTTGGACAGCTATGCCCTAAGGCTATCTAACGGATCAACCACCGGGCCATTTAAACCTGCATCCGCCATCGTTCCAGAAGATTGAGTCTGCCAGTCCCTCCGTTCAGACCGTTTGTCTGTTTCCAGCAAAGTATCGCAACTCCTGTTCGAGTCGTACCTCATCGTTAGATCTCACCAGCAGATTCCCCTTCGTGAAGATTTGGCCCCTGTTCAGTGGAAAGCTTATCGAGTTATCTTTTTCTCGGAAAATGTACGGCTCCCTCATCTCGCACCCCCTTTCAAGGCTCCCGTAGCCCGTGTCTGAGACTCAGTGCCGCAAAACCGTCTCTCGTGTTTGAGATCACATCTCTCTGGAGCTTGACTTTCAACCCTATACCATTACAGAGCGGTCACATTGGCTTACTCTTGGCACTATGCACTTATGATTTCACTGCTGCACTGGTCTCTTGCGGATTCTAATGTTGCTTATAGTGTAGAAAAAATGCGAGTTGGATTCATCGGAGCATAAGACACACGTCCCTACTGACACATGCTTAAGATCCGCTGAGCCCGTGCCTAAGCTTGTCTACGTCGCTTATGCCTAAAGTTGATTAGCGACTTCAAGCGGGCTGTAATCGACTGTTATGACGGGTGCATTATGCTTGCCATCTTCCTCTGATTTATGATGCATCTGGGCTGCGATTTTTCTCCAATCCAGAAACTTCATATGAGGTAGAGACCTTTATCACGATGCGTATTGAAAAAGAGTCATCCTGAATGAGGTCGGTCTTTGATATTTCCACTTTCTCTGTTACTCTTCAACACTTCTGCACCACCTAAATGCAATCCTCCTACTATATGGGCAATCTGTCAACAGCGAAACTCTCATGTTGCAATATGCTTAACATACTTCTTTCCTCGACGGAATAGTTAGGTGTTTTACCCATTTTTATATCATTATCGATGCTGCTCACATGGGCTATCATATTCATCAACACATATGATATGTAATATGAAGACATTTTGTCTCTGACCTATATTTGATTGCTTCACTGTTTTAGATATTTTAATAAAAATTATGTGAAAGCAAGTACATTTATTTTGCTTTCAAACTATATTGGACAGACCATGCAAGTCTTAACAAAATTATTCATAGACATACCTAATAATAATAAAAATTCCAGTTGTCTGAAAACTTTTACCCTCTCTCCTAATATATATATATATATATATATATATATATATATATATATATATATATATATATATATATATAAATATATGTATATATATATATATATATATATATATATATATATATATATATATATATATATATATATATATATATATATATATTATCATTTTGAATGACCAGGATTATATTAAAGACATAGAAGAGTGTGATGATAGAAATCTGTGTGTAAAACTTGCACTTTGCGACTCTCAAGAATTTCTCACTCTGCAGGAATTAAGGTGACTATGCCATTTCTATCGATAGTTATGTTTCAAGCGTATGCATTCCGACAAAGCCGTACGGTGTGCGCTTCCAACTATAAACTTACCACTATTCGGTGACCTCCTTAAAATATATTTACCTCTCGACATATTTAAGTGGGGTTTTGACTGAAGGAATGATATTAGTAAAGTGCAAAGTTTTGCCTTCTAAGATAGAGTTGTTAAATAAGAAAGCATGCTATTCCTTTGATGGTTTCTCAATCACGGATTCATTTGATTACGAAGCCGTAGAATTGTTAACAAAATTCTCTATTAAAAATCACGCAATAATTAGGGTTCACAGACATTTTATCTTAGAAAGTCGTGTAATACTGTCAAAGTTTTACCATCATTTATGTTCCAATATGAACTCATCTGCAAGCGCTTATATGATACGGACGGTATTTGCTAATTTAACACATTTTTTTTTTTATTGTCGCTTTTTATCTTCTTAAAAACAATAGAAGTAATTTTGTTTATTATTTTGGCCCCAAAGTGGCTTGAATATTTTTAAACTTAAAAATTGTGGAAGAGGCATGGATTCTTCCTTTAAATCTGCGCTGTAATTACAAACAAGGAGATTTCCAACTTCATCACCGTTAGCAGAAGGATGATAGAAAAGGTCAGAAAGGAGCTTACTTAAAGATTAAAAATTCAAATACAAGGTAATAGTAAAGAGAAATGTATATGGTCAAAGAACTGACGCCAACATACAGCCGGAATTTGTCACTCCAAACCATGAGATCACCAACAATAATACGAAAGTTTCGTTGCGGCAATTTCAAGTGAGAAAGATGTGGATGAAAAGGTATCCAGTTGGTGGTGTATAAGGATATTCGTTACTTTTAATACTAAATGGGTAATGGACAATTTCTATCCAAGGAGAGGCAAGAAAAGCTAATCAAGCACACAAGAGGCTAATCAAAATTTAAACCAACCGTTGGAGTCAGACATGCTGTTGTTCTTTTTCGACGAGAGGAATTTCTGCCAAGACGAAAATATCAACTCCTAGACAAACATTCGTCTTGCTGTCACATCCAAGGAAGTGCCCAGAGTCATGCAGCTGAAACTTCCAGAGACCCTCGTGGTCTTTTCTATCGTCAGAAGTGAAGGTAACGTAATGCCACCTCACCTTTACCTCGAGGGCCTCAGGCAGAACACAGACGGCTGCATGCTTTTTCTTAGTGAGATGATGAAACCCTGGATCGACCGGGTAGAAGCAAAGAGGCTTTACCTTTTGCAGCAAGACTTTGCGCCCTGCCAAATCACCTGACATTTGTCTTCTCAATTCGCTTAACTGCCACCCTATGACTTCTTTGTGTGGGTCTTGGTGGAACGAAAGACCAGCAAATCCAACTGCATCACTTAAAACGGGCTGAAGACTAGGATTACTCTTGCCTTCAGGGCCTAAAGCGAGAGATAGTCACAAAGGCTTGTGACCGGTTCTGGGGCCGTTAGAGGTTGTCATCGAGGCCACAGGCGCTTTCATCAAGTGCGATCGATATAATATGTTATAGATTAAGGCTGACCCAAATTTTACGAATATATATAAAAAAATTAAAACACTTCTACTTTTTCCTGAGACATTTATCATGCAAATGAGTACACTCAGCACCCTGTAAGTTCATCGAAGTTCCCGTAGCTAGAGTTGGATTTTTGTTCATTTGTATTTTGCTTTTAGAAATATCTTACCAAATTAAAGATAATATTAATCGAGTGGCTAAGGAAAATGCTCGCTCCTTATCGACTCTCAGAGAAATGATTGAGAACGAGATACGATTCTTTGCGGATTTCGAGAATGACGAGGTTCCTACTCATTTTTATTCATTCCCTATGCGCCACGCTATGAATTCTCCTCTTAGGTATGATGTTAATATACTGGTTTAAACTACTACTCACTCTCTACAAATTGTGCCTAAAGTAACTTGTTTATTCTACAAAGAACCCGCAACAATTTTCCACTTATAAACAACTGAAGAAGCGTTTTAATGTCATTAAGCCACAGATACTGTTTTTATTTTTTTTCGGGCCACACCATGTTAAAGGTAATGAAGGCAAATTTTCGTATTGCAAATCCAATAAAAAGCATCATAATTTGCTTCATAGCTGTTCGTATTCTAATACTTCACTACCTAAGTCACCCGTTTTTCACGGAGTAAAGCTAAAAATAGGCTCCTGGACAAAGTCAGTTTCGATTACCTCTTCGAAAACTCTATACTTGATCAAAGTCCCAACTGTCGCTAATCAATGATGATACGCCGCTGCTACAGTAGAGCAGGGGTAAGATTTTAGAACTAGCCCAAGGTATTGATCGGCCTTGTTACAATGGTAAAAGGGATAAGTTATTAGGTAATTATTTGATTATATACATTGGAGATTCGTTCGATTTCTAAGAGAAAAAAATAGGGAGCTCCTCAGTGATTAAAAATTGAGAACCTTTTATTTCGACGAAGAATGGGTGCCGTCTCCAGAGACGCTAAGCCTTTCAAACCGCAGTCTTAATTGCAAATTAATTAGCTACAAAGATTGATAACCTATTATTTCTCCATTTCTATATTTTGTTGTTCGACAGGGGTATATCGGAAATAATTTTAGTTTCTCAACTATTTATTTTAATATATAAATAAATAAATATATTTTGTGAATAGTATCGTATTTATTAATTTAATATCTTTAATTATTTTTTATCGCCATTCTTTTATAGCTTGTCCCGTAATTGCCTTTCTTCAGGCGTGGAGGAGAAGCAGCCTTTCCTTTTCTTCTTATTGCTGGATTCGTTCAGGTATTTCGTCACTCGCTCCTCTTAGCTTGTGCCATTGGCGCTCTATTGTATCGAATCTCGTTCGGTTTGATCCGCAATCATTATTCTTAACTTCACTCAATCGCTTTGTCCCTATGGCGCTATGGGTTCACGCATATTAAAATTAAACGCTCTTAATTTCGAGGGTTCGACAATGTTGACTACCGGGATATTTTCACACTGAGTGAAAACAGAACGCGCAATCACGGCTTCAAACTTGAACTGAAGCGTTACAACCGCAATCTGTGTGGAAATTTTTTCACCTACAGTATCTGCGGTAAGTGGAACGCACTTCCAGTGGAAGTTGTCAACAGTGAATCTGTTGACCAGTTCAAGTCAAGACTAGACAAGGTCTTGAAAAGTGGCCGTTTAGGGACGCAAAACAATTTAGCAGCCTTGTGCCCGCTCGATTGCAAGTCCAATGGTACCTTCTTTGAATGGACCGTAAAGTCTCCTAGGGTACCTTCTTTCCTTGTTGTTACTCCTTGTTGTTACTCTATTTTGTGATTTGCGCTGATTTTGTCCGAAATTTGCTGAAACAATTTTGAGACCAGTTAAATTTAAGATATAGTTGCTTAAGAGATCACGGATCCTGTTCATTCTGACAAGCTAAGATGCTCAAGGTAAATTAACATAGAATTTTCATTGACGCCTTTAACATAAATTAATAAACGTTGTAAAATAAACCTACTGCGTTCCCCCTTAGATACTAGTTATTTACTACCCACTGAATTCGTTCCAAGTGCTTTTAAACCATTTGTTGTGTGTTATATAATTTTGCAGATTTGCTTTTACCTCACTTCACGACTTTCTTCTTTACTACTATACACGATTTTTTTATCTTAGGCTCAGCAACCATATTTAAATGATGTATCTGGACCAATATTTACGAAGCCTGGGGACTGGGGGGTGATAAGGCCAAGGAGAGCCATCCATTTCTCCCGATCCAAAGCTGAATGGATTTTGATCCTCTATCGCAGGGATTGCAGGGTGAAAGTGAATACCCAATCAGGTAATCTCCACTAATATTATATTTTGTTATAGCGAGGAAGTTTTCACTTTGATGCTTTAATTTAGGACTAGTGCACCCTTAATTCCCTTATTACTGGAAAACCTTACAACCGTCCTATGGGTCTTTGCAGGGTTAGGGTTGTTGTTCCTGATTTCTGACAAAGACATTTTACCCACACACTGAGCTCATTTATATGTATGCACTTCCCAATGCTATAAGGAGAAGAAGAAACTAGAAATTATACTACTCACAAGAGTTTAATCAGAAAATTTTCCCCATTATAAATTCTCTCCCAGTCCAATTAAATTTTACTGATAGATAAACTTTTTCCCATAAAAATGGTTTCTTTCAGGAAATTTCTCCATTGAATAATTTTTTAGACAGAGAATATTTGTTGTCGACCATGTATTAGTTTCTACTGTAAAAAAGTTTTTCTTCAGGGACTAAATTTAATTAACTCCTCTAGAAATACGATTTCTCGGCAGAGGTCAGAGGAGGGAAAATAAAAGCACACAATGGACCCTAATTACGAGCATGAATTATTTGTGTGTTTTTAATTCACAAGAAAGAGGACTGAAATAAAATCAAATTATCTTTAATTTACTAGACTACGATTGAATAAAGATAAAATTATCTTGAAATCCATCGAGATAAATTAAAATTATCTGATTGTGCGAGAGAAAATTAAAATTAGTTGAATTAAATCGGAATACAAATGTGATAATAGATTAATGCATGTGATATTAGCATATATAAATGCAAACCTTTTCATAAAAAGCTCGGAGGAGGAGATTTCAACCCATGGCATCTCCTTTGTTGAGTTCGATGATGGAGGTTGTTTTTGCGGAGTAAAGTTATGGGATGAAGGTCGTGCATGATAAAAGGCGAGTAAATAGCCAAGCGTTAAATGTATGATAACTGTGTGTTAGATGATCCGTTTTTTTGTATAATATCCCAGGCATCTGTTAAATAGTTTTGAATCGGGCTGGGGGAGATACAGACCCTAAACCATCTTTAACACAACACAATCCATACTCATTGCTTTAGGGGATAAGGCTCCCACTGATAATGATGATCATAATTTTTGTTTTTCATCTTTTATAAAGCTATTTTTGCTTAATTTTGGTTTTATTTCACTTCATCAGACCAGAATGAGTTTAGGAGTTCCGTGTACAAATTCCGTTGGTTTTTGTTACGTCGTAAAATGTAAATACACCTATGTTTTTACACAACTCACCAAATTTAATGGTTCATATATTGTTAAAATCGCGGGCTTCCGCATTCTGTAGAGAAGACAAAACCTAGTTTAAGAAACTTATTAATTTAGGTCCTATAAATTCACTCATTGATTTTTCATTGATTTATTTAAAAAAATGACTTAGCATTTCTGCTCAAATATTTTTAAAAAGCTATTAGCTGTATCTATCCAGGTTAAGAGCCTATATGCTGAAGTCTATATGTCACAATCGTTTGTTTAGGGGCAAATTGATAAAAATTGCAAGTTTGCTCCCTTTCTTTGGCTGAGGCCAGAAGTATAGATAGATAGAATTATCAATAAAATATTTCCTACCACACTTCAGGAAACCTAATCAGAATGACTGACCCAGAAAACACAATTAAAACTTTCTGATATTTTATGCTGTATATTCCGCATCCAAGAGTCAGAATTAACTACTACGACTTTTAGACAACATTGGTGGAAATTTATTTGATATTCGGTTTGGGTTTTCTATTCGCCTCAACGTTTTGGTGCTGCCATGAGCTGTAGCAAACGCTGCTTAGGATCTCATTTGTAATGTTAAGTCAACACTAAGATAAGTATCTAACAGTGCGAATCAGACTGAAATAAAAACCCCAAATTCTCCATTTATGAAAATATATATTTATTTGTTAACAAACCAATTTAGCAGCTATAAATAGTATACGGAGCATTTCTTTATACAATGATACCACGAACATAAATTTTCCCCTAATTTTTACCCCTTTTCCTTTTAAACCCTAACTAAATTCCCGAAGAAAACACAAATTGTTTTAGAGGGTGAAACTTCTCGTTCGTTTGATCCAAACGAGTGGAATTTCTTACTTGTATCCCTTGAAGTTCTAAAATCTTTGAGGCGAATTTGAGAGAATATGAAAGTTAGATTTTTTGCTTAAGAAAGAAATTTGACTGAAAAATGAGGAAAAGTTTTAACTTTCTTTACAAAGTCTCTCCTTTTTTCCTTTTTTCTTTTATTTAGGAAAGGACTTGTCTGAATTACTTGGGTGAAGTCATAATTTCCCTGTCACCTGGATAAAAATGGTAATTTTAGTTATCTTTGTAAAACTGGTAATTTATATAATTTACGTTCGTAAGTTTTTGCCCTCGATCACTTGGCATTGAGAAAGGGCAAAATTGAACTCGGAAACCAGACTCATTCCATCGAAGTCGTTGTTCTTTTCTTTGATTATGATTACCATGGATAATTAATTTCATAGCGTATTTATTCCGGCCCCATTGGGTACATAACTGGCGACCAATAATGAGAGCATTAAAGCATAGGTGCCACATCTGATACAATTGGATGGTCCAATTATTTAAAATTAGCCGTGTAGGATATCAGGCTCATTTCGTTGTCGGTGTGTGTCACAACACCAAAATGGGCAATGGCGGGTAATGTTAAAATATGATTATATTTGGCGGTAAGATATGGGAATATGAGTACATTTTGCGTGTAATATATGAGTACATTTAGGAGATAATTTCGGAGGATATTGGCGGGTAATATGAGTATATTTTGCGCTAATTTGAAAATATGAGTACATGAGGTGGGCAATGTTAAAATATGAGTACTTTTGGCGGGTAATATTAAAATATGAGTAAAGTTTGTATGTAATATATGGGTAAATTTTGTAATGTTAAAATATGAGTATATTTGGCTGGAAATGTTAAAATATTCGTACCTTTGGAGGGCAATGTTAAAGTCTGAGTACCTTAAGAGGCTAATATTAATATGTGAGTGCATTTGGCAGGTAATGTTAATATATGAGAAATTTTAGCGGGTAATATTAAAATATGATTACTTTTCACGGATAATATTGAAATTTGCGAATATTCGCCTTCTTTTTCGATCTTAGGATTCAACATAGGCCAGTCGCATTTGATCCTCGCAATTTATGAATCAATTTCTTTCTATGACGTGGAATAAAACCTACCCAAGCTCATTCTAAACGTTCTAATGGAGGCAGTTGTGTTAAAGGATCTTATTTACATCAGTATTTTCATCCCTGTCAACAAAGTGTTTCGAAGAAATATCTTTCAAGCGAGGCGGAATTGAATTTCCATATTATTTTTCTTGAGGGTAAAAGTATGATAGGTAAAGGGACAATGAAGGCAGTAGGAACAAGGCAACACAAAACCACCGGAAAAATTTGAACATAAAACTTTTCTACTTTACCTTCATCATTTTCCATCGTCCAAACGTAGGTCATTAATTTTAATCTGGGAAGAAAAAAATCTTTGCTCCGGGAAGATTCTATGAGCAAAGATTGTTGCAAGGACATAAAGTTCTCGCTCTCGCTTTGTCTTCTCACCTCTTTTGAGTTGGCAACAAAGCCAAAAATAGAATTACGGGAACTTACTACTTAAAACATTCCTCTTTGCCAATTTATCCTAAAAAGCGAATGGCAAAAGAGGAAACTTTGATAAAAAGCTTTAAAAATCCGTTCACAATGGATTAAGGTAAAATAAATGGAAATGTTGGATAAGGTATAAAGTCAGATTAAAAGAGGACACATGTAAATGATCTTCGACTCTCCTAGAATATTTCTTTATCAATGGAGATAGACGTATGAGGGTTTCTTCTGGATTAATGTCCCTGAATAGCAATTTTGATTTTCTGTCACTGCTATTTTAATGGCGCTAGGAAATATTCCAATATCAACGTATCGAGATAAAAAAAAAGCAAACTCTTTGTCTATTTCTGTCCGGGCGCAGAGGAAAATTATTCGAATTTATGTATTTATGTTTAGTTCCATCGGACGAACATTTGATAGAGAGAAGAAGAAAATGCATTCTTATTATTACAGAGAAGTTTTTTAATTTATTTAATCTGCTCTTAAATATGCCTCATCATGATCCAGGATCTAAGAGTAAAAAAAATAAAAGAATAAATAGGAGAAAAAGATAATTAGAATAAAAGGATAAACAGAATAAATGTACAAAGCGAATAAAAGTATAAATATAAAAGATAAAGTATAAAATAAAATGACAGAGAAAAATAAAGCATAATGAGAATAAGGGGATAAAAAGAATAAATGGATAGAGAAAATAAAGGTATAAACTGAATAAAGAATAAAGCAAATTAAAGTAGAAAGATAATACCAGGAGATCGGACAGAGTAAGGCTGTAGGTACTACACGAAAGGACCAATCTAAAGCCACTCAAGCAACAACTGCATAAACAGGAAGATAATGGTAGCTCAGCATCCTCAAGTGAGGCTCGAGATAACAGAGGCGGGAAAATCAAGAGCCCACGATCAACACCAGTAGAAAACCGATCACCGATGTCTGTGAACTAGGTGAAATACAACTCATGATGCATCTTAATTACTTCTTACCTAAATTACATATAGTCTGTGGTAGTCGTATGTAAATTGTGTTAGAGCCACTTTACAGGCCTATTATTATTAGTCTAATATCATTTATGTATTTAACTAATAAAAGTGCGTTACATTAGTTAACAAGTAGTTCATTGTTGAATTTAAAAAATATAAATGTTTTGTTAACTTGATCTAACGGGTAAAACTCGAATTCCTCAACAGCAAAATATAAACATAAGAAGAATGAACACCCTTAAATTCATCGATTGCCTTGGAAAAAATAGCTTGAATAAATTAATCGGTAATAATCTAGTAATAATAAATGTTTAATGTTTTCTATAAATAAGTTCTAATATAAATGTAAAAATAATTGTTATAATATTAATTTAGTATTAATGTAGTAATAATATAATCTAATTTCGTAATATATAAACTCATATGTCAATAAATAGAATTGTGAACAAATACATAGACTAAATATATTTTTAATGATGAAATGTCCGATATGTATTGTAAAGGTTTCTGAAGTCAAGCCATACCATACGACTTAATCTTAGTAAGTGGTTTGTTTACTATGTAGATGTCTGGTGACTTAATCTTAGTAAGTGGTTTATTTACTATGTAGATGTCCGGCGACAAGTGTGACCCTTCACAAGTAACTGATTTACGCACCCCAGCATTAAAAATATTAAGTGACATACCTTTCCATTTATAGCCTAATGGCGCGGATTATTATTATTTTTTTTTTTGGGGGGGGGGTGTCTTGGAAGAGTAGTCTCGTTTCTGGTCTCGCTTTGAGGGAAGATATTCAGTTTTCGTCACAAATTATCCCCCTCTTTTCTCTTCATTTGGAGAGGGAGCGAAAGTTCATATCTTCCCTGCACTTATGAACAAAATCCCGCATGTTTTTAGGGTCCGTCCATTTTAAGCGATATGACTCACTCTTGGAAAACAAAGGAAAAACAAGAGGGAAAGGCACCAAGCCCCCCAAATTTTTATGTTTACGTAGGCTGATTTAAGATACACCGTGATATTTCGTAGGACTCTTTTTTGTTACATTTTAGTGTCCTTTCCCATTTCACTGTTTAAATAGAAAAAAAATATTTGCTGCATTAGAGTTTAATCTTAAGCTAATTAATTGGTAAGCCTGCAGCTATACAAACTATTACACTGAATGTGTGCTTTGTAGTTTATACCTTACTCTATCTTACTTATTAGGGTTACCATACAATAGCATGTGTTTTTGCAAATATATTAAGCTCTGTTTTTGCACATAAAAATCTGATATTACAAGTTGACTTTGAGAGAGACCACTTAACCACTGAAAATGTGTAAAGTAAAAGTCTCTGAATATTCGTCATTTTCATCAATGATTGAAGAGGGAAAGTTTCTTGTGAAACTCCATGAAATTCCAAAGAACAAATTAAAGATTTTAAACCCTATTCGTGTTTTACATTAAGTTCTATACATTAGAAGTAGTTCAATTTATTCCATTCCAAGGCGTGTATCGGATTAGCAGGGTATTTACATCAAATTCTACATTACATTAACTTTATGTTTCATACATCAAAGGGTGTTTCCTGAAAATGTGTGTGAAAGAAGCGTGGAAGTTAAAAACGAGGGAAAAAAAGATTTAAGATGGAATAAAAGGTTTAATAATGTGAACCAAATCCGTTGTCCTTTTTGGGTCTGTTCATCTATTGCGTTTTTCAGTTGTCACCATTTTACATGTTAATTAGGCTAAGTGAGTTGACGTCAGGTTCGGTGTATTAATGTATCAGGCCATAGATACTTAACCTGCCCTCAACCAATTAACCTTTAAAATGCAAGAACATAACATCGCACCAGGAAAACACATAAAAGACAACTAATCCCGCACAACGAACTGCATTTATTGTAGGTCATCTGAATCTTTCAGCATTTATCAAGGTCATGGAAGGGAACGTAGATGGCTAGGAGCCATCTGGCTTTTTGGCTACGAATTGTCTATGATGCGATGGCAGCCGGCTGCACAGACCCGTTTAGTCTATTTCCACACGGATGAAAGCTACATGTAGCAGGATTAGAGGCTGGTCCATAAAGAGATTATTTTGACTAAATCTTGCGAAAAGATGCAACAATAAATATCTGTAATAAAAGTTTGCCGATTTTTTGAGGAGTCATGACACGAGTAAATGCTGACAGGGCATCCTACAAAAGGTCGAGTGTCAAAGATAATACTTTGCACTTTTCACGAACTTCATTGTTGTCCTTTAATAACCTCCCCCATCCTCATCTCGTCATTGCACTTATTTTTACATTGTTCGTTGTCCTTAACTTTTGTCGCTATTCCATCTCATTTTATCGCCGATTTCTCATTAATCTGTCTCTCCATTTACTCATTATTTCACAACTAATCGCAACTTCTGCGGTGTTTATACCAATTTAATTTAGTAGATAATTAATAAATTCTCTTTTGTCTTTTAATAAGCGAGCTTTGTTTCAATATTCATTTTTCAAATTAAATATCGCAAAAATCACATTAAGTGGTTTAGGAGCGTTTTGGTTATCAATTTATTTCCAATTCTTTGATTAAGTCACAATTTTTAATCTCACGAACTGACACTATTTTAAATTTCGGAATATTAGACTGTTTTTAAAGAATTTTGACATTTATTCTTAATTTTATTCTTTTTATTTTTCTTTCTTTGATAATTTCTTATATTCCCGACTCCCGTTATTGGTCGGGGCAAATAATAATAGTTATATAAAAGGCAAGTTTTTAATATGTTCTTGCGTCCTATATTTGAAGCTGGCACTCTAGTTTCTCTTATACAGCGTGACAGCCAAAAATGTCCGCTTTTTTATAAGGCTTTAATTTTTTATTCATTAAAGCTTGAAATTAGAAATAAGTATTATTATAAAAAACATTATTTGAAATTTTATGAGCTAGCTTTTTAACCTTCAAAATGACCACCAGCGGACTCTATTAACTTATCAATTCGATTAGCAAAATTTCTTAGGGCATTCTGCAAAATATTCACTTTGATGGATACAATGATTTCTCGAAACTCATAGTACAATTCTGAGATATTATGTAGATGGTGAAGATCCAAATAGTCTTACTTCTAAAACACTCCATAGAAAGTACTCTAAAAGTGTAAGGTCAGGTAACCTGGCCGGCCAGGGGAAATTTTTCCTATGGGACATTAGTCGTTGAAGAAATCGAGCTTTCAACCGTGTCATGGTTACACATGCAGTATGGTCAGTAGCGCCATCTTGCTGAAAACAAAAGTCATGATATGTGCTATTGGCAAAAATACTTTTGAGCATGTCAACATATCTGGCAGCATTAGTTAACTGAGCCTATCCTGTTCCATGGTGCTCAATAAAATATGGCCTATAAATCTTATTTTTAACTACTGTAGTGTAGAAATAATATTTAAGGAGTGCAAAAGTTTTGAAAGTGATTATTTGGCTTAGTTAGTGGCCACTACCGATAATTATGTTTATTTGGCATGCCTTTCAGGTGCCTTGACATTTATCACCGAAAATTATGTTATTCAATAGCAATTGTTTATCATTGCACATTTCTTTAACCCTGAGGTAAAATGATAACCTTCGATACTTGAAGTTCTTGAAGTAGTATTCCATCTGTTATTAACGCAGCTGAGATGGATCTCAACTGATGCCAGCCAGCTCTCCTCCCTCCATGGTCCAGTGTAGTAGGCTGTCGGAGTTAGAGCTTGGGTATGCTTAGCCAACTAAGCATCCTGGTGTTGTTTGAAAGTATAAGGCGATATAGCACTCAGGTTTCTGAAAGGTCGTGTTCCACTGTAGATGAAACTATATTGTGTTAAAGTTTGAATTCTTTGAGATGTTTCTGGAGTAGTCTTGACATAATATAGCCTTCCTCTTCTTGGGTGTGTCTTTGCAGTAACGTTGACATTAGGCACCCTGTTTTTCTCAAGTGTAGATGGGTATGTACCTCTCTCTGTGCCGCTGGAGTGAGTAAAAGTGCAACTTTTCAAGTCTTTTCCAATAGCTAAGGTGTTGAATCATTTAGATCTTGCTTGTAAATATTTGCTGTGGGACTTTTAGCTCAGATATTTCTGTAATTTTGTTGGGGTACCATAATTGGCTGCAGTATTCCAGATGGGGTAGCACTAAAGATTTCCACAGAGTTACCATGCACTTCTCACTTCTTGTGTGAAAGGTTCTTATGATCCAGCATGAGAGATGCTTTGCTTTCCTCGTTATTTTTTGTGATTGGTGTGAGAAGGTGGCATCTTTGCTCATATTTACCTCCAGGTCTTTTAGCACCTGCTCAGCCTCAATATTCAGCACGCCACAATGGAACTTTTGTCAAACGTATAAGTTCTTGTTTCCCGTACCGTATGAACTCTAACTTCTCAACGTTAGGGGCCATGTTGTTAGTCTCCCCAAATTTTAGGATATTGTCCAAGTCTTGTTGTAGAAACTGAGCGTGCGTCCAATTGAGAGCAGATTTTCTTGGATATCCTAGTGTCATCAGCGAAGGAAGTACATAACAGTGGAATGCTCCAGGTCATAGTTAATGCCTCCAATCATTATTAGTAAGAGTAGGTAGCCCAACACTGAGCATGGCTGGCATCTGATATCTCCCCTTCCACAAATACACGTTTGCTTTGTTGTAGAGAAAACTATGTAGCCATTTTTCTAGTTTGCCCCATATCCAATGAGTTTTGATCTTGCAGAGGAGAATTCAAAACCCCACTTTATAGAAAGCTTTGGGAAAGTCCAGATATATGATATGATCGTTTCTTCATCTTGGATGTCCTGTATAACATTTTCGCAATGGGTCAGCAACTGTGAAAGTCAGGAAGGGCCTCTTCTGAGGCCATGCTGCCCATCATTGAAAACTCTTGTGTATTCCATCTAACTTAATATTCTGGATTAAATTATTCTTTCAATTATCTTTATTAGATAAGAAGTTAGCACTACTGGTCTGAAGTTTTATGCCAAGCCTTTACAACCTTCCCTCTAAATTAGTGTAATGTTACCAGTATTGAGTAATTGTGGTACTGATTCAGCTTCCAATGATTTTTTCCTCATAAGTTTCAGTAGCAAAGCTACTTGGTGTTTGCACTGCTCTATGATTTGAGTGAGGAAGCCATCTGGTCCAGCCGCCAAATTTGGTGCCATGTCGTCAATTGTTGCAAATATGTCCTTGTTTATTATTGCAACCGATGAGATGATGTGTTTTCCCACATGAGTTTCTTCAAAGAATGAAGATGGATTCATGGTTTTCTTCTCCACACCTAGGCGGACTGAAAACGCTTTTATACTGGAGCTTTAGTATTTTTGCTATTTCCCCTGACTAGTTCTCCAGTTTTCATTGTTTTTTTAGGACGGGCCTATGACAGGTGTGGTCTTAAGTTTCTATTTGGCAAAGGAAAAGAAGAACTTACAGTTCTTTTCGATGATTGCTCTTGCTATTGACTTTTCCCGAAATCTATGCTATTATAGGATAAGCTTTTTTTCAATATCCTTGAGGTTACTTTGTAGTTTGCTGATACTGTATGGATATGATGTATTTTTATGCTTTGTTCTTATTTGGGACCGCTGCTTTATTAATGGTCTCCTGCACCGTAAGATCTGCTTTCTTGGCTTATTGGACTTTGATGTTTTTCGAGGTATCTTGTTCGTGCATACCTCCAAGCACTTCTTCACAAAGGCGTCAAGAGATTCTTCGGTGTTCTTTTCTTTGAAAACTGTCGCCCAGTCAACTTCAAGTACACTTCTCAGCTTATCATAGTTTACTTGATCACTATAGAAGTTGAGGCCATTGAGTGATTTTGCACTGGTTTATGGTTTCCTTAGGTCTTGGGGGGTTTGGCGACTGTTGGTATAGATTTTGATGAGGTTGTGGTCAGAGATTTTTTTTTGTTCTTTAATTCATGAGAGTAAATAAGCTCAAAGTTGTTTCTTAGTAGCAAGTTCAATAAGTTTTTGCCTCTGGTGGGCTCCTCAACGAACTAGGGTAGATAGCAATCTTCTTCTATGGACCTGAGTTCTGCTTCATGTTTCTCCTCCATGGGTCCTCCATCAATTTTCGTGGATCGACAAGATATGCAGGGCACAAAGAAGTCCCTAGGGATGATGACCTCTGAGGATGGTGTTGTAAAATTTTGTAGAAGTCCACACATCGTTGTACTTACCTCCCTGAATTTTTCTTAAGTGCTTTGGGGGGGCCTGTAAACGATCACTGGAAGAATATATATTTTTCTCATATGCACTGCGAGCAATTCAGTTGTGTCATTTGAGAAGGATATAAGTATAGGGCAACGTCCTCGTGACTTCTGTCCAGCGTATCAGCTCTGAATAAAGGGAAGTTCTGTATATTGATTTCTCAATTCAGAATATTTTTGATTACGTATGTTTCCCTCTTAGGTGTGTGTCTGATTAGGCATGTTTCTTGCTTAGTACTAAGTTCTTTATGTTTTTGCCTCTGGTTGTCTCCTCAACAGACTGCTGGGTTAGATAGCAATTTTCAATGATTGAGCCATGTTCTGCTTGATGTTTTTCCTCCCTGGGTCCCTGAGGATGGTGTTGGCAATTCTTTTAGAAGTGCTAACATCGTTGTAGTTACTTCTCTGGATTTTTCTTTGGCGGTTTTTGGGGGCTTGTAAACGATCACTAGAAGAATGTCTATTTTCCTCATATGCATTCTGAGCAATTAAATTTTTCCGTTTTAGAAGGATATAAGTATAAGGCAACTTTCCAGTGACTTCTGTCTACTGTATCAGCTCTGAATAAGGTGAAATCTTGTATATTTATTCCTGCATCCAGAATATTTTTTGTTAGGTGGTTTCTGTGAGCAATAAAAAAAGTGTCTTATCTTCTTCGTCAGTTTCTTCTAGCAGAGGGAATTTACATTGGTCAATTAAAAATTGTTTAGTGGCAGCTGCACTTTGGCTTGCAAGGCGCTTGCTGTCTCTCAGTATTACCCAGGACTCAGCGACCCTTACTTGCGACTGTTTTCCTAGGCGCAACATTCGCTCCATGATTTGCTTTAAAATAATAGCGCCCTTTGCCAGCATACATGCAAACTTTGCGTTTGTTGTGGGTTAATGCTCCCAAATTGGCTTTTGGCCAGTTGTAGACTTACATGATGTGCTGTCCTGGCTATTTGGCTGGCCAAGAATATCAAGTGGAGGCCTTTTACCATTTTTTGCTCTGAGGCCAATCCTCTGGTTGGGTTGTTTGGCCTCTTGGTTTCCTTTATGTGATTGAATCTGCAATGAACTCGGTCACATTATTTCTGCATTGAGATTTCTTGATAACATTGACTTTTGTATTGTTTTAAATTAAGATCTTTTTTGAGAATACTTCGCACAGCTTCTATATTATAATATGTGTCAGCAGCCACTTTTCTCAGTGACTTTGATTCACCCTCATAGAAGTCTTTAGCTTGTTAATATTCGTTTCCGTCATCACACTTTTCTTACGACCGGAATATTCCTTCTTTAAATTACGAATTGTAATGTGTGGCATTATACTTGGCGAAATTTCTCGGGATTGTTTTGTGTCTAATCGTATACCAAATCTTATTTGAAAATGATAAATTGATTTGATTATGGAATCAATTCGAATCATATATTCCACGACAAACCTAGGCTTCTTAAAGATAATTGTGCCATTTTTGAGAGCCTAAAACAGAACTGTTTAATATCTGCATATAAAGGCTATCGTAGACAGGTATTGCCTAGTTACCACAAGCCTAAGATAACTAAGCTAGCTTATAAGATTTTAAATATTGTTCTTTATAATGATACTTATTTTTATCTTTAATTTTAATGGCAAACAAATTACAATATTTTAAAAGAGGGACATTTTTTTTTCCACCCGGTTTAACTATAGAACTCTTTCTAATTATTTTAACTTTGATTGCTACGTATACTTCCAATGGTATTATATTCTGTATGACTAATATTTTTGCTTTACGAAGTAAGTCTATATATGTTCTTGTCATTTTCTTCCTCATCCTTAGAGATTTTTAATCTATTATAAATGCACCTTTTTTCACTTAAACATCCAACTATCTCACAAATCCCCCCATTTGGTTTATCATTGTGTGACCAACGTCACGCAAATCTTTTCTCTCATTTTGCTTAACTATTGCTCTGAGATTACTAAAATCTTCTTTTCTAAAATCGGATACTTTTTCTTTCTACTTATTACATATATTCTCGTTATATTTCTAATAAATGTAATGGCACGGTGGTTGCTATAATTTAATTAATTTCCGCCATTAATATTCTATTCTTAATATATTTTTTTGACAAATATTAGATTTATTATGTTATTTCCGCTAGTCTGGTGTTTACAAAATGAGTTAGAGAACTTTCTTGTAAGTTGAAATAGAAATCGTTTCAATACTCTCTGGATAGTAGTTCGCTCAACTTTGACACGATTAGCTTAAATCGCTAAAAGGTACGGTATTCTCTATGTTACTTATTTTGCTTATTTGATCATAGCTGGTTTGCAAAATTTTGATACACTCGCGTTTTTTATCTTTTGAGTTTTACATGTATGATAGAAAAAAAATTCCGTATAACAAACACACAGTTCTACTTTTCCAGCACGTATAATTAAAAGGACTTTTCCATTGTGTGCAGGGGTGTCGAGATGGAAGTGAAAATATTCGAGATCTCTGCTCTCATGCGCGAAGGCTACAAAAACTCCCACATCACCAAGCGGCTCAACCTCAGCCGGATGACCGTACGCAGAGTCGTGGAGAGGCTCAATAACGGGATGACCCACAAAATAGAACTCGTCAAGTCAGACATTAAGTTTTAAACCGTTTGGCTTTGCGAAAGGCCTTCGAAACTCGAGAGTGACTGGACTCAAGAGGAAGTGCAGTGTAAAGGTTTATGATCTTTAACTGTATGTTAGAAAAAAATCAGGAGCACCTAGATCGCCTTTTCAACGATTTAAAGAGTTATTTTTTTCTTATTGACCTTCATGGTCAATCCGGTTATTGACAAGCAGAACGAAGGTGGTGCATGCTCCAGCCTGGATTTCTCCATTGTCCACTACCTATCCACGACCAAGAATCCAGAGTCCATAGTTAAGCTCGGCGTCGTGGGTTCGAATGGCGAGAAGATGCCGCCGTTGTGGCTTGCGGTCTTTTACAAGCATAGCACGGCCGATTCCAGAAACATCTCCCCCAAGAAAGTCGTAACCTGGATGAGAAAGATCACGAAGAAGAGAGACTAAGTTTTTCAGCAGAATGGTGCCCCGGTCCACAGGGAAAAGACCATTCAAGAGTGGTTGTGGTCGAAAAGGAACTTCTGGTCGAATGATTTCTTGACGTTGCAGACTTTCAACCTCTTTCCCATCGACTTGAGCTTGTGAGCGCATGTCAGGGAGAATGCCTTCAAGGTCCGCAACAGGAACATCGACGAGTTGAATCCTCCGTTATCCGAATGTGGGCGAGCAGGCAGAAGGACTTCGTTAGCAATGTGTGCTCTGCCTTCAGGTCTTACCGGGAACGCGTTCTAGCCGCTGAGGGCAGACTCATTTATCAATATTACAAATCAAACACATATTTATAGGTTAAAACAATAACAACATGTCTATCTACATCAAAACCATAGCTGTGTCCTTTGTTGATAGCGTCTTACCGAGTGTAACTAGACTTTTGTAATACACGCTACTGTTAAAATAACAATGGGTTGCTTACTCGAGACTGCAATGGTTATACATGGGGGACATTCCCTCTTCAAGCTAATAAAGTGGCTGCCTCAACCCTTAATTGATATCGTGGCGTCTGTTAGACCCTATTATTTTACTAATTTCCTATTATCTTCAGGTTCGAAATAAGCAGTATAGCGCATATTCTAGGTACCTTTCTATCACGGCGCGAAAAGAAAATGCAACCCCATAAATTTGAAAAAAACAAACCAGGTTTGGGCACAGGCCAAAAAACAGGTGAGTTGGAGTCTATTGGACCCCACGGTGCCATTAAGTTATGGTGCTATTTTTCTATACAACTGTAAAATGTGTTATATTTCATAATTAGTAATGAAATATATAACTTATAACAATATATAACAATAATATAACAATATATATATAATAAGAATAATAAATAAATAGAATTTAGCAGTAAATCTAAGTATGTTTGTATTTCATTTATTTTCAGAACATGGCTAGGACTTCAAGGAGAAGGATAAGGACAGATGAGGATATGGAAACTCAAATAATGAATCTAAGTTTGGATGCTGGTACTGATGACGACCTACTACACACAAAATACACACATGGACAATAGAAAACTCACGAAAGCTAAACGCCACCAAAACAAGGACCACTCTCCTTACATCAGACCCTGCAGAATACAACACAACCCTAAATCTAAACATACCACTACCACCACAAAAGAATAAAAAGTCCTTGGACTCACTTTTGACCGTAAACTTACATACTCAAAATACATACAAAACACAATAGTCAAGGCCACGAAAACACTCAAAGTCATCAAGGCACTCACAACTACACACGGGGAAAAACCAAGGAAATGCTCATTAACATATACAAGACAATATCAACACGAGTACTAGAATACGCCAAAATAATCTTGTCTCCAATCATTTCAGAAACCAACACCAGGAAACTACGAACAATACAAAACACAGCCCTCCGCACTGCCACAGGATGCACTCTTGAACCAAACACTCAACATCTACACGAGGATAGAAACATCATACTAGTCAAAAATCACCTAAATCTACATGCATCACAACACAGGCAGAAAGCACTGCATCCAAATCCTCCTCCTCCACAACATCACCAGACATCCTCCCCATCACCGACACACAACCGACCTTTTTCAATAACAACAACAACTACCTTACCAACTTAGACACAGATCCTAACAAACAAACAGAAGACACAATCAAGCAAAACGTGACAAGAATCCACTCTTAGATCACACAACAATAATTGACAAACAAAACCCACAACAAAATATTAAGTGCACTAACTCCAATCATACACAACTCAGAACAAATACTCATAAAGCAGATCGGAAAAACATTAGCAAAGATACATTCAAACCAATCTCTCCTCCTAACGTTATACATGCACAAAATATCTTCCACTACCCATACAACACCAAACTTCCCCACGGCATCACACATGTCTTCAACTAACCACAGATACACACATACCTGGGCCAGGTGGATCTCTGGGAGAGACCCCGGGAGGCAGCGGGTCTGCTCCTGTGATGGTCTAGAGAGCTAGGGTGGGGCTTGAAATAGGTGTGAGGGTCCCCAACCCACTGTCAGAGCGGCGACGGCGGCGCCACCATTATCCACCTACTAGTCGAGGAGCTTTACGATAGCGATGAGGGAGAAACATAAATCCCTATTTATCTTGAGAATCTGCCGAAAGTGAGGAAGATTTGGATGATGACGGTATTAGGAAGATGTCGCAAGCAAAGCGACAACGAAGATCTAGTACGCTAGCACCCTCTCGTACCCAAGCCCAACAAAGTTAACATGAAGATGCACATTAAAGTTGCGCTATACTGAAAATCTCTAAAATTAAAATTGAAGGTTCAAATAGGTTTATCTGGAGCACGCTGCCCGTTCAACCAAGAACCAGTAGAACTGTGCAAAGTAACATCCTAACTGATGGTAATATCGTTCCAAACGGTGCCGAAAAAAGGGTGAACACACATCATAACTGCTTCGAATTTTTTTTATTTTTGAATATATGTTTGATGTAGTAGTTGCGCTTTTAAATTAGAGGACAACGGCATGTCCACGAAGGCCCGGATCTTTTCTTGCTGGGAGATAATCAATTATTCTCGATATGGAAGCCGAGTTAATCGAAACTACCATAAGCAAAGTAGCACTTGCCGGGGACAAAGGTCAAATTGTGCTCCCGGAGTTGTATAGGCAGGGGAGTGATTTGGAATGGATGGGTTCCAGGGTCGTTAGTTGGATGTTGTACTCAAAGTTAATAGCAGATCCATCATCTAGGTGATAACGTAATGCAAAAGACTCAGGAACTCTTGCAGTTTATTTTATTGAAGGGGTGATAAATGGTTGCATATCTTAATTTCACAGGCGTTGAATTATTAGAGTCTGGCAAGACATGCAACGCCTATTCCTTGTCTTGCTCCACACAGGCGACTTGGATTACGAAAAAGGGGTCCATGGTGTAGCCAGATTCCATTGAGGATTCCTCGTCGATTGCAACGATCTTGTTGATGCTGGCACGCCGGTGGTACTGCTTGAGCATATTAATATATGAAAAGCTTTCTTCCCGAGGGGGAATAAATAAGATAATCGACGGGGCCACGCTTCTTGAATATGTGGTAGGGGTCCTTCCACTGGCTCAACAATTTGTTGTTGTCCGTGGGGCGGAAAAGCAAAACTTCTTTTCTGGGGTTTAAATTTCCTTTCTTTGGACTTGCAATGGAAGTATGTCTTATACTTGTAAAAATTGACGTCAGCGTTCTGAGACCTAATTTTGGCGCACTTTTCCAGCCTCCTTCTCAAATGCAGTAGATACTAATAAGTCTGGGTATTTTGATTCAATTTATGTTAGAGTAAAGTTCATTTAGTTTACTCAGAGGGATTCTGACGTTTCTACAATATAAAAGTTTGAAGGGGGCGAATATTAATAGACGATGGGGAATTTCACGCGAGGCAAAGAGGGCTCCCGGAAGGAAGCGGTGGGCTGATCTCCCCATATCTTCCTGAGAATGGCCTTGAGGCTTCCATTTATCCTCTCGCATATTTCATTCTCACTCGGAGGAAAAAGAGGGGTAAACAGCGGCTTGCTCATCAATAATTTACAAACGTACTCCATTAATTTGGAGGTGAATTGACGAACAGGATGCGAGAGGATTTCTTTAGGCAAACCCACACAGGAAAGGATGAAAATAAGGGCTTCTGGGCAGGAGATGCTATCGATTTTCTTGAAGGCCACAGCTAAGGGGAGAGTGGCAAAGTTAACCAACGTTAAAACGTAACTATGGCCTTCGCTCAACGGGAGGTGGATCGGTCCGATTAGGTCGATAGCTACTCGGGAGAAGGGTTCAGAGATTAATGTTCCCTTCTGCAAAGGCGAAGATCTGACTCGTCGTTTAATGCCATCTGTTGGCAACGACAATATTTGAAGATTTTCTCAGCGTTCTTTCTCTGACTAAAGTGACCAATAAATAGACTATTGTGAGCCGTTTGCAGGATTGCAGGGATGTAGGAACGGAGTACACATAGTGTAAGGGACTCGCTGTCGTTTTCTTCGATTCACACTCAATAAAAGAGGTCGTCCTTGATGAGGAAGGAAATTACCTTACTCCTTCTGACGGTTTAGCGTGTTTTTTTCTTGCCTTTGGACAATAAGGGATGAAGAGATTTATATTCCCGCTGGCTTTTGGCAAAGTCATGGGTCATCTCACTCTGGAATTCTGGAGCACACGGGTGTTCCAGAGATTTATGGAATTTTAGGTTCTCATTCATGTGGCAACTCGTAACGGTTTGATCCACGGTGGCGGAAGAAACCTGGGGGGATTGACCAATTAGGACACAACAAAACTTAATAGCGGCTCCCACGACTTCAACCCAACCAGTAGAATACGCGCAGGCAATGTATCAGTGAACAATTGGGAATTTATTGGCGCGCCCCAATCAATCATGCACTACGGCAAACTTATTGTAGTCCGGAGCCATAAGGGGGAGTAGTTGATCAGATAAAACAATGCACGTGAATGGCAAATCCGGCACCCATTCACTGCTCTAGTTTCAAATTAGAGGGCCCCATGGGTACTTTTATCCAATAGAAAGTTTACCTGGTGGTTAGTAGTATTCGTCTGGTTTGAAGAAGAGGGAGATTTATTTTGCAACGGTACGGAGGTATAAGTGTTACTGACCTAGTGTAACCGGTGAGAAGGAGGAGTGCTTCTAAACTGCGAGTTTTCAGGGCAGTTGGCGCTCACGTGGCCAGGCACAACACGGAAACGAAAAAGCAGGAGGGTTGGGAGAAAAGGGCTTAACATCACGGTGGTCACAAGAGAATAGAGGTTTGAGTTTGGCGGGCCTAGTCACCTTAACCAACTTATTCCCATTATTAGGGACAAATTAGTTCATGATAGTTTTAGATTTAGGCGAAGAGAGGTCTGATTTCTGCCCTTACTTCAGATAGCAGTTGTGGCCAGCCGCGTAGACATCTGCCTCCTCGATGCATTCCTTGAGAGTATCGCACCTCCGGTCTTTTCAGAAGGATCTGATTTCCAAGGTGAGCGACGCAAGAAATTGGTCCTTGAGGACAAAATCGACGCGTCCATCTGAAAATTAAAATGACGCTGTAGAGAGTAGCCGAACTTTCGGAAGGTCTGGTTTGGTTGAAGGCGACAGTGCCTAAATTTAGCTCGGTAGAAGTCCAGGGTCATGTTGTAAGCAGCAAACAACCCGACGTTTTACGATGAGTAATCAATTGCTTCCTCTGAGGGAGGGAGATAAAAATGTCCCTGCGTTGGGAGCTCAACAGGGGTAATAGATGTGCTATGACGTCTGTCTCGAAGTCCCACTGGTTCACCTCGAAGTTCTTTTCGAAGTGGGTGAGATTAGATTCAAAATATTCACCTTCTTTAAAGACGAAGCGTTTATGGAGACTGTCTCGTTCCTTGCTCTGTACATTTCCACTTCGTAAGAGCGAATTCTCTCTCTTAATTTTGGTTCCTTTTCTCTTTCTTCTATGTCTCTTCTTTCGGCTCTTTTTTCTTTGTTCTTCCTTGATGTAGGCCATCAGAGCTTTGTCACTGAGTTCGAGTGACTCACCTTGAGCCTTGAAAATTTTAATCGGTGACATGCTGCTAGTTTACGAGATAGGCACAACACCCAAAATTAAATTAATGCACGACAATGAATATGGCGGTATTACGGATTCCTTTGCACACGAATGGGAGTGCGAATGGTTTTGCTAACAAATGAAAATATGAACAAAAAAGGGGGGGACGAAACACTCGTGAGAGAGCTTTTTGCGTTCCAGATTTCACTGTGATTGAAACGAGAGTTACAGAACTACTAGCACAGCAATACGAAGAATAATATTATTTTTCTATACCTTTAATTTACGCTACGAGATGAGACCTGGAAGCACAACAATTTAATTCCGTAAGGGAATAAAATTAATAGTTAAACACGGTCACTCAACAATAAATTCACAAGAAAAAAAATGGGAACAGGAACAAATACACTTCCCAAATAGGTATGCAATGGTTATTTCTCACCTTTTAAACTCCAGAACCTTGACCAAGATTAGCCACAATTAACAATTTTACCAAGTTTATCCAATAGATTGATCAAATTTCAGTCAATTGATTGACGAAGATTAACCCCAATAACCTGATATCAGTTTAATATATATGTCGTATAATCGAGTCAGGTTCTCTTTCTACGTTTGAGTGCGTGGGAGATTTATAATATAAGCAGAGTCCAAATTAACTGAATGCAGGTTGACCAACATTTGACTATCTTGCAGGTTCCGGGATTACAGAAAACGGGAAAAAAAATAACTTTGCTACTATTCAAATCAATATTATGTATTTTACAAGGTTTAAAGGAGTTTTAAAACAAACTATATACACATTAGATGTACACGAGACTCAGTGTTTATAGGGGCGGGGGAGACTTGGTGTGGACGGACATTGCACAAACAAACTAACAATATTGACCGAGGGTCGCTCGAATGACCTTGAGCGTATACGAAGCTGAAGAAGAAGGCTTACACTGCGGTGAGGGGTAGTAGAGAGAGCAATTGCACAGGAGAGTTGCACATTGCTCTTACCTCATTAGAGGAGCGGGGAAAACGGGTTCGAAGTAGACTCATGTGAATTAAAGAAAATACCGGAAGCTTGAAGGGTTCTGCGAGAATTTTGTGCTGAGTCCAACGGGGCGCGAATAGCGCGTACCGACGGGGAGGGGGCAGAGGATACTGACGCGGCAAGGCGGGCGGCAGATACTGACTTACAGCTCTGGCACCGAAGGATTTCTAGTGAGGTTGAATGGGGCCCTCCCCGTCCGAAGGGGCGAGTTCCAGGGTCCGGCGCATCCGCAGACGAGAATAGTCTCGCCCTTTTAGCGCGATCGCTGGAAGGTTCTTATGCTGGCGAGGTGAAACATTGTCCGACTCCAGATGGGACCTTTAGAGCTCTCAAACTTTTCGTGGTCTTCTGCGATGGCGGCCTTTCAGGTCACCACGACGTCTCACGGCGTCTCATAATTTCGCCCCTCCATTAGCGCAGTCAAAAAGGGTCGCCCAGGTGTCTGTTTTTTCTCTCTTCCTCTCTCCATTGAAGAGCGAAGCAGCGCGTATATTCCTATTTCTCTCTCTCTCTCTCTGATCTTTGATATGACTAAATATTGTGACATGTGCCCAATAACTTTGCGATGGGTGTGTCATTTTATTTAAAACTAAATTTGTTGTGAAATATAATATTTTTCAATTAAATTTACTTGCTCTATTGCAGTAGTTCTCAAACTTATTTTAATATTTCTTGCATGGCGGCCTCTTTACAATTTTAAACTCGTTCGTGGGCCCTTTTAAATTAATTACAATTAACATATAAGCTACTGAATAAAAAAAAAATGGCAAACAATTATTTATTCCAAAGTGTCAACCTTAATCGACTGAACAAATACATTTTTTTGCAATCAATTATTATTGAGAAAATTACAATTTTAAGCCTCAAATGGAATGGGTGCATTTTCTTTGTCTGAATCAGTTCATCTAGCTTTGGCTTTGTTTTGGTCATTGCAACTCACATGTAATTTATCGCTTCTAATCCTTTTGGGGATTTTGTGTTGATGACAAGTAGTGTATAAATCTGTGTCTCACAATCGTAGCTGGTTGCAAATGGAATCGGCGCTTTGCAGTATCGGGATAGGACTGTGCCATCTCAATCCAAAAATCACTACAACACATTTCACGGAAGATATGTTTTGCACCCCATTATTAATCAAATCAATAAACTGCTCTTGAATTAAATTGATCTGCAAAGGGAGATCATTAATGAAGAGTACAAACGGATTGTTGATAAATCGATAGTATTTTTCAAGTTCTTTTAGGTCAGGAAAATAATGAGAAATTTCTTCACTAAGAATCGATACATGTTTCATCACCTCAAGTATATCGTCATCGAATTTAAGCTCATTTTCATCAATATATTAATTTAGCTGTAGAAATTAGGCAAAGTTCTTCTTCTCTATCTTTGAATGCCTTAGTTAGAGCTTCATTTTGAAAGCTTTCAAATTTTCGTGACACTGAAGCACTGTGATCTTATTTCCTTGCAGCTGCAAATTGATGGAATTCAGGAATTCGAATATGTCCTCTAAAAATGACAAGGATAAAAGAAAGCGACATCAGAGAATTTTGAGTGCATGTCTGGTTTAGCTTCTTGCATAAATTGCTGCATTTCTTCATGTAGTATCAAAACTCTTTTCAAAACTTTCCCTTTGCAAAGCCACATAACGTTTGAGTGCAACAAGTGTATTTCAAATTAAGATCACTTTCTTGCATAACTCCGAAAATAAATAAGAGTTGAGTGCATCGCTTTAATGAAGTTAAGTGCTCTGATTACTTCACCGAGAACATTATTAAACTCATCATGCACGGTCTTCATTATTAAGGCTTGGCGATGAATAGTATAGTTTGTACCATTAATATCTAGGGATTTTTGCTTAACCAAAGTTTGAAAACCACAACGGCAACCAAGCATTGCTGGAGCGCCGTCAGTACACATGTAAATAGCACGTTTGTATTTGATACCATGTGCCTCAAAAATCTGTCCACTTTGTTAAATATTTCCATTGCAGTTGTGCAAGTGTTGAGAGTTTCGTAAAACCATTATTTGTCTTTCAGGTGCTTGTCATATACATATCGTATCTAGACACAAACATAGGCTAAGTTGGCTACATCTGTTGGTTTATCAAGCTGACTCGCAAAAAAAAGCTGAAAGTCGAATTCTGAATTTTTGAGACCACCTGCGACAATATGCCATCAGACATCTCGCTATTCGCCTCGTAACATCCTCGTTTGACAAGGACACAGTCTTCAGCTTTTAAAGTTCAGAACTTCACAGCATATTCGATATGATATCTTTTCAGCAAGGTAATATTAACTGTTCTCCGATGTAGCGTTTTTTGGAAACAGCTATTTTCCTTAAAGCCAAATAGGAGGTTTTCAGACCACCCTTAATGTTCTGTAAAAAATATTCCTGTGTAACGCCTGGATTTGTGCAATTGTTCGCCTTTACGTTTAATTAACTCTCAATCTTTCTTTATTGAACTGGGATGCTTCGTCTTCAAGTGTATCTTTTTCTTGCTGGGCTAAGGGAGAAGTGTATTTCAACACCTCAGAACCCCAAAACACACTGTGGTTTCTCTTCCCCACTAAACTTTATTACAGTAAAACCTAATTTCAAATATAAATCATCATATCTCATCTTTTTTGGAGCCATTATAACTCTGAAAACGGGCAATAAAAACAAATTTAATTTGAAAAACGAATGAATAATTTTGTTAAAAATTAAAAACTAGATTAAATAGGACTGTTAATTAAGATAATCGAATATCCAAACTTTAAATTGCGGCTTACAAGTAGACTTCAAGCCTGAAAAAGTCTTTTTATTAATAGGGGTCGACTTGAATGGGGATATAAAATGCAAACTTTATCACCGAGTGGTAAAAAAGGGAGACAGCAATACTACTAATCACTGTAGCCTACACCACTTATTCTAGTGATGCTGGTATGATCAGCATCACTTAGTCACTGGTACTCCTCTAATCAAAGCAACTCAAATATAGTCACGCAATCTGGCACACCTTCAATCAAAGCAACTCTTATACAATCACGCAAACTGTAGTAACCTTCTTTACAAATTATTTTGCCAAATAATTAACTAATAACTACATTTAGCGTGTTACACCTCTCAAAATTAGAAATTAATTTTTAGGTATGAAGTGCTCTCTAATTCCCTAGTTTATTGAATTCAGGCACATAAATTTACCCCAAAATGAAAAAGAATGAAAAAATGCAAGTGAAAAAATGGGACTTGGCTTCACTTGCAAAAAAACATAATTTCAACTGAGTAACCCCTTCGAGATCCCATAGGGGACCCCGACCGAAATTTGAGAATAACTGCTCTATTGAATATTAATATATTTATTTACCAAGGTTTATTCAAATTTCGTCACGCAGGGGAGTAGAAGGGGAGAATAAACTATATGTTTAAGGTGTCTAATAATTTTGCGTGTTATTATATATGAAATGAAAAATATTCTCTCGATAAACAATAAAAACATCTAAAATTGATATGAACAGATATAAGAATTAGTATATCCAAGATTTACCTGAGTGGACTGCATATTACGTATCTCTTCTTCGTGCCTTCAGAAATGATGTTTTGCTTTTCTTGTGACAAGTGTAAATTTCTCCTCTCACCAAATCTGCTTAACAAATATTTGTTTTCTCTTTTAAAATTGTATAACTTCGTAATGTGATCCTCCAAAATTCCCTAAATATGCCTAGTATTGGTCAAATTAACAAATGTCGCGAAAATACTAGCATTAAAGACTTATAGTCCCTGTGTTACCTTCTAACATGACTAGGAGATATTCTTCACTCACAATAAAAGGAAAATTATGTAATATTAAATAAACCTTAACCATATTAATATTCAGGATGAAAAATGTATTGGTTTCTTTTGTGGGAAATATTTTACGATCTCATCTAAAAAGTAAAATAATTGAATCCAAAACGGAAAATAGATGCTTTTTCATACATTTAATTATTCATATTCACCGAAATCTTTGATAAAAGGTGAAAGATTTCTGTAAAAATAGCCTCTGACCTCATAATACCTATTTTTCAATTCCCCCAATCAGGGCCAAGTAAATTATTATTAGGTATATAGTGTTATTTCTAAGTTCGTAACTAACTAAATGAAAAAAAGAGTACTATTAATTTCAGAAAAAAATTAAGAATATATAAAATGCTGTGGGGCTTTAATTATTTGCAAGGCATGGTAGAAAATTGAAAGTCTCATTATAAAAAACATTAGAAAGTTTTATAATGATATTAGTTTACAGTAAACCTTCCAAACATCCTGAATTTAATGAGAAAATTCTAGAAGTTAGTAGAATTTTATTGGGGTTTCAAGAATGTTCTAGAACTTGCTAGAACATAACCTTGTAAACTTCTAGATCCTTCTGAAATATTCTGAATATTACTTCATAGATATTTTATAGAAATTCACAGAGCTGCTATCATTTCAGTTCTAGCTATCATAGTGGACCATTCAGAAAAGAAATGGCATCAAGTAGCTGCAATCATTCTCTATATGCTTTCTTTCATACATACCAACATTTTATCAAAACATAGAAAAAGAGGTCGATGTGGCAAAAAATATGAGAATGTGTGCCGCTTACAAAGCTTATTATGACATGCCAGTTGCGAACCAACATAAATCCTGGCCACCTCATTTTACTTGTGAACACAGCATGAAAGATTTAGGTATGCAATTAAAGTGTTTGATGTTAAGAATAAAATATTAAATGTCACAAGTATTTAAGCTATTATGTTGGCTTGTAAGCAAAGAGAGTATTGAATAATATTTTTTTACTTTTACAGTATGGTATAGAAGGAAAGAAGAACCATGAACCTTGAGATTCCATTATTTGGCGTAATCCACTGTCCACTCAAGCAACTGTTACTTCCGAATGGTCCACACTTTCAAACATCTAAGTCTAAAGCACCAATACCACATACTTAGTGGCGTGCATTCAGTGAAACCAAGAAAAACAATGCTTCCCCTATTTAAGAAGAAAAGAAAAAGAAATTACACCCCAACAATTAATTATAATGACAGTAGAAACAATTTATTCTCGCATTTATGCTTTCCTATACTTGTATACGCCATACGATACCGTTTACTTTCAATCGAATTGGAGTTTGACCTTGATGATTCCGACTGTAATTGAAGAAATGCATCCTTTTTGTCAAGATTTTTTTCTCTTAATTTCAATAATAGTTCTGATTTTAGTGCTTTGGAATGAATAGTTTAAAAGATGCTTTGCTTTTTTTAGCAAAAATATAGTCATTAGAGTTTATGATTTTGATCTAGATATTTCAACGCTGTGTTAGAATTAAGAAAAAGTAACCTATTTTTATACAAAAAAGCAAGCAAATTTAGCTTTAGAGTCATCTGCTTGCATCTGGTAACCCGACAGGTTTGCCAGAATCTAGGAAAAAGCGACAAAATGTCAAAGACACAATGACGTAACTCTTACTTTGCTCTGAATCTTAAACAATTTTTAGGTTATATTTATTTACTGGTTCTGAAAGTGAAAGCAGCTAACCTCTTATATGGTTAACCTCTTGTATCTTAAGCATTTTGTTAATATTTTCTGGTTTCTGGCAGCCCTGCCGTATTCCCCCATCGTAACTTAGAGATCAGTAGCTGCGAGTCAGTTCTTAGATAAGTGTGTCGTATTGTTTTTTTCCTATTTTAAGTGATAACTCCCTTTTAAACAAAAAGGATGTAACTAAAGTTGTGAGAAAAGGTGATTGCATTATTAAAAATTATTCAAAATGAATTTCAATGCGATGACATATAATGTAAAAGAAACTAGTACTAAAACAGGTAGGCCTACACCAACACAATATGTCATCGTAAACAAAGTGTTGCATTCGCATATACAATGTTAGTTAATATGATAGAACAACTTGGCTAGTAGTTGTGCATCCTTACAGAAGTCATTTTTGCATTTATATAAAGTTTAAATATTTATTTTTAGGAAACTTGAATTGCTTCCTCATCTTCAAAAGTCACCGCACGCCACTGCACTAGGTGTGACCTAATGTACCTACCCATTTGGGAAGTGAATAAGACACTCTCAGATGAGATCAACAATTCAGAAGATGGAAATATCACTGAAGATATAGACTGCAGTGTAAAAGATATGGCTGTTAGAAGGAATCCATGCTATAAAAACCAAAGTTGCCTGAATAACCTTGTGATAAAACTTGGCTCGCCAAAGCCATAGGAAACGTCAAAACATTTCTCAAGATTCTTTCTTATTAAGCTGAGCTATGGTACTGCATTGATTTATCTAGTCTGTTTGATACATTTTGAATTACAAATAATTCAAATGAGTGGAATCTTTTCATTTCTAACAAGATGTTTTAAAAATTTTATCTTGAATAATTGGAATAAGTACACTTCCTTTCCTTTGACTCATACAATATATCTCAAGCAGGACTACAGCAGTGTCAAGCTACTGCTACAAACCGTTAGTTATATGGGTCATGGTTAGGAAATAAATGGATAATTAAAAATTGTTGTATTTTTATAGGTATCCAGAGAGTTTTTACCAAGTTATCATATTATCTCTGTCTTGGGACTGTAAAGATCCCAGAGTACATTACCGCATGAAACATAGGGAACAAACGACTAGGTTCTCTAGTGAAGTGCATAATGTCAATTATAAGTAATTGATAAACCTTTAAAAGGTGTTGTTTCCACTATTACATTTAAATGTATGTATCATGCAACAATTTGTTAGAGTAACACCTTTTGAAGGTTTATCAGTTGGATGTTTATGAGCGTTACATCGTAAACCTTGCGTTTATATTCCACTCCCCGATTTAATTATCTACGCAGTGACAGCCATGGTCAAAATATTTGAGACTAATATAGATATTTTTATATATAATAAAGTTAATATAACTAGTCAAACCTTGCATTTTATTTAAGTATGTTTGTCTCATAATCTAAAGCTGGAATATACAAAAAAATTAAACCCAAAACCATTTTTTAAATAAATAAGGTCAATTGATTGGCGCAGTCAGTATTTAAAATGATGTCTCTTGTTTTTCAATTTGTGATTATATCTTGACTGATATTGCTTCATTTTTGTGCAAATGGGTACTCGAAACTGCTCATAATTTGATGGGTTGTGTATCTTAACTACCAATTTGATTATCGGCCAAAAGTTCGATGTAATATTTGGCCAAGAACTTTATTATTACATCTGTTTCATCTCAAGTTCCACTATATTACTTAAAATTATAGTTATCATCCACGAATTTATCCTGAAGTCTTGGTAAGAGGTGCTGATGAAGCAGGTTTTTAATACCATTTTGAGTTCTCATGAAATAATTGTTTGTGCTCGATTTCCTTTAGATATGCAGAGAGTCCGAATGCTTCACCATGGGCACGACACAGGACTCGTGCTCCTCTTTTCTAGTCCTAACGAGGGATCTTTCCGAAGCTACACCAAGCGGATGGGAACCAAATCAGAGGACTAAAACTTTGCTACATTCTACAAAAGTTATTTATTTGTATTTTCCCCAAAAGTGGCACCTATCGGTAAGGTTCTTTGGGTAAGATGAAGCTTCTAGGAAGCCTTTCTCGACTTGAGATCTTTGTTGAAATTCTCCTCGTGAATATGAACACTGAAGCGTTCACACCTGATTCTTTCCCTGGAAACAACCCAATCCTTTCCAGGAGGCAATATTGGCGTTTTAAAGTAAGTAATGCTCTTAAATATGGTGCTTCTTGATGCAATACCATTAGATACTACTTATATACTGGCATTTCAAGCCACTTTGGTGCAAAGCAACAATGGATGCTTGCTTTTCTTTGGAAAAAAACAATTATGAAATTAAAGAAATTTAAACCTTTATTATTACTTAAAATTATTGAAAAATAGATAATAATTAAACATTATTCCTTTAACCCATATCTATCAGCATTTTACTTTTTGAAGTGAATGGCAAAGATCCAGGGACTGAAACTCACCACTTACATGAACAGGATCAGAGCAATATTTTGAATTCAATGAAGGAATGCAGTTTTTTATTATTTTTGAAATGATCACTCTTTAATAAACTTGCATTGATTTAAATATTACAATTATTATTCATATCATGTAAATTTTTAAAAAAACGGCTAAAAAATATATATATTCCACAAAACTTTTGCCCATGACTGTGAAACGACTATTCTTGGGGGGACCTCAAGGAAGTGGGGAAAGAGACCAACACCCTCTAAAATTGTTGGCCGATTGTTTGCCCTGAACTAATTTGTTTGCGATTTCCAATAGCTGCTAGATTTTAACCACAGTCAGGAGACCGTAGTTGCCTCCCCCGCGGTCTTTAGGTTAGCGTTCAGATAATGAGGGCTTTCTGGAACCAAAATTAAGCTAACTTTGCCACATTTGCTACAGGTCTCTAGGTTTTACAATAGTTTCATGTGTGTTAAGATAGAATTTTTATGAGGTCCACATGGCTGTTCGCAAAATTAATACCAATGTAAGCACGATATATTGCGGGAATCGATTTCATATTTCTTTGTCACATATCAAAAACTACTGAAAAGCATCCATTTAGTATTAAAATTTATCAAAATTGGTCAGAGTTATTTATTTCAGGAAAACCTCTCTTATAATTATTAAAAAAAGGAAAGCATTTTCATCTCTAGCTTAAACTACTAAGAAAACCTTTGAATTAATTTAATATTTCGAGAATTTTCCCTATAGATTATCGGCTTCTGATGAGAATCTCCAAGATTGACGACAATATCGGCATTGTGAATAGACAAACACATCATCAGAGGCAAGTTTTAGTCACCACGTGGATGAGGTGTTGCATTTAGAACCGAGGTAAAGAGTTCTTTCTCCTTCGAGAGGCAACACCAAAATGACGGGGCCAGGCTTACCAAACGTATTTTAATCAAAGTACCAGATTAAGCAATATAAAAGTGCCAAATTTTACTGAAAAAGTTCCAAATTTCTAATTTATTATATTTTTGCCTATGAATAAACTGAAATGTATAATATTTATTATTTATAATATACTTGACTTTATTTTGAAGTAGCTTACACATAGTTAATGTACATACTTTATAATTAGAAGGTTGCATGCTCAAGAGGTTCATTATACCAATTTTCTTGCTTTAATTTAGCACAAAACTCTGAAACAGGTGTATAAGTTGTGCAGTTTACATCATGAAAAAGACTTTTTGAATGTAGCAGAGCAGTGATTGTTGGAGTGTGCAGTTTAGACCTATTCTTGACTTAAATGGTATTAATGACTGAAAATATTCTATCAGCTGCAGCTAAAGAATGTGGTAATGAGAGGAGCTGAAACATATGGCAATGATAGGACGGGATAACGAGCTTGATCACCACATTTTTCCTTAGAAATTATATACCAATAATCTTCTGGTTTGGTAGCCACAGTTATGTCATTGTTATCTGGAAGATTAAGTTCTCTTCATTCTTTATTAAGAGGTTCAATCTGACTCTCCTCACCAGATTTGGAAATTTGCATGCCAGAGGAACAAGTGAACTTGGACCATTGCAATTACGTATACTAGCTGGGTCTAGTGCCTCTAGAAACTTCAGATTACTGAAGAATCATCAGCAGATTTGATGGTGCACGGTTGTTATCTTCTAGATTAGCAGAAGTAAAGAATAACATTATAGCTGGCCACTTTCCAGTATTCCTTTGACAACGTACTCAAAAGATAGCCACCTTATATAACTAACAAGTAATAATTTATGAGGATTTGTTTGAGTAAATGCCTTAAATTATTCATATTCATGCAATCTTTTGGAGTTATTAGAGTGGAATGAATGTATGCTTCTAGTAATTTCTTTTAAATATGAAGATAGTTCTAAACAAGCCTTTAAAGTGCAGAGATGCATAGAGTGACAGACACAACCATGAATAAAGAGCCAGGAACCATTTTCTTCAGTAAAGCCTGCAGACTTCCCTTCTGTCCAATCATTACACTAGCATTGTCACTAGCAAATCCTATCAAATTTTCAAAAGGAATATCATGAAAGATAAAAAATTTCTTAATAAAGAAGAAAGATTCCACTAGCAGAGCAATCCTTAGCTTCCAAAATAATGAAATAATTATCCATAATTTTTTTATCGTTATAATCATAAAATCTATCCAACAGCACAAGATAGTTTTTTACTTACATCAGTAGTTTAATCTATAATTGATGAAAACTTGCACTCGTTCAGCGGTTTAGTGACGTTCTCAAAATAATTAGGACCTAAAATATTTTAAAATATATGAGTAGCTTTGGTTCTTGAACATTTATTATCTTTTGCCTTTTTTGAATCAGGACAGCATTCTAAATTAGTCAAGGCAAATGGTCCATAAGTCTCAGTGTTAAGTTATGATCTGCAATAAATTAAAAAATTTTAAGATCTGCAGCTGCTACTTTGTAATATGAACAGAAGACGTAGGCTGCATAAAGTGAGTCAGTTTTCTACTTTTATTTTCTGAATTAATATTTTTAATATGTTTATCCGTTTTCCCGTCCCTATCCAAAGGAGTTACACTGCCTGGAATTTTGCAACGACAAAATTTACAGTCTGCTCTTCCGATATTTGTTTTCCATGGTTCTAACCATGATGAAATCCAAGAATCCAATAAAAGTTTTTTTGATAATTATCATTATATTGTTTAATTCTTTTCTTAGATGGAGTTATATTTAATTCAATTTCGTCGCTGATTTTATCTTTAGTATTCTTACTCGTCATGATGGTTGTAAATTGCTCTTAATTAATAAAAGTTAAACGAGATAGTACGGAAGCTCTTGTCACTAACGTTTACAACATGCTAACTGGCATGTAAGGCGTCAATCCAGCAATATCGGATTGGTAATTAGAATACAAATAATGAACACGAATTATACCGTATGGCGCATCCAAACTACATAACTTTTATGTAGATGGGATACGCCATACATACCAATTATAAACTGCCTCCTTATAAAATGTGGCAAAAATATTTTTAAATAACATTGTTTGTTCAATAATAATGCAAACTATTTATTGTTAGATCATCGTTCACTTACTTATTCTGGAAACTTATTGTTTTACAGAGAGCGAAAAAAATTGAAAAAAGCACCAAATTATCGCAACGTAGTACCAAAAGTACTGGCGCACAGCCAAAGTACCAAATTAGGTACTGTCGTGGTATAGGAAGGACCGAGTGATGGCTGGGGTTCGTACGTATGGGTTGGTTACGTACTACACCAAAATTCCGTGATTACGTTTTATCTCTCAGACTGCTATATTTTTTATTTTAATTATTCTCTGGTTATTACTTATTTAATCTTTGAGGGTTCCTAGTGCCTTACTTAGCGTTTCGAGGGTTGAATAAAGATTTGTTTCTAAAAAAAACTAAAACATTATTTAAAAAAAACATGAACCAACGAAATTTAACACACTACATATACAGAAATGAACTCAACAAATTTAAGTGAGGCTTTATAATTGACATACTTGAATTTATAGTTATGGTTGACCCACAGCTCATTTTAATATAAAAAGGCAAATTGACCTACACTGAAACGGATACCGGGGTATAAATACCTTTATAGATTCATAGTAGAAACGAGTTTGAGTCTGGCCTTGAACTCAATTGTTACGTCACCTCAAGAATGTTGTTGCCGGCATGACTCGTGGCTCAGCGCTTACAGCTGTGTTCTCAGGGGGGAAATTCTTTAAAGCCACAGAGGCCCTTGGCACGTGTGGCAGACGGGGAGATACACGCCTTCTGGAGGAAATGATCTGATCACAGGATAGGGCAAGAATGTTTCCTTTTCTCTTCAGGATACTCGGGGAAGAATTCGCACTGGCGAGTGATGAGTCAATGCTTGAATCCTTTGACGCAGAGGAGTGCCGGAGGAAGTTCACTTGGAGTATTCCTCAAGGGCGAGGAATATCTTGGTCCTTTGGGATACACTAGGATATGTGGTTTCTCTGACGAGAGTAAGTAGAGCTTGCTTCTTAAGTCAAGTTAACTTAAAGTTCGGTGTGACCACCAGGAGCGGGCTCGAGGATGACCTTCTTATTAGTTACGGTATTCCTCAAGGGAGAGCCACCAGGATAGGGGGGTTTCTCTGACGAAAATTAGTAAAACTTGATCCTTAAATCAAGTTTACTTAAAGTTCGGTGTGACCACCAGGAACTAGCTCGGGATGAGCTTCTTCTTAGTCCATTCTGTGGGTAGCCTGGGCCTCTTGCCGGGGACTTCGTCGCCTTGATGACTAATGTAATCTACCTTGTCTTCCAAAGATATTTGCTTTTATACGTCGCCCCCTCACTGGCGTAGTGGCATGAGAGGGGGTGGGGCGTATGAATTCTCCTCGTCCAACGGGTTTTCTCAGGACGTCGTACATCTGGCCCGGAGGGACCTCCTGGCTTTAGGGAGACGTTCCTCTAATTTCTTATATGCGGAAAAATTGAATATCACCTTGAGGACAAATCTTGCTGTTTTTAACCGATGTTAGGGTCTCGGGGCCGACCTGAGCTGATTAGCTCATTATGTGGGCTGGGCTGGCCGTTCAGCTTTTCATCGAGACGAGGGGCGAGAGAGAGGTGGTTAAGTGGTCACGTTACGGCGTTTACACTGCCAGGACGCTGTGGTTAACGACTAGAGGCTCACTTGTGAGGGGGGAGGGGAGTATCTCTTCCCTCACAGGTACAGTAGTACCAGGTTCGGCAAGGCTGGATGGGGCTTGTCGTGAGATACCACCAATAGGCTGTGTGCCAAGAATGACGAGTACATGCAGGTACTTCCATATACATAAGTCTTTACACCATAAAAGTTCGGTCGTACAAAACGCTTGAAGATGTAGCCCTCAGAAGGATGTGAATAAGAAGGAAATTTGCCCTATGCTTGCTGAATGATAATGGCTATGGGTTCATCTGGCTCTGATAAAGATTGACAATATCTCTTGTGTGCCGAATATAGATGAAAAATACTCTAAATGCCTTTAATAAAGATGACAGGTGTCCTCTGTGGGTTGAATAATTAAATATTTCTTTAAGTGTGGATAAATATTTCACAAGGTTAAATTTTTATTAAATATATAAAACAAATGTTTTGTGTGTCTCACCAGACCCCAAAATATTACTTATTCTTGTTGAAATGCAATAGTGTTTAGGATTTTGTTTTGACTGAAAGCGATCAATTTTCTAAGTGGATAGTTGCTTTATCTGACATCAGCTGTGAACTCCTGCTTTGCCATTGAAATTTCCCACAAGAAAAATAAGGCAATTTGTTAACGATGTTCTAATAGTGGTCAAGCATTAGCAAAATATTCTGATCTAAAGGGATATTGTGTTGAATATAATCAATGCCCATGAAGGAGGTTCAGGGATTTAAATTTTGACTGGATTGATTGTCATGGAGACGGACAGCTTTGGATACAGTTTCATTATATATAGTCTTGGTTGCGTAAGTTTCTTGTTGAATGAAATTTTTATCCTAAACCCTCACATTGCTACTTAATAGCTCTTTTATTTCACTTGTATTAGCTGTTATAATGGATTTGCTTTTTAAATTATTGAGAAGTTTGTATATATTTTAGTGTTGTATAGTAAGTTCTCTTTTTTGAGCAGAGCGTAAAGTTTTTTTATGTAGTTCTTTTTATTCTTCATGGGGCTCGTATTCGATGGCGGGCCGTAGTTGGTTGGGACCTTATTTTCAATTTGTTTACTTTGTTTATTTGGAGTATGTAATTTGAAGGGGGTTTGTCTTTGTTTTCGTGCTTTTTTATCGTTGAATTTATTAATGCAGCTGGGGCAGAAATCGAGTTCAACATTATTTTGCGATGTTTGTTTGTTCAATTTCATCCCACTTTGTTGCTTTTGCTGCTGCTAAAGAATATTTTGAAAAGTTAGGGAGAAGTTTCACACTTGTTATAATCGAGTAAAAAGTGTGAATGTTTCTTTGGACATTTTATAGTAGTTCTCACATGAAATATATTACTACACAATATTTAACGAAGCCAAATCCAGTGGAAACACACCTATCATGACCACAAAGTTAAGCCACATTGGAATGGTTAAGTCACGGGATGGAGTACTAATTCGTTTTTTCTTCGCGGTGGCTGCCATACTCTAAATTGACTTGTGGAAATCAGCAGTCGGATCCCTGCAATACATCTTTGATTTGGTTAACTCTCTATTCCCAATCAACTGTGGTAACGGCTTCGTGGCGTCCCATTTGCATTTACAGCATGGAGCGAAATGAAGACCTTATTTCATGGTTTTTGCCTCTTCCTCGTGAGAAAGGTGAAGTCTGAGCAAATGCACTGTGTTAGGTCGTGCACAATCACCTTGCCGGCTCCTCAGAGACAAAGAAATTTCCCTGTCTGCACCGAGGATTTGTTAATTTTAAACGGATTTATTTAGCAATTTGTATGGGTTTACCAATGAATACTTTTACCTCTATCGTGATTGTTTTGGGAACACCTTTGTATAGATGCATATTCTGTATTCTCTCTAATTTATTAGTTTGTATATATTTTAGGGGGTAATATCGCAACCTAACTGACAATCCTCATCTGCCATCTCACCAAACAGTGAGGGTTAACTTAACGAGAAAGTGTTTTTTCCACTCGGCTAAGTTGCCCATATGAATGAATTATATTTTCCCTCAGTAATTAAAAGAGCGAATATTGTGCGCTGGAATTTCCTCTTTAAATCGCAGGTTGTCTTTTGTGGATAAATGATTTGTTTTCCCTTTCTAATCCGAGACCATAAATCGTCGAGTTCCTCTCTCTCTCTCTCTCATCGCTCAGGAATTTGACGACAGCGAATAATTCTCACTGGAAACAGACGCCATATTGAAATAGATCGAATAAACCCCTCAATCATAAAGATTAAGCCCCTAGGATTATATTGTAAAAGCAGACAAAAGTGTTGGTAGCAAGTATAAGAGAGCGTTATTCGAGGAGGTTTACATGATGGCTTATAATTATTTAATCTTATCCTATTAAAGATGGAACTAATAGTAACACTTGGAAATATCTGCTTTAAAGGATTATTCTTACCCGCATAATTCTTACAGACAGCGCACAATATTTTACATACATTCATTTATGCATTAAATTGTTACATATCCGAATAAAGTTCCACAAGGCCGAGTAAGGTTTACATATTCGAATATATTTCCAAATAGCCGGAAAATATGTCTACATATCTGAATAAAGTTCCATAAAAGGTAGAAATTTCCCTAATTACCGGTAGAAATAAAGACATTCTGGGAGTGAGCTCACTCGAGAGAATTATGCGCCTTTCCATGGCCGAGCCTCCATTCCTCCAACTAGCCTGCACTTTGAGACTACTCCGGGTATATATGTATACACCTCCTGCATATTTATACATTTCCTCTACTCAACCCTTTTCTCCACGAAGATGCCTCACTATAGCTGGCCAAGATATTTTGGTTGTTTTCTTTAAAAAAATAATAGTCTTGTTTGCCATTATTTTACTCATAACATGCCTCGGCAAAATGATGAAAATTCTGCAACCGGTTTATCACCTTTCTCAGTGCCTCTTCTTTGTGGTGTCTGATCACTGAACTAATGAGCTGGGTTCGATCCTCACTCAGGCCCAGCCTGGATGTATTCTGGCTAATTTTATTCTTTGAAGTAGCAGAGGGGGATGGGGGAGGGAATCGGTGGTAAAAATACATATCATAAAAACATCATGCTCTCCTGAGCAAATTTTATTACTGTTATTAGTTTCGGAGTGTTCAAATCTGCGGTAAAATCCACAAAAAAGAATAAAATGCACATGTAGGCAAAATCGTTCGCGTTTTCTTACTGTGATAGTCGCTAGACGGTGCAAATCTTTAAGCAAAATAGTTTACCATAAAAACCACATAATCTTACAGCTAATTTTGCTGGATTTTGCAACTATGCTAGCCGCCACAAGGTGTGAATCAGTTGTTTTTATAATTCATGCATAGACAACAACTAGCTGGCATAAGGATACTGCTCATACATCGGAATTAATTTCACAACTAAAAAAAAACAGCAAAAACTTTCTAAAATCTGGGCTAAAATAAAGGTTCTTCCACGCACGGCTCATTTTCATCCACCAAATTCGTTGAGAGTTCGAAGATGAATGAAGGATCACCCGCTAAATTCAACCTCATTTCAGATCAATGAGGGCTTAGAAAGTCGATTTCCATCAGAATGGGGGATAAATAATAAATTGATGGGGCATATCGCCTACTCCCCATCCTGCCATCTTAATCGTGGATATCGCATCCCCCCTTCCCCGCCTGTCCCTGCTCCAAACCTATTACCACCTTTTCTTCGTGGTATTGGTGGGGAGAGTTAATAGATGCAAAGGGCCGTTTTAAAATTCCGTCCATCTAGGTATGGCTACTTTTAACATGAGAGGATTCTTACATTAAAATATTTTCACTATGACACGTTTTATTACCACTAATTATGTTACCATTTGTGGCGTGGTTAAGATCAAGTTTCCCAACAATCTCATTTTGTATTTCGATCCATCTATGGAGAATTTAAAGCAAATATTTTGGGTCACATTTTACATTAAAACCATGCCACTTGCAGTCGTCCTTTGCTACTTGCTTGTACTCTCAGTGGTTGGCATAGACCGAGTTGCAAAGCAGCGAACCAGGTAATTCGGTCCATCTTTTGATGACCTTCCATAAACGCAAATTTCTTACGCTTCGTTCGTAATTTTGCCATTTTCAGGTCTGGGATTGCCATATTTGTTATTCATCGTGATATTTTCGTAATCAGTTTGTATACATGTTCTTTATTTCCACCTTAGTAATGAATTGCTTGTTTCCACTCGGTAAAGCAATCCATTTTCCTTTAATAATAGAAGATTTGGTTGTCTTCTTTCATTAGAATATTGCCACTTCTATGCCTGTGATTTCCACAATGAGTGGTATGCTCAATATTATCGATAAGAACAAGAGAGGAATGCAAGATTCGTCAAGCTTCCGGATCTTTTTCGTGCATACGAATTATTGTGTTACTTTTAGCACTGTAAAAATGACCGAATTCCTTATTATCTTTTTATGTATTTTAGGGAACTTCTGTTGAAATAAATACAGTTTTATCTTAGCTCAGTGTTACTTGGAAAAGGGTTCACCATTCCCGTTGACGGTCCTGATAAAATAATCGACTTCTCTATACTTTCGGTACTCGGTACTAAACACCAGTGGATATTAGTGGATATTCCATTCCTTATGTAAGCTATATATAGGACCAAATCCACCTACTACATCTATGCGCTAAGGTTATTCCAACCCTCACTCTCTCGCTGTTTCAATCATAGAGACAAATATCATCATCGGGATCATTAAAATCTTCCCAATCATGATTATTTTTAAACATATTCATCATCATTAATATCTTTAACAGCACCATCATTGTTGATTTCGCCATTATAATTTCCTCAACTTCTTTCACATCATCTACCCGCAATGGGAGGAATTTGTGCCGTGTGGGCCCGTACCCCCTAAAAGATTTGAAAATAGCTTAATTGGAGATAACAGAGTGAAATGGATTGAAAACTGGCTGCAAAGGAGGCAAAGAGTTGTTCGGATCTAATACTAAACTATTTCATTATTAGAAATTCTATGTCGAGAAAAATAAGGGTCTGGACTAAGTCCTAAAACTACTTATTGAGGAAAGTGCATTTTAATGGTTGTGCGATTTTAAAAAAATTCAACCAAAAATTCGAACGGAATTATTTTTTCAGTAAATATTAAAACTTTAAATTATTTAATTATGCCTTTTTGAAAAATAATTCCGTCCCTTTGCTTAACGAGAAAATTAGTTATAATAAAACAATTTGTAACATTAGTCCATTTGCCACGAAATCAAACCATTTCTAAGCATAATAATAATAAAGTAAAACATTTAATGATGTTTAGACTCATACAGTACTTCTTATTTCTGTTCATACTACATTCAGAACAATTCCTGAAAGCTATATTGCATCATTAACTTTAAAAATAAAAATATTACGAATTTATTTACTAACACTGAGCTTTTGATACAAATCAAGCTTTCCTTTCTCTATATGCAGGATCCATGAACTATAGACTGAAGAACTACGCTAACATATTGCCATTTCCACATCGAAGAAACAAAAAATAATAGATTAATGACTAACAAACTTTGGGCAACCTTATGCTTTACCTAAAATGTTTTCTAAAGATAGTTACTTACTTAAATGGCAGTTAGTTACTTATGACAATCAAGCAAACAATGTGATGATCATCCAAAATAATAATCATAGTCTTCTTCATCTTTTGCTTCCTGCAAAATCTCGTGTAAGAAGAATCATCGAGTCATTCAGCTCTTCTGGCAGAGGTTTCCGTGATCTGTCCTCAAGCTGTGGGAATGTCAATTTTGATGATCTTTTCAGTGTGCTCTTTAAATTCAAATGCTGCGGTGAGGCACCATGATTAAGGGAATTGTTCAGTACATAGCTAGTCCGGATTGAGTTGAAATGTACTTGATTATCTTTGTCTCAAACCAATTTCTTGGTTCTCTCCTGACATCTTTGGGAGGAATCACAAGCCAGCCGCACGCATATACAACCTTTATGAGATCTTGAAATGAAGTGACCGTTGTGAGCCAGTCGTTTGGACCTCAATAATGGCATTATTCGAAATTTTATGTTTATCAATAAAGACTTGTAGGGTATTTGCTTTTGTCTGTGCATAGCTGGGTTCTTAGAAGAAATGAGTACTTTTCATCCACACAGATCTGGACATGCATTGAGCATGGCGGCGAATAAAAGGGATCTGTTAGAGTCATAACACCAATCGCTTTGCATCCTTACTACCATGATGTTTTTTTTTAATTTAATACACCATTTTGGTACACACCACCCTATTTTGTGACCACCTCATCTTGCAATTGTTTGATCTCACATCATAGTTTTGGCTTTATTTCCATCCGCAAAAGTTTAATAAATAATTAAATTGTACCTTGCAAGTTGCTTCTAGTAGTAAACTAACACTGTACGTAACTTTAGGTATGTCAATACTCTCTTGAAGTCAAACGGTGCAGTAACAATGTTCTTGTTTTTCAAAGAAAACTGTTTATCTAACCTATTTTATTTATGGGGCGTCAACGATGCTTTAAAGTTGTCACAATTCTCACAATTATCTTGGGCTGTGTGATGGAATGAAATATTGTAGTTTGGTTGAAAATCTTTCATTATATTTATTCTATTTTTTGGCAATCTGTTGTTTTTTTTGCAACTGTTCTATGTATCTCAGTTGCACTTTAGTTAATTATAGATAGGGAGTTAAATACTTTATGTCTTATTCTGCCCTAATATAGCTACTTTAAGAGGCTGGGAATTGATTATATGTTGTTTAAACATCTTGAGCGATTCTGATGATATATTTTTTTTCATGTCTTCGTCTTCCATCATGTGATACAATTCCAATTGTGGACTCTAGCATCTTTACTAGCATTGCTCTAGCTTTTATCGCGCTAATAAAAAAGTTAGCTTGATCTATTTGGGGCCTAATTATTTTGCAGGTAAAACAAAGACCAGCAAAGACCCTATGGTCGTCTTAAGGCCAGTCCGCAAACGGATGGTGTTGAGCTACCACCTTCTAACGTTAGTGTATCATGTTTTTTTAACAAGATGTTTTTTTAACTATTTCAATTATAGAGGTACACACATATCTACCTGTATACCATTTGTCCTTTTTACATGTTTTTTAATTATTTCTCTTCTACCGTATACACTTATCTACATATGTACCATTCCCCTTTTTTAACATGCTTTTTCTAACTATTTCAATTCTACGGTACACACTTATCTATATGTGTACCCTTTGACATGCAGGTTTAGTCATCCCTCAAATGCACGAACAAGCTTCTCCGAACCAGCGTGTATGTTCGTGTGTGGGGGGGTGGGGGTGATAAGACAGTACTTGCTTCTCCCGCTGGTTTTCCCTGCTAGTGATGAAAATAATATACTTATAAGACAGACAGAAAAAGAAAAGGGGAATTCATATTCACTCCATGCATGGAGGCGTCGCTGGCATCTTTCTATTCATCATTTCATTTTAATCCTCAACTCCTTATAATATATGACGTTTTAATCTGTGCTCCTACTACGTTATATTTACATTATCACATTACTTATCAAGTCGGTTATTTATTAACTGACGTGCTTTGTACTACACGGTGGGGCATACAAGCGATTCCACGTTTGCGTGATCTTAAACGTGAAGTAATTTTGAGCTATAGTAGAGTTAAAAAGCTTATTTACTAATTTGAAACTGTTTTAAAGTGTATTGGCCCCTTCGTCCATCTATAACAATATACCGTAGTTAATATTAGTAAATATTTTTAAGATTTTGAATAGATCGATAAACTGTCCACGTAATCGTCTACTTTCAAGGGATGGTAGGTTTAATGAGCGGAGTCTCTCTTCTTACGGTTTGCTTTGAATTCCTTGGAACTAGTTTAGTAGCTCTACGTTGCAATCTTTCTAACTGCTTTATATCCGTGTTTAGGTTGAGAGCGCAAATTTAACAGCATATTTGAAGTGTGGGCGCACGAGCGCTTTGTACAGTGGCAGCATTTTATCCTTCGATTTGAAAGTAAAATTCCGAGCAATATATCCTAGGATTCAGTTTGATTTTTTACAAGCTTTTGCGCATTTTTTCGATACTTTAAGGTCCTCCGAGATTACAATTTTTTCTAAGTTAACGAGTCGAGGATTTGGCCTTTCATATGGTATTCCACTTTTAAGTTGTGACTTCCTAAATGCATGACCTTGCATTCACCTATGTTGAAACCCAGCTGTTATTTATCCGCTCATTCGACAATTTTATTAAGGTCTCTTTGCATTTGCAATATATCGGGTCTCAAAAGGGCTCGGCTTCCCAGCTTCGAGTCATCTGCAAATTTAGAGATCCTACTAATCCCTCCATATCCAGGTCGTTAATGTAAACAATAAATAATAATGGGCCAAGGACTGACCCCTACGGAACTCCGCTTGTGACTGGGGACCAATCTGAAAACGTCCCATTTGCAACAACCCGCTGTGAACGATTTGATAGCCAATTTTTAAACCATTTAAGTATGTTACCCCTCACTCCAATTGCTCTAATTTTCATCAATATCATTTCGTGCGGGACTGTATCAAAGGCTTTTAAAAGTTAAGGTGAATTATATCCGCCGCTTTAGTTTCATCGTAGATGCAAATCATGTTATAAAAATATTCGAGTAAATTGGTCAGGCACGAGCGTCCCCGTTTCAATCCATGCTGGGTGTCTGCGATTAAATTATTCGCTTCAAGATGGCTTACCATGCTATCTCTAATTATCGATTCCAAGAGCTTTCCAATTACAGAAGTTCAGCTGATGGGAAGGAACTTAGTAAGGTCAGATTTTTTCCCCTTTTGAAATATCGGCGTAAATTTGCACGCTTAAACTAGGCCTTCTTCTTTTGATCACTTGACAATCTTGCAAAGCAGTCTTGCTAATTTATTTTTTAGTTCTTTAAGACGGGTTGGGTAAATCAGATCGGTGCCTTTGATTTTTCATTTTATTAATATATGTGAGAATTTCCCCTTCATTTATATTTAGGTTGGATAGGATATTTTGTCTTACAGGATTTATTTTTTCCCCTAATGTTGCTAATTAGGTCACGTCCTCAACAGTAGAAACGCTAGAAAAGTGCTTATTTATTATTTAATCAACTTGTTCTGGGCCGTCCTTTATTACACTCTCTTTACTTCTTATTGGCACTACTAAACCTTTTATGTGCTTTCAACTATCAACTGTACCCTTAATTATAAAACTCTTTAGGTTCATGCTTCAAATTTAAGGCAAGATCTTTTTCATATTTCATCTTAGCTTCCCTAACTGCATGTTTTACCAGCCTACGAGAGACTACGTACCTCCCGCGATTTTTATGGTTTAATTTTTCTATAAAATTTGATACTCTTTATAGTTTATTATTATAGGGCTCTCTTTAACTTTCCATTCTTTTGGCGTACGTACTTAACTAACTCAAAATCCATAGTGAGAACAGTTTTCTGTAGCTCCGAGTACATGCCCTGTACTATCCTATTATAAAAACACCTTTTGAGGTTTATCCTTCTAATACAGTCACAGAAGGTTTCAAAATTGCAGCTCCCAAATCATGGAATTAGTTGTTCACTGTGTTTTACCTCTACGCTTGTATTAATTTCGAAACTAATTACATTATGGTCATTTGTCGCCAAATGCTTACCCACGCAAACGTTTTCTACCAAAGTCTCGTTTCTTTGAATAATCAAATCAAGTATATTTTGATCACGCATAGGTTCCTCTACTTTTTGCATAAGAAAATTATCCTGAATGAAATTGTTCAGTCTCTCTTCAACTGTATCTGAAGTATAGTTTGTAAGGTTAACGTTAGAGTAATTAAAATCTTCACAAATTATTTTCTTTTTCTCACCATCGATGAAAGGCACTCTAATTCTATATTTACAGTCGTCGCAGTAATCGTTATTTCATTTATTTCCTCTCTTATGTAAGCTAAAACTCCAGCGCCTCTTCCAGTAGCGTGGTCTTTGTTATGGATTTTGTACACTTCTATATTAAATTTAGAAATAAATTCTCTAGAAACTCTATTCAACCATGTCTTGCTAATATATACGATATCGTAATTGCCCTTTTGGATCATGGCTTTAATTCGGGTAGTTTTTTCTTTAAACTTATAACATTTGCGTAGATGCAGTCTAATTTTCCGTTTAAATAACAGTCTCTCTCTCTCTCGTAGTCCTGGAGCGTTTCCCTGCCCACCCGAGTTTATTGCCTCTTCACCTGAAATCTGGCCCTGCCTGTACCTTTGGAGACAAATTATTTCTTGACCATAAGGATCAGGAAAGCTTTTATTAATAATTCTGCCAAGCCTTGAATTACCTATTTGATTTAAATGAAAGCAAATATTATGAAAAAAAAAGAACGGCTGTTGCTGAAAATCGTTCCAAAAATTGAAAAACTTAACTCGTATTTTCTCACACAAACGTTTAAGACATTCATTAATGTACATTGACCATGAGTGCATTCTCAGTGTCTATTTTAATCTCGGAATTATCCCAATTACCCCCACTTTAGTTGCCTTCGCTTTGGCTACTAAAATTCGATCCATTGTTCGGTGTACAATTTAGGTAGGCTTTGTGTTAAATTAGTGCCCATTATTTCCACCCACAAGGGTAAGGATAGCTCGAACTTCGCGCTGTTCGTTCAGACTTTCGATTTCACTAACCAAGGGATTAATTATCTTTCCTGCTAGGCAGATTTCCTTACGCTAAGCTGGACTACGTGCTTTGAATTCTGAATCCTGGTTCTTCATTAAAGCGTGCCCGATTAGAATGATCTCAGTTTTCCCCTCGCTTGAAGTAAAAAAAGGCGAATGGATTAGAGCATGGTATTAAAAACGGTCTGTTGCCCTCGTTAGTCTCGCGTTTCTATTCCGCTTAAATTGTGTTTCCTGGGGTCAACATTTGTATATGAGTTTAGGATAAGCGCTTGCTCATTTATAATCCCTTGTGGGTCTCTACTCTTTATATGGCTCTATCTTTGTCTTTGAACCCGATTTTACCTTCCCAGAATTTCATCAACAGATGACTGAAAACCATTGGCCAGTTCATCTATTTTACGCTTCGTTGCCACTACCTTTCTCACAACAGAGTTGTATCTAATCTAATTTCATTAATCGCGTTTGCTAATTTTACCTCGAATGCCACGTTTAAAATACAAAAGCGACATATTCTAATGTTATCAGGGTTTGTGGGAACGTATATTTCCTTCTTAAACGAAACCCGGCAGTGCCTTGCCTTAGCTTGGAAAATTTCTCCTACTGCTACCTACATCCTGTAGTCGCAACTTCTGACTCTTTTATTTTCTTCTTTACTCAAACAGGAGAGGTTTTGATTTTTTTCCTCTTGCGGTGCATGTCAGTATTCCTGATATATGTTTCTGGGATTTTCCTAGGCAAACTTATCATAGCCCTTCTGGTGACAGCGTTTTAGAAATGGATTTCTCATAAATTGATCTGGAACAGAGTTTAATATATGTAGTGCAAATATGCTCTTCCATTTTTCCTTTCCTGAGTTTTACGGACATTTCTCTTCTCCGTTCTCTACTTCGTTGAATCTATGCTGCTAGTATATCACCTACAGAGAGAGAAAGAATGTAAGGTTGATGAAAATAATTTGTAGAATAAGCTCAAATCTTCAAAGTCTAATCATATAGTGTTTGACTGCAAAATGAAATTTCCCTTGGCCTAGTAATATATTAGGCCGAATACTCAAGCTGTTTTGCTCATCACTCTCTTCCATTCGATCACACAGCGTCACTTGCACAAGGATAACTGCTAGCTAAATATTTACAAATATAAACTTTTCTGCAATATATAAAAAACCGTATTTTCCAAGTATAAACACATATACACACTTACTACATGTTCTAGGTGAAAAAAATGAGAATAAACCCATGTGCATAGTTTTGAAATAGAACAATAAAATAATACTTCACCGACCTAAGGTAGCCAACCACCAAATGTAAATGTCTTAAATGAGTGCTATTATCATTTGGTTTTGCTTATAGCAGAACCTCTCGAGGTAACAAATTTTACGTTCGTACCTACTTCTTTACGTAAAGCTAGGTAAATCTTAAATATAATATAGAAAACTTTAGATGCTACTAGTTAAGGAAGGTATTTTCACTTAAATAAAATCGACCATACAACGCAGATTGGTGGATATACAAGTGCAACGTAAAGGTATGGAAAAAATTATATTTGAGTTATATATTATATTTTAAAGGTTAGATTACTTTCAATTATTTACCTAAAAACGTATTAGGGTAAAACGCCAGACTACTACGGTAACTATCATGAAGCTAGAGCATTTGACTGCCAAAGGAGCTATGGTTGGTGTGATAGAACTAGTTAAGGCCACGTTAATTTCAACTACTATCACATGTTATTTAAAACCACGATGCTCCCCACGTGCATCTTCGCTTTGAAGCTGGGCTCCTTATCGCAGCCACCGGAGTCAATGTTTAAACAAGGAGGTTTATCTTCCCCCGTTCGCCCCCCTACGCCGACCTCGCTAGATTGAGTAATGCTTATGGGCAGATAAGGCATTGTTTATAGGCTCGGCTGTGCATTCCCTCGAAGCTCCCACTCCATTGTCCCCCACGCCAAGGAGGTGTCTCGACTATTTAGATGGAAACTTTAGCACTAAGATCAGATTGGAGATCCAGATTTTCGTCGCGAAACATCACTTCGCCCCTTTCTCACCTTGTGCGCCAAGGGACCTCGACCTCGATATTCACCATCACTTGTCCAGAAGTAGGATAATTTCCCTTGAGTGCTAAGGTTCGAGCATTCAACGCCGCGTCCACAAGGCTTCCCCTGTTGTTCAGAAAGAGAACAACGTTAGAACAGCCATTGTTCGTTCGAGCCCGTTGACAAGAAACGGTTCTCACCCCCCCCCCCTGTTGTTCAGAAGAGAACAACGTAGAACAGCCATTGTTCGTTTGAGCCCGTTTGCCAAGAAACGGTTCTCACCCTTCCCCTGTTGTTCAGACAGAGAACAATGTTATAACAGCCATTGTTCGTTCGAGCCCGTCGACAAAAAACGGTTCTTACCCCCCCCCCATCTGTTGTTCAGAAGAGAACAACGTAGAACAGTCATTGTTCGTTTGAGCCCGTTCGCCAAGAAACGGTTCTCACCCTTCCCCCTTGTTGTTCGGAAGAGAACAACATTAGAACAGCCATTGTTCTCGAGCCCGTAGACAAGAGACGGTTCTCCCTCCCCCCTCCCCTGTGTTAAGAAGAGAACAACGTAGAACAGCCATTGTTCTTTAAGCCGTTCGTCAAGAAACGGTTCTCATTCCCAAGAAGCCACGTCAGGGTCATTTAATCCCACCCCCCCTTCAGCTGGAACTCGCCAGCGGACCAAAAATTCCTTCACGTCACCTTCCTCTGCACAACAAGTATAAATTACGTAAGCCAAACGTTACCTTTTAGTATTTAACCCTTTTGTCAATTCTATCCTGTGCTTCAAATGGTTTAGCGAACCATCACCTCCCTTTAACTTTATATTTGTTTTACTTTTTTAAATCTTTTAATCCTCGGATTAGCTCGAGGCCCCACGACCCTTTCCATTCTCTGTTTATGTCAATATTTTCCGTTTTGTGTGTGGTTGATAGTTATTATTAATAAAACTCTATTTTAATAATGATAGCAATATTATTATCCTTGAGCTCAGTTCCACTTCTTAAGCATATCGAAGATACATAATATCGGCCAGCCAGACATCCAGGCACTCTAAAGATAATTAAATAAGTTCCCTCAACGAATAGTTATATATGGTATATCGTCGAGAGTCCATTCTACGACAGTTGGCATGTCCATGCACGATTCACCTTGAAAAGATTTTGTATGCCTATTTGTGCTTGCTTTAGTATAGTGAATAATATTAGAACCACATAACAAGAGTGATAATATTAGTAATATTATCGTTATTTAAATATTAGCCACTTATGTGTTTTATAACTATTACAACTTGCCCAAAGCCAATTTTTACATTGCTTAATCAGTGTCCTCTCTAGCTATTAAGTAATTGAATACAAAAGGCCCCCCTGAAAAGTGGCCCTTCTAGCACAGGGATTTCTGATTCATTAATGTCTTCTAGTAAGAATAAAGTGCTAGTGTGGGATCTCTTGCATGCGAACAGATTTGCCTTTGAAGCACAGATGGAAACAGATATTTCCTGAATGAATCCATTAAACACAATAGATTTTTATAGCGAAAGCACATTTTGTAGATAGTATCCCTAACTTAGAATGACTCGTGTAACGAATATCGTTGAAAGGATGAACTTAAATACAGGCGCGCTAAAATGTTTTCGGACGCATGGAATTTTTCTTATCCATTGTTTATGTCTAAAAATATGTTGGTGTTGTTTTACATATATCTGGAATTAAAAAGAAAACTACAAGATTTCTAATTACTTCTATTAAGTATCTAAAGTGGGGATGCTTTTGAAATGAATGAAATCCTGGTATTACTATGGGGTACGTTAGAGTCGATAGGTCTTTATATAAGACATCTTATTTGATGATTGCTATAATATTCCATCCATGTGGAGAGGATCCCATAATGATATGATAATGACGAAAGCACGTAACTCTACCTTGGATAACAGAAGCATGATAAGCACGCTGAATCAAAAGGATCTTAGCTATCGATAAACCACACGGATATCGTCGGATTACATTCCGTTGTAACAGAATTTAGACTCCGCTAATGTAAGAACATTCAAGATTCACTTTTAGGGGTGCGACCTATGGTCATTACGCAATGGGACGACAAATTTTTACGTTGGATGGGCCTTAAGGCTCGTAAATAACCGCAGTTCAGCTTCTACATGCATGGACAGAAGGCAGCCTGGTTACTGCATATGTTAAACAGCCAGTCGCAGACACTTGCACAAGGCTTGAAGTAATGTAAATCCCACTATAAGCCGCTGATCAACATTTATCAAAAGCAACATCGACTGGCTTGAGCACGTGCTAAACTTAAATGGACGAAGTGTCAGTAGAGATGCGTCTTTTGGTCAGACTAATCTACGTTACAGTTCTTCTTGACTCTAGGTAACTTTTGAGTTAGCAGAATTCCAGGGGAGCAGTGGAATTGAGAGTGCCCTGTGACTGTAATGCATGATGGCCGTTCTATATTGGTTTAGGGTTACCCGACAAGTTCAGGTAGGATTGTCACAGTTTATGATAGCACCATTACTTCAGAAAAGTATAAAGCTCCACTAACAGATTACTTAGAGCTCTCTCTAGAAATATTCGAAATGTGTTTTTCGTACATGGACAATGTAAATTTCAAGCGTCTTCGTCCAACATACAGTGATTTCGAAACAAAAATATAACGGTGATGGAATGGCCACCTCAGTTTCACGATATGAATCCCCTGGAAACTCTTTGGCCGGACTTGAAAGAGGCCGGAAGACGCCCTTAGCCAGCTTCCATTGAGCGACTAAAAGTAGATATCAACGAGGATTGCACCAATATTTCTCCCATAAGGTGTCTCACCCTGGTGAAGAGCCAGCCTTTAAGAAAAAATGCTCTTATTTTGCCAGGGTCTCTCGACAAGCTATAGAGCTTTCTGCATCAGTTTAGTGTTGCTGTCATTTTTACAGCAATTTATCTGCCTATATATTGATGCTGTTATATGTTTTGGCGAGTTTAGTATTTTGATAATGCTTATTCATTGTTCGGAAAATATATTACTTATAGCTATTTATTTACTTCTCTTTATTTCATTGTTATATTGATAGAAGTATGCAAATAAAAAGTTAACGACCGGCATTTAACAAAACTTCCCTAAATTGCCAAGGTGTGGCAGTGGTTGTATGTTCAGGAATATAATCGATAAATATTAAATTAAAATATAAGGTAGTTAAACAATAAGAGTTAATAAAGTAATTCTTTATCCATATCTACTCATTCTATTACTTGGACTTTCTCCTTTTTATTTTTTCTTGAACTAAACTCGAATGGGTTGTTTGCTACGTCGTGACTCTTTAATTCTTTACAGATCTCTCATTACAAACATTTGAAACTTTCAATTTATATATATATATATATATATATATATATATATATATATATATAAATTTATATATGAACTAGCTAATTTTCACTAACACTATAATCAGATTTTACTAGTGGCATCTCCGATGCTTTTGCCAACAATAACAAACCAGCTTTCTAACGCCCTTTGAAAATGCAACACAAATTCTCTCACGTTTTTTTATTATTATTATAGGGAAAGTTTTCAGTGTTTTCGCTACTATAACAGGCTAAATTTCTTTTTTTCTTTTACCACAATTATCGACCATCTATTATACTCTACATAACATTATAACACGGCACCTGTGCCACGATTTTTACGCGATATCGTACTCCTTTCCTCATCACCTTTCCCGCCGTATCGCAACTTCTCTACATTTCTACTAATATAACACCTCATATTTTTTATCCAAAAGACAGGTATACTTCCCTATATATTTCATACTACTATATAATGCAAACTTTAGACACGTTTTACTTATAATAGTTTTTTTTCCTTTATATCACGACTTTTTATGCTTCTTTAGCATTCTAAAAACTAAAGAAAAAAGAGTGATTCCCGTGGATCTGAAGACCTCCAATAATCCTCTTGGAGTATAACAGTCCCATTCATCACAAAGGATGATCTTTTATCTTATATAACTTCTCAAAGGAGATTTATGAACCTTTTTCTCAATTATCGACATCTTAAACAAAAAGAAGAGTGATAATTCAAAACCTGGAGAAATGTTATTGGTTTAATATGAATACGAAGGAGATAAATTGCGTGGTGTGTTATGCAGATCTTTTCTGTTGGCACGTTATACTACTTATCTCAATCTCAATCGCAGACTAAGTGCCACGATCAGACATTAAAATTTACATATATATCAGGACAATCGCTACCAGGACAGGACCTAATTGGGGCCAGTCATCGTTCAAGGGATAGGTCAGATAAACCGGTAGTACTAAGCTTTTAGCCCCCATCCACCGCAGCATGGAATCCTTATCTTCCGAAAGGAGGTTCACCCATTCTGGGTCACTTGAAGATTGACATGAAAACTTCTCCAGTAGAATACGAGACGGAAGAGTGATGCCATCTGTGCAAAGAAATAATATATCCTACCCACATTTTAAAACTCAACAGCTAAAGTACGACGCCACCCAGGGAGTTGGATAGGGGTTCATACGCTAAATAATGAACAGGCGGTGGGGATAACCCCCATCCTTAGTTCGCATTAGGGCTTCAGAGGACCTGTCCTTCAATCCTTAGCTTATTCTAATCCACATCTTGTTTCTTCTCTTTTTACTATTTCTTCTCCTATGGCTTCTTTTCATTCTGCATGCCCTACCACTCCTTCATCTTAATTTCTTCCTTCTTCTTCTTTCTTTTCAGAATTAATGAGACATGAGCGAAGCTGAGCCAAGTTTAAATGATTCCCTTCAAATATCAGATTTGTCCGTTTTTGGCGTCGACCCCCGATGTCTTTAAATCCCGTACAATTATCACTCATTTTGGGTCATTCCGAAGTACCACAACTAGAAACTGGGCAGAGGCCATCAGAAAAACTGTTTCCAAAGACATTCAGAGTCTTTTACATAGACTATTACCACAAGAAGCCCTTGAAGGCACCAGTTCGAATCATCACTGTCCCCGGTAGACTCTTTGTCAAGTATATGCTTTATTTTCTCGTCAGACTGTTCCCTTGTGCCATGATTGCCACCAGGCATTATATTTGCTCACTCTCTTCAGCTGCGGAAAGTGGTGTCTTGTCTAGGGAGAAAAATCACGCTGCACCGGATACCTTGGCGATTGCGTGCCATTCACATTAACTTTGATTAGTCTAATGCGAGTGCCAACATATTAATTTCTTTTAATGGAAAGTTTTTATGCAAGCTTTGATCTAATATAATTTTCGGTGACAGTAGCAACAATATAATTTGATTAAAATTTAAGCTAAAACTCCTCTAAAACCCGAAATCCAATAGTGATTCCAGGTTTGGGAAAACAGAACTTGCTTCATTAAAATTTACTATTGGTTCGATTGCAAATCAATCTAGTTTCAAGCAGGTTAATATAACGGCAAGGACTAAACTCGTCCCGTTCTCTCTCAACCAATCGACTAAAGTAACTATAACAAGTCGAGAGGGAAGTAAACTAAATTCACAACAAAAATAAACAAACCAAGAACTCTGCAAAAATTAACAATAAAACAAATAAAATCACTCGCATAGGCAAGAAAACCTCAAAAAGAACGAAACAAAGCCGAATAGAAAGATCTAACGCGTAGTTTCAAAGGACTTTGCAACGAAGCGAAGGTGAATTAGATATAAACTCAACTTAAAAACTACAAAACCCCAATTTAGTCAAATATTAATTCGTACTAAAAAAGTTGCCTAGGTCACCCGCCATTGACTAGCTGGATATTTTAGTTAATGTCTTGAAATATAAATGTTATATTTTCATTAATGTATGAAATATTAAGATCATTTTAAATTTTTCAAACCTAACATAATTTCAAACTATGAAGCCAGTAACATTATTTATTTCAGGTTAATTAAATAATTGAGGCTAAGATTGATACATATAAATCTTGATAATTTTTATATTATGGCTAAACCAACCAAACTATTAAAAGTTGGCAGGAGAAATGTTATTGTACTGAAAGGTTAAGGATTGAATGCAAAATTGCCAAAAGAGATTGACGAAACATTGTCCGTCGATATTTTTATGAAGGATAATGATAGTTACAATGAATTTAATGATGGTGGACGGCCAAAGGGCATTTTTAAAAGGAATAAAAGAGCAATTTGATAAAAAGTCACGTTTTTTTCAGGTCTAAAAATCAAGGCATCATTTGGGGTGAAAGCTTTTGTATCGACCTAGAGGGGAGAGGGATCTTGAAGATTAATTTTCCTTTAAAAATTGAGAGGAACACTCGCTATTGTCCTATTCCCACAAAGCCGCTATTAGACTCTGATTGTCTGCATTAAACGTGGGATTATGGAAGATCCGATATTTTATTCTCTGACGATAAAAAAGAACTTGGATGGTCCTGATGGTAACAATTATTACTAGTCAGATGAATGTGTAAAAAAATGTACTTATTCCAAGCGTCAGTACAGTAGAAGAGGTTTGGGGAGCAATCTTTGCTAATGTGAAGTTACCACGTTTTTAATGATATACCCATCATAATCCACACAATAAATCAATTGAATAGATGAGACATGTCTTGATAAGGAAGAAAGAAGGCTCTAAAAAGAAATGTTCTTCTTTCAATAATACAATACACCACTTAAAATAGTACAAGCCTGATGAGACTTCCTCTATGCTTTTAAAGTTTAAGTTTTCCTATAGTTAGCAAGAAACCCAAAGTGAATTCTATAGAGATTGACGGTGTATACAAAAAGAGAATGCAACATTTAACTGTTCAAGATCTTAAAAGGACAATTTTGAAGACAAGGGAGGGGCCCCAAATTTAAAAGCTACAAAGCTTGAATTTGATGCATGAAATCGCCTATTTTTTAACTTATTGAGAAAAGAGAGAGGTTACGCCAACTATTGCTGAAAACATATTTTGTGAATAGCATAACAATTTATTATTTTTTTCCCAGTTTTTGCATCATCGCTTTACAGTTTTGAATGGTGATATTTTGACTTTAATTACCCTTTGTAAATTAGCCAAATTTTTGCGGAACGTCCATATATCTGAATATTGCAACGTCATTTTCCATTTCTTTTCCTTTCTATTGAATCCTTTTTTCAAATTTGTTAAATTATTTATTTCAAAAGGTAAAATGCAATAGTTATATAATTTTAAATATGAGTCGATCTTTTCTAGAGAAAGATTACAAGAAGAATCCAAAGATTATTTTCCAAGATGTATACATAAACACTCTACAGGATGTTACTTATGTATATCAAGAAGTGAAGTCTCCGCTGTAAGGGTTGTGGATTTAAAAGTAGCATACATATTAAAAAGGAGTTTATATAATCATATCTGAATCTTACTTTATTATTTTCATGAAAAATAATTCTAAATTATAATATGGAGTAATTTCTTTGTTTTTGAACAATGACATTTTAGGTGTTACGAATCGAGGTATTAATGTTTGGTATACAATTAATTTTTTAAGCTTAAGCATCTACACAGCTATCTGTATTTTTTATCGTTTGAAGTTTATCTTTTAAGTTCATTTTAACTCTATTGTACTTTTCAGTTACTAAATTGGCGGCAATTTAGATTCCTCGGCTAATGAGAAGAGTGATTATCTATGCTTGAAAATTGCCTCAATGCGTCAAACAAAGATTTTATTTTCTTTGTCATGTTTTGGTACCCTTTCCTCTTTTTCTACGACGTCCCTTCCATATTTTATCACACCTATGCTTTCGCAATTCATTTGTTTCTTTCTCAGCAACATTTCGTGATTTATTCAAGAAAGAACTTTGCTCTCAAGGGATAATCCTTTTTTCGTCCATCCAACTTGCATATTCAGTCTTGAGTTTTTCAGACATTCATCTTACAGATTTCATAAAAAAACGGGAGATTTGTACCTACCCCTCCAAAAGAAGGTTAAAAGTACATATATTCCATTTTCCGTCAACGTGCACTGTTGTGGGGAGGATGAGAGCTTTGTCGTGGGCTAGCCGAAATTATATATATATATATATATATATATATATATATATATATATATATATATATATATATATATATATATTTATTTGTTTTATTATGGTTAATAAACTAAATAAACTTTGACTTGAGGCATAGGTTTGTGCCTCGGTGATCGCTTGAGGATCGTTCTCTAAGAGTGCTAAACTTTATTTTATTCTAGGGAATGAATAAAAGGGCTTTCTTTCTTGACTTTATCAAATATTGACAATTCAACTCGTTCGAGGATAAGCAAAACAGAGCGTTTACTAAAATAATAGACTTTATTAATGAACATTAACCCTCTCACTAAATAACATTAAAACATACTGATCTAATACACGTATAAAAAGAAAAGTGGGATTACTTGGTGAGCTCTCGAGGCTCAATTCTAGATAGAATTTTAGGGGCGAACAATTTTAAGTTAATATCTTTGTCATTAGCCAGACATCCAATAAACTAACTTTTATGCACGGGGACATAAACAACAGGATTATTCTTTAATTACATAAGGTAATGGAGATTAATTCCCGATTCCAGTTAGAATATCTTTGGAGATTTTGTTCCTGAGAGGCGTAGCTCGAGTAGTTTGTGGTTGCTCCCAAGATGGCGTTACTCCCCTCCTAAAGGTGGACGAGTGACGTCACACGGAATTTTAAGTTGGCGTAAGAGAATCAAAACGAAGACACCGATGAAGCGGGTTGGTTCTCGTACGTTTATGTCCTTGAACAGGTTTCCTTTAGAAGAGGTTGGAATATGTTTATATTCTTTTCTAGCGATTTGGGTGTCGCTTATAGAGTTTCTATTTTGGATGTGAAATCTATCTAGTTGGGAGTTGTCAAACTCAGATAGGATAAGATTTGGAGTCCTCAAGCTGTGTAGATTGATACTCAATAATCTTGGAGCTCGAACAGCGCAGAGCTTCCTTGGTACAATCTGGTATTTTACTAGGACTGCAAGTTCTCCTGCACTTGCAATAACTTTGTACCGGTGATTTTTGAGTTTTCTTGTCGAACTCGAAAATCTTCTGTCAACCGATTACTTTCTTGTCTCTTCGGTGTGAATGAACAAAAAGCCTCCTTTCATCGTGTCAACCTGTTTTATACCTCAATTAACCCCACAGGGTAAATGGGGTTGTGGGGGACTAACAGATAAGATGTCACTGAAGTTTCCTTTCTTGTGTCTGTTGTTTGTCTATTCGGCATTTTGAACTTAGGGGAGCACGTAATACGAAATCGGCAGTTAGCACTTACGAAAGGATTGTTTATAAGTGCATAATCGAAGGGCCTGCCTTTTGAGCTGAGGTCAGGAATCTGTCTCCTAAAATTTACCATTTTGACCGTTCTCCTATGTTACCGGAGAACATCGGAGAGGCAAAGCTAAACCCAGATGTTTTTTGTTATTATTACCTTTCCTCTCCTCACCAAGAGGGAAGCCTCGATACATATATACAGTCGCTGGTTCACAACAGTTTTACTAAACTCTTATACCTCTACAGGCATCTTCTGGAGGATGGAAGTAAATTCGCTTCGTATAGGAATTGTTAGGCCTGCATTAGCTTCTTCTTATTAATCGTTCCTTCTTTTATTACAACTAATAATAATAAGATAGTTCCTGGTGTCCACTTTGCAAGTTGAGATGTGAGGTCCATGTATCTTGGCCTATCTAATAATTTCACTGGGAACAATCAATACAGCTGTAAACATTAGCGAACTTCGCTGCATCGACGTCGATATTGCAGCACCTCGGAAGGCGCATCTCTTTTGAAGGACTTGGCACCAGAAAGGCACTAATGCCTTGAGTTTGGCTTTGCTCTTAAGAATAACTTACTCAGAGCAATTAAATTTCTTTTCCATGCCTGACGACACATTTCTTCCACAGGCATTCATTCCACTTCGGCCGGCCCTGTCAACTTAGTATCTTTGTCCCTATACATAAGACAAATAGTGTTTTTTTGTATATATGCACTCTATTCTGAGCAATATCGATATAGATAAGCATATCTTTGTCTCGGGCGAATTCCAGGACAGATTATCTGCTGACTATATTTTGTGGCCCTATTCAATTTGACTCCATGTATTCATATCATTGTGTGAACAAGTTGAAACAATTATTACAGGAGAAATATAAAAATCCTTCTCAGGAATATATAATTATGAACCAAAATGCTTTGCCTTTTCTAATTTTAATGGGCAATGCAAATTCATATTACACGTTACAACGCTTTTAACCCAGGACAAGATGATACTGTTTATGCAATTCAAGAGGTTGTTATTGTTTTAACATATAAATATGTGTTTAAAATGTGAGATTAAAGAATAAAGCCAACATGCGTGGTGAGTACTTGCTCCAGGGCAGACCTGAGAGCCCTGTCCTCGTTACGGACGCAGCCCTTCTTCATGTTGAGCCCCGCGCGGTTGAAGGAGAATTTCAGCACGTCCACATTTTTGTGGCAGAACTTGTAGCCCTTGACCTCTACATGCGCCCACACGCTGTAGTCGATCGGATTGAATTTGGGTGACTGCTACGGCCTAAGATCCTTTGACCCGAAGTTCATATTCAAACTCATGGACTCTTGCACGTTCTTCTCTGTGTAGGCCGGTGCCCCTTTCTGCTGAAAGATGTAATCCACCTTATTATTGATATTTCTCATCGAGAGCAGAAATTTCGTGGCCAAAATGTCTCTGAAATCGGCCAAGCATCCACACAGGGGCCAGGTGCTTAGTCGTTGATACATAGCGGACCACTAAGACGTTTTGGCTGAAGTTTACCACGCAGTCGTTTTCTTGTTGAAGGCTGGATCGACATCGAAGGTTTTTTTCATCAAATAAAATTGGAATTCGATTGCCACGACACTTCAAGTCGTTGAAAAAGCAACGACAGCGCTCACGACGTTGTTTTCGATTACGGTTGGTGGTCAGAGGCCTTTCCACGCACCTTAAGTTCTTACTCCTCTCCTACTTAAAGGCCTTTAACACTGTGGCCACGGAGATGTGCTTCTTCTTTGCTAGCGCAGTCATTTTGAGCTTCGGAGGAATTTCTAAGGCCTTTCTCAAGGCTAAACGGTTGACAATTTGTGGTTTACCTGAAGAAGGTCGATCTATGAGGTCTTTTTCGTTTTTAAGGCATTTCACGACTCTCTGGAGGGTCATCTGTCCTACGTCACTGCTATCTTCCTGTCCCAAATGGCGCACCTGCTTGTTAACGCCAAAATAGATTTTTATTTAAAAATTAACATAAAAGAAGATTAGCAAAGGAATTAAATTGTGAAAGAAAAAGGAAAAATGGCAAGGCACCTATATTTTCCAAGGATGTCATTGTGATTTAATTAATAACCTTAACCCGAAGATAATCTATGGTGATTAAGGATCAACCTAATTACTCAAGAGGAAAATGATTTTTTCCTCTTGAGTGATAGCAATGAGGCATTCTGAAGCCAAAGGTTTGCAAGGATTTATCTGCAAAGTGATGAAGCGGAAGAAAGTGATAGTTTGTGAAAGATATTTAACCACATATCCACCTGTCAGTAAGGGGGCTGAGAAGGCAAACTAATGCTGTTGGGGCCATTAGAGTACACAATCTTTCGTGGGTTTTCTGCCAATTCTTTACGAATGCGAGAAAGAAATATAAGGCAAAGGAGGATGATCGGGCTTGGGTGAACCAGCTCTCCCCTTCTGAGATCAGCTAGGGCAGAATGGACGAATGCTGGCTGGTGACTTGCCTTCGATATTATTTGCCATCCACGAAAATAGGTGAGAAAAAAACAACTTATACTAAAGTGTTTAAAATCGAAATGTCTAGAAGGAATAAAACTCAGGTAGTTTAATCTATTTCAAGACTCCTGGAGAGTGGGAAGGGGGGACACTTAGGCATGAAACGGGTGCCATGTAAATAAAGGGAGTGGGGAAAAAACGTCATTTTAGGAAAACTAAAAATATTAAGTGCAGGTTTTTATCCAAACATGTTTCAACCTTAAGCGGTTTCTTCGAATATTTTAAATTGGAATTTTGAAAAATATAATGAAATTGAAATTGCTCTTCCAAGTGGGGCAACGATCCGGTCGCATTCAACGGTTTCATTCAAACGAGGTTCCAATTCTAAACCCCTCCGTACGTTAAATCTGCTTCAATACACATAATTTACATAACATAATATCGAAGCTACGACTATTGATAATTATCCGCATTTATTTCGCAACTAGACATTACCACGACCGAGTTAAATTATGTTATTAATCACTGTACTAATTCTTCTTTAATCATTCTTATTTGCCATATTAACTATTTTTTCGTTCACTGTTTTTTATGTACCATTGTTATTATCAACCTCAAAAACGCGGCATATTTCACTTCATCTGACAAGAGTATCTCAATGGCCTCCTTGGTCATCTCTTTATCTGCACTTTCCTCTCAGTGCCCTAGTCCTAAAATAAAGGGAAGCAAATTGTTCCCTTGCTTGAATATTTATACCGAATAATGGTTGTACTATAAACAGGCGAAATCAAATGCATGTCTAATCTTCCTCCTCTTCATTCTCCTCTTACTATTTCTCCTACTCTTTTTGTTCTTTCTTCTCTTTCAAATATCTTAAGATTATAAAGTTAATAAATGGATTCCCAATTGAAATTTACATTTTTATCTAATAGATATATCACTCAATAAACCAAATTTGCGTCATGATTTGAGCGATAGAGTTGAAATCGTGTTAAAATAGAAATACTGCGATCGAAAATCAACACTTTCACTTCATTTAAAAGAAAAGGGATAGGAATGCATTTTTCGTTTTCCTTTATTTTTTTATTTTTCAATTTTTATACATTACGCAATACACACCTTGCCAAGTTGAAAAAAGTTAAGTCACATCGGATTGTGTTATTGGGTAAATTGGAATTTTGTGTCGGCTCGATTTTATTTCGACGGGTTCTTGATTTTAGGGTGTGTCTTACTATGGCTTCTAAGTTAAAATGAAGTCCTCACGAAGATGGACATTACACGGTGTGAATTAGTGTCATAAATCGAGCTCAACCATATATTTTTTATATTTTATTTCTATCCTTTTTATAACTTTATTATTTATATTTATAAATTTCTGCTAAAATATTATAAACCGAGGTCTGGAAAATAAAGTGCCGAAGTTTCGGTAATGATTAAGATCCGTCGTTTAAATTAAATAGTTCATCCCTAGAAAATCGGAGCGATTAGTGTCCTTTTATTGAAAATGACCCGAAAATGGAATAGAGCCTCTGATTTAAGGCGAATCTTCGAGGATAAAATCAACGGAGCGTAAAATACATATATATGTATGAATTTCCTCTTGCACATTCGATTTGTTAGCCCCCCGCTCGAATCCAAATGAGACGGATGGGGTTACTCGAGTTTATAGTATTGATTCACTCATTTGGGGGCAACTTTAGCAATTATATTTGGAAAATACTATTTATGCTTGGAGAAAATTTTATTTCCTTTTATAATCCATTCTATCGGAGGAGACGATAGGGGCAAAATTTGCTCAAAATGGAATCATCTGGCCTTACTGCAATAACACAAAGTCTTTTATACGAGAGATGGAAGTATATGATTGAATCAAATACTGAAGAAAATAGATAGATATAGATAGGTAGATGTTGATTTTATAAAGTAACTTAACCTCACATTAAGTACATAAATTAAGATTAAAATGCACCAATTCACTAGAGGGTATGAGATGGAGAAAATTAGAGATAAATAGCTTGATAGATGCATAGATAAATAGATAGAATAATTGATAGATAAATATAGAAAGGCCAATGCAGAGAGTGCTAGATAAATTTCTTTGGAAAGTACGTGGGAATAAGCTCTGAAAATCTGCATGAGGTTTGGAAAGCACGTGTAAAAATGCTCTGGAGAATTGTAATAACGTTTAGAAAGCACACAGTATATGGCTTTGGAAAATACGTATCAGAGGGTTTTAAAAATGTTCTTTCTGCTTCCGAAAAAGATAAGAATTCAGTCAGATGGCTGAGGAAAACCAGTGACATTGATGATGAGCAAACTCAGTTACCTATCATTAGATTCCATTTATTACGCAAAGAATGAAAGCTAAGGTTGATAAACAAAATAGTGAAATTAGTTATGGCTCCGAAAACGTGTGGAATGTACATATATTGATTAAAACCCTAGGAATCACTGACAAGAAGAGCGCTCATAATTCTTCTAAGGTCGAGGGCTCTCCGAAGGCAATTTATTCTTCTTTAGTCATGCGGGATTAATCGAGGATCAAAATTTGAAACATCACCTCAAACACACATGAAGATCTTGACCATTATCTATTATAAAAAATTAAGTTACACTTCTTAGAATCCGCCATTGAGGCGAATTCTGTTTCTGTACCAAAAACATGGGCACCATTGAAGTCGACTCTTGCATAGACGTCTGTATTTCATAGCGTTCAAAAGAATGAGTGAGAATCACGGGCACGTCATTGGCGAGTGCATTTCTGGAGAAGGAGAGCATGCAGGTTTATGCAAGAAGAAGAGCGGTGTGAGAAAGAGATGGGGGCTATGTTGAGACCAGCAGAGCTGATAGTAGAGTCTACCGGGTGAAGGAGAGAGACGAGTTTCCTAACTAACTGTCTCTGGTAAATCAAAGACATTGTAAGGTGTTACAAGAGACGCTTAGTGTCATGGTGTGTTGGATAGTTGTATGAGAATTGGACCGAGAAAAACGAAATGATGAATTGTTAGAAATATTTGTAGATGAGTCAGTTTCGGTTAGGATATGGATCTGGAAGGTTGATCCATCTAGATTAACTGTATTATCATAGGTGTGGGAAGGAGAAAAGACGAATTGATAGAGGTAGAATAAAGTGTCAGTATATTAAAAAATCGCAGATAGGGGGGCATTCAGCGGAGTGTTAAATTATAGGCATATAAGAGAGATTGATGAGGAAATGGAGAATATCATATTAAAACTATGGCGAACTCATAGAATTTTGTCGTTTGGTAGCATTGAGGGAGGGAGGGTGAGAAGATTTGGGGCGGAGTTTACAGAAACCCTCACCACCAAAGGGATAAAAAGAAAACCTCCGTTTGGTCACTACAGCAGCAAAAATCACATTGTCTAGCCTAAACAGGCCTCCGCTACGCCCAAAAAGGCAAGCGATATTTCAGATTGGCAAAGACACCTATTCTTAACCTCTCTCACTCCTTTTCTCAAACATCTGATTCTTCATTTGTCCATCTCTCCCCTGGTCTATTTCAAGTAAAATTACCCTGGGTTGATTTAAAGAAAAGAATTTGAAGCAAGAGATCATTTTGAATAAGACGGAGAATTTTAATAAAATTAGAATTTAAAGAAGTGAGTTTTGTTGGTGTGCAGGTTTATGTGTAAACATCACTCACTTCCTGAAAGTCACTCACTCCATACACTCGATACCCTCTTCCCTCTTCTATTATGTTGTTGTCAGCTATTCAGATAACATGAAGATTTGATGGCTAAATTCATGATTACAAGCTGAGGTTGTGTAATTTTCACGCATTTTCACTTCCACAAACTTTACCCATGTCTTTTTCAACCCCACTTTTCAAATTTACAGTCAAATATGCAAGCTTTACTGGGCTATTTTTCATGATTCGTGAATTATAATTCATCAAATGTTTCCTATCCTTCCAATGTTTCCAAGCCCACTTCAGGGCTTGGAAAAGTGAAATAAATAGCTGGCAATGTTTAAAAATAGATAAAAACAGGGTATGTTAATAGGAAAGAAGGAATACTGTACATTAATATATACCTAAAATACTAATATATCTTACTAATTTAAATTTGAACATGCTCTTTATTCTACTTTTTGTCTTATCACCATACAATGTATGTGACTTGTTTTCTAATTTTTATAGTTATTTTGCCCGGTTTGGTTTTAAAAGTTTCAAATGAACCACTGGACACTACTACTTCAAGAAATTGATTCCAGTTGTTTACAATTTTGTAGGAAAAAGGTCTTCACATAATTTTTTTCCAAAATGTTTTGCGTCAATTTTCATGCCATTTTTTTGTATATGAGTTGTGCTTAGTTCGAACCAATTAGAATAATCCACATCATTTATTCATTTTAAGATTTTGAACGGTTCCATTAATTGAACTATCAGATGCCTTGTGAGTAAGTTTAATCTTTCTAGTATTATATACAACATAATTATTAAATTATAATTCTAGTATCAATATTTTAGCTTTAGCTTGTACCATCTCTAATTTCTAATCTGTCATTAGATTTTCATAGGAATGGTGACCACACCTGATTATAATTGTGGTATTACTAATGCCGTATACATATTCAAAATTGTCGTACTAATTTTAAAATTAAATTGACGCTTTATATAACAGAGAAACTTTAATACTTTCTTTTCTATTTCAATCCACTGCTGAGATCATTTCAATTATCAGTTACTGTAATTATTTTATAAATAAAAGGTTATATTCTGCTCCTGGGTTTTTATAACCCATTTGTATTACTTTACATTTCTAAAAATTTAATGGCTATTCCCATTTTGCAGACCATGGTTTTACTTATCAATATCATTTTAAATTCTGAAACATCCTCTTCATTTACGTAAATATTCATTTTTCCTAACTTGCAGTCATCTACGAATTTAGAAATTTTTGACAGCGTCATCATCTATATCATTAACATACGAGGGGCGGTCAATAAGTTTTGCAATTCGGATATAAGGAAACGATATATGAGGAAAGTGTTTTATTATTTTTCAATATAACTACCCTCGACTTCAATGCACTTGCGCCACTTGTCCCTGAGGCTTTGAATTCCTGACAACCAGAAATCTGCCGACTGCTGTTCAATCCATCCTGGGCGGCGAGCTGGACATCTTCATCGTCCTCAAACCGGCGTCCACGCAGTGCAGCCTTGAGCTAGTGGAATAAAAAGTAGTCGCTAGGGGCCAGATCTCCACTGTACGAAAAATAGTTGAGCTCCTTGAATCCGCACTCGCACAGGGCAGCTAGTGCAACTCTGGCCTTGTGCACTTAGACGACGTTGAAGTCGATCATGGGGCGTGAGGTTTCTAGGGACCTAACGGGCAGAGACCTTGGTCATGGCCAAATTGTCATGGATGATGTTGATAACACTTCCATGTGATATTCCGAGTTCTCACTCGAATTCTTCGACCTTCACCCGTCGATTTTCGAGGATCATCCAATCCACACGGGCCACATTGTCCTCGTTGGTCACGTCTGAAGGGCGTCCTGGACGGGAGCCATCTTCAAGGGACTTACGACTATGGCGTAACTCCTTATTCCAGCGAGCAATGGTTGCATAGAAAGAGGCGGTGTCGGTGTATACTGCAACCATGCCTTCATGGATCTCTTGTGCATTCTTGCCTTCATTGCTCAAATATTTGATCACTGCGCGGTGCTCAAACTTCTCCATTGTTGAAAAATTTGTGACTGAGGATCTGCGAATAGCTACTGCTTCTTAAATATACGAGGCAGGAGTGTTCGGCTGCATGTCCTGACTTGTAATAACTTATCCTAACACCCGCACAAACAGCCATCCCTCTTCCTCTGTTTTGCCCTACCGATTCGCAAAACTTATTGATCGCCTCTCGTACATATATAATATAAAGCATAGGTCCAAGGACAGAATCTCGTGGAACTCAACTACTCAAAAGGGTCAATTCTGACGCTTGTATGTTAATGATTTTCTCTCTATTCATAAAGCTCTTAGTTTAAACATCAAGTTCCTCTGTGGTACTTTATTGAATATCTTATGGAAATCTAAATGCAAAATATCAGCTGATCTTTTACTGTCATACTCTGTAATAATATAATGGAAAATATCAAATATGTTTTTGATGCATGACTTTTAAATTCTAAAGCCATGATGTGAATCATTTAATCAATTTTCTTTTTTAAATGCTCAACAATTTTCTCAGCATACAGGTTGCGAGCATTTTTCAAACTACTGAGGTTAAAATTAATGGACGATAACTACTAGCTAGCTTTTTACATCCCTATTTTGAATATTGGCAATACATTTGCTAGTTTCTAATCTTTAGGATTGAATTCCACATTTTAACGATAAGGTAAAGATCTACCTTAGCTTTTCGGACACTTGACCTTTGATTTCTTTTTTAACCCTTGTAGATATTTTATATGGTCCCGGAGGTGTAATTTATTCAATAAGCTTTCTTAGACTGTTAACGGTTCTCTAACCAATTCAAGTGTTATATTACCAGCATTTTTAATAATTGGTGTAGAATTATTAACTATACTCTTTTTTATAAACACTGATGAAAAGTATTCATTTAAAGTATTAGATAAATCAACATTGTTACAATGTAAAACCATATTTTGTATTTTATTGGGCGGTTTTTTATCTGTTTTCTACTATTTACTAGAGCAAAAGAATACTTTGGATTTTTGTTTACAATTTATAGTTACGCTTATCACTTCAATTCATTTGCCCGTTTTGGTTTTAACTTTAACTTTTCTCATAATTCTACATAATGATTTTTCCGTCTTTAATGATTTTCCTAATTTCAACAGATAATTATTTAGGTTCATTTTCATTTTTGACATTACTGACATTTAATACCCTGAATTGAGCCTGCTTATTTAGGAGATTGGTTTTAAATTCAAGCCATATTTCCTTAATTTCATCACTATTTAAGGAAAAACTGCTCAAACTCTTCCTCAGCCCAACAAACTTAACTATTTGGGAAATTTAGTTAAGTGATGTTGACTGTTTTTCTAACATATGCAATATTATTTTTAAATTCGATTATAATCTGATCACAATTAAGAATTCTATCTTTTACATTTAGATTTGGAATTATTCATCCTTTGATTTGAATATGAAATCCAGTATATTCGCCTCTTGTTGGATCTCGCTCCTTCTAAGTCAAGAAATTTTCATCTATGGAACTGAGCAATCTTTGTCGTTCTGAGTCAGCAGTTTATCAACCAGTTTACTTTTTTAGCGCAATTAAAATATCTAATGAACAACGATAGCTTATCCTTACTGATGTTATTCGTGAAGTTGAAAATGTGTGAAAGGAGTGAGAGAGAGTAGGTGAAAGATTATTAGAAAGAGTGAGAGAGTATGAGTGTCATAGAGAGTGTGACAAGTGAAAGAGAGTTCGTAATAGATATAGTGTAAGAGAGTGTGTGAGAGATAAAGGTGTGTGAGATACTTAGATAGATGATCACTCTGTGTATGAGAGAGGGATAATTCGATATAAACTGAGTGTGAGAAAGAGTATGAGAATGCGTCTGATAGAGAGAGAAAGAGTGATAGTGTTTGTGAAAAAGTGTATGTGAGTGTTAATGAAAGTGTTAGAGCGTATTAGAGAGATAGTGTGATAGACAGATTATTTTTATTTTAGGATCCCATGGCGAAACAGATTATGAGGGAAAGTGTGTGTTAGAGAGAGAGAGAGAGAGAGAGAGAGAGAGAGAGAGAGATGTGAGTATGAGAGAGGAGATCTACACAGATAGAATGTATGAGAGAATAAACAGAGAAACAATAGTGTATGCGAGTGTGAGAGATTTCTGTAGCGTCCATCAGGCAACTGCCTATAGACAAGGCATGAATCACCTTAATTTGAGTTTGCGAGAGAGTGGTTTAGTCAGACAGAGTGTGAGAAAAAGTGAATGAGGTTCTCTGTCGGTAAGAGGGAGAGAGAAACGGGGACAGTTGGTGGTGATAATAGGATGCACCCTACCTCATAAATCACCATGATTATTCGGAAATAAGATACTGTAAACTCACCCCTCTACTTCGCCCTACCAGGAAATCACTTCCTCTAAAACCAATTGCTAGAGCGGGGATCGAAACCATTAATCGAGAATGGCACATCTAATAGGCGCATCTTCTTGTCAATTTCCATCTATTTTCCCCTCATTTGTATCTAATTGTAAATTGGTTGCCCTCATATCAATCACGAAGGTAAATTGGATTGTCATCAAACCCCAGACGTTTTTCGACGCAAAATTACAACTTAATAAGGCAGGAGGCGGGGATTAACAGTGCGTGGCGTAATTTGACATTACACAACGTAATGAGTCGTCGCTCAGTGTTCGTCTCGTCTCACCACATTTTTGGGTGACCAAAAAATCACATCGATCATCAATGCTCTACGGTCATTCTCCAGATTTCAACTCTTTGGGTTGAAACTAATTTAATATTGTGTGCGTGCGTGTGTGTGTAAGACCTTCCCGGCCTATTTTAACATCAAGAGAATGTGTTTATTCAAGGTTTATACATATAGATCGAATATAAAAGATTTTAATAACATCTAAAAAGTTCTGAAGTAACTTAAGCGATAGTGAAAGACTAGTCCCATAAAAAAGGTGAAAAAACGAGTGCTTTGGAGTATTACTATTTGCAGGGTAGAGGAGAAGCATTTAATTTTATGGTATTTATTATAAATACAAAATAGATAAATGAGAGGGGTCTTTTTTGCCAACGCCCTGCAGCGGATTAGGCGTTGGACGCTATCGCTCACACTACTAGCGTTTGATGATAGTGGTGTGAGTTTAGCTTGTATGTTAAGTTTGGTTAGGTTAGGTTAGGTTAGGTAGGCTTAAGTTAGGATAGGTTGAGTAAGGCTAGGTTAGGTTTGAGAACAAAGAACTGCCGCAAAAATCTCGCAGAAAGTTGCTCAAATAAGTTAAGCCTTCTCTTGATTAATTTAAGGTCATTAACACACATAACAGTAGGTGTTAACCGTTTACATTATACGTGAATGAAATAAAAGATTGTCTAAAAAGATGATTTTAATTCTACTAACCATTCGTCTTTACGCAATTTAACATTGAAATTGCATTACGATTATTATAGCGCTAACGGCAACGCGAAAATGCTAATGAAAGTTTCATAATATCTTCCTTTTTGCAAAGAAGCTAACCCATCCTAACCTCACCTAATCTAACCTAACGAAACCCAACCTCACCTAATCTAACCTAACGAAACCCACCCTCACCTAATCTAACCTAACGAAACCCAACCTAACCTAATCTCACATAATCTAACCTAACGAAACCCAACCAAACCTAACCTTAGCCGAAACTTAACGTCGTGTTAGCCTAGAATGCTTAAGTCTCTGCAGGGCTTTTTTCCAAAAAGCCTCAATGAGAGTAGACAAAAGCAGGTAAAATGTAGAACTAGAGAATTGTCAACCGGCAAAGACCCTCCACTACATCCAAAACTAAATTTCCAAACATTGAAGGAAATATTAAAACTTCCTACAATATTTTAATATAAATAAAAAGATTAGTGGCTCCATAAAAGTTAATGAGTGTTCATTGATTTGCCATCCGTGATCGAGATGCTGGGTTTGCCCATCCACGTTTTCATTTAAAAGATAACATTTTGTGAGGTATAGCGAATCTGCAATGATCCCTGGGCTACATGTCAAAGGGCTCTCGTGAAAACTGATTCAAGAGGCAAAAGAGAAACCCGCATATTGCTTGTCAAACAAACCCAGCGATATTTTCTCTAGAGTTGGGGCGAAGAATTCGCCAAGGAAAAATATTCATTGATAGGACAGTCGCTCTCCACTAGAGTTCATAACAAGTGCTTTTGGATCGACTGGACGTCACTCTGCCCAGATTTTCACACAAACATGTACAGACCCATTAAATTACCCACATAGGCCAAACCAACCATTCTTTTAAAATAATCACTCGACATAACCATTAATTCATCTAGCAACGCTCGCAACTCACGCAGGCTCTTTCGCACTTCAACGTTTGCTTTCGCTTTACTTAACATCGAAGAATTACTGCTCAGGACTAGATACAACACCGCAACTCTCGCCCTAAACCCTGTGCCATCCGAATGATCATGCAAGAGGTTGATTGATATGCTTTATCAAATTGTTATCCCGATGACATTGTTATCCAGATGATATTCCAAATCTTGCTTCTATCTACTCGATCTTGAGCGCGTTTTCTAAAATTAAGTCCACACGGCCCACCAGGTATGCCTGATCGAACCTTATTTAATATATATTTAACCTTGTAATAGGGTCGCTTCAACGACCATTATATTGTTATTTATCATAGTTCTCAATGGTGTTGATATAACAAATTTTATATCAATAGAATGCCAATGAAACCCACCACTTTATCACAACTCTCTTATTCTTTAAAAATTACCAATATCTCACTAAGTAAACTCCACTGAAAGTGTCCAACCAAATATTAGTTGATTATTGAGCATAATATTGTTTTCAATATCGTCCTCCAAACAGCCAATGGAAACCCATTTTTGTTTCCTCGGTATAGCAAAATTTCATTTGTCGATGGATTAAATATTGACTCTAAATATTTATCTCCAACAGTATTATAATGGATTTTGAGGTGGTTGGAATATGAGGTTATGGCTGAACTTTTATCTGTTTAGAATATCGTGAGATGCTGATAATAATGTTGGGCAAATTAATAAGACAGCTTCTTTACTTTAGTGTTTTGGATCCTTTCTACAAAATTGCGTAAGCCCCTTACATTTTTTGCATCACAATTACAAAGCTCTTAAATGCTTCACTTATTTTTTGCGTTAAATGACCACGCCACGACGTTGTTTACCACTATGTCACCTTTCAACATATTATATCTATATACAATATATAAATATACTCGAGTCTTCATCTTTACTGCCGCCATTGAGCGAATTACATATTCTTCACCCTTTTCCATGTTAGTTTTTGAGTGTCTTTAAGTATAAAACTTTCCGATTAAGAATTTATTTTATCCATCTGATCTCGTTTCTTCTAGAAAGGAACCTTACACATCTCCACTTATTAACTTTTATTCTCCTTTGCTACTTGTGACAGCTGTCTTTGTGTTCTTATTCATGTATTCACTTACCTGTATCGATCCAATTTGCTCTGATCTGTACTCACTTTCTTCATGTCTTTTGTGTTAAAAGCACAAGTTTTAATTATATCATAAATTAAAATGGTTAAGAAGCATTGATAAATACTTCGCGTTTTAAGCATATAAGGATACATATCACGTAAGGTGAATTGTGTGATTTCAGGACATATTACTAAGTTTTCCTACTAGATTCCTACTTTTATTTTCTTCTGTTACTTATTACATTTTCTCCAATTAACAGTTATAAATTTTCCTAAATACTACTGTACTTGTTTTCACTATAAAACTTGAAATTCTTTTTTATATTTGTATTATGTAACCGACTGAGTGCACCGCAAATGACGATGGCGCATGCCTGTATAAGCTAGATAACTTGGTTTCGTAGGTTCTTTGTGCTTTGTATCAGTTGCAACTATTAATTAAGATACTTTGATTAAACACGGCATGACAATCATTGGGGAGGTCGCTTCTGCAGATATGGCCAACCTTTTCCTCCGCTCTCGTTCCTAACATCCTTCTTATGCTGATTTATTTTCCCATTTGCTCATCACAAGTCTTAGGCTGTCCTACGTAGACGCATTCTTGCTCTATAATCAACCAAATTTTTGTGTATTATTTTCGTCCTTGAAAAATTCATTTTAGTGCAAGTCTGAGACAAGCTAGTTATAATTGTCTTGTTATTAATTTTAATAATCCAGTAATAGAAGAGAATAATAATACGACTTCCTCAGCGCAGCAAATTTTATTTCAATATTTCCGATAAATTGGGATATCCTTTTGTTCCCACACCAATGTCCACAAAATTTCTCAAAAATCTGCTCTTAACAGGTGATGTCTGTCTCCCTGTCACATATTTTTACCCACTAAAGGAAGATGTTGCATCACTATATATAAAAGTGCATGTCAAAATAAACTATATTAATTTTAATTGGGATTTTTAAAGCTCTTAAAACTGCCATGTCAAGATGTATGCAATTTTCATTTATTCTTTGCAATAACGTTTGAACACACTGTAGACGATCATATTTACCATAGTTAATTCTAAAACTCAGCCTTGCCAGGTGGCTCAGTGAGCCTGCCTATAATATGGGCTCCTTGCAGCTATGCGGCCCGTCGCAACCACAAGGTCAGGCTCCAAGTCAGTCCACGTAAGCGAGAACCGTGAGAACAGTCAGAATATCGAACTGCTTTCCGCGATAAGCGAGAGATTAGAATCTCAAACGCATCCTTCTGTGGTTTCTTAGGGTGTTATCAAGAAACCCCCGCGGGAGTACTTCCCATCCCTCAAGCGCTGTGTTGGTTTGTGGAGAGATTCCACCACGCCCCTCCCATTGGAAGAGGCAGTAACGGATCTGGCTGGTCCCTATATATTGTTGATCCCAATAGGGCATCGACAGTATATGCCTGCCTTTTACAACGAAACACGTCATTCTCGACGAGCCGAAGGCTAGAGTTATACCGAAGGATCTGAGCTACAGTCAATTGGCCCATCCTTGGTTTCGGTACATTGAATTTGGCACGAATACTCCATCTAGTTAATGTTACTACTATAGGTTAAACTTCTTGTGGTTAAAGCACCTTGAATAACAATCCAATCCCCGGTATCATCTCTTAAAGCCTCGAATCCACGACATGCTAAGACAAATCATCTGTGGATATCCGGCCAGACATCCCTGTGGGTGTTTGTACAGAGGCTTGTATCGCCTGTGCCCCCACTCCCCTCCGTAGAGCCCGCCCTAAGTAGCTCTGATAGGTTCGTTTCTTGTATTCATAGAGTATCTATTGCCATTACTTCATTTAATCCAATTATTGTGTATACTGTGTGTATGTATATTAAATTTTATTTCTGTACCTACTTTTTCATAAGCCTCATAGCTGAAGTCTTCATTAGTTAATATGGGTCATCTGTACTCACTCTTTTAAATTGAAAAATCCTTCGCACTCGTGTACCACCCCCTCACTTCTATCCCCCATCTCTGCCGTGACCAGAGTAGAATCAAAGTCAAGCCTTGACCTTAAGCGACTACGCCTATTGGGTAGAAGTGACGCATATGGCAAGGTCATTCTACGACACAGTCCACTATTCAATTTAGCCTGTTGTTATGAGGTTTTTGCGTACTCTCAATGCTCCTAATAAGAGGTTGATTGGCCTGAAGCTATTAATTTCTTCCGCGTCTCATTTTATAAAAAGTACACCAATCGATTTGGACCAGGCTATTTCAATCTTACTTTCTCTCCTAGGACAGCAAAACCATCATCTAGCTTTTATTTATTCAATTCCTAGCATACATTCCCTCACCCATTTACTATTTTTCTTCCTAATAAGTGCATGCAACATTTGGTGCTTCTTTCTTGTGTCACTTTCGCCTCATTTATCGCGGAGTAGGCTGTATCTGGTGCAAGTTGGCCAATGACATCAGAAAAATGTAGTGATAAGATTCTTAAATTATTCACGGATTTTATTTTGTTTATTAATTTGTTTCTCTGTTTATCGTTTTATTATCCTTTAGTGTCAAGGGATATTTAGTTGTTATTTCATTTGTTTCTTTATAATTTGTTTCTCACTAGATTATATTCAAATAACTAGAATAAAATTTCAGTTGAATATCTGGTATCTAAATGGTATATAAGCGGAAAATAATATGCATAAATACATAGTTTTCAAACTAACTATTTAAATAATAGGTTTAAACGACTAATATGATATAATTTTTTATGCAATCACCACAAACAGTTTTACAGTCACCTTTCTTATTAACAATAGAATGGCTAACATATTATGTATATATAAAACGGCCAAGGTGTCGATTTCGACACAACAAATAATTTTTATTTTTTTCAAAGTAAATTTTTAAAAGTTTAGGGTCGAATATTTGATCTAAAAGCGATATATTATGGGCTCTTAGTCATATAATAATATCAATGGCGTAGCCAGGAATATTGTTTGGGGGAGCCATTGTATATTATATATCACTTTTGATAATTAGTCAATAAAGAATATTTAAAAGCTAATATCTGCTTAAACCCTCTTGAATACCTAATATTATTATTTTAAGAAAATTAAAAGTCAGAAATATGCATGAGAATTTATTTTTAAAATGAGAAAATACTGTTTATTTCAGATTGCACTTTTTACATGTATCGCTGATTATTCGTGTTTCTTGTTCTAAACACTTCCCGCAGCTCGGTTTTTCGCACATTTTACATGTAGTGACAGTTGCATTGCAACACTTTTGACTGAAGCACTTTCTTCTCTATTTGGTGGATGGGGTGTGATCTTCAACTTCATTTTTAACATGTGAGGATGACTTTTTTTCTTTTCGAAACAAATGCAGAACAAAGATTCTCGATGAGTTCAAGAATATATTTTTTCCGACTTATTTTACTGCAAGTTGTTTTCTTATAAATGATCCAGCTATTGATGGCTACCATGTCTAAAATATTTGGCCAAAATCCAACAGGCAAGCGCCTGGTTGCAAAATGTGTACTATATCTTCGTACCATTTGGTCAACAGCATCAATGCCAACTTTATTCTTGTTATAAGACTTTATCATATCTGGCTTCTTTTTACCATCTTCTGAAACTGTTGGAGCTGAATGCATTGTGAAAAGAAAACATACAGACTTATTATTTTTGCACTAATAATTCACAAACCTGCATGCAATTTCTTTTTGAAAGAGAAATTTGCTACTTAACGTCCTCCTTTTTCATAGGCAGTCATTTCCTTGGACAGATGCTTGCTGTTTGAACGAACTTTACCAACTATGGAAGTCGCTTGATCTTGAAGTTTTCTTGCAAGTTTAAATGTTGTGAAGAGGTTCTGTTTTTACATTTTAGCCATTTCTTTTTATTGTGTTTGTGATCTTCAGTACAACACTTTCCCCAATAGGTAGTCCATCTCTTGATTCTTTTTCTTGTGCATCGAGATACGGTATTATATTCGCAACACATTTTGATTTCACTTCAATTAAGCTCCACAATTTGATGCCAAATTCATCTGGCTTGTTTGGTAAAAGTTGCTCATCTATTGTTAGGCTAAACTCTGGAGTATAATTTCTTTTTTAATTTTGAGCAAAGGCCTAAAAAATGTCTCTTATATGGGTAAATTTATCATTACTTATACGTTCTGATCTCGTACCTTTAAGATCAAAGCGCAGATGTTTTCTGATCTCTTTATAATATCTTCGAGACATCGTTTCTCGAAAAATATCAGGACCATAAAATTTGCTCCTAAGAAAATCTGCACTGTGGCTCTTATCATAAATGTATATTCCTCGAGCATATTTCAATGCAAAAAATGCTTCCAATTTTTCCAAAGTGAGAGAGTTATCAATATCACACTCTTGTGCTTCTGCAATAATACATTTTAGAATTTTTCTCAGCATTGTCTCATCAATAAATCATTTCCATGCCATGTATGGAGATTTTGAAACATCATTTATCAAGGCTCATGTGACACCTGGATTAGCTTTAAATACTGATGCGTTTCTTGATCTACCAGGCCTTGCTTTCGTGAGAGCTCTCCATGTTACGCCATATCGTGTAAAAATATCTTCGCTTTTATCCAATGTAAGGGTTTGGAAGGCTGATGCCTCTTGGTCGTCTTCTGAACAAGAGTCTGAAGATTCAATTTATTCAAATTGACTGGTATTATAATTAGTTGAATTATCTTCATCTTCTCCTTCACTACTTATATCGTCACTAGAATCCCACAAGATGTCGATTGCTTTATCAATTGCAATACATTTATCCTACCTGAAGACATAATCTAGGTAGATATATGAAAATATCTTATAAGCAAAAGTTTAGGCTATCAGGTTGTACCACAACACAGATTTGTACGGTCCTGAACAAGTAACTAACGATAATTTATAAATACTAAAAGCACTAAAGATTTGAATGGAAATTTCCAGGGAAATTTCTAGAAAAATAAGGATGCCCTGCCCACAACTTATTGCACCACACTATGAATTGTTATAAATGCTCCACCCACAAATAGGCTCCACCCACATCTTATTTCATCACATTATGTAATGTTCACTGAAATAAAAATTAGGGAAAATAATATGATTTCATTTTGTTTTAGCAAAATATAAATGGTGTCGTTTTCGACACCTTGGCCTTCCGAGGTAAACTCGCATATTCCTATTAAATTATAAAAATGGAAAAATTAAAAATGTGTGTTTCAATAACTTCAGAAGAATATAATAATTGTCATAGAAGCATAATGATTTATATGAATTGGTTGGGGCTCAAAAAAGTGAGGAAATATTGGCCATTCTAGTGATAAATTGACTATCATCTGCTAAAAAATCTCCTTTCAGCATGTTCTATAAGTTTTTATATTGGATATTGATTGCGAATTTTGGATGCCAGTCAATAAGTAAGTATTTTACAAATCAAGTCTACTCTAACCAACTTTTAGATAACTTTGTAAGCATTACTAGAATCATTCTCTACATAAAGACAAGTAAGTTCCTCATCCTGATTTGCTCTCCATGTAAGAAAGGTAGGAAGTTTGCCCAATAAATCGTAGTATGATTCGGAGTCCATTTTGACGCCATCATCCGCATTTAAATGTCCTACAAGTTTGTATCCACTATTAACAATCGAAATCATTAATTCCCTGTCTCAGTGTCATCCATTTGTTGATGCTCCACCTGATTTACATTCAAAATCAAACATCTTGCTACACTATCAATCCCATCCCGAGTAACTTTTGATTCGTAAGTAAAGCAAACTTTGCTATATTCAGTTTTCATATTTATTTGGGCCAAGAACAGACGTGTTTCGTTTGTTTTTGGTTCGGAACGGCTGTTTGGTCTTTTCATAACGATCGAAAATTTGCTGAGAGATTTACACCTTTTTCTCTCTAGACCAAGGGTGGCCAAGCAACTTAAAAATGACCTTCTGTCAAACACCGTATTCTACATGAAACCCCTTTCCCTTAGCACAGCCTAAAATAACCCCTTCAACTTCAGCGTTAGTGGAGCTCTTCTCCTTCGTTCAAGTTTTCCATTTCTAATTGTCTCCATCACACATGATCCTTATCTCCGTTCTTCACATGTTCCTCTAATGCTTGATCTTATATTTTCCCTAATTCTCTAACTTTTATTGTTATTCTTATGTATTCTTTCTTTAACCGTCCTCTCTTGTAACCAAACATGCCAACCACAGATCCTCATCCCTTCACAATCTAGCCTTTTATTGCCTTTCTTCTTCAGTGGAATGGTCTCCACTGAATTATTTTGTCAAAAATTACTCCTAATAAATTAAATCAGTTCTTCCATCTCAGCAAAATCATGACTTTTATTCCTAGATCATTTTCAACGCTTTTTTTATTATTACCTTCTAGGTATTACAAGTTATCCCTTAGCATAATCTTCTTGTCTCTAGAAATCTTGTTTCTATTCCCGCTACTTTCTCTGCTCGTCCCCACACCGACTATGTATTTCGTCTTCTCTCTCTTCCTCGCATTTCTTTACTTTCCAATGTATGTATGACCTTCTTCACTCGAGCTTCAGCCCTCTCTCATATTTTGTTTCATCACACAGAACAATATCTTCGGCAACAGAACATATGTACATACACTTTACGACAGCTTGCGTCATATTTGATGTAAGACTCTTCATTGCCAGATTGAAAAGGAATGGTTTTTAATACAGAGCCTTGATATCTTCCACCTCCTCGGTAATTCATTTTTTTTTTCATAACCACTCTTCCTCTCGTAAAGGTTCTTTCATACTTTCTTCTTATCATTCGAAAATACTTTTCAGGATCACTCTATCTCTCATTGTTTTCACTTAATCCTATCTTACCCCTTTTCCATACCACTGAATAACATGTACATATGTAAAGATGTCTGCCCACCTTCATTTTTCTCCACTTTCGATTAATGAAAATATCGCTCTTGTTGTATCCTTTCCTGGCATGAAGACAAACTTCTCTTCTGTTTTTTTTTATTATTTCATCAGCCTTCCATCAATAATCCTCACTGCACCATTTTTTTCACATTACGTTTTATTCACCCAAGATATTCATTCCCTGTATGAAATCAGCAAACACTTGAAATCATTTTGTTTTTCCTCAGGGTAATTTCATTTTAAGTTTTACGGGTGTTTCTGAGGTTCTCTCCAAGATAAAACAGAAACATCAAATATGGAAATATACACAATGTACTTCAGAGTAAGAGAATTTCATCGCGACAAGTGCCATTTTCGTCAAGATTTGCGACATCAATTGGAGTCGAAAGACTTTACCTAAATGACATTAGTCGTGAAGAAATTCTCAATATGAAATACTTTGTGTATGTTTCCATATGTGGATCTCATGTTATAATCATGACGGTTAAGTATTCTAATCGTGTAATTTTTTAAAGGATTACTAACAAAAGCCCCCCCAAAAAAATAGATTCACTCCATAAATCGAGTTTACCACATTACCAATGCTAGTGGGCGAAATTCATCTTCCCACCTTCCCTCTTCTATCGTTTATCATATCCAGGTGTCCCGCTCATCTACAGATCACAGCTTCTATTATTTGATTATCATATCTTTCAACCGTTTTTTTGTTCTACTCTAATTGTTTTAGTGTCTCTCTTTATGACTTTCTCAACAAACATGCCACGATTATCGTTTAAGTTTGCGAGAGTGAAAAGAAGAGACTGAGAGGAGAGAAAAAGGTGAAGAAGAGAGTAAGAGAAGAGAGAAATATTGCCAGGAATTAAGGGCTAAGCTTTTGGCAAGAGGGTTTCTAGTTCTCTACTCGATGCCTCACTCGATTAGTAATTTATAGATATGAAGATAAAACTTGAGGAAAACAAATTGATGTGCGAAAGGTGAGAAAGAAAAAGAGAGCGAGAGTGTATGTATGGTCTTGTTTAGGAGGTTATAGCCAAATTATCTCATAGAACAAACTGTGAATATGGTGTGGTTAGCTAAAAAAAACGATGTGACCGCTTTCACTAACCCAAGCAAGGCCTTAATCCCTGAATGATTAATATTATGGCATTGTTTAAAAATAGCTGATCTGCAGGGTGAAGGAACAAACGGGCCTGGGTATTTACATATTACCTCATACCAGAGTTGAGATTCACCAGACCGAGATAACTTTACTTCTTCGTCATGTTCTTGTGCTGCTGCCAAAGAACGGAGATCAAATGAGTCTACCTGGACTGAATTGACATTCCGAGATAGGCAGTCAGCAACCACATTGTCTTCACCACTTACATAGGCTATGTCATTGACATACTCCAAGAATGCGGTCCAGTTCCGTTGTTGGCTGTCCGCTTATGGACGTAGTAGCGAGGAACAAACATAGACTAGGGGCTTGTGTTCCGTGCATAAAGTCACTTGGCGACCTTCAATCATATGCCTGAAGTGAAGGACAGCAAGATACGCCGCCAGGAGTTCCCTACCATAGGTAGAGTACGCTTGCTGTGTTTTACTCAACTTCTTTGGAGAAAAATGCCATGGACTGGGGAGACTCATCATCTGATGGATCGCAGCACCAACTGCGAATTGGGAGTTTTCCGTCACCAATTGGTAAATAGAGTCATTGGGTAATGGGTAGCGTAACTTAACGGAGTTTGCCAGGCCTCCTTAGTAGTCCCAAATGCTTCCCATGCAGCGTCATTCCAAACAAGTTGGTGAGTCTTAGATTGAAGCTGTGCGAGTTAAGTCAGATGGACAACGATTGCAGCAAATTTAGGCATCATACGTCTGTAAAAACCTATCATGACCTAATATTAACGAAGTTCTTTGAAGTCACTTGGTAAGGGCATCTCAGTGATATCGAATACCTTCTAATCTGCTGGGCACAGTCCTGCAGCTGAGACATGTTGAACCAAGAAATCGATTTATTCCTTCAGGAACTCACACATTTCCATAGAAATTCGAAGGTTGTTCTCTGCCAATATTTTGAAGACTTGATCCAAATGCTCCACATGGTTGACTATATATTCCGAAAATATTAAAATATCGTTGATATACACGAAAACGAATGCTAAGCCATAAAATAAATTGTCAATATGGCGTTGGAAGGTGCAACTAGCATTATTTAGACCAAACAGTAGCCTCAAAAATTTCCAAAGCACAAAGGGAGTTGAGACAGCAGTCTTATAAATGTCCGCTGAATTCATAGGAATCTGGAGGTAAGCTCGGACTAAATCCAGACAGAAGAAAATTGTCTTGGCATGAAGATGGTCTACCATGCTCTTAATCCTTGGCAGGGGATTCTTTTCCGGTTTGGTTATCGCATTGAAGGATCGAAAGTCACCCAACACTCTATACTCACCTGGGGCCTTCTTCTGCACCATGTGAATGGGTGAAGATCATTAAGATTTCGATGGCGAAATCACACCATTTGTCAACGAAGTCTCGAAAGTTGCTTTGGCAATTTACATTTTCTCCATACAAAGTAGCATTGGGCGGGCGAAAGTTGGTGGGGCGCTACCCGTCTCAATTGTGTAAACAATGGAATCAGTGGGGGGTGAACTGGTATCAACATTTTTCGGGTTATATATAGTCTCATATTTACAGAGAACTGTCTTGCAATTAGGTGGGAGATGCGAGAGGTCATTAATGATTAACGAGATCACTTGTGCGCTTGACAGCTTTACTTTAGAAACTAGCTTAGTCTGGTTATTAATTAGGATACCAGGAGCTCGTTCTACTAAGAGGTTATGAAATCAGAACACGACAGTTGGCATATTCGTAGGCCCTCAAATTTGTCAACTTATAGCTGAGGATAACCTTGAGGTGACAATTAATGAAACTTAGCTAGCGGCCTGTCATGCATTTAAAGATTATGTTAAGAACTTCTGAGAAAGCACCGAGGGGCCCAGCGAGAGTGTATAGTGGAGAGACTAATTGAGTCCTACCAATATATTGGATGCAATATGTCACTGAAGATACACTTTCTTCATTCTCAGCTGTCTTTCTTCCCGGAAAATGCAGGAAATGTGAGTTATGAACATGGAGAGAGGTTACATCAAATATATAGCGTCAATGCAAAACAGTTATAAGGGAAAATGGAGCCATGCTATTCTGGCTGGCATTTGCTGGAAACTAAAGTGGTACACCCCTTAGACGTCTTACAAACGAAGTAAATACTAAAATCTAGCTTTATAGATAGATTGTTATAGATAGCACAACTTCAGGATTTTCTTCCATATTTCTTATAATAAAAATAGTTCCCATGAACATGCTAATCAGAATTCCTTTATCTGGCACAGGTGGTGTGTTTCAGCACAGGGTTCTGTTAAACTCGATCAAATCGTTGTCTGAATAGTGATGTATTGTAAGTGGACATGTATTCAAATCAAGATAGAGCAGATATGCATTTCGTGTATATTTTTGGCGAACGGTAATGCTGTAGAAGCTCGTCGTCTGTACCAGTAAAGGTTACCAAACCAAAGATGCCCCAATAGGAAAACATTTGTTAATATCCATTGCTAAATGTATGAATATGAGATCTTCGCACCTCGTGGTGGCAGCAGAGGACGAACAAGTTCTACGTCACCTGAAGAAGAAGAAGTGATACTGGATATTGTGAATGATACTCCTGAAATTAGAACACGACAGTTGGCAAGGTAAGTGGCTATTCCTCATTTGCATGTCTAGAGAGTGTAGCACTGAGGGCTAAGAAATCTTCGGCACACCGAGGAATATGTTTAATCAGGTGTAAGAAGAGAAAAAATAGTGAATTAGATATATTTATTAATATAATAATTGTTATTTAATTCCACCAATCAGTTAAAAAAGTCAAAATTTCTAAGTAGCCTAAAACCACGCAGAACTAAATTATATTAGATTAACTATAATATCGTTAGAATTCATAATACGTGCTGGAATATTTAGCACCTTTCATTTAGGAATTAGAAAGTTTAAAAGTTGACACACATTCGTGTGGCAATGGATCGTTGAGTAGTCCAATTTATATTACTGGGAACTAACTAATGAAACAACTAGAAATTTTAACTTAAAATATCATTCCACAAATACATACTGCATATGAAGCCATAATTTATCGCTTTTGATGGATACAAGACGGTGCTCCTGCTCATTGAACATTGAGTATTGTAGAGAAATAATAAAAGTTTAGTATATATATTTATATATATATATATATATATATATATATATATATATATATATATATATATATATATATAACAGGATGACCCGTGTAAACGGGGCTTTTTGTTCGTTTAAACGGAAGAGACAAGTAAGTCACTGGTTGAGAGATTTTTCGAGTTGGATCAGTAAACAGAAAAATCACCGGTAGAAAGTTTTCTGCAAGTTAAGGGTAACTTTGCAGTCCTTGTATGAAACCATATCGTACCAAGGAAGCTCGGCGCCGCTCAAGCTCCCAAGAGATTGAGTATCAAGCTAGCCAGTTTGAGGACTCTAAATCTTACTCTATCCGAGTTGGAAAAACCCCAACTAGAAAAAATAAAAAGAAGACAACGATTTCATCTCGTCCGGAAGCAAAGTGGAAGGGCTAAGTTTTAGCTTGAAGTCACCTCTACACAAGATCCCTCGTGACGTCACCCGTCAACTCGCTAGGCAAGTTGTCGAGCGCCATCTAGCGAACAAACAACCAACTCCGATCAAAAATCACCGAGGATAGTCTAACTGGGCGCGAGTATTTAATCTCTATTACCTTATGTGAGTAAAGATTAATCTTGTCGTTTATGTCCCCATGCATAATAATTAGTTTATTAGATGTCTGGCCAAGGACAACGATATTAACTTAAAATTGTTTCCTCCCCCCCCATAAAATTATATTTGAATGAAGCTGTGAGAGCTAACCCGGTAATTCCATTTTCTCTTTGTTTAAGTGTGATTAGATTAGTAATTGTTTTATGTTATTAAGTGAGATGGTTCATGTTCATTAAAGTCTATTTTTTTAGTAAAAGTACCGTTTTAATTATCCTCGAACGAGTTAAAGTGGCAATAATTGATAAAGTCAAGAAAGAAACCCCTTTTATGTATTCACTAGAATTAAAATAAAGATTAGCACTCTTAGAGCCCGATCCTCAAGCGATCACCGATGTACGAAACTACGCCTCAATTTAAAGTTATTTGGTTTATTGAAAATTAATAAAACAAATAAATATATATAAATAAATGAATATATATATATATATATATATATATATATATATATATATATATATATATATATATTAGCTCGGCTAAACTACGACAATTATTAAGAATGGCTTCTAAGATCTATTCCAAAAGCAAATAATTGCAGTGGGCCAGAAGACCGAATGGCCTTCCAAAAGCCCTGATTTAACCTTATGTGGGATATTTTTAGTGGGGTGGCAATTAAAGTGTGCACTTTATTCAACACCACCTCTCAGTTTAGATGACTTGAGTAATCGCATTACAAATGAAATAAACATCTTAAAAGAAAGACCAGAGGGCGATGAGAGATAGAGCCCTGTATATATGTATTTATACAAATGGATGTCATGTTGTATAAGGAAAGATGTTTGTAATAAATAATAAAGATAATGTTAATTGTTATTAAGGATTGATTATTTTGAGATAATTATATTTTTTATTATTATCCCATTAGTGCCTACAGTTATATTTTTCAGCCGAATTTGAATAAAATATTTAGATGCGTGGAATAAATATAACAACCTTAGAGTAAATAGTAATTTTATTGAAAAAAATCTAAGAACTCCGATTGTATTTTAACTCCAAGTCGTATGACTTAAAACTCTTTACATGTGGACTAGTATTGCATTTTTTACATCGTGTTGTTGTTTTTTTGTGTGAGAATAAGCACAACCAGTCTTTTTTCCTGCGGAATTATCCAGTCAGCATGCTTTTCAAACCTGCAATCTTCCTTTTTTAGTTCTTTTTCTCTGACCATGTTTTGGTGTGTTGCAGTATCTTTCCAAATAAAACCTAACCACACTTCTGCTAAATGACAAAAGATCAATAGCATGACTTTCTGTGCGTATCTTATGTGGTTACCAAACATTATTCATTGCCACATTAATCAAATATCTTACTAAAGATGAGTACCACTTCTTTTCTGAGCTGCCAATTTGCTATTTTGATGTTTTGGAGTAGCGTGAAGCTTGAACTAACGGTTCAATTCTTACTCCATGTGAGCAAATCTTCACAACACTGTTATGATTCTAAGTAAATATTAGTATTTCAATTTTTACATCAGTCTTATAATCAAAACAAACTGCTATTTTTCTTCATGTCATCCTTTTTCGCTAATGGACATTTCTCTTTCCTCTTCTCTTTAAAGTAGCTTTTATTGACTTTTCTATCAGCGCTGACATTAGTTTTACACTGGTGAAAAAATTATCAGAGCACCAATGATATGACAGAGGATTGCGGTTTAGAACTACATAAGTTAAACTCATAACAAGTTCTACCCCTAATCCTAATTCAGAATTTAGAAAACCTTTAGCCTGCTAGATTCAAACCAAACCACATAACCAAGTGTGGTTGTCCCACACCAAATTTTGAAGCCAAAACGGATTGGCTTGTCCCAAATGAATTAATTGTATACAGCCATAGATTCATCAAAACTATAAAAAAAATTTAATGGAACATATGAATTAACTTTTGATTTAGATAATCTACTAAAGCCCTAATTTTAGCAAATTTATTGTTACTCTTTAGGTTGTTATTATCAGCCAAATTCAAATGCGTAAAGATTGATTTCAACCTATCGATGGTGGATAATATGTCGTGTCTGATGCCATTTCCCAATAGATTCTTTTTCTTGGATGACCCTGATAAGCACTAAGCAACAGTATTCCTAATCAGCACCTCATTTCATTATTTAAAATTTTCAAACTTTTTTTGGGGGAAAGCCAACTTATTTGTTTCTAAAATGGTAAGATTTATAAGCAGTTCATAAAAGATAATTTAAAATATTGACTAGGAGTGAGTTTGCTCGAAACTTCTTACTTCTGAATAGTTTTAACTGACCAAAGTGAAAAATGAGATTTGATATCTCTCTTTGTCCACTTTAGATTCTGGAAAGGTTTTTACTTTTTTCTTCTAGGTCATTCTAATTCAGATACTAGTAATCTATCTAATGTTTCTTTACCATCATCTTAACCTGAGATTTGATCGGTTACATTTTCCCTGGTATAATCAGGTGATAAAATTCGCATGGTAATCGATTCAGATATTTTATTGTCAGGTCGAATTTCTTCTCTGGCTAAGTCGATCACATTATTTAGCTTAGTGAATGATGCCCAGAAGCCCTGTAGAAATTTGAAGGGTTAATTTTCTGATATATATATATATATATATATATATATATATATATATATATATATATATATATATATAGTAGTGTGCAAATTAGTTCAGACAGTACCAATTTTTTTTAATTATTTCATAATATGTCTTAATTTTTTGGCAACACTAATGAAGTTTTATTTTGTTTTCCGTGCAGAATAGTGTACTGGTAACATCTTTCAAGTGTGTGGTTGTGCCTTAGCTACACTAAGCTCGACAGTGCTACACCAGAGCTTGCCGTGGATGATAATTGTTGGGAGCGTGCTCCGTGGTGTACTGGATTCTGCCGTAATATTCACCTTCCAATCATTATTAGACTATAAATTTATTATGTATATCACACCCAAGAAGTGTGTAAGAATTATAGTTCTTAGAAAACATGTTGGTTTTAGCATCAAACGGATTTCTGAGGAAATGAAGGTAGCAAAGTCAACTGTTAGGGAAATTGTGAAAAGAGTTGAAGGCACTGGTGAACATTTAACAGTGCGACAAGAAAAATGTGGAAGAAAGCGAAAGACAACACTTCACGATGACAAGGCTCTCATCAGAAATAGTGAGACAGATCACAAAAAAACAGTAAAGACCGACAGAGAGATTTGTCTTTAGCTGGTGTAAATGTTTCCTCTTCAACCGTCTGGCGAAGGCTCATTGAAGTTGGCAGATTTGGTAAAAAATTGGCACTTAAACAGAAATTGAATTCTGCTATGAAGACAAAACGTATTCGCTGGGCACGCAAGTATTCTGGATGGAAGGCAGCTGACTAGAAGAAAGTTATGTTTTTAGACGAATCGCATTTTGAAGTACATGGGTATAGGTCAGTGATAGTAAGACGAAGCAAAGATGAAATTGGAATGAGTAATCTTAGGCGAGGGGGCGAGGTTTCATTTACGGGGTAGGAAGAGTTGTTCGCGCAATTCTCCAAAGAGAAGTCGTTTCACCAATTTGCCGATTGACTGTAGCCAATCTCACGAATATCTGTCTAGTCAAGGAGACTTAAATTCCAAGTTCCACTCGAGATGAGGGGCTATATCTTCGCGAAAGGGCAGGCGGTATTCTGTGACGAGTAACGGTTGACTTTAGGTTAGATACACTGCTATTCTCCTCGCTAAAAAGCCTCCAGGCATGGCAGTCTCTTGAGAGTAACCATTGGCGCCAGTCTCTTAAGGCCCAGACGAGTTAAGACGAACTTGGAAGCTTCTTCTCGGGTCGACTCTGGCCTCAAAGCAGGGGAGCGTCAGCAAAAGTGAGCCTCAGCGGAAGATACCATCCGCTTTGAAGTTTTCCTACGCGAGAATAGTTCTCTCTCCTTGCGATTAGATATCTAGCTTATACCCGCGTGGTCTCTGCCTGAAGGGGGGTCTGGGCTCAAGGTAGACCTTAGGGTTTTTTCCCTCACAATATATATATATATATATATAAAATTAAAAATGAAGTATAATATATAAAAAAAAGTATATAGATAGGCCCAAACTTTGTCAAATATAGTTCGATTGAGTTACGGTCTCGTTGAATTCCACTCCCTCCTTATAATACATACGAGAGCTGTCTATAATATACGTGTATATGTGGAGTAATAAAGTTTTAATAGGATCTGAAGGTCCATCTTGAATCCTTACAAGAACCACGTGGCCTTAACCCTGGAACAGAGAGGGTGAGAAGCGAAAAAGTAATCGGGCGAACACGGCATTATCAGAACATCTGTGTTTATCTTACGAGGCTAATCTTCCACGCCCAGGGTGATTTCATCTCGTCTCCAATACTTGCGACGCTAGAAAGAACCCGAAGGGCTATTCGACTGGCTCCTTATCTCGGATACCCCCCTCCCGAAAGTCGTTGACTTAAAATTCCAGTAGATCAAGCCGTGGCCCAAGGCAAGTTCGCCGCTTCGTGCACCACCTATTTAACCGGAAGTTTTCCGCGCTGGATAAGCAGTACAGCTTGCCCGCACACGAAGACACATTACGCTTTCGAGTCGGATCATCGGTTGTTTATTCAGGTACCGATGGCTAGAATCTCCCCGCCGTTGTCCTCGCCTCAGTCAATTGGCAGCTCCTTGCAACGGCCGTTCTTCCGAGAATACACGCCAGTACTCCTTCATCTGAAACTCTGAAGTAAAACCATTCCTTCTTCATCAGCATCTCAAGGTAGAACCAGTACCTTCTCCATCGAGAACTCGGAGGTAAAACTTATTCTCTTGTTGCATCCTTCCCTTCGACGCTTATGCCCGTGCAAGAGGACGACGTTGCGGATCTCCTTATATTTCATTCTTCTCTAATCAATTGTTTCTCTCAATGTATCTCCTTTATAAGACTCAGATCCGAGTCAGGTAATTAACCGCTTTAATCTTTTGGGTTTGCCCCTTTGCTAAGACCGAGTGTATCCGTTACTTATTTGATCACGTATCTCACTTAAACCTCTTTTATATATATTTAATATTTCTCTTTTTTGTTGGTTATTACCCATACACTAGGGGACGACTTTCTCTCCCATTCTCATTATCGCCCTTCTCTGCTGGTCGGCCCAATCCATCAGCGTTTAAGTGTCCTTATATATATATATATATATATAATATATATATATATATATATATATATATATATATATATAATTGCTATACCACGAAATATATAATATATAAAATGACACACACAGGTATTTATCTATATTATCTATAATAGTTATCAAGGCAGAATCTTAAAGAAATATGACCCTCAAAAATTTTACAAAGTTTTATACTACTAATTCCGGGCGACCTAAATGCAGGACTCCAACTTTCATCATTACATAAAACAAACACCTTTCATCTACGTTCCCTTAAACTTATTCACCCTAAAATATGATGTTTAGTGTAATTAAATAATAATTCCCAGAAAAGTAAAGATTATGAATGCGAAATATGCAGACCTGTTAATAGTAAGGTGTCAAAAAATAAAAATCTTGATTTTCCGTTACATGCACCCTTTTTCAAAGAAAAAACAACAACGGAATAAGGTTAGATTTTATGACTATTTTTAAAGTTGGATTGAATATACGATGCTATGACGAAATGGGTTAAATCACTATCACAGACACTTTTGTCTTATTGACCAAAGTTTTTACAATAAGCTTTTGTACACCCTTTTATTAAATTACATGATTATTAAATACTATGTTATTTTCCTGCAAACCCATTCAGAGAATAAATGGTTTGGGAGATCAAGTAGAAATCAGGAAAAATGAACAAGCACAGAACCCGCGCAAATATGTCCATCTCCCCCATGGGTTTCCCGAGGAGACTTTGAGGAACGTTTCTGACTCATCAGACCCAGCCTTATTTGCTAGTGGGCTTACTTTGCCTGGTTGTATGCATTTTGATGGTCATAGGACGAACACTGATTGCAAGTCACCGTGTAGTGTATGTTGGATAGGTCGCTGCAATCGAGTATATGGCTCTAATTTGCTCCTCCTCCTCCAAACGAGGACTGATTTCTGTCGACGTCTGAATAACTACCGGAAATTTACGTGACGTGAGGTGACACTAAATAGCAGAGAATTGGTGTTAATAGAAAAGGTAAAAGACCCGAAGGGAATTTTCCCATAAATTTCTCTACAAAGTTCGATACTCGGGATAAAAGAGTTAAATTGGAAAACTTAAAGAACAGCGATTAGTAGGAGATAAAAAATATCTCATGCGAATATCAAAGTTTTAGAAAACTTTATAGGGAGTGATTTCGAAAGTTTAAGGAATGGACAAATAATTCTTAATTTTGACTTTAAGACTTCAATTTCGATTGCAAAAGAGGTGGAGAAAGTTGTGCACCCTCCAATATCTTAAACCAATAACTGGTCTCCTTTTTTGTTTATAGTGTTCAGATTAATTTATAAACACATTGCTACAACTAATTCGTGATCTCGTTTTAATATGCTGGAGGTTGTTGAAAGTCACTTCATACACGACTCGGTCTGATGTTTACATGTACGCGTCATTATTCCAACAGATGTCAATAAATGGACTTGATTTCTACCTTTGCTTTGTTGGTTCTCATGTTAAAAATCCCTTTGCTGTTTATGAGTATAGAAAACCATAATTACCCGAAGGAAAATAGAAAAAAGTAATAATTATCTGCAGGAAAAGGAAAAGTAGTTTCGAAGTGACTTTGTCCTTATTTACACAAACTGTATATTCAAGCATTTCCATAATGAAATCTTTAGAATCAACTTTTCATTTTTCCTGGGCGTGATTAAATTATTAATGTGAGACCACTCTGTGATATTTTATCTAACAACCATCTTTTTAGGTCCACAAAATTTTAAGTTTTCCCTAATTTCTAGGTTCAACTAAATTTTAGGTTTGCAATATTTATTTTTATTTAGTCTAATTAATACGTTTTACATAACTTAAATTAATTATCTTTATTAAGTTTACCAAAATGTCTAGGTTTAACATAATTTTTAGGTTGACTATAAACTTTGGTTTCTGGTCAATTAATTTATTCGTGACAATGATTTGTCTTTGTTCGGGAGAATGAAGAACCGAAGACTCATCAAAGCTGGCGTTGATTTAATGAAAGATTTGGTTTGGGAGAACGGAACTGACGGACTGATTGAAATGGTCGGCCTAATTTAGGACTGAAGGGTGTCGTAAAAGAGGAATACTAGTGTGAGTGGCGAATCTCCAAAGTGTATACAGGGGCTGGGGGTCTAAAAATGGACGAACCTCGATAACACTCGTTATTCTGAGAAACCGTTGACCTAAACATGTTTTTACAAACATACCAACAATGTGGAGTTGACATGCGCCGCCTACACTTTGATTACAGACTAGTAAAGATCATGATTATCGCTCAAAGAGAATAGAAAGAAGGCTAGTCTTAGAAACGTTCTTTATGGAGGCAAGTGAATAAATTGACGTCCATAAATTTCGCGATGTGGGAGGGACGACATCGACGAAGTTGGGCAGGCAGCCAATTAGTTGGCCATTCAGAGATCATGCCGTCTATGTAGGAAATGGGGTATGGGTCGAACCTCATTTTCTTTTAGACGAAAAGCTTTTAATTAAAATAAGCAAATGAAAATAGCCCATGAGAAAGAAAAATCAAAACGCAACGAAGAGAGTCCAAGAAAGGTGACATATGGAAATCGAATTGGGAAAATGAAATGGTTAAGAAAAAGGGAAGGGAAAAATGAAATCGTTCAGGCAAAGAAGAGAGGAAAATAAAAATGTCCGAACAAAGGCAATGGATATAATACAAGGCAAAAGAAAATACAACGAGAAAGAAAATAGACAAAGGGCAAGTTAAGATGAAAAGGCCAAGTCAAGAGCTATGGCAAATGGCAAATAAAAACAAAGGACCGTCGTATCAGAGGCCAAACCCGAAAAGAAGTGAAATGGTATGGGAGACCATAACTCCCCCTCGCCATATATGTGGGATGGCTATAGATAGAGAGGGTGTGCAACTCCCCTGGCTTCCACTCCCCATGTTTGACTGTAGGATTCCGATAATAAGGGGAAAATAAAGAGAATCCAACGAGTGCATCTTATCCCCGAGATGAGGTTGGACAAGCCAGGTTGAGTGATGGTGCCAAAACTCGAGTCAATAAAGGATGGGTATGTCGCCCAGCTCTCTCTGAGATACCACTTTTCAAAAACCATAAAGAGTGGTAGGCAAAGGCAAATCAAATCTCACGCAAATTAAATCAGAATAGAAATCGGTAAAAGGCCAAAGTAAACTAAGGAAAAAATATAGCAAAGGCAAAAAGCAAATAATAGGCAAAGGCAACGGAAGTACATTGAATGCAAAGATAACTGTTGAAGGAATATGGAAAATGGAAGGGCGTCTGGCGTCCGGATGATGTAGAAGAAAGGGTAACCGGTAAAGGAGAAGGGTGACAGAAATACCACACCAAGAAAAAGGCAAACTTTAAAAGGCAAGATCTAAGTTCGGAAGGAAAAGGCAAATCGGTTTTGAAAGCAGCGTCGCAATTTCATGAAATAAGTGGCAGTCATATAGATTCGTTCGAGTGGTAATAGGAATTAGAGTGGATTTTCCGAGGCACTTAATACCCATTCTCGCAGTCAGTCCATGCGAAGATAGATGCCCGGGTATATCATAGTAATAAGGATCATCTACGAGAAAACGAAGAAAATGCGATTTCTACGGGTTTTCGCCTATATTTATCATGGCTATATTCAGGATAAGACAAAAAGGCTTGCACTCACTTTTTCATGTATATAAAAACATATTCAGTAAAATATGTTTTTGTTAAGGAAAGGTGACTCGTTGAGGAGAGTTCAAGAGAGGGACACGGAAAATGTGTGTGTGCGTGTGCGTGTAACAAAATTCTCTGTTGGGCAACAAAGAAGCAAATAAACCAGAAGACAGATGCAAAGAAATAGTGTGTGTGGCTGTGCATATGAGATTATAAAACACTCAGACCTATACTCTAGAGAGAAGAATATGGTGAGTGGATGGATTCTAGAATACAAGAATTATTGGGCGTGTAGAGAGCCTTGTTTCGCGTCCAAAACGTTGATTTTGCGTGGGAACCAAATTCAACTCCTATTAGTCGAACCTAAGACTAATTAGTTAAAATGCAAATAGACAAATTTGTCTTAAATGTGAGAGAATTTGCCAGTTTAACAGATAAATAAATTTATGTGACTTGAAAAAGGTATTTGGAGTTTACATGATAAATGGGACATTTTCGATAGATCGTTTTTTTTTTCGAGAATTTAAACATAGGAGCAAGAGTTATGGATAACTTATTTCAACGTGAATAAGAAAATAAGAAGGTTATTAAATAAATTCTCTCACTTCGACTTTTATATTCTTACATTTTTAGAGCCATAAGAAACTCCCAGATACAAGTCATTGACAGGAATGAACGAGAGTGAGAAAGGGAAGAGACGGGGAGGGGCTCTTAACGAATTAAACAAACTTTGATAGTCAGCAAATACGACACAAGATAACTAGTTCTGTCATTATTTCACGACTAACACTTGTCTCGGAGATCAGAATCACAAAACTTGTTATCTCGGGTAACTTTCTATAATGCATCTATCTCTTGAGGCACCCGTATATCCTCGGGTAAACTATTTAGAGTCAGTCACACGACTCGTCTAGTATATCCTAGCATATTGTTAAAGCGTTAATAGCATGGCTAAAAGCTTCATTTATTACAATAATTTGGGGGCCATTGTATCCCACAAAATATCCTTGAGAATGTATTAGAGAGACGGGATCAGTGATGATAAATAGGAGTAAATTATGCAAATAAATAGTACAAAATGAATTAATATATTTAATTAACTTAAAATAAATAATTTATATAGTTCAATATTAAAAATAATACGAATGTTTCAGCGAAGCCTTCAAAGAGATTCAAGTTTTAAAAATATCTCTACGTTAATACGTATTAGCCGATTGGGATCTTCAAGAGGCTTACGTATATGTAAATATGTGTAAAATTAAAATGTTTAATACTATGAAGGATCCTGAAGGCGAGACGCTCGAACTGGAAAGAGGGAGAGAGAAATTCAGTCTCTCCTAACCGTGGGATGCCCCTAACCATTGTCTAGTACTTCCTAGTAGTAACGGCGGAACATCAGCCGTAGCCTTAACCACAGGGCGAAGCTCATTCCATTCAACGACTACCACAGTTATTAGAGTTGTAAATTAAAGCCCTAGATACAGTACACCGCTGTCTTCCGTCGCAGAGTACTTCACCAAGCACGCTTCAAGTCACTCAGGGCTGATTCATTTTCCTATGAGCCTAGAAAAGTCCTTTCCTTTACAACACTATATTTAGAATATTATGGACGCACCTAGTGACATCACTCCATGAAACGGTGCCTGACGTACCCCGTCGTTTTCATCCTCTCTTCTAATTTCTTACCTACGGAAAAACATCAAACAACGTCAAATAAGTCTACAAAGATGCGATAAAAGAAATATCCAACAAGTAGGGAGAAGGGTTCATCTCCAAATACAACGAGACAACGCGTCTGAAGGTCTATACTATGACCAGAGTAAAAACGTCCATGTAGCTCATTATAGTTCTGTAATTACATCTTTTATTTTTAGACACACAAATATCGAACATAAGAACTAATCATTATTAACACAGACACACACACACACACACACACACACACACACACACACATATAATTGCAAACATATCCCATTAACTTGACAGGTTATTACTTTCCTATTTCCTGCCGTCATCCTATATTCACTATCATGTATGCATGTGTATGTTTGTTGAATTTCACCATTTTTAAACACAGGTCATCTTTTCCAAGCAGCCCAATATACTTTATATCCTTCATGTATTCACGTGTTCCCCTTTTAATGCTTACAATGGCTGTATAATTTAAAGATGCCCAAACAATCACAACGCCTAATCAAATGATCAAATATTAACTCAACGATTCAATCAAATGTCTACGATTGATACATTTGATTCCTCCCGTTCACTTCACTTCAACTATTCGTTGCCAACGTTTGCCCATTCGTAAAACAAAATTTACTTTTACCAATTTAAACGCGAGACTTAATTTCACAACCCTGTTCAATTTTAGCATGCATGGATATGATGTATATTTGCTTTAATCGCTATCTATGTACATACATTTGTGAGTTTTAAATACCATTCAGAACACTTTATTATCATAATGATAACATTCCTCCATGATTTTACTCGATCTTATTTTAAAATTTGTATTCATTCTAAATATTGTTTATTTTCTGAAGCGCGGTGTCCTAATGCGTACGTACAAACACATTTAGATATTCAATTTACAAGTTTCAAAGGATCTCCAAACACGAGATTGTATGTTACTCCTTTTATAGTGGGAGGAAAGATAGATTGAGATAGAGATGAACACTGGCTCTATCAATTGGAAGATCAGCCATATCTAAGACGCCTTTGAGGATAATTGAGAATTTCAAAGCCTCCTACACCCGTTATAAAGAAAAACAGTTACCAATCCTTCCTCGAAGCCGAACACCAACTAACGACCCATAAAAAGATACCTTTCCATAAAAAGATAGAAACATGAAGAAAAATCAACAACCAATACAACATAAAAATAATAGAGTTCAAAAATACCTTAATCACTTCACCCCCCGCCCCCCCACAAAATTGGAAAGAAAGGATAGCAATAAGCGAAACTTTAATTTATCTAATTAAAACAACTAGTAATTAAAATTAATGGAGAATTCCTAATAATTAATTTGATGCGTAGAGGTTGCTGAGGAATTGGAATTAGAGTTAAATGAAAACAAATGTTTAAGATTATACCCTGTGAAATTTATCAAAGACAGACAGTTTAGCTAAGTTACAGATTATATATCATTTTGTAAATGGCAAAACGAGTTTGAATAAATTAAATAATTTAGAAGTGAATATAGATGCGTGTGGGGAAATCAAAATCACGAGGACAAACAGACGTTACTTCGATTACAAAGCGTCAACAGTTACGTGGTATATTGGCCGATACTTTGCCCCGCCCTCCCACATACCCTTTGCGCCGCTGCCCCTAAACAATCCTAGATACTGTTCGCATAAACAGAATTACCATCAGCAGTTTTCATAGCCCATTAGTGTAAACAAAGGAGGGTGGGAGAGACTTTACGATAAAAATCTTTGAATAGGCTCACTGTCCCCTGATATTGTTTAGGTCTATTTCCGCCAAATAGACTAAATTTCACTTTCTCTGACGTAAACCAGAAGAGACCAGAAAGGCATCATATTTTACTGATGGTAATTCTTATTTTGGGAGCGGTATCGAGGATAGTTTAGGGGCAGCGGCGCAAATGGGGGGGGGGAGTATCGGTCAATATAACAAGTAACTGCTGACGCTGTGTAATTGAACTAGCATCTGTTTGTCCTCGCATTGAAAAGTAATGCCCTAGAAGAGAGGCTTAAAGGTGGGCACTCATCCCTCCTCCCCTTCCACCCAGAGGATTATTAAGGTATATATATATATATATATATATATATATATATATATATATATATATATATTGATCTGGACAAAAAAAAAGAGAATCGAGGTAGCGATCGAGAGGAGAAGCAGACGAGTCCCGGCGTCAAACCAGAAATCAAAAAGAAGTGGAAGCAAGCGGGAGTTTTCTTCCCGAGGCTGTTCCCTTTGGTCACATCGTGGAGTAGACCATCAGTATAGAGAATCATTCTCCTACCAAATGTCGTTGAGAGCAACCCCTTTTCTCAGTTTTTCGAATAAAAACAGAGATACCCCTCACCATTGAGGAATACCAATGCGAAGTTCCACTCGAGAAAAGATTCATCCCTTTGTCAAGTCTCATCATCGAGAAGCCCACAAATTTAAACCAACGATTGGAATAATCATACATCCACAATCCCCACGCTTATATCGTCAAGTTTCATCATCGAGAAGCCCGCAAGTATAACTCAAGGATTGGAATAATCTTACATCCACAATCCCCTCCCTTATATCGTCAAGTCAAGCAGCACCATCGATTCATCCCATCAACGATGTTCTCGTTCAAATCATCCCGTGCCAGATTCCCACTTGGTTAAAGTTAAAAGGATTCCAAATTATTATTTAACATTCCGTACTAAAATGAATTTTTGCGCAACCATCGCTTAGTACTCATTGGTAGTATTAATTTTTATTTAGATCCTTTATTATATATAGCCTAAGTATATTGAAAGTTTTAATATTTCATTTCTTTATGTAATTAAAAGTATACTTTTGCCCAAGTTGTTTAATTAAATCCTCGAAACGCTGCATCTGGCAATAGATATAAATATATTACGAATTTTCCCTGGTTAAAGAATCAAAACAAAAGATAAATAAAAGTATAGCACTCTTACAGAAAAAAAGGAACGAAGTTATTCATGTATGAAACAAACGTACGTACATACTCGGTCGTATACCACGACATTAAAATTGGTATTCACGTGTGGAGTACATACATACCCAGCACGACACCATGACATTAAAATTGATGTCAGGTTTTGGGGTATTTTAAAGAACTCAATAATTGTTGATTCTGTTGTATACTCTTGATAATTAAAAAATTTTTGCCTAAGCTTTCGAGGAAAATTAACATAATAAGAGGATCAAGTGAGTCTATAATATTTTGTTCATTGTCTGTGGTTAGCCCTTTAATGGTGTTAATTAGTTTATTTTATTGTATTCCAATTAACAAAAAGTGTGGGTGGTAAGGTTAGGTTCGGCAGAGTGCTAATTGTTTTGTGGTGGCATAAGTACCTTTAGAATACATCGGTGAGTTTTTGACAAACATAGGTAAAATATCGCCATTTGAAAGATTCTACCAACAAGGCTAAATTCTTGGACTAGACGGCAAAGAACTAATGGCCTACTTCCAGGAACTACAAGATAGATAAGAGGGAAGAGAAGAAAGAGAAGCAGAAGAAAGAGAAATACAGAAAGAGAAGCAGAAGAACAAAAAGCACAGATGGATTGAGAGGTAGAAGAAACAATAAGAGAGATGAAAGTAGACACAGAAGAAATAAGAATACAGATTAAAATAGAAGCAGAAGAAAGAAGAATACCAAGGGCAAGAATGGCGAAAGAAAGAATAATAGAGTTGAACAGAGACGCAGAAGAAAGAAGAATACGGTTGAAATGAGAGGCAAAAGAAAGAAGAATACAGGTGAAAATAGAAACAGAAGAAAAAAGATACAGATGGAAATAAAAATAAAAGAAAGAAGAATACAGATGGAAAGAGAAGTCTAAAAAAAAAGAATACAGATGAAAAGAAAAGCAGAAAAAAGAAGAATACAAATAGAAATCGAAGCAGAAGAAAGAAGAATACAGATGGAAACAGAAGCGGAAGAAAAAAGAATACAGGTGGTAACAGAGGATGCGCAAGCGGAAAGAGGAGAGAGAGAACGAAAAATCGCACATGATAGATTATTGGCTGGACATGTCAGTCACAACAAAACCTCTCTACGTATTGTTAAATACTTCTTATGGCCCGGCACCGCTAAAGATTTTTTTTTTTTTTTTACAGAGCCCATCTGGCAACTGCTCACTTGGGCATAAGTCGCCGAAAAACACGACAGCCCAGAGCTAGGCTACTTTAAAATAAAAATATGAAAACGTAACAATGATATAAATTCGGAAAACTTAACAACCAGGAAGCAATCTCTGGCAGCGGGGGGAGGTCCCCCTCACCCCGGCGCAGGAGAGTGCAACCTAGAAAGCAAAAACAACAGAAAAACAACAAAAAGAACCTCAAATAAAGAGGAGAAGCCCGGCCTCCCCCCAAAAGTCAACAAGTCTAGAAGTCAATGTGCACGAATCCGTCCCGAGTACAAGGGACAGGCGGTAGCGACCCCGCCCATCCCGGTACCGGGACAGGTATCGTGCGCGAAGATCACCTAGACTGGGACATTCGACAAGAATGTGCCGAACAGTCTGGGGGACAACGCAGTCGTTGCAATAGAGCGCAGGCGAGCGCTCCATCAAATAGCGATGCGTCACACGTGTGTGCCCGATTTGGAGACGACAGAAAGCAACCTGAAGCCGCCGCGGCATTGGGGGATAGGTCCATGGGAACAGTCGCGGCGCAATGGCACGCAACTTTAAGTTCCCTTCGAACGTCTCCCATCTTTTTTTTCAAGCAGTCCGAAGAGCTGCACGTATTTCTGCCATGTAGTCGGTGTGAGGAAGAGCGAAACGCTTTGGCGCCCTCATCGGCGCGCTCATTCCCCGCAATTCCTACATGTCCAGGAACCCAGCAAAAGATAATCTCGACATCTGCCTGGCTCGCCAAAACCGTGGCGTCACGGATATCGCGAACCAGGGGATGCGGAGATCCCAATGCCCCGAGAGCACTCAGGGCGCTTTGTGAGTCGCTATAGATCACAATCAGGTCTCCAAACCGGGCATGTCGCGTAATCTCCCGTACCGAGTGGTGCGCGCCGCTAAAGAGATCCTCGTATACCCCAGTCATCCGAACTGTGCCAGAATGCTAACGATAAAGGCCGGGTACCGTCGGCTCCCCTACAGAAAACCCCTATCATTTCCAAACCCTTCTTCAGAGTGGCTATAGACTTGGTACGGGCCCCTCCATCCCCCTTCTAGTGAAGGACACTCTTACATCCTGAATTTAGTAGACTGCGCCATTCCTTTCCACGACGCAGTTGCCCTGAGGAAAATTGACAGTATTTCCTGCGCAGAATGAATGAATGAATAGTGCATTAAGGATTAAAAGCTGCGTAGCCCAGATGGACTATCTCGCAGCCAAATTCACTTATGGGCAGTGAATTTAAAATTATTATTTTTAAAATATTGCCATATTAAAATACATAAAAAAGCAAAAATATCCTTGGGACCAAAATTAGTTTAATAGGCAATATTAAGTCAGTTGAGTTAAAATCTTTTAACAAAAAATAGACTATTCAAAAATTCAACAAAAGGTAAAAAAAGTAAAAAATAATAAATAACAAGTAAATAAACTATGAATATATCAACAATCTAACTTTAAAAGTTATTAAGCAATTATATTTTTGTTAAAAATGTAAAAACATAAATTATGAATAGATCAACAATAAATATATAAAACTATTTTAAATTTTGTTTAAAAGATTGATTTCTTTTAGGAAGGTTAGTATCCTAGTCACGTCAAAGAAGCAATGGGTCTCAGAAAAGAGGCCCCGCAGAGCCTGCTGGGGGGCCTTCTCTCTGGTAATGAAGGAAAAAGTCGTCCTTGGCCTATCCTCAGACGGACAAGCGCAACCTCCATTTTACGATGTCTAGTTGTACGTGGCCATGGGTGAACGGAGGGTTTTATGGGGTGGAGCTTGGTGGGAGGGAGCTCACTCCACCTCTTCTGCCATAGGCCGACATCGTATTCATTGATCAGAGGATAGGCATCGCAGAGTGGGACTGGGGCCACTGGAGCTGTCCCCAGTGATGCTGCTTCTTTGGCTGCAGCATCTGCCCTCTCATTGCCTGAGATGCCCACGTGACTAGGCACCCTGCAAAAGGATATCTCGTGGATGGGCGATAGTCGTAGGAGCCACCGCTGGATCTTGGAAACCAACGGATGGCTCGAACAAACATCACCCAACATTTGAAGCGAACTAAGGGAGTCTGTAAAGATAGTATGAGAACCAGATGGCCTGCCAACTATGATAGTCAGTGCCGCTATCATAGCAACGAGTTCCGCTGTGAATGCGGAAGTTGCGTTTGGCAGGCGGACCAATGCTGTCTCAGATGGAAAGACAGCAGCTGCTCCAACTCTGTCCGGTGACTTGGACCCATCGGTGAACACAAAAGTGTAATGCCGATGTTGAGAGGAGTGGTCGCCATACATGGCTCTCAATACTACAGGCAGGTGGTGATCCTTGGGCCTATCAGCTAGTTCCCTACATACCATTACACGTGGTATGAGCCACGGGGGGGTCTTTGGCATGGTAAAGGGAATCACTGAGAACTCCCTTAGTTGCGCAGTGTCCTCGGCCATACGCAGAGCAAAGGGGCGAGCCAGAGATGGAGATCTATCGTATGAGGCCACTGTCCGTGTATTGAACATGCACTCATACACTGGCGTCTGCGGTAGTTGCTCAAGTCTAAGGAGGTAGTTTAAATTAGACTTGAGCCTGTGATAAGGAAGGAGGAGAACCCCGTTCTCTTCGTAGAGGCTCCACACTGGGGAGGACTTGAAAGCTCCAGAAGCCAGGCGCACACCCTGGTTACGCACAGTATTTAGTTTTTCGAGAATGGATGGCGAGGCAGAGGAGTACACCTGTGATCCATAGTCTAGCTTTGATTAGACCAATGCTGAGTATAGGAGCCACAGGGTACGTCGATCACTTCCTCAAGAAGTGTGAGACAACAGTTTCATTATGTCCATTCTCTTTAAACAAGACCTTTTCAAGGCGTCCACATGGTGCCGGAAAGAAAGCCTTGAATCAAATAGGACCCCCAGATATTTGAAATGGGGCTCAAAATCTATAGGCACACCATATAGCGACAAATGGGGGGGGGGCCATGTCACTAACTTATCCCCATAAAAGTGAACAGCCTTGGTCTTTACTGCGGAAAAGCGGAAACCCTTGGAGGAAGCATTTTCAGCTACAGTGCTTATAGCTCGCTGTAGCTTACGGACGATAAATGGGAGTCTGGGCGAAGAACAAATGAGCGCCAGATCATCCACATATAACGTCGACGAAATCTCGGGAGGGAGATTTCTAACAATGCTATTAATGGCCACAGAGAAGCAGGTGACACTGAGGACACTTTCCTGTGGCACACGCTCAACTTGGTCCACGGGCTCCGATAAGGTGCCTCCAACCCTTACGCGTAGTGTGCGTCGCATCAGAAATTGCTCGACAAACCTGGGGAGGTAACCCCGCAGGCCCCAATCATGGAGTTGTTTAAGGATACCACGCCTCCAGGTGGTATCGTATGCTTTCTTAATATCAAAGAAGACAGCGATGGCGTGCGGCTTCTTTGAAAAAGCATCTCTTACGAGTTACTCCATTCGGACAAGCAGGTCTGTCGTACTCTGCTTTTTCCTGAACCCTGATTGAGAAGGAGATATGAGATTTTGAGTCTCCAAAAACTAGACGAGTCTGAAATTGACCATTCTCTCAAACACTTTACATGGGAAACTGGTAAGAGCAATGGGGCAGTAATGGGTGGGCTCCGTCCCGTCCTTTCCTGGTTTTCGGAATGGAAGGACTATGGCCTCTCTCCACATGGAAGGGAAGTGGCCCTTGATCCAAATCCAGTTGTAAATGTCCAGTAAATGAGAGAGAAGGGATGGATGCATATTCTTATTCATATCATAGGAAATGCCATCCGATCCGCGGGCAGTGGATCTAAAGTGCTTCAGTGCATTATGGAGCTCATGGATAGAGAAGAGTCGGTTGTAAGACTCGTTATCCATGTTAGGCTCCATAAAGTTGAGCGGTTGCTGCTCCTGTTGGAGCCTAAAGCAACGGAATTGCATCTCATAATTATCTGGGCTTGAGATGCTAGCAAATGATCTGGCCCAGACATTGGAAATATGGGACAAGTCCCTTAACAATTCCCCAGCTTGGACAATGTTGGGAGCTGTAAAGCCATTGGATTTGCCCAATAGCTTTTTGACCCTTTTCCACACTTTGTCTATAGGCGTTTGCCAACTTATGGACGCGATGTAACCTTCCAACGAGGTCTTTCGAACCTGTCGAAGGATGCGTCGCCGTGCTGCCCTTGCTCTGTTACGAGCAATTTTATTTACCATCGTAGGGGAGCGATGGTAACGTCGGCAAGCCATTTTACATTCAGTCACGGCTCTCGAGCATTCAGCCGACCACCAGGGAACTTGTGGTCCGCGAGCGGTTGAGCCGGAGAGCGGGATGGAGGAGTTAGCCGCTTTATTGACGTGGACTAGAAGGTCATCGATAGCCACGTCAATATCTTCATGAGGGAAGGACCCATCATGGCTCGAGAGGTGCCTGAATTTTGGCCAGTTTGCTTTTTTTGCATTCCATTTTTTACTAGGTGGTGGAGGGGGGCCACCTGTACATGGCGCTATAATAATGGGGAAGTGATCACTGCCTTGCACTTCAGGATCCACTGCCCAGTCAAAATCAGCTCTACAGCTCGGTGAACAGAGGGACAAGTCCACGCATGTAGAGCTGCTCGTCTTGATGTGAAATGATGTATGGCTGCCATCGTTCAGAAGGCAGACATCATTTTCGCTCAGAAATTTCTCAATCATGTTTCCCCTAGGGTTCTTATCATGGTCCCCCCAAAGGGGGTGTCGAGCATTAAAATCCCCAATCAATAGAAAGGGGGGAGGGAGCTGTTTAATTACCTCTACTAGTTTTCTAGCTAGAGAGGCTGTGTCTTTTTCCTCACTAGGAGGGAGGTAAAGCGAGCAGACCGTATAGTGGCGATGGGAGAACAGGCGGACAGCGACCGCCTGCAGGTCTGTCGCAAGGTCGATCTGGTTGTGGGGAACCCTGCTGTTGATGAGCACAGCAAAACCATGGATTGGTTCTATAGGGTTCTTATAGTATCCCACAAAACCAGGGATATTGGGTACACTACGAGTACCCAAGCAAGTTTCCTGTAAAGCTATACAATCAGGATTGTAGTCTTTAAACAGGAGCTTGAGTTCTTCCCACTTGGGGAAGAGACCTTGGATGTTTCAATGAATTATTGGATACATCCTTACCTCTTTAAGACAATCATCCTACCCTTAAGGGTAGGAGGTTTTGGTTTTATACTACCCGTAAGGGTAGTTTTGGTCATACCAATTACCGGTTTTGGGTATGACTCTGGAGGCATCGGGAGCGTTAATTTAGCTCTTGACTTTTCTTTTAAACGTGGCGATTTTGTTAGCTAGCTATACTAAATGACTGTCTTGACTGGAGAAGCAGATGTGGGAGCATCTCCATCAGTCATTTCGTGAGCCGATGATATCGACTTGGCTGGTGATGGTGGCAGCGATTGTTCGACTGCCGGAGGATTCTTGAAATCTGATGGTTGGTTCGGCTCCTCCTTGGATAAGGGGGCAGCCTCTACTACAGCTGTTTCCTGTGATGGGGTACAGGTTGATTCCTTCTCACTTAGGGCTCGAAGGAGTTCCAAAGCAGTATCAGCAAGGGGTGGGTTGCTGACTACTCGCTTTGGGGCTGTAGTTCTCTGTTCTTTTGGGGCAGGATGGATGTCCAGAACTGGAATAGACACCACCTGCGGCCCAATCCGATTCACATCCACGTCTTGTGGAGCGGTGGCAAGGTGTTTTGCCACTCTTGGTGAATCAGGAGAGGATGGAAGGTTCCTCTTCTTTGTGCCATCAGAAGCTAGGCTAGATTTTGGTGAAGTGTTTTCTCTACCGATTGATCGTGGTTTCGGTCGAGGGAAGCTCTTAACCTTTTCAGGTGCGCGTGGAGATGCGGGTTTAGGGTGTGGAGAACCCTTTACCTGTTGAGGCACATCTCTGCGCGGAGACCTGGGTTTCGGTTGTGGAGGACTTCTGGTTTGTTCAGGAGAGCCAGTAGATGGTCTCTGGCTTCTCCCCTTCTTTGGCGTGGCGGTGCGCAGAGCATCCGTGAAGCTCACGCCAGGCTGAACGTAAGTCTCCCTAACTCTTCGTCTAGCCTCTTTATAACTCACCCTGTTTTTATTTCGAACAGCAATGACCTCTCTCTCGTAGAGGAAGAAGGTGCATTGCTGTGATGTGGCAGAGTGGTCTCCGCCACAATTAGGGCAGCACGGCTGTTTGGAACAGGGTGTTCCGTGAAATTCTGCTGAGCAGTTTACACAAATCCTTTCGTTTTTACAAAACTTGCTTACATGGCCAAAGCGTTGGCAATGGAAGCACCGCCGGGGGTTTTCAAAGTAAGGCTTGACTGGGATGTTAAGGTAGCCAGCCTTGACGTACTTGGGCGGTTCCAATCTGTTGAAAGTTACGATTATGGTGGCGGTAGGGACCCTAGCGCCATTCACAAACCTAGAAATGCGATGTGCACTTGTTACTTTCTGATTGGCAAGTTTTGTCACCAACCTGTCGATATCATACTCAATGAGTTCACCGGATCGAATAACACCTTAGGAGGTATTAAATGTCGGGTGAGACGCGGATGATACATTCACTGAGGCTAACTTTTCGAGAGATTGAATCCTCTTTTGCTGCTCATTAGACTTGGCCTCGACAATCAATGCGCCATCATTGCGCGGCTACATTTGAGCAGGTTCGCCACACTTGTTAACCAAGTCGTCAAAGACATTAAAGATGTCAGCTTTGCTAAGAGGACAACGTTCGTTGCTGGATTTGAGTACTATAAAGCGGTCATAATCCAGTTCTTCGTCTACTTCTGATCCAAAAGGATCCAAGCGACGAAGATATTTGCTGTTTTCACGGTGACCAGAGGCCGGCGGTCTCTGGGATGAGTTTTTAGAAAATTTACCCATATGATTTTTATTTTTATAAGTGGTGTCTCTGGAGCTTAGGGCATGTACCAAATCGCCATCGTGAGTCCGGAGAGCGCCCATACAGTCCAGACAGGGTAGCCGCCCCCCCGACTCCCACTGTCGTTTCAAAAACAGCGGAGCCGCATAACAGAGTTTTACTGGACTGCGGTGCAAAGACCTCCCGAAAGCAAAACAACGACCCAGGCAACCAAACCTACCTCCGTGGCACGGTCCTGTGGACGATGCCCTGTAGTGGGTACATCTGTCGACTCGTACAGAGTACACATACTGACTAGGACCAAGTGGGCCGAAAGTGCGCTGGGGTTCAGACACACAGTCACCCCACAAGGTTATTTGGGGATGCCGGAGTGATGCCAGTGTTTGGTCATCAAACCGCCTCATGGGTTCCCCTCACTCACCTTTTACGTTGGTGTGAGGTCACCTAGCCTTTGTGATGCCATTTACTAACTGCAGGGCCACAGCAAAGACAACCATATGGGCCAGAAGTGTGCTGGTGTCCATACACACAACTGCCCCAAAAGGTTGGTGGGTACCCTTAGTCAGATACCCAAACCAGGATATCCCGCCTGGTGTTCGGACGTTGGGCACACGCTCAGTTAAAAAGCAGGGACACCACGTGAAGGTGGTGTGCCAACATTGAGGGAACATAGGCTATGAGTTGCGCGATATTCCCCATCGCCCCCTTCCTGCGCAGAAGCTCTCATCTCTATTTTTTCCCGAGTCGGCATCCCTAAAGAAATTCTTTCAGATCGAGGCCGTCAGTACATGTTGGATCTGATGAAATACGTGGGCAAGTTACCACTCATCAAACCGATCTTTACAACCCCTTTTCACCCATCTGCAAAGGGAATTTAGGAAAAAATAAATGGTACCCTAAATGCTGTGTTAAGAAAGCTCTGTGAGTCTGAGCCTCGAGAATGGCCTAGTCGCCCTGTTCGCGTGCCGAGAGATCCCTCATCGAACTCTGGGTTTTGCCCACTTCGAACTGTTATCCTGACGTAACGTCCAAGGACCTGTGAACTTCCTTAAGGACTCTTCACTAATTGCCAATAAGATTAAAAAGTTAAATCCTCTTACGCATATGTGATCGAGCTGCGGGAATGCTTTTAGAAATGTGAAGATTTGGCCTCCTTGAACGAAGAGTGCAACATAGAAAAATACCGAAATTATTTCGACTTAAAAGCAAAACTCGAAAATTAAAGCCTTTCGACGAAGTAGTGGTACTACTGCCTACAAGGACGAATAATTTACTCTCCCAATGTAGGTGCCCCTTTCCGGTCATAGAAACTCGTGACCCCGTTGACTACGGAATTGAAATGCCCTCAGGCCATAAACGGTATCACATAAACATGATCAAGAAGTATCACCGCCAAGCGTGTATTAATAATATTGTGACGATGGATGAAGAAGGAACCATGGAAGCGTTATACATCTGTGAATCTCTTCAGGTTGTAAGCACAGTGTACGTAGAGTCATAAAACGAGTATCTTTTACCTTCAGTTTTATTAAACAAGGACGACCCATCCACTAAGTTAGATGTAAACTCCCATTTTGGCCCACTCATAGATATACAATTGTCCACTAGAGTGAAGGAAAAATTAAGTTCAGCTCTCATCCTCCGACTACCCAATCCCTAAAAGAAGTTTGGAATCCAAACCGATGCCTGTGCGAAGGACTCGGTAATGACCCGTTAAAAAATAAAGACGATGGTACCTCTGTTCCCATAGCTTATGCAACTATAGAACAGGCAGCGCTAGCCGCAATTTGAGAGATAAAGAAATTTAATTTCTATGTAAAAGGTAGTGATTTTAACATGGAATTCAATTACTGGCTTTTGGCATATTTGCGTAACAGCAAAAGACAGAATGGCAGACTCATGCGAAAGAGTCTATTGTTCGTCGAGTACCAATTTAACATAAACTATATAAAAGGCTCCGATAAGTATAGAGGTGATAACCTGAGCCGAAACCCCGAAGGAGTCTAACTAGGCTCCCTTGTGTCTTAAGACCAAATATTTTGTGTATATATTAATGCGTTAAGGTTTTTCTGAGTAGGGAATTAACTACCTAGATACGGATTAATCGTTAGTTTCTTTTTCTTTTTCGGGGGGAGGGGTTAAATTGAAGTGTGTGATAGGGAATGCTTGTTCTTGCGAGGCAAGGTTAAAATCCGCCGTTCACCTGTCTATCTACGTGCGCGCGTGTGCCTACAATGTCAATAATACTTAGTTTAGTAGTATGGTTGACCACGTTATTTTCACGGTAACCGTCGGACTTGGAATTGCATTCCAAGCCATGTGATTCGTTTTGTCGTTTATTTTTGGGGGGCACTTGAGTTGTCTTCACTCTCCCCCCCTCCTATTAGCTTCTTTAGGAGAAAGAAAATGTGTGAAAATCAATATTGCAAGGACAAACAGAGGCTAGTTTGATTACACAGCGTCAACAGTTACGTGGCATATGGGTCGATACTTTAACCCATACGCCTCCCTTTGCCCCGCTGTCCCGCCAAAAGCCTCTATACCTCTCGCAAAAAAAGGATTACCTTTAGCAGATGTCGTAGCCCGTTAGTATGAACAAAGGAGGGTGGGAGAGCCTTAAGAACTAAAATCTATGAACAGACTCACTGTCCCCTCCTATTGTTTAGGTCTATTTCCGTCAAATAGACGAAATTTTACTTTCTCCGACGTAAACCAGAAGAGACCAGAAGGGCTAAGGGTCCAACGTTCAAAAGTGGTGCCCTAGAAGAGAGGCTTATATGTGAGCACTATCTCTGCTTCCCTCCTACATAGGATAATTGAGGTATATTTAGATCGATCTGGAGAAAATTAAAAGAAAATCGAGGTAGCGATCGAGAGAAGAAGCAGACGAGTCCCGGAGTCAAACTGGAAATCAAGAAGAAGTGGAACCGAGCGGGAGTTTTCTTCCCGAGGCGGTTCCTTTTGGTCACTTCGAAGAGTAGATTATCGGTATAGAGAACCACTCTAATGCTGAATCTCGTTCAGAGAAGCCCCCTCTCTCAGTTTTTTGTATAAAAACAGAGATACCCCTCACAATTGAGGAATACCAATGTGAAGTTCCACTCGAGAAAAGATTAACCTCTTGGCCAAGTCTCACCATCGAGAAGTGTAACCCAAGGATTGGAATAATCGTACATCCACAATCCCTTCGCTTATATCGTCAAGTCAAGAAGCACCATCGTCGCGCGCCTCACCTACCTTTGGATTCGCGCGGCGAGAGGAACAGATGTGCGTCTGATTCAGCCTCACGCCATCGATTCATTTCATTAACGAGGTTCTCGATTAAAGTCATCCCACGCCATATTTCCACGTAGTTAAAGGTAAAAGGATTCCAACTTATTTATGTTCTTTAGTTAACATTCGGTACTAAAGTGAATTTTTGCGTTAACTATCGCGTAGTACTCATTCTTAGTATTTATTTTTGTTTAGATCCTCTTATTATAGCCTTAGTATATCTAAAGTTTTAATATTTAATTTTCTTATGTAATTAAAGGTATATTTTTTCTCTAGTTATTTAATTAAATCCTCAAAACGCTACATACGGCAATAGATATATAATATTACAAATCCCCCCGGTTAAAGAATGAAAACAAAAGATAAATAAAAGTATAGCACTTTTAGAGAAAAAAAAACGAACGGAGTTTTTCATGTACGGAACAAACGTACGTGCATATTCTGCCGTATACCACGACAATATTCTTTATGGCAAAAAGATATTAATACAGAATATTTTATATTGGAAAAAAGTGGTTTTGTGGATGTTTTTTTCTGAATGTAATGGTGCGCAAATAATATAAATTGATGACGATATTTGCTGAGTTAAGTAGTGGCTTTTGAGTTTCGAAAGAGTTACCTCTCACTTGAAAAGCAGAAGATTAACAACTGAGCCACAATGGAAAAAAATCGAGGAAGGCTGATGCAATTTACAGTGGTGGGTAACATTTAATTCGAAAGTAGATGTGTTACACATAATACTTCGAATTAAATTTTACACACATATATTTTTATAGGGTGTTTGGGATAAATTTGACGGTTTACTCAAAAGAAAACCCAACCTTCAATATCTAAGCTAAAATTAAAAGTATATTAAATTTTAAAATGTATCAAGTATTTACAGATGTAACTTAGGTGGCTTAGTCAAAGTAGCCACCTTTAGCTTTCGCCACACCCTCATTAAGGCTCTAAAACAGGTAGCATGCGTTCCTCACTGTGTCGCTGAGAAGATTTTCGAACACTTCTTTGATCTTGGTCACCAGCTAGGTTTTGTGGTTAAAGGGCTGAGGATTTGTTGTTTTCCTCACCAATCCCAACACATAGTAATTCCGTGCGATTATGATTGGAGATCTTAGATGCCAGAGAGTGGAGCTGGTGAAATCGTCGAAATTCTCGGACATTCATCTCTGAATCTTTTTGGAGGTTTTGCCTTCCAGTAGCAACCATCTTCAGGCATGATTTTGCCACAAATTCTCTATAGATATCTTCCAACACATATGTAAATTTCAAGTAGCTGTTAACTTCCATTCCGAATAAATAAGCGAGATAGTGCATTAAATGAAGTTTAAAATGGAAAGGTAAGGTGAGAGTAAATTAGTAAATATCTAGGAATTTGGTTAAATCATTTTTAAATATGATTATCAAACCCTTTCAGAATTTTCCTATTAACATTGATTTTTAATACTGACCATTTTGGATATTTGTCTAATTTTCCCCAAACAAGTTTTTCTTACGAATATGTTTATTTTGTTTGTAAGAAAAACTTGTTTGGGGAAAATTAGACAAATATCCAAAATGGTCAGTATAAAAAAATATTAATAGGGAAATTGTATGTATCAATTTATGAAATAATATATATGAATTTAATATATGAAACATCCAAAGACCTGAAGAATGAACCAGATTTCTAATGTTTTCATCTTTATATACATAGAACTACGTATTCAAAGAATTAATTACATTGATAAATTTATAAATGGCTTCGGCTTAATTCCAATTAATGAGTGATTGCAGTTATAAATGTGCAAATAGAGGTGGGTTGTACACTATAATTGTGTAGATTTGGCTGGTTTCTGTTCTATCAATACACCCTATTAAGAAAAACTTGGATTTATGTGGGGACGAGTTCTGACTAGAGTTTGATGTAGGGGACGCGTATTTAATGACAAATTTGGTATTAATTAGTCTTAAAGAAGGAAGCAATATACAGTAAAGTTTGATCTAAATTTAGGTCAAGTTAGGGCTTTAAACATTACAATATTATCGCTGAAATTATGAAAAGATCTGCTTTATCTGTGGCTTTACAAATACTTGGTGAATATAAGAAAGAGCAAAAAATTTGAGCCGATGTTATAACTTCTCATAAAAATTCAATTCTTTCAACTACCCTCTAATTTACACATTTTCTCTACGAAATGCTCAATTTTCCTTGCGTTTATAATAAAATTGAGATCTTAGTTGTGATATTTCTTCTATTCAGCAGGTATCTATTTTATAGGGTGAATTAATTAACTGATTTGGAAAAAAAAAATCGAAAAAATCAAAGAAAGAGCCCTCAATCACCTCTTCTTTCTTTAAAAATATCCACGTCTCACATCATAGAATATAGTCACAATTAACCTTGCTAAACCCAAGGTCATATACTTTCATTCCCATATCGATGACAACGTGTCTCTCATTATTTTGGCTTTGTTTAATTTCCACGTCTCTTAGCAGACAGATAAAACTTACTCTCACAAATTCTCTTTTTTACACCCATTTTCTTCGCTTTTCAATATTAAATTGCAAAATATGTTAGAGATATTTGCCTGCTTTTACATCCCCACTCCTTATGTAATACCTATTCAATATTTCAAGAAATATACTATTTACTTTAATCATTTTTTATGCGTTTAGTGCCGAATCGAATATCTTCACTTTTCATTGTTACCAACTCTCTCCATTCACACACTGCCACAAACCACTCATTACTTATTTTAATCTTGCTCTAGAGTCCACAAAAAAACTTCACCTACACTAATACGCATAACTATAAACTTCGTAACTTATCGTTCCCTCCCAAAGACTATTAACATCAATTTAACATACAAGTCTTCTTCCAATCCCTCCCTTACACTTTTATAGGCACTCTTACACACCCATACCGGTACCAATGGTCATTTCCATTGTCTTGTTCACCACATCATCCATCTGAATCTTTAAGTCTCAATAGGAAATAACAATACTCTAATACATACTCATATTCTAAAGCTCAGATTCACTTCAATCGACTTGTTAACACACTGTTTTCTCACGTAGAAACGTTTAGAAGCAATATTTATTGATTTTAATAGTATTTTAGAGAAGAGGATAAGGTATGAAGGGTATGGTTTTGCGTATTAGTGTGGGTGAGAGTGTTTATGTGGACTCTGGAGTAAAATAAAAATAATTAATGAGTGATTTTATGGCAGTGTGTGAATGGAGAGAGTTGAGGATCAGAAGACATTCAAGATTGAGAGATTCAAGCAAAGCCACTCCATTAGACCGATAACCTAACATCAAATCGTTTGAAATAGTGATCAATTATTAATAATTTAATAAAAAGCATAAAAATACATCAAGCATCAATTTAATTCATTGCTTTGAGAGTTTTAACTAACAGCCTTTTCTATTAATAACCAATGGTATTAGACTATTACCAAAATGTGCCTTTTTACCTATTCCAAACTTCTAAAAAAATTATTACAAACTTTGTTTGTTAGAAAGAGGAATAGAATGAGGAAAAAATGGGGAAAATTTGAATGGGGTTCTGAGAGAAGATGTTCTATGGTTATCCTGGTAGCTATCGTGATTTGCTGAAAATATTTTGTTGAACATTGTATATGAGTGTGCGAAGAGTTGGAAAACATATAAATTGGTGAATCAATCATGTGAGTGTTTTAGAAGGAAGGGTCAGGCTCATGAAAAGTCGATAAGGTTGTGTATAATGGGTATAGATAAGGATCTGAGTGCTGCGATGGTGCTTTATAAGTAGGGCTAAACCCTGCACTGAAGAGACACTACTTCTCTAAGTGCCCAATTTTCCTAACTTCACAACTTCCCCGCCAACCTTTCCTCCCTCTCTCGTTCATATTCCCTCGTTGGTCACCTTAATTAGTGTGGCAAGCAAAAGGTATTTGACAATGTCACGATCGGATTCTGGCGATGCGGAAGACTCAACTTTTGTCCTCGTTATTTAACGCTCAGTTTAAAAAGTAGATTCTGAATTGGTGACTCAGTTTCGAAATTCGTTATTCGAGACTCAAGTTTAATACTTGTGATTCTGGATTCAAATTATTAACTTTGTCATCTCGTGCACCGGTGCTAATAGATGACCCTCGAAATATTAATTGAATGAGTAATGAATATAGAGCGCAATATTCTTGCTATGAAATCTCAAGTTACAGTATTGGGAACAATCCTCTGCGTCTCTGGTTTAAGGCGAGACTTAATTAGGCGTTATTTGGGAAGAGAAGGTAGCAGCTCATTTTGTCTTAGTGTAAAATTAGGTAACGCCAAAATAGACAAGGAATCTTGCTACCTCCAACTCTTCCTCAACGAAGTCTCTCCAGCCCAAATCTCCCAGTAATAAATCCCTCCTACATCAGACAGAGAGTAATGGATTTCTGTGGACAGCATTTCTGATCCGCGGAGATCATAGAAGCAGCTAACTTTGCAGGAGGGAGCACAAGCTAGAGGAAAAATATGTGAGACATAAAATGCACTAAAAAAGATGCTACTTAAAATCTTTTGGATAATTACCACTAGATAGGCGTTAATTACCCACAAAAATTACCATCACTAATTTACTCTTTCGTCTTGTTTTGTTGTGAAACTAAAAGTAATTGTTGGAATGTCGAGACGCCCAAGCTAAAATATGTTGTCAAAGTATATATGGATTTTGTTAAGTTAATCAAGATGAATTCGGTCAAATCTTTTGACTGTTTGGATGTTAGCCAAATAATGTATTTTCTTTCCTTCTATGATTATCGAATTATTCTGACAACGTAAATATATATTCTAACGTGTGATGGATTTAAAGTTGCTTCTGTGTTATATGCGCACTGTCATAGTTTAAAAATGTAAGTTTTCTTAAGCTGCTATCGCCAGCATATATTTATCTTTCCTTTTCATCTTTTGAAGTGACCCAAAAGTAGATCAAAGTTTTGTTTGATCTCCTAGCAGAAGGATAAAATCAAAGAAACCTCCCATTATAGATCTATGCCTTGAAAGGGATAAGGAGTTTCAATGCTACTTGAAAATCGGCTTTAAAAATAAAAATAAACGATAATACAACAAAAAAGAACGAAACAAATCACTAGATATCACGAAAAAATGAACCCCAAAATAATATACGCTAAAAGGAACTAACTACACGAGGTATTAGGTGCTACATCCGGGATTAGGTTAACCATGAAGATCATTATAAGGGTGTAATAGCACGAACAGTATGAAACAACGGTTGATATAATACAAGACGCACACAATGAGAGATGGGATGACATAGAAAGAACGTCGTATCGGATGGAATACCATGAAAACAACAAAAATACCGGATATGGTATACCAAAGGATTCAGAAGAGTTGGAACAACGCGAAAAAAATGAGCAAAGTGGTTTATTGCGAGAGGAAAACGGCCTTAGGGAAGGGATACCGCAAAAATGAGGCAGTGGATAAGTTATCGCATAAAGAGCAACACAAGAGATTGGATTTCACTAAAAGAGCATCAAAAGGGATGAGATGCAACGGGAAAAGAGAATAAATAAACACTAGGTTGACATTAAGTCTACTTTAGTTTAGACAATCGATACTTTCTCACCTCCTTTACTTTACCATTATAGGAAGGCCTTTGCTTCGTATTTTACTGTCAACAACTTCCTATTTGTTGTCATTTTAAAACGCAAATCTTCTCTTCTCGATGAAAATAGGACGGGAAGAACCAGAAATATGAAGTTACGGAGGTTGTTGGAATTATTTACTAGAAACGTCATCTTTATGTAGATAAGGGAAGTCAATTATTAAATAATAAATCAATCCCAATGAATGAAAGAAGCATGTTTTCGCATCAAAGATTTCTCTCCTCCGATAAATAAAGTTAAAAACCAACAAAAACGATCGCTTGAAACGGCTAAACGAGGAACAATTTTGAAGGAGCGATCTTCCCAAAATGGATACTATTTCAAGGAATAGAAGAGGTAAGTTTCAAATCAACGATTTTTAACAAAGGATAAATAAAGCAAACTTTAGAAGAAGCAATTATTTTTCGGTACCGATATTTTCTTCAGAGGCAACGATCTCTCGAAACTGAGCTAAAAATAAGCAAGTTTTGTAAGCAACACTTTCCCACAACAGTGTTTTTCTGCGAGTAAAAGTGGGGTAAGCTCAGGAGCGAGAGAAGATAGATTTCTAAATATAGAAATGACGGTTAGAAGTAAAAGACTATAGTAGTATTGAATGCTTTAGTGAGCACTATGAAATCTAATGAAAAGAATGAGTAAGAAAAATTTCAATATATCTCTGGAATAAGTTTTGTTTCAAAAATTCAAATTTACTACGAGTAATAATTAAGATTTTTAGTCCGAAATTACTATAATTATTAAAACATTCCTTATGCTGCGTAGGAACTAAATTTTCTGCATATTAGTATATTATGTCTAATATAAATTTGTGCCTCTTGTTTAAACTTCTTTCAACAAAAAATTGAAATATGACTTACGTATCCCATTTTGGATGTTAAATAGATTTTTCGTTTCAGTCTACTCTCAATTCTGATCGTTAATCACTTTCCTTCTTGAAAAATACTATAAATTAAATCTTTGATTTGGAAACTACATGCTTCCATTTCCCCTGCCGATGTTTTGCTGTTTCAGAAATTTGGTTCTTTATCCTATGGAGAGGTTTTTTTTTAATTTGACTTTTACCTGTTGGAAAACCTTAATGTATCTAATATTGCTTCCTTTTTCTTTTGTAATCCTGCTTCTTTTATGTGTAAAAAGATGGTTGCTAAAAACATGTTTCCCAAATCTGATAAAAGCGTTTGATTCTTTAATGCTCCACGACCGAGTATTTCTGACTCTTTTTGTCCCTTCTTCAGCCAAATGGATATTTGCGTTGAAAAAGCAAGATCCAAGAACGCGTTTTCGGGGGATCCAGGGTTCAAAGATGTTCAGAAATAGGTGAGGTAAGAGGAAGGGGGACTAAAATAAAGAGCGATATTATTTCTTTTGTTTACTCATAACCGTTGACGTTGCTTTTCAAACAGAATCATTCATTAAGGTAAAGTGAGCAGATTTATTGTTGACCTATGAGAGATAAATTATCCAAACGATACAAACAAGTTGAAAAGATTGTTTACTTTTCAAGATTAACACGAGAAGCTTGTTTACATCTAGAATAATTTATTACTAAGTTGAAATATCTCAATCCATAAATTACAGTGGATTTAAGAAGAGAGGGCCTAAAACTTTGGGAACTGAGACTTGAACATAGATTATGATTTCAGCCTAAAATAAAGGTACTTATTAATATTTTGCAATTCATTCAATGATTAAATTATTTTTTAAATTGTATTGAATATTATAATATAATGGTCAGTTTTTTAATAAAAAAATCTAATTATTTATAGTTAATATGCGTATTTACCACTTTTACTGAAACTATTGGTTATATTAGAGAGGGATACTTCACATTTGGAAAATTTTATTAGCCCCTTTCTATATTAATCGTTGTAAAATTTCTAAAAGATTATCAATGTTTAATTTTATACAATACTGTCCAAAAATGTCAGAATGCCCGTATTTCTGTCACAACATCTTCCTTACTTTTTTCCTGAGAAAAGCCAACGTTTTCAAAATTTTGGCACCTTAACAAATAGCTATAACCTACGTAGGGTTAAAAGTTATGCAAATTTAGATTAATAAAACGAAAGTTATTGTCAGATAGGCAATCGCCTATAAAAATGGGTGTTCAAAATGATCCAAACAACAGCGGAAAAAATTATATTGTAGTATAAGAAACAATCGTTGGAATACATTTTTGAAAGTTATAATGTTACGAATTGCTGTTTGCTGTGGAAGACTTTCTTAACAATCATAGTTTATACATCTCCTGCCATAGAAACGAACCATCCGTTGGCAATTTTTATCTGTAATCTTGTTACATTCATTTTATAGAATTTTCGAGAGTTCTTAAAATGTTTTTTGATTCCTCGCTTTATTGTATCTTCATTATATTTTTAATGGGATTCAGGTTGGACTTTCTGATTACCTTGTTGATAATACTGATGTGCCCTTCGTGTATGGAGGGTTAGGTCGAATTAACTCTTTTAGAGATTTGTATTCGTCGACTCGCAGATAGATTAAATAATGCTTATAAACTAGTAGATGTAATTTATCCTCTAGACCATGGCAATTCTTCCATCCAAATTCCCACTTTTTTTGCAATTGAAAGACAATCTTTTGCCAATTCTGCTACGAACAAACCTCCTGCCATTGAATCCAAACAATTTAAACTTAGGTTCGTCACTAAAATGGACTTGGATTCATTGCTCATCCATGTAAAGTGCTCATTGACGAATGCAGGACGGACTTTCTAATCTTCGGACTGATCCATGGATTTATCGCAGATATGAGAGTGTAAAGATTGTCCTCCTCGACCATGTCACTCTCTGCCTATAAAATTTGGTGCCAAAAATCTCACTAATCTCTCGACCAACTGCTGAAGATTTTTTTTAAACGGTCTTTCTGAACAATTTGGGTAAGAGCCTACTGGTTGATTTACCTACATTACATAAACCCTATTTTATCATAAGTTGACAGACTATTATAGACTACACCATTGGTCCGCTAGACAGTCTCTGCCAGACTCCAATTGAAAGACCATCTTAGTGGCGTACCTCTACCCTAAGCCAGCGGAGCCGGAGATGAAATATTTCTGAGATATGTTTCCAGTATGATACTAGACAAGGGATTGGACTAATATACACCTAATTGAACTGGTAGTTACTATGAGAACAATGTCCATTCTCTCTTCAAGTAACATAAGCGTTCGGATCAATTTAGACTCTTGAAATTTCCTAGGAAATTGCTTATCTACTGTTACTTTTTTAATTTATCCATATTGCATAACCTTTACTCATACCTAGTTAATATAGGTACGCTTTCCTACACCACTTGTGAAAAACTGGTGTTTCTGACAAAAGTTATGGAAGATTTTGTGATAGAAATACAGGCGTTCTGATCCTTTTGGATGATACCTAATATTAAATTCAGTTTTACAATTACATGAGAAACGTAGAATTACCGAAAATACAACCATTTCCACTCTCTAATTTGCTAAGAAGAAGAAGAAGCAAGTAAAGAAAGAAGGAACAAATTCATGTTGGTTTCTTCTTTGCTTTGAGTTCTAATCCAAATCCATTCTTAGCTTGGAATCCTTCCCACTTTGTTGGATCTCTAACCATCAGTTCATTATTATTTATTATCCAACCAATAAGACACTTCTCTTTTCTCTCTCTCTTTCCTCTACTTATAAAATTTACCATTCTGTTTAAATGAGCCTTGGGACTCAAATTTGCTTCACCATACTCGTATGTCCAAAGCTGATATGTCTTTATCCACACAAGCTTCCTACGATATACTTTAATGGGCTCCTGATCATTCAATGTAATCTCGTTCAAATACTCAAATTATTTTATATACAAATACGTAATATAGTAAAATGCGGTATTCTGAATTTAAATTAACTAAATATTTTAGCGGATTTAGCATATCATTTTATCCAATAAATTGAGTCGTGTAGGCAATTCTAAGTTATATGCGTCGCGTGGTTGCCAACTTTCACATTATGCCGTGAGAAGGGGCGCTATTTAATAACGAACTTTATAATGTTTAAGATCAATATAGATTTCCTAAATTGATAACCCACTTGAAACTCAAACCTTAATTGAATTGAAATTGTGAATGATCAACTGAAGATAGGGCTCGATTAAAATCGCGCGAAGGGGTAAATTGATAAACTGCAGGAGCTTCACACGAACTCACCTTTGATCATTCTTCACTTCACTTATTTTCCCTATATTCCGTATAATAGAGTTTGAAAACACTTAGAACTTAAGATTCTTCTCTCCTTAAAACAGAAATCAGTGTATGTATATTAAATGTAACTACCTGAAGAAATTTTGAGTCTTAAAATGTGTAGGATTATTAACAAGAAATAACAAGTAAGAAATTCCTAATGGAGTTTGTATCGGAAGAGCGTGAAAGAATTTTAATGGTAGACTCGAATGTTTCAAATTCTTTCTTGATCAAAATTTCATCGGTAAAGGGAAAGGAGATAATTGATGGCTTAAGTTAAAAAAAGTAACAACCATTATTTACTGCAATTTAATTTTCAATATTACTATTTTCACGAAAAACGAGTCATTGAATATGTGCTCACCAAAAGATGTGGAGTCGTAGTGATTCTTTTAATAAAACATTATTATAATGTGGCTTAAGGATGTTAAGATCAATCTGCTGAGGAAGGTTCGTGTAGTCTGAGTAGAGTAATAATAAAACTTTCCTTTTGGTTAGATTTATTAAAATATCTTTCGAATTTTAACAGTTAAGTTGGTACTCGTATAAGCATGAAAGTTTTTTAAACCACCATTGCTTTGTAGAAGATAACTTTGATTACTACATAGTCGGTACTATTAGTATATGTAGAAATGGGAGAGTTATAGGCTAATAATTTATTCCATGATTATCATGAAACTCAACAATAATTTTATGAGGCCATAAAATAGGTGCTGATAATGGGATGCAAACTTGTTTAAGTCCAACTTTGATATTTTCATAGTATAAAAAGTTACTCTTTAGTAGAAAACATTTGTCTTTGAAGAAAGTAGTTTTTCGACATACCCTATTGTATCTAAATTTAGGAGCATTTATATAGCAACTCATTTTATCAGCATAGTTTGTTATATTAAGAACAACACTTAGTTACATAAAGAACAATTTGCTATTTTCCCAAACGCAGAGAAGAGAAAATTACAGTGAACCACCTCTCTAAAAGTAATAGCAGCTTTGGTGACTTATCATCAGGCGAAGACCACCACATATATATCCAATCATAGCCAATAAAGATCAACGAATCTGGTGCGTCCTCATCTGAAAAGGATGAACAAATTTGGCAATTCATCATGAGAGAAAGAAGAGCAACCTCAAAAAACAAAATTATACTGCTGTGTGGCCTGATTATAGAAGAAATAATAGACAAGATTGTACTCTTAATTTCTAAGACTGTTCAGAAACATACCCACACATGGAAGACAATCAAAGCCAGGATTGGAATTATAAGAAACATATAACGATCATTCCGAACTACGATCGAAAAAATAGAATCACTTCTTTTTCTCTGACCTTATTTCTTTGCCTATTTTTCATGCTACAAAGTGCGTGCAAAACTTAGCATTTCTTGAAATTTCTTTCTTCAACTACATTCAATTGGTAAGCCTTTATAAAATTCTACACATTCATTTATTACGATTAGTTTTTGCTTTTTTGTATCCCCATCCTTCCTCTTAATTCGCTTTGCTAAGACAATCTGATTACTCTCAACCAAACCTTTGGCATAGAGGAAATTTAAACCCTGATATCTTAAAATTTCGGAGTTTGATTGGATTTTGAAGGCATCGTTTAATTTTGAAGTGGAGAACCGTAATTTTTAAAATTTAGCTACCAGTACTGTTCCCCCTCCTTTCCCACTATATAGAGAGAACATCCAAGATTCATCACATCCAAAACCAATAATATTAAGGAAGGAAAAACGGAGATGATTGACGTAAAATCACCTAGAAGTACCGTTAATTAATTAAAGATGAATGACATAATAAGATCGGTACATACAAGGCATGAAAGAACCTGAATTAAAAATATCACTGGTACGACAGAACATAAATGACTCATATCTTACTAACAATAATATCAAACAGGTGTGTGAGATTCCGTTCTTTTGCATCTGTTCTGAATGTGTGCTAATATTTACGCTAAAACTGACTCTAGCTATACGAAAATCGCCGCTTTTTATGAATTAATCTAATTAAATAGGTTGAAATTAAGTTTTAGGACTTCCTATTCGATTTCCTATGAAAAGGATTATCAAAGGACAGGATTAATACCGTAGCCCAATCAGAAATGAATCACTATGACACTTTTAAAGATTTGGAAAAATCACCAGCGGCGTATTTTTTATTTTTTTATTTTAATGTTGCTTTTTATCTAGAAAACGATTATAGCACTCATTGAAACTGTCTAATGCTAATCTCAGAGGGATCCTAGAATTCTAAGTGTGATATGATCCACAGGTAGATACAATTGGCTCCACTCTAGTTAACACTTTTTCTTAGCCTAAGAAATATACGCAATGTTCTTACTGGCAACGTTGTAAAATGAAGGTGGTGCTTTACTTATATTTAGGTCATTTGCACCGATTGATTTTTAATAGGAAGAATTTGTAGGAACATATTTGGTTTGTTATTTTTATGCATTTTACAAGACAAATATTTCATTATTTTCTAAGAAACATCAACCAAAGTAGGCATGAATATGTCAGAAGGGGTGTAGAATGTGCCAAGTGTTGATGTTAGGGGAAAACAAAAAACGAAAACAAAGGAGATCATGATTCTGTGGGGAGAATTATAAACGTGCGCCAACGGTAAAGTTCGGGGAAGTAAAATATACGGAAGATACGAGTAGCTTGAGAGGAGCCTACTTGCGCAGTCTGAACGGAATGGGCGCTTACCTCTCTCGAGCATGCCAAACTTTCAGAATAATTTCATTAATCCAATTTTGGGTGACTAGGAAGGTTAAGGAGAGTTATTTTATTTATTTTTCTATTAAATTATATATATATATATATTAATTTGTTTATTTTAGGTAGCTGATATTTGTACCCTTTTTTTATTAAATCGTAACCTCTTATTGCCAATAAACCAAATATTGGGCTATTAACTTTTCTTCATGACGGAGTATAAAATTGAGGTAAATAGGCACTAGAGAGAAGGAAGCAAGTCCATTATGACTTTTAATGTCATCTGCCTGCTCCTAAAATAAGAGTGAATCAAGGTCTTATTCGACAGATGATCAAATTTACAGATTTTACAAGTTTTCGTAATTGCGATAATTTGTGAGTGTCAGAACCGTTTTCTACGACGTGGAATCTTTGAGAAAACTGTTATTTCGAAGGCAGAATTAGCACACTTTGAACTAAGTTTAGTTTATCCTTAGAAAATATAGCCCAATTTTTGCCCCATTGATGTTTTACTCAAGGTTCGGTCTTGCCTGAGGTTTAACATAATCTTACCTGCATGGTTACCTAAGTTATTTTACAGAAAACTGTTTGGATCCGGTCTAACCATGGGTTTGATGTTCTCTCAAACTCACCGCGATGAGTCTAACTAGTCTCTGCTCTTACTTCATTTGGCCATTAATCCAATCTCTCCGCTTGTACCCTTTACATCCTCGCGACAGTTACACCTGGAAACTTATGCTCCATTCATCTCTTAAATTTTGATCGGTTCGAAATAAACGATTTCTTATGGTGTCGTTGCGCAGTTCCGATTCAAATATTTGCTCATTGTCACAATGTGACGTTTCATTTCCCCCAACAAATATTCTATTTGTCTCATGGGGGTAGTTTAATATGCAAATACCAGGCATATACGGTGTATTCATGCGGCGTAAGGATTGATTGACTATCGAGTTCTTGTTAACCATGAATTATTCATATTACTTGGCAAGGAAGATTTTTATATTATTTTTGCTAGTTTGTGCATTGTATATAAAGTATTTTCTTGTTCCTATGACTTTCTTAAGTTTTACTGGCTGTAAATTAAGTTCTCCTTCATATAGCCTTCTTTGTTTCAATTCATGTTAGTGTGCGGTTCAGCTTAACCAGGAACCTGGTACAAATATATAAAAATACAATAATTTGTTTCTTATTATTCGGGTTTTTTTTTGTTTTTTTTTACTTCACATTTCTTGATATTTTAAGATGTCAACGTATTGCAGAATTTTTTAACTTTCCATTCTTTTTCACATTTATTTTAACCTCTTGGCCTTTTGCTTTCGTTTTAAAAGAATCATTATTTTTTTATTATGAATTACTTAAAACTAAGAAGAAGCCATCTTGGGCATCTCTATATATTCGAAGTGGAAAGTTTCCTAAATAGTTAAAACCAGAAGATGTGAAAATTTGTGAAATTTATATATACTGACAAATTAATAGTGAATGTTGATTATGAGTACCAGGAGCATCCTTAAAGAAATGCTTGTGCATACGAGTTTTTAAAGGAAATACATTAATGTTGAACTTTCGAGTAAATCTGCCTAGAAAACCTATTCTATACTACTAGAAGACCAGAATTAATTCGCCTTTAGACCATTTGCAAGACACTCACAACACAATTCCTAGCTCCTAAATCACAGCTATGAAACCTAAAACAGCAATAGAACGACTCAACTCACCTGTTCATACCCTTAAAACACCTTTCAGCATCCGTAGCTTAACCTTAAATACAAGATCAAGTGATTTCGCGCATTATTATTGCAAAATTGTTTTGTTTTCTTTCTCACGAAACGAGGCCTGTTTTTTACAAACAATTTAAAAAAAAATAAACGGCCTAAGAAATTGTTTATAAGGATAAAGAGCTAATAGCCATTTATTTATCCCTTCAGTTATTAGTTTCCCTGAGTAATTTGATCAATGAACACATTATTACATTCTATGAGACAATATACATTATTTTATTACTAGCTCATAATTATTCCAACTAATAAAGTACATGCTATTTGCGCGTATACTTTATGTTATTTGTAGTTTCAAAAACAAGAATATATTTTGAAATACTGACAAAATAATTACAGGTTATTCCCGAATATAAGTCCGGGTAATAGATCCAAAGAATTCTGACATATGATTTTATGTTATTTAAGCCTATGACTAACCTTGTATTTAGAATATTTTTCGCATTCTGAATTAAATTATGAATAAATGCTCTGTGATTGTATACCATATTACAGAATTAGGAGCGTCGAAAGACCCCAAATCTCGTGGAGATACAAAAAAATAGGAAATTTTAGAAGTCATTGGTCTTGGATTTTTAATGGAAGAGAGGATATGGATAAAGGGCGACAGCCACATCTCTGATTTGTGCAAGAACATTTTTCAAAATTATTTTTATTTATTCTATTCATAAACATATTTACTATAGTGATTTCAAAGAAATTTTTAGGCCAGCCAATCCTAGTCTGAGATATTTTTTAAGGAAAAGCCATTTTGTGCTATCGCATTGTTAAATTAGTTTATTTCTTTGCTGCAGTTCAGTGTTCTACCTCAAAATATTGAGTGGGAATTGATATTAGTGAGCCACTTAAGTTTTAGAAATACTTCAAAATGTTAGCCGCGCAAATAGATGCCTCTCTTTCAGTGAATGTAAATTGGAGTGCCTCAGCATTTCTTCGTGCGATCTATTTCTAAGCCCAGGAATTAATTTTGTACCTCATGGTAGAGCTCGTTGCAATATTTCAATGTCACTTGTCATGTATTAAGACCATAATTGCACCACATACTCTAAATAAGGTCTTACAAGCTTTTTATAGAAAGAATAAATAATATCTTTCCATTTAAAGGCAAAATGTCTATCTATTTATCCATTCACCTTTTTTGACGTTTCATTGCATTATTTCAAAAATCTCTAAATCATTCGCTATTAAGACACTTGAATCCTGTTCGCTGTTGACTATTTAAATTTGAATCCTCAAATTATAACCTCTTCTGTGAATGTGAACCTTCTCATTCACTTTAGAATTGTCAACGTTGAATTGGATTATAATTAAGGGTTATTAAATATAGGGGCTACGGAAGAGTGAAAAAGCAGCTTCTAGTTACCGGCGAAGTTAAGCCACATCGAGTATGGTCCGTCCTGCGGATGGGAAACCGATTTAAGTTGGTTTCTTGCTTGATACAAAACGCTGTATTTACCCGTGGTTCGAACTCTGCCTTTTACTCTCTCTCCTCACTGAGAATTAGAAAAAAACTACAATCGGCTGAGGATCGGTGGTCAAATGCCTACCCGAGTAGTTATTGTTAGTTCTTCAATATTCTGACAGGAGTAATGTATATATGTACATATGTACGTGCATGAGATATGGATGTATATGAATACCTTATATAGGATTATACATTGTCTATAATAATTAGTTCTAAAGTGGTGAATTTAGAAGAAGCTTAAATATATCGAAGATGCATGCCCATGTTACACCTGTCACCTCCTTCCAACACTTCTGTTAATTACTCCTCTTAATTATATGCCATAAGAGTACATAGGCACACATGTTATGTAGGTTGAGCAAATATGTCCTTGCCTCTACATGAATTTCCTAATTATGCTGAAATATGAATCAATTCTATGTGAACATAGCGTCGTGTTATTCGATTTTTAGATTTTTTGACATAGGAATAACTTCAGGATATGTTACCATGTCCCTTTGGAGCAATCCGCAGTTTAAACTAACTTTGTGAACTCCTACAGGAACACTGGAAAGAATCACATCGTTTTTATCCTATTATTCGCTATACTTGAAATTAATGTTCGCCCTCAAGAAATTCTACTAGTTTACTTGGGCGTATCGTCTAAAAGAGCTCAAATGATACTTCAATAATTCAATCCTGCCACAACTTCTCTCTTATCAGCAAAGTAAGCGCCGAATGGAGTGCGCGCGTTGATTGCAGCTGTACTACAGGTACCCAAGTAACATTACATCATTGAAGTTGTTTACAAGAGCGATGTTTGATGTTTTAAATAAAAATGTAGAATTTTGAACCTCCATTAAGGATTAAAGTAAATTAAGTAGGAAAAAAGGTATTTTCAAAATCCAAAAAATACATTTTTTGTGGAAATTTTATTTCTTTACAACTATGGAATTCTGCTGTTACAAATTTTGAAATGGGTTCGAAAATTTCTATTCCTATTAAGAAACATTGTTTAATTATATTTTGCCTATTATTTTTAAGTTATTAGTGATAATTGGATAAATTTAACTTCCGACTAATTCAAATTAACAGTATACTAAAAGCTTCATTCCGTCGAGAGAGGATTCAAATTAAGAGCTCCTAAATCTGATTAATCACCAGCCTACTTGTCCTCAATTTCCATCACTGTAATTTCGATACCTTCATACATGCATTTAATAGCTTAAACTGGGGAGGTGAATTAGCTCCAGAAAGCGTGACAGAAATGGAGAAAGCATTTAAATCATCCTTTTTTAACATTGAGAAAGATTTAGTGCGAAACAAACCACGAAAATGCAATAAATCTAAACGCGTGCCGTGAAGAAATAAAAGAAATAAAATGAGCTATTTGATTAAGGAATAATATTCAAAACTGTTTAAAACCTTTGATATTTGGTTAGCTTATTCATGTTCAATAGATTTTATATTCGTGGTAAGTAAAGAAACTATAGAAAAAAGGTAAAAAAGAAACTGAAGTGCGACTAGCGAATGTAGCAAAGACTAATACAACGAGATTTTATGCGTATATAAGCAACAAGAAGCCAATCAAAGAGGGCATAAGCCCGCTACCGTTAAACTATGGTTCACTTTTAAATCATACATTTACTAGCGTAAAGGTTCTTAAAGACCACTTTTCGAGAGTTTTCACTTAAATGGATACTACTACTTTGCCAACTGTATCAGCTTTAATTAGATATGATAAACATTAAGTAATATAATGATAGAATTACGGAATCTGAGATAATAAACTATAAAGGGAAATATAAAGGTTCAAAGAGCACGCGTAGCCGTAGTTTGTTTAGTCTTGCCTTACGCTTTAGATAAAGTCTGGAAAAGCGCAATACAATTCAAGTTCTTGAGAACGGGCCTTAATTAGAACCTTAAAAGGCTCCTCTGCGATTACATGCCCCCAGCTTAGAGTCTTCATTTCGATCGATTAGCACAAGGGACAGATCATCAACTTGGAAGCAGGCCTGCCCCAATGCCAGTGTCTGCCAGCCACGATGTATTCAATCTATAGAGCAGAGATACCTACTTCTCCTTCCTCCGACTCCACCCTTAATTGCAATTCGCAGACGATGTGACACCAATTATTTCGGAGCCACGAAGGAATCCAACCCTCCAAACAAGAATGATGGATCGAGTAAACGTTACATCAACAATTACGACAAAACGTGGAAGATGCAAACGAACAACGACAAATTCCCCGCCATATATCTCGTTAGAAGAAAAAGTGACTTCATTACGACGGAAGAGAAGAGAAAAATTTTTAGCAGTGAAGGAAGGACACTACGATTTAAACTACCCTTATCTGGTTACTCCAAAGATGTCGCAAAAAGAGTAGGTAAAGCTAAAGGTACACTAAAACCCCCTTTCCCCTTTTAGAGGACTGAACACTTAAAACAAGATGAACATTCATCATGCAATTGTTCAATCTACTCTCCATACGCAGCTACCAACCTGTCCACAACCTCAAAGCAGAACAACGTTAAACTGCAAATAGTGTAATATAAAACCATAAATTATAAGAAGGAGACGTAGGCGACAGCACTGCATAATTTTATTAAGCCACGACACGGCGAAAAACAGCCGTGCGAGGCGAGGTGAATTACAAGTAACAAAATACAAGACACCTTGTATATCTATACACCACTCCTGCTTCCTTCTATTTTCACTGTATTTTATTATACAAGCTTTTTACATTTTTCACACTATTTCGATAAATATCTCTCTTCGCCCAGTCTCACTATCTCCATTTGAAATTTAAATCCGGCCCGCCAACATATTGGAATCGGAGGGAGAAGAGCGGCAGGGACGGGGATGCGTCAAACTTTCCCCAAAGCTGCCCCGCTGAAGGGTTAAAAGAAGTCTTGGCTAATATTAAAATGCTAATTTCCCGCAGTTTTTCTCACTTTACACTTTCAGAGAAGAGAATCATTGGAAGAGTTAAAGAGCAACCACGTAGACTAAAACAAGCAACCGTTTCCATTTTGAATTTATATATATATATATATATATATATATATATATATATATATATATATATATATATATGTAGTAGAATGCCCCCGCCTTTTTGTTCTAAGAGTGCTAAGTGTCTAATATATTGATATTATAATAATATCTTAAAGAATAGAGCCGTTGGAAACACGTAAGGATATAGAGAAACGCACAATAATTCCCCAAATAAACTTATATTTTTAACTCTAACAATTGAATACACAAAATTTAAACATTAACCACAGCAATATTCCGAATATTATAATAAACAAGAATTAATTAAATTAGTTTGACCCTCTAAAATTAGTTAATTTCTCTACACACAGCAATATATAAGATTTTGGCTTACGGACTCTACTGGAGTTTAAATCCCTCAGGAATGTTATTGTCTCACGACGCGTGCCGCATGGCCAGATGTAGGTAGGCGGGATCACGATGTCCTTTTGGCGAGGGTAGTAGCTGGGGGGTCCACATGGTATTCCGGGAGGGGGGGGGGAGTTTCTTCAAGGACGAGAACAATTACGGTGCTTTATGCGGCACCAAGGTAGTCGTGGTCTCTCTGGCGAGAGGGAGTCGAACTTGGTTCTTAAACCAAGTTAACTTGTAGTGCAGTGTGACCACCGAGTAACGAGCTCGAGGAGGAGCTATTCTCCTTCGTTACTTAATTCTTCATGGACGAGGACTGAACTCAGGGAGGGTCTTCTTCAAGGGCGAGGATCGATGAGGGGGGGTTTCTCTGACGAGAATAAGTTACTTAAAGTTCGGTTTGGTAACCAGGAACTAGCTCGAGGATGAGCTTCTTCCTAGTTCCAGTCTTCTACAAGGGTGAGTATAACGGAGGGGGATTTCTCGGACGAGAATAAGTTAAACTTGGTTCCTCAACCAAGTTTTCTTATGAGTTCGGTGTGGCCACCAAGTAACGGGCTCGAGGGGGAGCCTTTTCCTTCTTCTTTTCTTAATTCTTCAAGGAGGAGGAATACCTCTGGTGTTTAAAATGCACCAGGATATGAGGAGTCTTTCTGACGAGAGTAAGTTGAGCTTTACAAAGTTAACTGAACGTTTGGTTTGATAACCAGGGACTAGCTTGAGGATGAGCTGCTTCTTAGCCCTTGAAGGTAGGTAGCCCTGCCTCTCTTGCAGGGTACTTCTTGGTCTGACGAGCCAAGTAATCTACCTCTCCAGTCTCAGGAGCCCAATCTTAATTCGGGTACTTCGTTACCTTGAAGTATACTACCACGATTTTCCTCAGTGTTCCTCATTTATACCTTGTCACCCCACTGGGGGAGTGGTAAGGGGGGGGGAGCTTGAGGACGGCCCCAGGAGGGTTCTTATGCCAAACGGTTTTTCCCACCAAGTGTTACATCGGCTCCTCGTTAGCCTTCGAGCTTGGGAGAAACACGTCTCCAATTTCTTATTTAACGTGAAATTGAATCTCACTTTCCTGGGGGAGATCTTGCATTTTGACCTTTAGGTCTTTCATAGCGCCAAGTGGTGCGGCGCTGCGGTTACGCGCTTGACCCGCCGGTGCCTGAGGCCAGATGTCCTTGCGGTAACCGCCTCGTGACTCCACCACGAGAGAACAGGGCGGGGGGGGGAGTGACGATTTATCTACAATATATATATATATATATATATATATATATATATATATATATATATATATATATATATATGTATATATATATATATATATATATATACGAGTATATATTAGTGTAGATGGGTAGCAGTCTTTCTTGGATGCAAATTTTGTGGAAGACTATGGTATATTTCGCATTGATTAATTTCCTTTGGGAACTTTCTATTCTTCTTACTATCTTTTTTAGTCCATCTTGTAGATGGTAGATACGTAACTTGTCCTATTGTTTATATCTCTTATTAATAAATGCGTTTGGTAAAAACCAAACTTAAATTGCTGAGTTTTCGATCTATTCAATCATCTTCGGAACGTCTTTAGTCATTCTTTCCTCCTTTACCGGTAAGTATGGTGGAGTCAGAATCAGGTTGAATGAAAAGAATTTGCAGATGTTCATAGGTTTAGGATAAGGTATATAGTGGTAGAGATAGTTTGATGAAATCACACCGTTAATATTTTGCCCTGGTGATTGGGGCATCACTTGCATTATTTTACTAATTTTTTTTCACTCTTTTGAATCTTAATGCTTTGACAATTCTTGCTTTTTGATATACGCTTCATATATATATATATATATATATATATATATATATATATATATATATATATATATATATATTCTTTTTTATAATTATTATTATTATTATTAAACTTTATGTATACACATATGTATATACTTTTTTTTTACATTTATATTTATTCTAAATTTTAGACTTTCATACAAATTTGACACATTTTATTCTACCTTAAGCTTTCATTCAAATTTTAAAATATATTTGATCTAACTTTAAACTTGCGTAAAAGTTTCAAATTTGTATACTTCAATTGAGGTTTTTATTTAATTTTTCTAACTTTTATACTCGCATACAAATTTCGACATATATATTTATTCTAACTTTAAACTTTCATACAAATTTAAAATATATATTTAATCTAACTTTAAACTTTTATACAAATTTAACATATACATTTAATCTAACTTTAAACTTTCATACAAATTTTACATATTCTTTTTAACTTTTATACATTCATACAAATTCCTATATACACAATCTGTTTATTTTTAATTCAAAAAATACACTTACGTATCCAGGTTTTATGGGGATGGGGGTAAACTTTATATAAACATATTTTAAATAATTATATATTTTTGAGACGTTCAAGCCTAAATATTCTAGTTGTTTCTGAATTAGTACATTTTAAATACCTATTAAAAAAACTTGTGTCAACATAAGCGATTTAAATATTTTAAGACAGATTAAGGATTTAGGTCATAAGTTGAAGTTTTAAGTGCTTTTGTCATAATTACGGTGTTTCTATATGAACTTTGGGTCAAACAATTTATAAAAGGATAGTCTATGTAAACCCTTCAGTCAGTTCCTCAGCAGTAGTTCGCCTGCCACTTTGGAAGTTAGTCCGTCGTGTGATTTTGTATTTTAAGTCTTCTTATATCAATGTCTAAGTCCAGGTTCAGACTTAGCAGTATTTTGGTTTCTACTTTGTCCGATGCCCTCTTTGCTTGTGATTGTACTAATGTGTTGATTGGTTTTAGTCCCACTCTTCTCTTTAGTGTTCTTTTGTGATATCCATTCCCGTCTTCTTGTGTGGTTAATAATCAAGGAGGCTTTATTCTGTACCCTCTGCATTAATCTCCGTGTCTTGATTCCTGAGGTTAGGGTGATTATTGCTGGGTATATAAGCTTTGGTGTAACGTAGCAAAGGTAGAGTTTCCTTAAGTTACTCCTGATCAGTTTACGGAAACAGAATAGTTTCACCAATTCCACAAATGATAAGTTGATCCGGTTTCTAAAGTGATGCTTATACCCCCGAACGGTAAGTTTGAGCCCGAGCACTGAACCCTCCTGAGAGTAGTGGTGGTTTCGATCGCCAACATAAATTTCGTCGTATATCGTGCGGTTCATGGGGATAATGACGAACCTTAGGACGTTCATCTTTATCTTACATTTACGCTCGTACGAGTCTATGTTTTCGATCTCCGCCGCCGTCTCTGAAGCTTGCACTAGGTCGTTGTTGTAAGTGTTCGGTACAATCTGCGTGATGTCATCTGCGTATTGCAGGTACATCGCGTTACCCTTGATTGGTGATGGAAAGTCGATGGAGAAGATGCTATACAGTAGAGGTTTGAGGCAGCTACCTTGCAGCACACCAGCCTCGAGGCTAAATTCTTGTCCCTTGTGGCCCTCAATCTGTATCTGCGCTCTTCTTTCCATCACATAATCGCAGACGATCTTTTCAATTACTGGGTTTAGCCGAAGGTTCACAATCTTGAATTGCAGATCCTTCAGCCAAATATTGTCATAGGCCTTCTGCGCGTCTCTGAGGACTACGTGTACGTACTTTGCCTCTTCCCTAAATTTTGCTAGCTTTACTGAGAAAAGTGCGAGAGCGGTGTCTGTTCCTCTTCCTCTGCAGAAGCCGCGATGTTGATAGTTGAGCGCATCGTTATTTTCTACCTGGTTCTGTAGCTTGTCGGATATGATCTTTTCAAAGATCTTGCCTATGAATTTCAAGAGGAAGATTGACCTATAGTTTAGAAGCTGGTCGGAAGGTCTGCTCTCCTTTGGGATGAATATAACCTGTGGAAGTTTAAACGCATCAGAAAAGTAGCCGGTGTTCATGACTGCGTTCATTACGTTTAGCATTCCGTGAAGCATTTGCGGTGGAGCGTTGGTAATATTTGCTTTTGTTATACCCGACCAACCTGGAGCTTTTTGTTTGAAGGCTTTAATAGCATCAGCGAGTTCCTGCATTGTTATTGCCCTTCCGTGACCCATCATCTTCTTTTCTTCAGAGACGTGCGGGTACGGAGAGGTGGGTTCAATAACATCATTCAGCTCGTCGATGTTCTCACCCTCAAACTCAAAGTCGAAGTCTTCGTTGTCCTCTGGTGTTAGTGAGAAGACTTCTCTCCAGTACTCCCTGAACCGTACTTCGAGGTCTGTTGGTTCCTCGATGTATGATTCGTCCCTCTATATTCGCGGTTTTTCCCTTATGTTTGTCCCTATGAGTCTCTTTATCTGTCTCCAAAATTGATTGGGATTGTCCTCGTCCTCAATATTGTCAATTAATTATTCCCATATTTCCGTCTGTTTTTCCCTAATTATTCGAGTTAGCTTAGCTTCGAGGCGGCGCTACTCGGCCACTAATTCCTTGCACGTTCCCGTGCATCTTAACCTCTCATAGTGTTCCTTATGCTCCCTTGCTCTATTTCTCATCTCGTTTGTCCATCTTGGCTGGGAGAGCGTTCTATATGATGTTGTTGGGACGCTCTCCCTATCTGCTCTGATGACCGAGTTTGTTAATAGCTCCAGCTATTCGTCTATTTCTTCGAGTATTGCTCCATTCAGATCTGCTGGCTTGAATTCGCTCAGCAATTTCCCGTCTGCACCTGGATCTGAATGGGCGCAAGGGAAATAGTTGTAAGTATAGGTATGAGATCACTCAGGATGGGCGGTCCCGGACTGCTATAATGGTTGAATGGGAAGTTGCAGGTGGTCAAGATTATGTCCGGCCTCGACGCCTTGTGCGAATTTACGAATGTGAGGAAGTCAGGTGCAATTATGCCTAGTCTGTCTCGGTCCAGTAGGAGTTGCAGATTCCTGCATCTTTCGTTGGTCTTTTTGTATCCAGCTGCACCCAAGTTAGCGTTTAGGTCACCTCTGAAAAGATTTTTCTTTGGTGCCCACATAGTGTGTTGAAATTGTGTAGCGGTAGGCACTTTCTCATCGGTAGTTGGTACCCTGCTGCTACCACAAAATCTCCGACGAGAGTCGAAATCGCTATCGCCGTAAAGGATTCATCAAGCTCAGGTAAGTGTTTGAACTTGAGGTCTCTCTTTATCACGATCGCCACTCCGTCGTACCTTTCATGGGAGCAGTTTTTTGTAAATGCCGTGCAGTTTTGGATTTTCATTTTCTGTGTTCTCGCGTCGAATCCGTGTTTACTGATAATGATTTCTGGGTCTGTCTTTCTAAAGATATTACTGTAAACTGTGTTTTTTTCTGTCCATCCGTTAACGTTCAGTGTTATTATACTTAGTTTGTTGTTTATCCTTTTCATGTTAGTGCCTGTTAGTGGTTATTTCTTCTCCTTTCTTTTCCTTCCACACTGTTTTTTTTTTGTAAATTTATGGGGTTCGAGTATCGCAGTATTCTTCGTTGAGTTCAATATCGCCAAGTATCACTGCATCTTCCAACTTTTTTGCGTCTACGTCAGCATCAAACTCCCATTTGTACCTGCCAGATCTGATTCCTTCGAGGAGACTTTTGGATGTTATCTTTCTTGGGAACGGGGAATCTTCACTAGCGTATATCTTGAGATTAAAATCGTTTCAGTCTATTTTCTTTCTTTATGTTCTTCTTTGATTTTCGTTGTTTTTTAAGCGTTTCTCTCTCACCCTCCGAGCTGTCATATTCGACCTCCGTGGTTTTCTTATTCAGGTTCCTTTTTTGTTTTTCCATTTGTCTTTTTTTCTAGGCTATGATGCGTAGCCCTGTCTTCTTGTTAGTTGTGTCACGTCTGTCTTCTCTTCCGTTGTCTTTTGTGCGCATTTCAATAAGGCTTTAGGGCGTACTTCGTTTGAAGGATTTCCTCAGATGCTGTGTTTTTTGGTAAGACCATGGGGTTATCCCATTGTTCGCTAGCATGGCGTTTAGTTCATCTTCAAACGTCCCTGACCTCATAAGGTTCCACGGGTGCGCGTACATTAGGCAGCTCAATATCTTGATTAGCATCTCGCTGTTAATATTAAGGTATACCTTCTTTGCTTCGTATTCGCTTAGGGCTGCCTTCGCGACCTGGGCGTATGTAGTGTTTTTCTTTTAATTTCGACCTCTCTCTTTTCGTTGGCCTTTTGTCTTATAACTTCTTTTTTTAATGGGCATACCGTGGTCATGACCTTGTGTCCCATCTTGCAATTAGCACATTTTTCCTGGGGGCTCTTGCACGTCCTCCAGTTATGGCCCAGCTCGCCATATCGAGAGCATATCTCCTATTCTTCTTTGCACTCTCTAGTGGTGTGACTTTCCATCTTGAAGCAGCAGAAGCACATTTGTACTGGGATGAAATCTTCCCTCTCAATTTGGTCACTGCTTATTCTTGCGTTAAACAGCTGTAGGCCTGCTTCATTCGCCTTCTTTGCCATTGCTGTTTCAGCGAATATAACTTTGAATACATGGTTATATTCGTTGTTTTCTCTTCGGTGTTTTTAATTTTACAACCTCAGAGACTTTGGCCCAGCTGTGGTTTCTCTCTATTTCAGTTTAAATTTTCTCCGTGCCGTGGTGTCCGATCCATGGATCCAACCTTATGCAAATAATGCAAACATGGGTCAGGATTTGTGCAGGGAAGTTTGGTTGGAGGTTTATTGTTTTAAGGGCATCGATTGAGGCTTCTTTTGTTAGCACTTCGACGTCGCTTTCTTGCTCGCAAATTGCGATGTAGCCAGTTGCGACCTTTATTAATCTTATTAGGGAGATGTTGAGCTTCCCATATACCAATGCAAAACCTTTATAGATCTCTCTTAGCCTGGCAGTGTCTGAAGAGGAATCCCTGTTGTATTGTTGAGCTCCATGGTTGAGGCCATGGAGCTCTGAGCTTTCCTCTCCGTATTCCTCTTTGTTGGGTTTCCGGTCTAATTGCTTCTTTCTTTCTCTTTAATCTTGAGTTGGGTTTACAGTAGTGTCCTTTTTCTATTTTTTTTGGTGTCACCACCCTCGCAATTGTGAGTTGCCTTAATGGGATGATGATGATGAGGGGATGAACCTGGAGGGGCCCTCACGAGGTGTGATTAAATGGCGGACTTTTGGGGGGTTAGTGTGGGATCAACCAGCATTAGCCGGGTTTCCCTCAGAGTTAACTGTCCTTTCCCTTGTCCAGGTGCCTCTGACACTGGGTTCTATAGTGGGCTAATCGTTAAGGCTGCATTCCCTAGTGCCCCCAATTAGGCCTTTCTCACAGAAGTACATAGTTGGAAAGAGGCGATGAAAGGCAGTCACAATCGATAGTGCATGTCCACAACGGAGTGTTGGTGGGATGGGGTTAAGCGCAAATACTGTTGATTGGTTACCCGATTAAAATTATTCTTCATTCAGTTCTTCCTCTAGGATAAGGTTAGGTAGAAATCCAGGGGCGTTTCGTAGGAAAACATTTCCCATGCATTTACCTCATTTGCCAGTTTGCTTGTGTACTTCTTCAGCGTATTTAAGTGTTAGCTTTCTGATCCGTCTACTCTACTTGAATGAAAAGAAAAAGGTTTTTAGGAGATATTTATTCATCCTCGATTAAGAGTAACGTCAAGACAAACGAGCCAATCCGGTGAGTGGAATTTTTAAATCAACTTTAATGTTCGATTCCAGCTCGTAGCCTGGGTGTTGAGGGCCGGCTTTTCTTCGTTTATTGCAATGGTTTTTAAGATGTTCAGCATTTGAAGAGATCTTGAATTACTTTACGCTCAACGAAAAGTCACAGACGGCAAAGGAGGAAAAGTCGATGTGAATATACCTGAAGAAATCGTAAACGAATTTCACTTTTTCCCCACGGGAACTACAAGATCTATTTGTACTGAGCCAGGTATAGTCGACCCATATCTGGCCTAGTCTCCCGCAGTCACCCACGGAGGGGCAGGTGAGCTTCAGTGAACTGAACTGCCATTCATCTAGTCTCGCTCCAACTATGTCGGTCCACCTTGATAGACATAATTCGAGACGTAAAGGAAAGCAGGTTTGAGGATTAGCCCACTGTGTAACTCTACAGAAGAGACCCCCCGGTTACAATGCGATGTTAAAAGCTTTTGGGAAGAGTGCGCTCTAATTACTAAAGGTAGTTTCCGACCAAGACCACAGGGAAACATGCAGCCGTTCCTGTGTAATTTGGAAGCAGCATCGATAACTAAACCCCAGACGCGGCGGCACCCCCGGTTTGTGGTAGTTAATTCGATCATCACCCATTTTAAAGTCCGACCTATTTTCCCCGTTTGAGGGGCTTCCCCGCGTCCAGCCATTATTCATCCATCCCATTTTGCAGTTCATGTTTGCTGGAGCTCTCCAACAAAGGAAAGGGAAGATGCCCCCAAAAAAGATTTCTACAAAAAGACTACATTTCTACAAGAAGGAAGAATCACTTGAAATAATTACTAAGAAGTAAAATCATCAGCAAAAGGATAAAAGGTAAGTCAACCCAGGGGGTCATCCCCCTGATGGAAAAAATAAAGTTCAACGGAACCACTCGGATCTCGCTGTGCACCATCAGTGGAAACAGCAGGCCCAGTCAGGAAACTGAAGATCGCTATGCTCAGTTTATAACGAAGGAAGAGGCAGTAGAGAAATTACGCGAAATAGGTCTCCAACCAGCAATTCCGCCGCAAATACAGACGCACAGGAACGTCGTATGCAGGAGATTAGATCCTTGGATTGGACAACACTCCAAGGATCAAATAAAGGAGGAAATCGCGAAAAACCAACCATGGGTCAAGGTTTCAGAAATAATCAAATTCTGGAACAAAAAAGAGAATACAGACTACGCACACGTATTTAAGGGAATATTTGCGGCCACATCGATGGCTCAAAAGGCAAAATAAAATGGACTGCTATTATTCAATGCCAAAATCAGCGAAGAGCAGATACAAAGGGAAAAATTTACTCCCATACAATTCTGCTTCTGCTGTTACAAGATGGAGAGACACGTGACAAAAGAGTGCCCTGAACCACAGCAGATCTGCTTAAGGTGCAGTGAGGTGGGGCACCACTGGAATAATTGTACAGGCCAAAGGAGCAGTGTGCTAACTACGGTCACGGACACCACTCCATGGCTAGGACCTGCCCTCTAAAAAAGGAACTGATTAAGATAAAATCCCACAAAAGAAAGAAGAGCACACTAAAAAACAAAACACAACATACGCTCAAGCAGCGAAGGCAGTGCTTACGGAGGAGAAGGCTAAGACAACATACTTAAGGCTATAAAATGAAAATTCTACCAAAATCCTGACATGCAGCCTGTATGCACAAGTCAGAAACCTTACAAACCCAGAAACCTTTGCAAAGGAGCTCAACCTGATGCTCCCTAAAAACGGGCTGAACGAGATGTGGTTCCCTGATAATCCACAATGAGAAGACGAACTCCAATTGCACATGGTCCTCAAAGAATTGACGGGTAAAAGCCAGGAGACAGAAAAGAAAAACAATAAGGAAGTCAGGCGGCCAGATCCAAGGATCGAGGCCAAAAAAGAGAGAGAGGCGGCCACTAAGGCAGCCCAGACAATCACACGATGTGTGGAAAGAGAAACTGAGTCTTCCGATACCAGGGACACCATTCGTTCTAAGAGAGCTTGGTATGTGATGTAAAACCCAAAAAAGAAAAAAGAAAAAATATGAAAATCGATGATGACAGAGTAAACCTTAACAAATACACCACGGAACAGTTCCCCTTCCCGAAGGACTGGGACACGAATAAAATCTGTGTGGGAATAAAAAAGAAGTTCTACAAATGTGAATCGGTTGAAGAGGCACTGTTTAACAAAAACATCACCTTCCACCGAGAAACATTTGTGGAACTGTCTCCAGCAGAGTAGAGGAAAAAAAGGAACAGGAAACGCCAATCGAAAACCCTTAAACACTAAGAAATCCATCTAAGCCAGAACAGAGAATGGAAAACCAGAAAAACAGGTTAAGGATCTCGACACTCAACGTGAATGGATAGGAGGGGAAATCAATGAAATACGGAAACATATTCCGTGTGCTTGATCCAGACATCATACTAATCATGGAGCATGGTATCGATACGACCAACAGGCAGTTAAAGATACCAGGCTATAGAGTGGTCTCGTAAAACCATTCTCAGAAGATGTACAACTGTGCTGCCGTTGCCGTCAGAAGGAATCTCTCATCTCTCGTTTAGATACCTTCCGGATATGGACGAGTCCTTCGTGGTAGTAGAGCTGCACACTCTAGTGGGAAAGCTCATAATCGCGGCGGTATACCAACCCCCTTGACGAAGATACCTTCCTCTCACAAGCTTCTACACCTGTTTGGCCACAGCAGAATGGCATTTTTGGGGGGCGACCTCAATACCAGATGCCGAATGGCTGGCTATGTTAACAAGAATGAAATAGGCCATAACTTGGAAATGATTATGTCAAGGAAACACATCCTGCGGATTGGTCCAGGGTTTCCGACCTATATCACCGTTTGGGCAGTAACAAAGCCTGACATAATCATGACAAGCGATGGCTTCCCCTTCAATTACCGTAGTAAGACAGGCACAACACTCTCCAGCGACCACATAGCGATCTTGACGACCATTTCTCTCGCACCAATCCAGCTTCCAATCCCTCTTCGTAAAAGCTACACTTCGGTCAACTGCGAACGTTGCAAGCAAATCCTTGCTAGATTTGAACCAGCGGACCTAAACGGAGCAAGGTTTAAGAGGATCGACGCGGAGCTGAAGCACATAACTGACCACATCATCGAGGCGGAACGCGAGAGTGTAAAGATGAAGAGGTACAAAACTCTCCCACAACCCAGATGGACCGAGGAAAGGAGAAAGATCGCTAGAGCGCATAGGGAGGTGTATAAACAAATCAGGAGAGAAGGTAAAAATCCGGAAAGGAGCTCGCTGCTACGATGTCTAAGAGAAGATCTAAAGCAGGCTATAAACCACCGACAGGCTGAAATCTGGGACAGCCTGATTGAGAAAGTAGACATCGAGGTGAGACCCGATGTGTTCTGGCGACTTGTGAACAAGTTAAAAGGTCTTACAAGTAGAGAAAAGAACCGCATTAAGGAGGGCAATGACTACTTTGAAAATCCGGCAGTTGTGAAAGAGAGATTCCGCACATTCTGGAAAGATGTCTTCAAGATAACACCAGAAGACAATGCGGAATTCGACCAGGAATCCGAGGGCCAATTGATTAAAGATCTTAATCAGATTGTGCATCGCACGCCCCCACATGCCTATGTCGATTAAGGCAGGCTTTTGGCAGACCATGGCCGACCAAATACACCTAAAGAGGTCATGGCAGTCATAAAACCTTTAAAAATGGCACCAGGCTGGACAGGCATCATCAAAAATAACTTGGTGCATGCCCCCCGGCAGAAAATTCAGGGAATCACGAACATCGACAATGCTTTCCTGAATACGCGCTACTTCCCCGACGGTTTCAAGATGGCTAAAATCATATTTATACCTAAAGGGAGAAAGCCCCATCAACTGCGGGACTACAGGCCAATATCCCTCCTGGAGATTATAGGCAAAGTCTACGTAAAGCTTCTAGCCAACAGGTAACAAGACCAGCTCTCCGAGCTGGAAGCGCACAGCCCTCAGCAACGCAGGTTCCGCAGAGAAAGCAATTTTTTTTTTTATTTAAGGAACTATCTGGCGACTGCCGACTTAGGCATTAGTCGCCGTAAACAAACAGCCTAGTTCTAGGCTACTTTAAAAAAAATGAACAGGAAACAACAATAAAAAGGAATAACTAATGCCGACTTAGGCATTAGTCGCCGTAAACAAACAGCCTAGTTCTAGGCTACTTTAAAAAAAATGAACAGGAAACAACAATAAAAAGGAATAACAATAACAATAACAAAACAATAACAAAAACAATAACAAAAACAACAATTAAACCTGGTTAAATGAGAGGGAGAAGGCCGGCCTCCCCCCAAAAGTCGACAAGTCTACCAGTCAATGTGCACGCACTCGTCCCTTGCACAAGGGACAGGCAGTAGCGACCCCGCCCATCCCAGTACCAGGACAGGTGTCGTGCGCGAAGATTACCCAGACTGGGACATTCGACAAGAATGTGCCGAACAGTCTGGGGGACTACGCAGTCGTTGCAATAGGGCGCAGGCGAGCGCTCCATCAAATAGCGATGCGTCACACGGGTGTGCCCGATTCGGAGACGACAGAAAGCAACCTGAAGCTGCCGTGGCATTGGGGGATAGGTCCATGGAAACAATCGCGGCGCAATGGCACGCAACTTTAAGTTCCGTTCGACCGTCTCCCATCTTCTTTGCCAAGCAGTACGAAGAGCTGCCTGTATTTCTGCCATGTAGTCGGTGTGAGAAAGAGCTAAACGCTGGTCCGGTCGCAGAGTCCTCGCGGACTCTTTGGCGCCCTCATCGGCGCGCTCATTCCCCGCAATTCCTACATGTCCAGGAACCCAGCAGAAGATAATCTTGACATCCACCCAGCTCGCCAAAACCGTGGTGTCATGGATAATGCGAACCAGGGGATGCAGAGATTCCAATGCCCCGAGAGCACTCAGGGACCTTTGTGAGTCGCTATAGATCACAATTTGGTCTCCAAACCAGGCCGTCGCGTAATCTCCCGTACCAAGTTGTGTATTGCCACAGCTTGGCCGTGAATTCAGAGGCAGCGCCTGGTAGAGCCCCACTGACTTCAAACAGAGGGGATAGGGCGTGGAAGCCGACCCCCTCTTGGGACTTGGAGCCATCCGTATACACTGGCACGTATCCATCGTGACATGATGTGTGCTCCAAAAAGGTCGAACGCAATACTCCCGGCGCTGTACAAGCTTTGGGAGCAGAGGCGTGGCCTCAAATAGCCAAATGTGGTCACGATCCAGGGTGGCGTCCTGGGCAGAACTAGGGGCGCCACCAGCCCGAGAGCTATATCTACCTCTCAAAGGAGTTTCCTGTCCCTAAACCCAAAGGGCTTAGGGTATGACTGGCGTCTCTCGGCGGCATAGGCACCATCGAGATAAACTGCGGAAGTAGTGAGAGCTGTTGGTGACTGAGGGAGGCGCCGAAAAAGCGCATACAGGCAAGTTAGGCACTGCACGCGGCGCAGAGCGAGTGGTATCTCCCCAGCATCGACCAACAGGCTCTCAATGAGGGAAGTGCGGAAGGCGCCGGTCGCAAGGAGAAGGCCGTGTGGTTAATTGAATTCACATTCCGCAATAAACGCTATGCTGCGGATGCATAAAACTCGCATGCGTAGTCGAGCTTTTAACGAACAAAGGATCGATAAAAAAGTAGGCGGTAGTCCTATCAGCGCCCCAAGCGCTGAACGTCATGCAACGGAGAATGTCCATGGCGCGGGTCCAGGTGACCCTAAGGCTCCGAATATGAGCTTCCCGGGTGAGGCGTCGGTCGAATACAAGACCAAGGAAACGGTGCGACTCAACCATATCCAGGTGCACCCCATTAAGAAACAAATCTGCGTCGGGGTAAAGCCGTGGATGGCGGCAGAAGTGCACCACCTTAGTCTTGGCAAAAGAAAACCGAAACCTGTGCGCTTCGGCATATCGAGAGACGCGGTTTAATGCCTTTCGAGTCGACGCTCCAGAGTTGACATCTGGGCCGCGCCAAAAGAGATCGAAAGGTCGTCCACGTAAAGCGTAGCGAGAACATCTTTTGGCAGCACCGAGGTGATGCTGTTGATGGCAGGGGAAAGAGTGTGACACTGAGGACACTTCCCTGCGGGACACCCTCTTCCTGCTCCTTTGGGCGGGAGAGGGCTCCCCCCACCCGTACGCGGAATCGACGATCTCGCAAAAATTCAGATAGACACATTGGAAGGCGTCTTCTCGCATCCATTGTGTGGAGAGTCTCTATGATACCGTATCGCCATGCGGTATCATAGGCCTTCTCCAGATCGAAAGACACCGTGGCGTAGTGCTGTCTACAAAGGAAAGCTTTCCAGACGGCATTTTCCAGTTGGAGAAGAGCATCAACGTGGAGTGGAATTTGCGCAAGCCGCACTGTGCGGAAGACAGATGGCCTCCGCTGTCCAGGAAAAAGGCTAATCTAACATTTACCAATTTCTCCATCAACTTGCACACGCAAGAGGTTAGAGAGATTGGGCGGAAACCGGTGGAAGTAGAGTGGTCTCTCCCCGGCTTGCGAAAGGCGAGCACAGTAGCGATTCGCCAGGAGTCTGGAAGAAGACCTTCCACCCAGATCCTGTTAAACAAATCTAACAGAAAGGCCATGCATCGCTTACCCAGGTTTTAAAGCATGGCGTACGGGACATCGTCCGGACCATGGGCGGTGTCCGCGCACGAAGCGATAGCGGAACGCAACTCACTCACAGTAAACTTGTCGTTGAAGGGTTCTCCGCCTCTGGAGGTCAAGTCCAGCCGGCGGTCTTCCGCGACATCGCGACGTGCATTGAATGCTGGCAGAGCAGCATCCCGGCTAGAGAATGCGGAAAAAGCGGTCGCTGAGGATTCTGCCACGGACGCGGGGTCCGAGATTGCGGTCCCATTCTCCTAGAGAACGAAAGGGCGGTCGTCCTGCGAGAACTTTCCCCGAATCCTTTTGACTCGCTTCCACACCTCAGCTAAAGGGGTCTTCCCGCTAAGTAAAGACACGTATGCCCGCCAAGAAGAGCGGCGGGCGTGCTTCGAAATATACCGGAACCTAGATCTAGCCCGACGAAATTCAGGGACAGTGAAATCGTTCGGGCGGCCCTTATAGCGCATGTAGGCATGACGCTTCAGTTTGAGGGCCATCTCACACACGGCCGACCACCATGGGAGTGGTCGGCGTGCAAAACGGCCAGACGTCCTAGGAATAGTAGTCAGGCCCACGGCGATGAGGTTGCCCGAGAAGAACTCAACGGCCTCATGCACCGACCTAAACTCCTCGACTGAGATAGAGAATTCAGTCATTTTCTGAAATGCAGGCCACCGCGCCCGCTTCAAGCACCACCGAGGTAGATCCTCAGGCGGCAGTTGCCCTGAAAATGATATTTGAATGGGAAAGTGGTCACTACCATGGAGGTCATCGACTACCCCCCAATCAAAATCAGGCTGTGCATCCGAAGAGCACAAAGATAGGTCAAGGCAAGAAAATGAATCGGTTCTCGGACAGTAATGCTTAAACTTATCCACGCTTAGGACACCCATCTCAAGCTCTTCGATGAGATCGACAAGGACTTGTCCCCTGGGATTTATGAAGTAATCTCCCAAAAGAGGATGCCTGCCGTTCAGAACTCCAAGCAAGAGATAGTCCCCCACGTCGAAGTCAGCTGCACAGCCACTGCCTGAAAGGAAGTATCTAAAGAGAAAGGAAGAACGGAAACATCATGCCGGGTGTAAACCGCGCATCCCATAGCCCGGCCATCCCGCATTGGTGGGGTCGCAAGACCCTTATACCCTGGGAGGGCGGGCAGGGAGCACGCGCCTAGAATGGTCTCCTGCTAAAAGATAGCTAACGGGGAACGGGATAAGACAGCCTCCACAGCTCCTACCTTATTATTATTATTATTTTTATGGAGCCCATCTGGCAACTACCCACTTGGGCATAAGTCGCCCCAAAACACAACAGCCTAGAACTAGGCTACTTTAAAGTAAAAATATGAAAACTTAACAATGATATAAATTGGAAAAACTTAACAATCGAAGCAATCTCCGGCAGCGGGGGGAGGTCCCCCTCACCCCGGTGCAGAAGAGTGCAACCTAAAAACAAAACAATAACAAAAAAAAGGAACCTTAAATAAAGGGGAGAAGGCCGGCCTCCGGCAAAAAGTCAATAAGTCCACCAGTCATGGTGCACGCACTCGTCCCGAGTACAAGGGACAGGCGGTAGCGACCCCACCCATCCCGGTACCGAGACAGGTATCGTGCGCGAAGATCACCCAGACTGGGACATTCGACAAGAATATGCCGAACAGTCTGGGGTCGACGCAGTCGTTGCAATAGGGCGCATGCGAGCGCTCCATCAAGTAGCGATGCGTCACACGAGTGTATGATTCGAAGACGACAGAAAGCGACCTGAAGCCGCCACGGCATTGGGGGATAGGTCCATGGGAACAGTCGCGGCGCAATGGCACGCAACTTTAAGTTCCGTTCGACCGTCTCCCATCTTCTTTGCCAAGCATTCCGAAGAGCTGCTCGTATTCCTGCCATGTAGTCGGTGTGAGGAAGAGCGTAACGCTGGTCCGGTCGCAGAGTCCTCGCGGACTCTTTGGCGCCCTCATCGGCGCGCTCATTCCCTGCAATTCCTACATGTCCAGGAACCCAGCAGAAGATAATCTCGACATCTGCCCGGCTCGCCCAAACTGTGGCGACACGGATATCGCGAAACAGGGGATGCGGAGATTCCAATGCCCCGAGAGCACTCAGGGCGCTTTGTGAGTCGCTATAGATCACAATCCGGTCTCCGAACCGGGCACGTCGCGTAATCTCCCATACCGAATGGTGTATTGCCACCAGCTCACCCGTAAAGACAGACGCAGTGCCTGGTAGAGCCCCGCTGACTTCAAACAGAGGGGATAGGGCGTGGAAGCCGACCCCCTCTTGGGACTTGGAGCCATCCGTATACATTAGAACGGGTCCAGCGTGACACGATGTGTGCTCCAAAAAGGTCGAACGCAATACTCCCTGCGCAGTACAAGCTTTGGGAGCAGAGGCGTAGCGACAAATAGCCAAATGTTAACCCTCCAGGGTGGCGTCCTGGGCAAAACAAAAGGGCGCCACCGGCCCGAGAGCGATATTTACCTCTCGAAGGAGTTTCCTGCCACTAAATCCAAAAGGCTTAGGGTATGACTGGCGTCTCTCGACGGCATAGGCACCATCGGGATCAGCTTCGGATGCAGTGAGAGCTGTTGGCGACTGAGGGAGGCGCCGGGCTCGCGCGTACAGTCGAGTGATAGACTGCACGCGGCGCAGAGCGAGTGGGATATCCCCAGCTTCGACCAACAGGCTCTGAATGGGGGAAGTGCGGAAGGCACCGGTCGCAAGGCAGGGGCCGGTGTGGTGGATCGAATCCACCTTCCGCAATAAACGCTCGGCTGCGGATGCTTTAAACTCGCATCCGTAGTCGAGCTTCGAACGAACAAAGGATCGATAAAAAAGTAAGGCAGTAGCCCTATCAGCGCCCCAAGCGCTGAACGTCACGGAGCGGAGAATATCCATGGTGCGGGTACAAGAGACCCTAAGGCTGCGAATATGAGCCTCCCAGGTGAGGCGTCGGTCGAATAAAAGAACAAGGAAACGGTGCGACTCAACCACATCCAGGCGCACCCCTTTAAGGAACAAATCTGCGTCGGGGTAAAGCCGTGGTTTGCGGCAGAAGTGCACCACCTTAGTCTTGGCAAAAGAAAACCGAAACCTGTGCGCTTCGGCATAGCGAGAGACGCGGTTCAATGCCTGTTGGAGTCGAAGCAACAGAGTTGTAATCTGGGCCGCGCCAAAAGATATCGAAAGGTCGTCCACGTAGAGCGTAGCGAGAACATCTTCCGGCAGCACCGAGGTGATGCCGTTGATGCTCAGGGCAAAGAGTGTGACACTGAGGACACTTCTCTGCGGGACACCCTCTTCCTGCTCCTTTGGGCCGGAGAGGGCTCCCCCCACCCGTACGTGGAATCGACGATCTCGCAAAAATTCAGATATAAAAATTGGGAGGCGTCCCCTCGCCCCCATCGTGTGGAGAGTCTCCATGATACCGTATCGCCATGCGGTATCATAGGCCTTCTCCAGATCGAAAAACAACGTGGCGTAGTGCTGTCTACGAACGAAGGCCTCGCAGACAGCAATTTCCAGTCGGAGCAGACCATCCGACGTGGAGTGGAACTTGCGGAAGCCGCACTGTGCGGAAGACAGTTGGCCTCCGCTGTCCAGGAAAAAGGCTAATCTAACATTTACCAATTTCTCCATCAACTTGCACACGCAAGAGGTTAGAGAGATTGGGCGGAAACCGGTGGAAGTAGAGTGATCTCTCCCCGGTTTGCGAAAGGCAAGCACAGTAGCGATTTGCCAGGAGTCTGGGAGAAGACCTTCCACCCAGATCCTGTTGAACAAATCTTACAGAAAGGCCATGCATCGCTCACCTAGGTGTCGAAGCATGGCGTACGGGACATCGTTTGGACCATGGGCGGTGTCCGCGCACGAAGCGAGAGCGGAACGCAACTCGCTTACAGTAAACTTGTCGTTGAAGGGTTCTCCGCCTCTGGAGGTAAAGTCCAGCCGGCGGCCTTCCGCGACATGACGACGTGCATTGAATGCTGGCCTGGCTGCATCACGGCTAGAGAATGCAGAAAAAGCGGTCGCGAAGGATTCCGCCACGGACACGGGGTCCGAGATTGCTGTCTTATTCTCCTTGAGAACGGGAGGGGGGTCCTGCGAGAACTTGCCCCGAATCCTTTTGACTCGCTTCCAAACCTCAGCTAAAGGGGTCTTCCCGTTAAGTGAAGACACGTATGCCCGCCAAGAAGAGCGGCGGGCGTGCTTCGAAATATACCGGAACCTAGCCCTAGCCCGACGAAATTCAGCGACAGTGAAATCGTTCGGGCGGCGCTTATAGCGCATGTAGGCATAACGCTTCTGTTTGAGGGCCGTCTCACACTCGGCCGACCACCATGGGAGTGGTCGGCGTGCAAAACGGCCAGACGTCCTAGGAATAGTAGTCAGGCCCACGGCGATGAGGTTGCCGGAGAAGAATTCAACGGCCTCATCTACTGACCTAAACTCCTCGACTGAGATAGAGAATTCAGTCATTTCCTGAAATGCAGGCCCCTGCGCCAGCGCCAAGCACCACCGAGGTTGTCTCTCAGGCGGCAGTTGCCCTGAAAATGATATTTAAATGCGAAAGTGATCACTACCATAAAGGTCATCGACCACCCCCCAATCAAAATCAGGCTGTGCATCCGAAGAGCACAAAGATAGGTCAAGGCAAGAAAATGAATCGGTTCTCGGACAGTAATGCGTAAACTTATCCACGTTTAGGACACCCATCTCAAGCTTTTCGATGAGATTGGCAAGGACTTGTCCCCTTGGATTTATGAAGTAATCTCCCTAGAGAGGATGCCTGCCGTTCAGATCTCCAAGCAAGAGATAGACCCCCGTGTCAAAGTCAGCTGCACAGCCTTTGCCTGAATGGAAGTATCTAAAGAGAAAGGAAGAACGGAAACATCATGCCGGGTGTAAACCGCACATCCCATAGCCCGGCCATCCCGCATTGGTTGGGTCGCAAGACCCTTATACCCCGGGAGGGCGGGCAGGGGGCACGCGCCTAGAATGGTCTCCTGCTAAATGATAGCTAACGGGGAACGGGATGAGACGAGCCTCCGCAGCTCCTACCAGTTGGCCTGGAGTCCACGGCAAATCCATTGAAGGAATATGCCCTCCAGGCCTAGATCGGAGAAGACGCGGGGGCCCTCCTCGAACTAAAGACCCTAACGCGAATAGCCGTACGCTTCCCGGGGGCAGAACCCCGGGCGCTATTCTATTGGCCGGACAAAGCGCTAAAGGCGCTGTTGCCTTCAAAGGCTTATTTGGGGAGGTTGGGCTTGCCATGCGAGTCTTTTCCTTCCTCCGCCTCGAAAACTTAGGCGGGCGTTGTGGCTTCGGAGGCGTGGGGCCCTCTTTTCGAGGAACCACCGTCTCTGAGCCACTCGCTCCATCGCGAGGCGTGGGTGAAGGAGCCGAAGCCTTTTTGTTGCTGTCATCCTTTCGGGTAACAGCTATAGGAACCCCGGAAGATGGCGTAGCGACCATCTTCTGGGGTGTTGTCTCCTGTAAGTCTATCGACTCGGTGGAGGTGCTTGGCCGTTTCGCCTTACGGGAAACAGTCCCGCTGTGGGAAGAGAGGGGAGCCCTGGTTTAGCCGGGGCTGGGTATAAACTCTTTTTGCCACCAGCTTTACCAGGGGAGCGCCTGGGTTGGGTAGACCCCGCAGAAGGGCTCCGAATGGGTGCGGAAACAACCGTGCTCGTTGGCCTGGATGGGCCAGGAGCAGAGGGTGCTTGTCTAGCTATTGAGGCATATTACGTCCCAGGCAGAGCCGGGCGTGCCAGGACCAAGTCCTTAGCCTCGCGGAATGAGAGTCGATCCTGGGCCTGAACGGCCAGGATTTCTTTCTCAAGGAGATATGCACCACATTGCTTTGAAGAAGCAAGGTGTGGCTCTCTGCAATTGACACACTTGGCCACACACGATTTGGACTTATCGTGTGCGATCTTGGAGCAATTTACACAGACTTCGGGTGACCCCAACTTTGCACGTCTACATGAGCGATTCGTATGGCCGAAGCGGTGACAGTAATAGCCCTGCCGCGGCAGTGTCACGAATGCCTTTACGCGGTAGCGGTACCTACCGGCACGCACCAACTCAGGGAGCTTGTCACAGTCGAACGTGACGAAGAGTGTAGGGGTGGGTCTCGAGGCCCCTCCCTGTTTTCTCATCACATGTTCGACCTTGACCGCCCCATGGTCGGCCAGCTCTAGGGTGATGTCCTCAATGGAGTAGTCAACGAGTTCCCTCGCATACACTACCCTCACAGAGTTCATGGTAGAGTGTGGCGTCACACTCACTGGAGTGCCATAAAGTGTTCGAAGAGCACTTATCTTGGCCACCTCGGCGGGATTTGCCGCATTCGCCAGAAGGCTCCCGTCCGAGAAACGGGTCACTTTCGGCTCTCTACCAATTGCACTAGCTAATCCTCTCCTCTGATGGATCATGTTCCCACGGGACAACATGGTGCCATCAGTGGAGCGAATAACGATGAAGCGTTTGAAGCCAGTGGGCTCGAAAACGCCAGGTAACCTCTGAATCAGGGGCCCCAAGGTCATCAAGGCACCGCCCTGTGCACTCTTGGTGTTAGTCTTAGTCAGGGGCTCCCCACACGGGGGGGTAGAGGGGCCGGATGTGCCGATCTTGGCTTGGTCGCCTACCAAAGTGAGAGCAGACCCATCCGTCCCGCAGCCCCTGCGGATGGAGAGGAGCCCCGAGTCTTCTTCCTCTTTTTAGTCTTTTAGGCCGTTTTTTTTGGAGAGGAGGGCGGGGAATGAACCTGCTTCTCACCTCCGACGGCAGAAGCCCCCATGCCTGATGGGCCACCCTCAGCCAGTTCCCTCTCCGAAATGGAGAAGGTCCTGAAGGTCGTAGGGGCACCTGCCGGAGGAGATCCCTCCCCTCCCTTTACTGCCTTGGGGCCCTCGGCCGTTTGAGGGGGACCTTGCATAGGGGCGGATTCGGGCTCGGTGCTTGGCGCTGAGCCTAGATTTCCCTCCATGGAAGGCCCTACCGTCTGAGGCTTGGTCTCCTCAAGGACCATGTATATCACAGGAGGGGCCTCCAGTTGGCCATCCCCTCCCAGGACATCGCAGGCCCCCTTGGCAGTGTCGCCAGTCTTGTGTGGGGAGGCACAGGCCTTGACCCCAGGAAGGTTTAAAATTCTTGCCAGCATGTCTTTTGAGGGAAGCAACCGAAGGGGCCTGGCTTTATTCTTCCCCCTAAGGGGGTTCGCCCTACCGAGCCGCTTCGATGGGGAGCGGCTGGCTAAGGGCTGCCTACTGGCTTTCTTGCCAGTCCCCTTGGAAAGAAAAGAGGGGACTGCTGCTGGAAAAAGTGAGGTGCCCGAAAGCACCTCCAGAGAAGGGGGTGAGGGGGAGTCCCCTGCACCCGTAGGCGAAGGAGAGAAGTAAGCCTCCTCTCCGGTTAGAGAAATATGGAGGGTCCCCTGCGCAAGCACAAGGGGAGGCGACCTCCATTTTTTTGGTGGAGCTGCACTAGGGCGGCTCCGTCGATTAACAAGGGCGAATTAGGGGGAGATGGTTTATTTCCTCATCATTGGGCATGGTGACCCTATTTGTGCTACGGGACGCAATAGCTCATCACCTCTTGCAGTTGCCCGCACTCTGAGAGGTGCTTACCTGCCTGGCAGAGCCAAGTTCCGCCATTTGGGACCACCCCTCCCGCCTGGTTGCCTGGCAGTCCATCGGCATGGCGACTCCACCTTGGACATGGCCTAAAAATTAATAGATTGTGAAGAGGATAGGAAAAGAGATGTGAGGAAGGTATGGGTGGGGATGAAACAGGTTGTTAAAAACCAATTACCCCAGACCGGAGCTCAGGGGTTAGGGAACATTGTCCCCTTTCCCTCAGCCCCGATCCGGGACGGTTGACTGAGAAGAAGGTCAGCATCTATCCTGTAAAATTAGAGGCTGACCATTGAAAGTTGTGGGAGAGGTTGTATGAATAGCGAGGAAACAATCTTTCGAAGGAAGGAGAAGAGGCTGAGCTGGGGTCGGACGGGGTGCTGAGTTTCATCAGCACGGCGGCCAGGATGGCAAATCGCCGCGCCCCTTACGGAGATGTAACTTTCAAGATACCAGAGTGGACCTTGTATAAATAAGTCCTGAATCTCCCCAAATATTATCTTAATAAATTATTTTATAGTCATTCTTTCGGCATAATAAGGCGACAGACGCTAGAATATAGCATTCCAACTGGCATCATTAAGATACAATATTTACTTATCCGCTAGTATTTCCAAAATGGTTTTGCTAAAAGAGCTTTATTGTTTTCATCTTCTTCTCAAACCAAATTAATTTTTCCTTTAGCTAACGTTAAGAAAAATATCTGCTATTTTAAGAATAAAACAGAAGAACTTCTAAAATGGATTAAGCACACTGTAAGCGTGAATTAAACTTGCTTCTGATAGTGCTTTATCATAATTTTTTAAAAGATTGAAAATAATTCTGAAAAAGATTGAAGCTGGAAAAATGTTCTAAAATAGAATTTACCACTTGATCTAAACCAGCGCGATTTGACGTTAAAATTACACTTAAAATGAAGACGAAAACTCCGGTTAACGGATAGAGTGATGAGAAGAGAAGTATGAGTGAGATGATGGGGTGTGTCATGCTATATATTAAATATTTAAAGCAATCTCATATAGTATAGGAAAGTGATCTGGTCATGTAGGGAAAGTAGGGGAAGGTGGAGGGAGGGTTGCCTCTCCTCCAATTACCAGGCAGTCGAATTCTCCTTTTTCTATAGAAACGAACTGTGTAATTTTCACAACCTCTAACTTGATCAGTGTAATCACAAACTAATTTTTTAACATTGACCATACCAAAGGGGATTTTCTAGTGTAGCAAGGAGTTTAACATTAAGGGATTGTGGGCCCTCCCAGCTCCCAATCTTGCAGAGGATCAGCTTTGCTTTCGAATGCGGGGCACGTTAGCAAGAAAATCCCACCTCCAGTTAGACAGCCACCACAAATATTCTTCTCTGAACAATACTCCACCTCATACTGTTGATATAATTACATATCCCCAACCTCAACATAATTTTTGAAACTTCACTTGTTGTATCCGGAAAGACAACGATGGTGTATGTCTGGCTTTCCTTGATAAGGATGTTGTGATGTGCGGCAGTCCAAATTCGGGGTTTTCCCACCCTTTACTGATTGCGATTGTTTCCACGATAATAATATTTCCTCTGACTACTTAGAGCACTGGGTTGGTAGATAATCAAGGAAAGATTTGCACTGTCCTCATGATTTTTAATAAATTTCTCTACTAGTATTAACTACAAATTGTATACACCAACGGATATGAGAAGTAAAATAAAGTTTATCACTTAAGACAATAATAAGTAGGTTTTATGCGACGTATCTCCTATCTACTTAATACCACTGATTTAACATTCTTTTCTTATATTAACTTTTGTTTAGAATGACCAAGTGATTATGGCGGGGGGAAAAATTTAGTTGTTACCTTCTTTGGTGAGTATTGTTAAGGAGGAAGCACTCACTATAGATGTTTCTCGGTTATGAGTCTTGATAGCTCCAATTCTCATTATCTAGATGCTCGTCATATACTAGAAACCAGGTATCTCAAACCTTAACCATTAAAATATTAATTGTTTTTTTTAATAAATATTATTTATGAGAGACATCAAGTACAAGCTCCTTGATAATCTGGATAAATATTCAGAATGCGTCAAAGGGATTCATTTCAGGGCTTCTGCAGTACTCGGAGGAAAAGAAAGATATAGTGCAAGTTTCAAAGGATGACATGTAATCTGACAACTAATTAAGTGTTAAATATTATAAGTTTATAAAATTTTCAATGTTCCTACCATACAGATATGATTTTCAAAAGTTATCCTAAAATGCTCCTAGAACACCCACTGAAATGTATGACAATTTAACATTTTAATGATAATTACGTCTCGAAATATAACATTGAATATTAGCTGAATAAGATACGCTTGTTTAGCTTCCACTTATTGCTTCTTTAATCGAGGTTTTAGTTAAAACTGTCTTTATTTTTATATAGTTCTCTCTTTTATTCTTTAGGGTTGAGTCATTTGGTTAATTCCTAAGATAACAGCCACCAGTTTAGGTTCTAAGATAAAAGTGTCTTATTTGGCGTGGAATAAAACAAGTTCATATATTTTTATATGAATGGACCACAATTAAACCCTCCTCGCGGACTTTATAATGGATATGCACCTATTTGTTTTCTCTTTGAATTTTAAGTACAATAATAATGAAAAATATTAATTATTATTATAATAATATTTAAGAATATATTGCATATTGTCTAAATGGAGGAAATATTATTTTACATTTTCTTCGATGCATTAAAAACGTGAGTGAATTTTAAGCGATTGAGTTTACATTTGAGGCTCAATTTAAGAAAGCAATGCAAACATGACAAAGGAATTGAAATCAGTGACGAGATTAATTATATATAATTGTATGGATTTAAATAATTGTATATAATAATTTAGACACGAATCTATTTCATCTAAGAAATCTCTAAATAGAAAAAATATCTAACAGTAAATCTCAAATTTTACTATAATCTAGGTTTTACGACTTGGGGAAGATTGAATAAAGTCATTAATCGAAAGGTAATTGATTAAAAAATTGTTGTAACTTTACATACGATTGTTTCATTTAAGCTTTGTTTAAAAATAGAGCTGATATGCGAGTAATGTGCGCAATTATTCCTTAAGTAAGTTTTTCTCTTCATTAAAGAGTACTGCAGAAGCCAGAAAATGATTTCATTTGACCTATTCTGAATATTTATTCAGATTCTCGCTCACTTTGCCAAAAATGTCTTCGATAAATAAGATTTATTCAAAGAAAAAAGCACCATTAATTTTTTGTGGGAGAAAAATGCTCAAAATTATTATTACTATTTACAGCCCCATAGCGTACACAAAGGCATAAGCAAAATTCTATAGCATGTCTTCATAGATATCTACATTTATTCACCATGTATAACTTTATGCATTCAATTAAATGCCTTATGACATCCATAATAACTAATTAAGCGCAATATACTCTCGTGTATAATAAATTTAGCGCCTTCGTATTTTATGAATTACGAAAATCATAATTTTTCTCCAGTGATGATGGAAATTAAATATATCTAGAATGACATGATTAACATTTTAGAAGAAGTCTAAATTTAAGTGACTAGGTAGTGTTTAAATTTGAGTTGAATTTAATGACTCAGTTGTGCAAGACTTGGTCTCATCGAATGTTGATAGAACTAGAGAAGTTCCCACAAAAGGCTTAAAGGCCAACTAAAATTTAAAGACTATACAGAAGTAAAACAAAAGCTAAAAAATCAAAAGAATACAATAAAACCACTTCATTCACAGTGACTGAGAGCGTGTTTAGGTATGAATGACTTCCGGGAAGACACATTATTTGAATAGAGACGCTAAGAAAATACACTTTTCGTCTCTTTGGGAGCTTTAGTAAATTCAACCATATTCCAGAGTCATTTTGTTGAAGTCGGAAGGGTTATGAAAGGACTTACCCTATCGTATTCGTAGCGACTACCTTCAGTATGTGTATAAAAATGATGGAAGGAGAGAATAAAGGTAAAATATATATGTAATCGAAGAAAAACAGGCAACAAAAAAAGCATAAAGTTAAAAATATTTTAGTACTAAAATCAAACTCGATTTAGCAAACCAACTATTAAATATTACTTTGAATAGGCATTTGGATATATATGGTACATCATTGGCTGATAATACTCTACTTCTTGTTAAGTTATTTTTATATATGGCATTCGTAATCAAATGTTACAAAAGGTTTACACTCTTTTTAGGTAGAAAGTTAATTAAAATAAACTTTCAATCACGAATTCATGTGAAATCAATTTTACCGCAATCACATAGCTATTTCACAATGGAAAATGGTTAAAAATAACCTACTACATAATATGTGTATGGATGTGAAGTGATCATTAGAGATGAACAATAATGGGGATTTCCCAATTTTAGTATGATATGGAGAATTAGAGCTAAATTCTACTACACCAATAAACCTAAAATATAGTCAAATAATATCATAAATCACAGTAAACATTCCCGCATCCTTATCATATTTCAATGGTTCGAAATATAAAAAAGGTTCATTTTTTCTGTTGAGATCAAACTCCAGTGTTAATCTGATGTAATAAAACAAATTTATATAGCACGATTATGGCAGCAGCTTCCAAATGAACCCACATTGTAACATCATTGAGTATCAGACTTTTCTTCGTCATCATATTAGTCTTTATACGGGGTCGCTGTTTTTGATAAGCCGCTTCCACGTGTTTCTGTCTCCTGCCATGTTTGTTTTCAGTCCCTTCTCCCAACCAGATCGAATATCTTAATTTCGCTCAACATAAGCAATGGTGTTTTTACTCACCTACATACATATCATAACTTAATTAGCTTATGGACAAATAGTAGAGGAAGGAAGTAACTAAATGTGGTGACATACTCGAAGTTAGAATTTATTGGAATTGCATAACATTTAAACAAGAAATAATAAATTTTATGATTAAAAAATAGTGGAATTTCTTAGAACAGTTTAAATAATAAAATAATCTCAACCTACAACATATAGTTACGTGTCGTGTCTAAAATAGTTTAAAATACAGGGGAGTGTAGTTAGCATTGAACATTGCTGTGCTTTTCTCGTACGTTGTGTGTAAAATGAGTGATACGGTCATAGAGGTCTACTTGCATTAGAATAAAAGAAATTCTCGCTATAATTGTTGCCGAAGGTGATAACGACGGACCACGACCACCGGAATGTTTCACGCCCACTGGCAAAAGTAAATTCGCTTGAAATCAGTATGTGATACAAGACATCAATGCCGGTCCTTCGGCACCCATTATTGAAAGAACAATCCACATGGAACTGGAGAGCTTGAACAGCGAAATGAGTAGCACACAAATCGCCTTTTCTGACTCTTGCCTATATAGTTTTCCGGCGTCAGTGGTAGAGGAGACACAAAGAGTGTATAGGGGAATAGTGGAAACTCGTTATCTGGTCAGGTTTATCATGTTTCTGTCTATTTGTGAATAATTATTGGCATCCTGTTCCTCGTAGACCTCAAGAAGCCTTCAAACAAGGCTTTCAGATTGAGACCAAACTTGAGGCTGTGGAATCTCCTAGGTGTGTTTCAATTATGTGTAATTGGGTATTATAGATGAGTAGCTAAGTAAATTAAAGCAGTATGCCCATGTCGAGTTCCAAACAACCAAGTTTTGCAGTTTGCACTTCATCTTAACACTGGATGTAACAGTCCGTTTCCTGTATTCAGGGAAGACGAATCTCTCACTCATCCAGTTAGAACTGTGACTGATTAGCATGGTGAGTATTAAAAAAGAATCACAAATTTATATTAGCAAGAAAAATTCGCTTTGTTAGAATAAAAAGTGAGTAAAATTCGTGGTCAACTATGAAAATATCAAAATGATGAAGTGGCCTGGTCTGAACTCGGACATGAACTCAATTGAAAACCTCTAGAAGATCAATGGAGACAGAGTTCGATACCAGTAGCCTTAAACTGTGACGAATTTCTGGACGAAAATTGACTAATAATGGACAATATAACACAGGAATTTTGGAAGAACGGACAACCATTGCACAGGATAATGAAACAAACATAATGTTCAGTATTACAATGACTGGTAAACCCGAGTGTCCAGTGGCGGTTAGTGGCTCACAGGCAATTAGTTTTGTCCCTCTGACCATTCCAAATGCCTCCTTAATTATCTTTTCTTAGTGGATCAGCCTTGGAGTTAAGATTTCTATTCTTCTCAATCAATAAAATAAGATAGGGGCCATGTTAATACTTAATTATTAAATGGCTGGTTGCTTGAAAAAGAAATATTGAAATAAGCTTTGCGAGTGTTTTTATTTGTTGTTGTTGTGGTTTTTTTTTGGAAGGGGGGTTCTCTCACAAAGAATGGACGAAAACAAGTGCATTAAATGTTAATGGAGAAGAGATATTTAACCTTAGTTTAAAACATGCAAATCTTTATATAATTTTCTCTTTGAATTGTGCATATAGTTATAATTTATTATTATTAATTATAATGCTTTAATGAGATTAATTATTTCAAATTTCTTCGTTTGCCAAAGTGTTTTCTTTTATGCCCTGTTGTTTTTCATGCGATAAATTTCGACAAAAATTTGGTTTCCAGATATTATGTAACTAATGATAATAGCTAATTTTGCCTGGTGCTCTTCAAAAAATAAAATTTTGTTATTGAAAATTATTTTGATCGTGTTAACAACCAGATAATTTTCATTTGTCGAAAAAGAATGAGGGGATATGTTTCGTCTGGCATCAAGATATCCCCCAGTTAACGCCAAACCAGATAGTCCTGGCCATGCTAAGTAATGGCTGTATTTATGTACAGATTTCTTGCTCAATCCGGATGCCAATTAAGGCAGAGGACTTTATTGTTTTTTCATTCTATGATTTGATAATTACCCATTTCTGAAACCATAGACACTTCCATCTGCATCTCGTGTGGAGTCGGATTGAGGTTATAGTTACCTCTCCTTCTAGTCCAATATCAATCCTTGGTGCAGGCTTATACTTTCTTCTTCTCTACAGACATAACCAATAACTTTGAGACTACTATATATTTCATAAAATAAAATCAATAGAACTAATCAAGGCTTACCTTTTGTTGTTGTACGTTTGTATCATAATAAGTAAATTCAATTGATGTGCACAATTTATAATTAAAATCAGATCCCCTGTTGTTCAGGACAACTTCCACTTATTTTGCTATGCTAGAAACCAAAGTTGGTATGATACCTTGAATGATATTGCTCCAATCTTTTTCGATATTCACCCGCAATAGGGTGGATCAAAAAAGGAGATTTTTCAAAATTCCGGGATATTGATTTTCCGACCCTGAATTTTTGATGGACCCAACATCAAAAATTATTGGGTTGAAATTTCAGACTTTAAAATTAATATTTTGAGATTAATCAACTCAATTGAAACTTTGAAAAAAAAGCAAAAATGTCGGAGAATTCTATCTATTTGTTTTCGAATTCAAGTTGTTACTTCAACATTTATGTCTTATATTGGGTATATTATTTCCCTAAAAAATCACACACAATACTTCTACTTCCATTTTATTGAATAAAAATAATCTATTAACTACTCAATAAATTTTGCTTCCTTTTCTTCAGTTTGTTTCCATGCAATCTATAGATTTTTAACATCATCACTCTGAAACAGAATAGAACAATTAACAGTCGAATACTTAAATTTTCACTATTATTCAATGCAGTTATAATTTTGTACTGTTATTACTTTACATTGCGAAGTCCTTCTTGGTATTAAATGAGGGTAACCTTTCTTCTGGACTTAATTCTACTCCTTATATAGCTGTTTACGTTTGTCTTCTCCACAAACTGTGACCAGTTTGATGCATCCTCAACCGCTTGCGTGTGACAAGGAAACTTCTGAATATCCAATTTAGGTTGTTGACAGATAAATTTTTCAAGTTGGTCATCAGAGAGCGTCCTTTTTAGCGGTGGTTCAGTGCCAACGGTCTGCCAATTAATTAGGTGGATGTAGTCGTCATCTTCAAAGGTAATCTCTGAGATCTTGAAAGTGCGTATTGATATCTCTTTATAATCTTTTCATGCTTTCAAAATTCTTCTTCATGCGAGCTTCCGGATATGATTTCGTTCATTTTGCAGCATACAGAGAATAATGATTTGCGCATCTGCTAAATAAGCATTCTGTTGAATCACTGGGGCAACTATATCTTTAATCAGGTTGTTCATCCCTTGCAGTGAGTACATTGTCTTGAAGAGGTTGACTGCTCCATCTTGCGAAGAAGAATTAGCTTTTATTTCAAACCAGCATGGGAGATACAACTTTATGATGAATAAAACAATGTATTTCAGCGTGTCAGAAGGGTCGGAGGTTGAAACATATAATCGAAGTATCCGATTTACCGTTGTAAGCCATCCTGCATGCGATATTTTTCCAGGACTCTCACGAGCCATTCCAACAGAATATTTACTTGTAAGATAGATAGAAAGATATCAAACAGATACTTTTGATTGGTGCTCAGATTTCCTATGTCAGCAGAAGGCAAGTTAGTCAGGATTAGCTCTAATTCAACAACACTTAGAGTCTTACATTTATCCAGTTGTTTCCCTATAGGTCTGACAAATCCACCAGGCGGGTTGTTTTTCCCATCCAAATTGTTGATAAGATGGTGCATTATGAGCTAATTTGCATGGAGCTTGCAATAAACCAATTCAGTGGTCTATTGAGCTTTTCTTCTAATATTTTGATCACACCGCCCTTTGTTCCTGTATTCACTGCCGTTCCATCGCATCTCACAGTATCAAGCTCATCAGTTGCGATGTTATTTGCTTCTAGATACGAGAATATTGCATTGTATATAGCTTTTGCAGAACCTGTCTTCATTGTCAGGTGTCCAAGCTATTCTGAACCAGGTTCTTCTATCATTAAGTTGTGCTCTTCTATTATCTTCTTCCTATGATGAACTCCCTCCATCGTCTCAAAAAAATGAGCTATCTTTTCTATCATCAAAATGAATAGAATATAATGGTTTATCCGATCTAATTTCTTGCTCTAGTGTAGTACGTTCTTTGACACGCTATCTTCTAACTTTTGACCTATCAACTAGTACAAATGTTTCGTTGCCTTCAATTGACAATAAGTCCTTAACCCTTCTCCTGCTGCCAGGATAGTTTTAATGGGCGTGCTGTGTGTGGCATATATTAATTTTTTTAAATATAACTATTGTTTTTATCTGCCTAGTTAATTTTCCACTGCAGTGACTATAAAAATATGTTTTTCCTTTTGAAAATGCGCTCGTTTCGTATCCAAGGGCACTTTGACAGTTCGCGGATTTATTCCTTCACATCCGTGACAAATACCAAATATTCCGTCATAATAATAATATTATAAAATTTAACCGGTTTTTTCTATTTTTCCAAATAAAATTCAATCTTTTTGAAAAAATATTAAAATATCAAAACACACATTCAAACGCGTGGACAACACGCAAAAATTAACAGCTGAGAAAGGAATATCGTGGGATTTACTGACCTCACTCCTATTTTTTTCTTTCTTTATTTTATTAGTTACCTACATAATTTTATTTTTATTTCTAAATAGACATAAGTTGTATGTCTCTCTTCACTTATTCTAGATCTAAAAGGCTACCTATAACGTGGATAAAAGAAATATCTGTAAGCAACCTTACATTTCGTTTATTACACACCATTTTATGCATAATATATTGTTGAATTGCATCGATTCCCACTACTCCTTCATTTTTTAAAAGTTTAGGGATGTTCTTTCTATTAGAACGAAATGTTTCGCTCTTACAATTAATTGCACAACACAAACGTTTTTACTCCAATTGAGTACTCAAAAGCAATTCAATTTTGTACGCATCCGGTTTTCTTGAGTTGGAACAGTGTCATTTTCGTTGTATGAATTTCGTTGCTTCAAAACTATAATAGGCATTTCTTTTTGTGACAATTATATTTATCAAGTCTCCGTCGATAAACTGTTTCGTAATAAATGAATAGGACGTCAAACCTGATAGTGAAGATTGAAACGTAGTTAATGAAAGCATAGACCGAAGGCCAAAGACTGCCTCCTCGTCCGTTTCCGTGGTAATCAGCATGCTGAGTATAAGACTATTCCGTCATATTGATAATATTGTCAAATTTTAATAGCTCTTTGCATTCTTCCAAACATATTTTGTAATAAAATTTCTCAAACATTTTATCTTAAGGTGAAATTTACTGCTTTTAAAAATATTAAAAATAAAGGCACACTTTCGAACGCGTGGAAGCACCCAAAATATTACCTATCAGATGAGAGAAGAATATGTAGTTTACTGCCTCCGCCTCCTTCACATTTAGTTCCTTTCTCTATTCTAGCAGTAACTTACCTAATTTTAGTTTTAAGTGCATATTTTTTATATTCCCATTAGTTAATAGTAAATTTAAAATGCTTCCTATAGCGAGGATAAAAAATATATATATTAAAACTGTATAAATTTACAATTGAAATAATTGTGTACATTGAACTAGAAATCTTTTTCTGTATGGTACTTTTTAAAACAAAGGTGAACACATAATCATACTTCACATTCACCACAAATAGAATTTGTTCATTGATATTTTCTTCAGGTATGTTGTTTTGGCGCATACATGACAAGTTCTTCTTGAAGGAAGAGGCTTCATAGAATCATTACCAACATCGTTTGTTTTCTGCTTGTATATATATAATAAGCCTTTAGAATAGATAAGTCAATAAGATGGAAGAAAACTTCATATACCATCCAATAGTTTTACGCACACACTCTATAACATTTTTTTGTTTTACTCAATCACACATTTAGGTTTCAAAATAATATCATCTCGATCCCTTTTCGTGCTGTTACACATTTGATCATCATGCACACTTGTAAGAAGCTGTACATTTCGTTTATCACACCATTTTATGCATAATATATTGTTGCATTGCATCGATTCAACCTCCCCCTTCTTCATATTTTTAAATTTAGGCATCTGCTTTGTATTGGAACGAACTGTTCCACAAGCCCCAGTCTTATTACCTAGTAATTTTTCAAAGAGATCAGGGATTGTGTATCAATTGTCAACAAAAAGAACACGGCCCTTATTCAAATAGTATTCAAGCAGTATCATCACAACTGAGCCCTCAAGCCTACTTCATTGTTGATAGTAATTCTGTACCACCGGTTCCAGTATAAATGATCAAATCTATTACGTAACCAGTCTTACAATCGCACAATACGAATGTTTTCACGCAGGATTTATGTCTTTTATTTGGATTGGCTTCTCTGTAATGGAGTCTTGCTCTCCAAAGGAGTAGACTTTCATCTATGCAAAGGTCTTTGAAAGGAATCTTCTGTTCGTGAAGTTTATTAGTAATCATTTAGCTGTTTTTTTTTACTGTGACCCATGAGAAGCCAAATAATAAAAAACAAGCGAATTTCCTCGGCATTTGATTTTGGTACAATTATATTATATGTTATTTTGAATTTTGTGCAAAGAAGCATGAAGAAGTCAAACCTGAGTGGGAAGATTCAAACGCAGGCACGAAATTCGAGCCAGATGCCCAAGGGCCAAGTTGTGGCACGCCGCGTTCGTTTGCGTGGCCGAGGGTTGGACTCTTAATTTTCGTCTGTATTGTCATTATTTTTCACTATTTTCTTCGTCTAAACTTGTATATTATCACTGTCAAATTCAAATAATGATTGACTGAGCCAGCCATCATCGCTAGATATACTGCTTAGGTTATCTGAGTACATTTTCGAGCAAGTCACTCGACTTATCGCTTATTTTGACCTTTAATTTTGTTTACAAAATTGCTGAACTTTTATACTTGTCATTCTGAAAGATACTGATTTGCAATGGAAATATTTCAAACATGACAACTGATTGAAGAGTGCCAAAGAATACTACTTACAAAAAACTTTAAAACCTTCGCGCAATAAGAGAAGAAATACTAAATCAAATCCATATATGGCCTATTCGCAGTCAATCGTTATTTTAGATTCTCTCTATATATGGCCGATTAGAGGCCAAAGGGTTTAAGGATTGATGCAGCTCGATCAGATACATCAGTGCGGTCACATGACACACAAATTTTGACAATTTTATTTGCTTAGATTGAGTTTTGTATGCCAATTTTTTGTTTACTTCTTTGCGTTTCACGGATGGATGACGCTCATAGTCGCTACCTCCGTCAACAGATTCTGTTTCTGTGCTGGATGAAGGAAAACTCACTTCGATATTATCTGTCGAAGTAGATGGTTAATTTAAAAGACAATACACACGATTCTTCCTAACTGTACTATGAATATTCTTCTTTGATTGAATTTGATCGATATTACCTATTGCCCTTTCTCAAGTTCTTCGGTGGTCTTCCAGAAACGTTTACTCCAATGGTGGCGCATTAATTTCTTTGTTACAAGAAGATTTTTCAACGCTATTGCATTTACAACACGAAATATCAAAGAATTATTCTGCATTCTTTGTAAAATCGTCACATTTATGATTGAATGATGTCACATTTTTCCTGCTAATATTTCTCATAAAAGCCTGATATTCCCAAATTCAAATGAACTTCTCTTCTACTAATGTGATAATTTGTTAAATTGGCCGGTCTTTTCTATGCGGTTCTTTTCATTTTCTCGCTCAAACAAAAACATATATTATAACATCTATATAAGTTGGCAACACTCGTTCACTAATGGCGCAAGGTGCGTTAAACAAAAGGCTTTCAATTTCCTGACGTGTTATAGGTTTGAATGCTATAATTAAATACTGCTTTAATTCTTTCTGACATATTGTTTAGTTCTGAAATATAATAAAACGTGTATAAATATTTAATGTACACTATAAATTACTGTTCTTAAATAAAAATAGAAGTTTATGATCAAAATAATAGACACTATGTAGCGGGCCGAAAATATATCTCTAATCCCAATTGATCCAACCCGCTTCCTACACTGTCCGGACGTGAGAAATCGAGGGAGAATGAAACGGATTGTATATACAGTCATTTTACTTACAAAAGAATACAGTTATATTTACAGCAATTTTATATTTACAAGGGAAGTGTGCACACTTCAAAACGAGGCTAAATTTCCCAATCCAAATAAGATACCAAAAGAGAATTTTATAACAGGCGAATACAACAAATTTACTTATATATCTACACAAAACATAAAAAAACACAACAAGAACCGAACGAAAAGGGGCACGCGCTATCACTTGTGTGCTGGAGGTGCGTGGTAGTAAGCAAACATAAAAGGAGGCAGGATTGTCAACCAAGGCGGGTATGGTGGTCCAGGTGTTTAGCGAGGTATGAAAGCCCTCCGTCTCAGGGCTGGGCGGAGCACTCGTCTAGAGAACCCTTTTTGCTGCCAGTCCACGCTTCCACTCTCTCTTTCCAGAATATGGCGCTTTGCTAAAAGAATATTATAAACAAAGTACAATCTTGTTTTAATTATAGTGATATCTAAAAACTAGCTACTATCTTTTAAGAATATGGCGCTTTGTTTTAAATATAGTGATATATCAAAAGTACGTCCTATCTTTCCAGAATATGGCGCCTGGAAAGAAAGAAAAAAAGCATGGTAATCATTTTTATACATAAAATAGACAAAAAACAACAAACCCATTCCCATTCAGACACAAACACATTTTTACAGAGGAAGGGATAGGGTACTGAGAAAAGGGGTGGGAGAATGGCCCTTTTACACACACTCACATTCGCTCCACCACACCCCTCCTTCCTTAAGCCATTCGACCAGTCACTCACAAAACCCCTTCAATCACTTTTCACGGTACCACTTGTGCTCAATCGCACCCTTCTGCACCCATTCACACTCTTCTACTGGTCCCTGGCTACGCGTAGCAATTAGTCGGGGTTGTTCGTCAGTCGTCCTGTCAGTCTCATCGTCACTATTGATCATTTTATCAACCATACTCTTAGCCCTCATTACCAGTTCTCCTATCTCACGACAGAATTCTTTCATACTCTTCTGTTCAGAACCTTCACTCTTCATATCCCCATTCATCAGCTCCTCACTCACAGCTCTCATCCAACTCAAGGTATATTTTTGCGAAACAGACAGGTCACTTACATCTCCTGTATTCTCAACAGGCATACCAGAAACCCCTTCGACTGGTTCCCACCAGAAACCGGAAAAATCAGCCACTTCATCATTCACTACATCAAACTCATCCCTACTATTACCATTCGTAAAACCTGAAAAATCAGCCACGCTAGGTTCGTTCTGCCCAAATACACTATCATTCATACTGTTCCCAAAACCAGAAAAATCAGGCACAGGCAGCTCACTCACTCGTCTACTTATACCAACCAAATCACTCACCCGTTTACGCAAAAACTCTATCTCCCTTTCAAGATCCCCCATACCAGAAACACTCTGCTCAGACTTACTTTTATTCGTACTTGCATTCTTCCTTTCACTCTTCTTTGTTCGCTTTCTACTCCTCGAGACTAAGACTAGCTCTTTCCCAGACAGATCCATACTATCACATTCAATCTCATCATCATGCACTTTACCTCTCTCTCTACACAGTCCATACACCGGATGGCTCACCAGGTAGTCAGGAGGTTCTCTCCATCTCCTTAACTGACTCTGATGAGCCCGCACTCTCTCAGTCATACATACGTCACCCCATTTTCCCAAACCCTCACAACTCTATAAGGTCCATCAAACTTCTCACTCATCTTTGACACATTCAACCTACCCTTCACTTCTTTCACCTTCAATACTTTTGCACCTAATTCAAATGAATGGAACCTTTCATGCGCCTCACGCCATACACTCTGCCCACTTTCACTCAAACGAAACCTATCTTTCACTCGCCTCTCAAAATTCATCACAAACTGACATAGGGACATTCCAGTTGCACTATGCACAGTTGAATTATACGCCCACAACTCTCTCCCCAGACACACATCCCAGTCATTCACTGTCGTACTCATCATTTTCAACATCTCACACAAGGTTCTTAAAGTCCGTTCAGCCAATCCATTTGAAGACGGTACATACGGAGTTGTTCTCACATGCTCCACACCATTCTCTCTCAACATTTGCTCAAACACTTCCCCTACAAATTCAGGCCCATTATCACTCAGACATCTTCTAGGCTTCCATACACACATAGGAAAAAACAACTGCTCAACCACATGCGCAACAGTCACACTCCTTTTATCTCTCACAGGCGCTGCATACACAAACTTACTTTTATAATCAACCATCACAACCATACCAACATTCCCAGCACTCATACGCGGCAAAGACACACAATCAATCACTACCAATTCAAACGGTTCTTTCGCATCAACTTTCAACATCGGTGTTTTCACTTGCACACTTTGCACCTTTCGCTTCTGACAACTTTCACACGTAGTTGCAACATCATTCACAACAGTTCTCAGAAACGGATCGAACCCCCGCTCCTTCATACACTCCCACAGCTTAAACTTACCCATATGCCCATAATTATCATGCACAACCTTCACCAGACCAATCATACCAACTAAGGACATCACAGGTACATACATATCATCACCACCCTTCACATGCCTCACAAAATATACAACATCCATACAAACAACAAAATCCTTAGCTACCTTTTAAAATCACTTAAACACTCTGGCCATTCATTCAAATCAACACGCATCATTACACACTTCTTCAACTCACTAACAAAAGGACATATCTCTTGCATCTCTAGAATATCCTTATCACTTAAAATCTCATTCTCATCATCCATGACCAACTTAATCATACCGCAAAACTTGACAACGTTCTTTGCACACTCATTCAACCTCATCACCTCACATTCACCTTTCATAAGACAATCCTTATCAGCATCCAAAGACAAATCATTCAATCTCATAAAGTCTACACCAAGCAAGAAACAACACAGCATTTGCTCATCCTTCAGAATCACAAAGTCATGCTTCACATTCACACCATTACCCAAACTCACTTTGAGACTAACTTGTTCCCATGCCACTATCATGCCATTCCCTAATCCACTTATCCGTAACTTCACAGGTTTATGCTCGCAACATTTAAACTCATCATACTTACTCAGAATCCTCTCATTTACTAAAGACACTTGCGCTCCAGTATCAATCAACACCACAGAACAACCTTTCACCAACTTTCACTCTCGCTTCCATCATATCAGGTCCACCATGTTTGCAATACACAGAAGGAACAAGCACACCAACATCAGCACTGATATCCACACTGTCATTAACTCCCATATCATCACTCACCACACGCTCATCTTCATCCAGACAATCATTCTTCTCTCTTATATATGAACACTTTTCAATCACCTAATTGTAGTGCACACCGCTCAAACATTGCAGATGTACCACATTAGGATTCAAACCCTTCATCTTTTCATCCTTGTACACAATCGGCCTCTCAGCACCAAAGTGCACATAAACAATCACTCCATACAAACGACTCACTACAATGAACATTTCCTGAAATGGCGAACCCCTTGCATACACATCGCTCTCAATTCTTTCATGAAGTTCCGCACCTTTGCCATACCAATGCTTTCAGGCTTCCTACACACTTCATTCATTACCTCCTTCCTTAAATCATCCACACTATCGGGCACTCTCACGTCTAATCCATCACTCTTTAAATCTTGCAAACCATTCCATACACTCTCAAACGAGGAATCACCCTTACCCTTACTCTCTTTTCCATTCATAATCCCTTTCGGCAAATACTCAGGATCACTCACTCCACACACATTTTCATCATTCGTACCAGGATACCTTGAAATCAAATCAGCCACTCCATTCCGTTCACCAGGCACATATTCAATCACATAGTCAAAGTCACTCAAATCTTCCAAAGTTCTTGCAATCCTACTATCAGCCCACTTCATACGCTGCAGATGCACAAGAGGTTGATGATCTGTTTTTATCACAAACCTCACACCATACAAAAATGGACGCAACACTTTCAAACAATATCTTATCGCAGCCAGCTCTCGTTCCACAGTCGAATACTTTCGTTTTGCAACATTCATAGCCTTGGATACATACCCAATTATTCGCCTGACATTCTCTCCATTCAAACGCTGCTCTTGCATCAGAAAACCTCCCATACAATACCCACTCGCATCTGTGTAAGTTCAAGCATTTTAGCATTTACACTATAATCTGGGTAAGCCAATTCAACATCTTCAGCCGCTGCCTCTTTCAGTCTCTCATACGCCTCATTCATCTTATCATTCCACTTGACAACCGTACTACCTTTCTTGCCCATCCACTCAGTCAGAGGCTTACTCACACCAGAACAATCACGTATACACTTTCGCTGGAACTCAATCGAACCCAAAAACGACTTCAGTTGTTTCACAGTCACCGGTTTAGGAAACATTCGCACCTTCTCAACATAATTCGGTGATTTTCGCAACCCATTCTCACTCACCATATGCCCAAGAAATTCCACTTCTTTCGCAAACCATTCACACTTTGCCACTTTCACCTTCACACCAACACTCTCCAACGTTCTCAACACATCATTCACCAATCTCATATGCTCCTCAAAAGTCTCAGTCATAATCAAAATATCATCTATAAACGCAATCACATTCTTACTCGCAAACTTACTCAACACAACATTCATTGCCCACTGGAAGGCTCCGAGAGCATTAGCCAACCCAAAGCTGAGGTTCCGGAACTGGTAATGCCTCTTTGAGGAAGAGAAGGCAGTTACTGGCCGGCTCTCCTCAGCAATGGGCATCTGGTAATACCCCCGTACCAGATCCAGCTTCGTAAACCACTCCACCCCATGCATACTATACACACACTCAGATACCACACACATCGGAAACCTTTCTTTCACAGTCCTTTCATTCACCTTTCGATAATCCACACACAGACGCAATCTTCCATCCGGCTTACGTACAGGTACAATTGGACTATTCCATGCACTCTCGCTCTCTTCAATCACCCCCAATTGCTCCAATTCCAAGCACTGCTCCTCAATCTCATCAGCAACTGGACGTGGGAAATGCCTCGGCCGCTGATAGATTGGGGAGTCCTCCTTCAGGACAATCTTGAATTCCGGGAGCTTTGCAAACCCGAAATCCAGATCACCCTTACTGAGGGCTCCCTTTCGCTCAAATATCATTCGATACACATCCTCCCTTTCATACTCAGTCAAACATCCATCCAATTTCACCATGTCCTTCACCTCATTATACATCCATTCACATGTCTTTTCATTCGCAACATTCACCCTGATATCCGTACTATCATCCATACCTACCTCATTGACAGTGGAGAGGTGGCCCAGTACATCTCCGACTTGGATTCCCCTCACCTGCCCTTTCACACTGGGGTCCGCCTGCACACATACAAAAGGATCATTCATTCTCATCAAGCCATCAAACACACAAGCAACACGCCTTACCTTATAACACGCATCCTTTCCATCCAATATCACAGTGTTCTAACTCACATTCAAACTAACATCCTTACTCCAACTCACTCTAACAGACACCCTTTCACCCTTCACAAGCCTTACATTCTCCATTGCAGTCACCTCAATACCAGTAAACACACTCCTCAAAATGCTACCATCTTTCCCTACATACAACTTATACACCCCATTTTTACCAATCTTTCTCTCAATCTGATCACTCGCAGGATGCACAACCATACGATTCATTTTCATAAAATCATACCCCAAAATCACACCATACTCCCTACTCACCTTATCAATCACAGAAAATTCTCATTCATTCATCATCATATCATGCATTCGAACAGCTTTCCTTATCATTCCACTCACAGGCACTCTCCTATTACCAATACCTACCATACTACCCTTGCACTCAGACAGGAGGGCTTTCTCGCTAAACTTGTCATGCACATCTTTATACACCATGCTCGCCTTGCATCCAGAATCTATTAAAGCCAAACACTCAATTCCATTCAACTCCACCTTCACACTCAGACACTCATACTTCCTACCAGACAGCACTTTCACACTAGACAGACTTACTAACACATTACTCACACTCATGCACCCAGAGGATACTTCAGCAGGTACCCTCTTACCATTCAGTTTCCCGCTTCAGACTTTCCATTCACACCTTGTGCTCTCAGTCTAATCCAACACTTTTCACTCGAATGTCCTTCCTTCGCACAATAGCTACATACATTCCTCTGGTCACAACACATCCTTGCCTAATGACCAGCCTTTCCACAATTACCACATGCATATTTCATACTTTCCCCACCAGTTGCTTGCTCTCCATTCAACCTCGGCCACCTTTCTTCAAATAGCCTATTTCTTTACACTCGAAGCACTCTTTCACACTTTCCTGGCAATCCTTTATCATATGCCCTTTCTTACCACACCCAAAACATGCACCAGATGTACACCTACATTCTGCCAACATATGACCTTTCCTTCCACACCGACGACATTCCACAATCTTTCTCCCACCATTCGGTCTCTCGTTTGCTGGGACATACCTCGGTTTCTCTCTCATATATCCGTTCCCACGCTTGAAATTCATCTGCCCCCTTCCATTCGAACACCCTCCATTTGCCCATCCATTCTGCCGGCCCAGGAAGTTTGACATCACTCCAGCTGGTGCAGCCTTCAGGGCATCCCTGTAGCTGACACACTGCTGGGGTGGATGAAAGCTCCTGGGCTTCTTACCTCCAACATTCACACTGTACCATCCATCCTCTTCTAGATCGCTTTCATCATCAAATCGTCCATCTTCTAACAGTTCCAACACATCCTCCCACATCAACCGTTCACCTGTCAGTCTCACTCTCTCCTTTCTATTTCCACTCAGCCATTCACTCACCTTTCGCGGGATCGTGTCCAAAAACTTCCTCATCAGTGGTTTACATTCATTTACATCATTATCACCATACCTCGTTCTTGCCATACTCTCAAGCCTATGTGCATACATATTCACACTTTCACTCTTCCCCATTCGAGCCTTCTCAAATTCATTCACCCTTTTATACTTCACACTCTCTTTCATTTCTTTCACCTGCCTAATCAATCTCTTCTTCACTACATCGTACTTTGGCTCCCCCACACTTGTGATCACACGGAAAAACTCCAATACTTTTCCCTCCAAACATTCCCCCAAAACATTCATCCAGTATCCTTATTCTCCGGGTACTTGAGCTTACAATAACTCTCAAATTCCCCGAAGAATTCTTCCATACTTTTCCCACCATGTAACCAAATTCGATCTATCTTTGGCACTTCCCTTATCAAAATACCTTTCCCCACATTCACTTCACTCTCCGAAGAGCTACTCTCGGTCTCACTCATTCCAATCATACCATCACTCTCTCCCTTATCCGAGTACAATGAGTCCACACTCTTGCCTCTTACCTTCCTATCCTTCCCCTTTGCACCACTCTTCCTTCTCTTGCGTTCAACTCTCTTCCATTCTCCGTCCTTCCTACCACTCACCGGTTCTTCTTTAGACTCAATCCTACTGCCATCCATTCCTTTTAGCGGAGTCCCTTCAGTAAGAGCAGGGGTCAAGGTTGTAGGTCCTGGGGCTGATCCAGCCCCTGTCATCATGTTATACAGGTCCTGCATCCGTCGGTCCGTCTGATCCTGTCGGTCTCCCATTTCCTTCTTCATCCTATCAGTCTTTTCATTCATCCCTTTTATTTTATTCTCCATTCCCTCCATCATTCCCCGCAACATTTCACACTCCTCTTCTTTCTTTCTCAACTCCAGTCTCAATCGCATTACTGCTTCATTCAATGTTCCCGCTACAGCCATTGTTCCCAAGTTAGTAAAAAGATAGGAGGAGGGAAAAATCAGTCAAACTACTTGTCACACTAATTGGGTATGGACTGTAATCCAATCCAGTCACGCTCCCAGTTTCGAAGTCTCACGTCCCTATTCGGGCGCCAAATGTAGCGGGCCGAAAATATATCTCTAATCCCAATCGAGCCAATCCGCTTCCAAACACTGTTCGGACGTGAGAAATCGAGGGAGAATGAAACAGATTGTATATACAGTCCCTTTACTTACAAAAGAATACAGTTATATTTACAGCAATTTTATATTTACAAGGGAAGTGTGCACACTTCAAAATGAGGCTAAATTTTCCAATCCAAATAAGATACCAAAAGAGAATTTTATAACAGGCGAATACAACAAATTTACTTATATATCTACACAAAACATAAAAAAACACAACAACAACCGAACGAAAAGGTGCACGCACTATCCCTTGTGTGCTGGGGGTGGGTGGTAGTAAGCTAACATAAAAGGAGGAAGGATTGTCAACCAAGGCGGGTATGGTGGTCCAGGTGTTTAGCGAGGTATGAAAGCCCTCCGTCTCAGGGCTGGGCGGAGCACTCGTCTAGAGAACCCTTCTTGCCGTCAGTCCACGCTTCCACTCTCTCTTTCCAGAATATGGCGCTTTGCTAAAAGAATATTATAAACAAAGTACAATCTTGTTTTAATTATAGTGATATCTCAAAACTAGCTACTATCTTTCCAGAATATGGCGCTTTGTTTTAAATATAGTGATATATCAAAACTACGTCCTATCTTTCCAGAATATGGCGCCTGGAAAGAAAGAAAAAAAGCATGGTAATCATTTTTATACATAAAATAGACAAAAAACAACAAACCCATTCCCATTCAGACACACACACATTTTTACAGAGGAAGGGATAGGGTACTGAGAAAAGGGGTGGGAGAATGGCCCTTTTACACACACTCACATTTGCTTCACCACAACTAGACAGAGCCACACACACACACACACATCTACCTTCAACGAGATCTTCCAAGCTACCAAAACATAATTGCTACGTACGCTGTTATAATCTGTCATTGAGGAACCTGTAAATATAAATCGATTACTTTGACATTTCGTTTACTTGTTCATGAAAGTCTAAATTTAGTTGAAAATCGCATTATTTTCAACTTTCAATTGCGTTGATGAACCTTTACAAATTGTTATATATAAAAAAAAATCATTTTGGAGGTTAATTTGACAGATAGCTCCATAAAAAAGTGATGGGAAAATAAATTTCAGGAAAATTTTTCCGTTCCACCAAAACCCGTAACTGCTCACGATGGGATAGTTTCTGTTTATTAACTTCGATGTTAATTATCGCCCAAAATCCTTTCGTGATTTTAAATATAGCGAATTTCTGTGGCAAGGTACAAAATGTCCGATGTTATTTTCAGCCAAGGAATTTGTTTATGCCTTTGCTTTGTGAAAAGGTGGGCGTTCATGATGAAAGAAGCAGGTATCATCCACAAATTGGTCCTGACCTGTTGCAAAAGGGTGCTATTAAAGAACGTTTTATTACCACTTTATGTTCAAGGCAGTGTCCTTTAAAAAATTTCTTAGTGCTCCAGTTCCCTTCAATGAGAAGCTGCCACTAATCTAGATAGTTTTCAAAGGCTTCGCCGCGGGCAAGACACAGGGCACGTGAAAGCACTCCTCTATTAATCTAATAACGAGTGAGCTTCCCAAATTTTCAAACAAGTGAAGGGATCTTCATCTTTGCCTATTTTCTTCAACAGGGCATTTATTATACAAAATTGAAGCCTATCTATGATGTTCTTTTTGGTAAGATGATGCTTAATCGCATCCCTTCTGGACGTGAAGTTTTTGTCTAAATGTCTGCCTCACTGATCACTTTGCGACAAACTTGGCGTTCATTTGATGCTCTTAGGTTTCATTAATAATCCTTAAGATGGTACTTCTTTTTGCAGTACCCTTAATAACTATTTTCTTGCATTTCGGCCACTCTGATTCACGAAAATATTGGTTGAACGCTTTTCTTTACAAATAATAATTTCTGGAATTGGAAAATATTCAAACATTTAGTTTTGCCCTCAAAGTATTATGAAATAGATTTGTATTTTCAAAATCATTCATTTAGTCCATATTTGTTCTCATATTTTTCCTTTGATCCAATAGCAAAGCTCCAGGGACTGTAAAACACTTTTTACCTTAACAGCACCAGAGCGCTATTTTGGATTGAGCGCTGGAATGCACCGTTTTTTTTTATTATTTTTGAAATGCTGAATTTTAATAAAGCTACTATAATTTAAATATTATAAGATTTTTATCATAGAAAATTATAAACGAATGAAAAAATACAAATATATTATTCTAAGATCATTTTCATATGTAGGAACTACCTCCAAAGGCTTCGTACTTGAACTTAAGCTACTCTCTCTTCTTGTTGCTTACATGAATGGTTCACTATGTAGCCCTTATAGATGTTAAAGTTTCTCTGTTAAGCGGTTGGAGTGAGCCTTATTTCCTTTTTCAATTCTTTCTGTATTTGGATGCCGTTGAACAGGTGAACATTATTCTGACGACAGATAACATCGTGCTGTTCCGTGGGGGCTGATGGTTACCGCACAAAACACTCTCTCCAGGCTAGCTCCTGCTGAAGGCCAGAAAATCAATATAGCGCTGACTGACCCATGGATTAAACTTTGGGCGAAAGGCATAGCAACTCCAATCTCATTCCAGGAAAGATGAGTATGGAAGAGGCAGCCTGGAAGATGCTAACATAGTCCTTTTTACATTTCATTTCATTAAATGGGCAGGAAAAATGGTGATTACTGGGTGAAATGTCCACTGATACCTAATTGGGAAAGAGAAACTTGGGAAATTTGATGGATATAATCCTTTGTCTTTGGGCACCTTACTGCCGGTGTACAAAGACAGGACATAGTACAGTAAAAATCGAAGGAATATGTAATATAAAGGATTTAGTAAAGATATCCATTACGATATTTTAGTTGCAAGAGATCACTTTTAATACTTTGCAAGAATAATCAGAACTCCAAATGAATGATTATTATGGCTAAAAAATTAAATTTTTAATGAATAATTTAATGGTAGAGAAAGTTTGGTGAAACTCATTTAAATATATACTAAATCCTCTAAAATGAATAAATATCTTGATGGAAAGTCAAAACCTGCTACAAATTGTGAAAGATATGATCCCTTCACAGCCATTAATTATGACTGGAGAAAACTGAGACTGAAAGGTGGTGACTCGTGTTCAATGTCGGGTCATGGACAAGTTTGCTTCTCTCCTTGTCTCGGAAAAGGGCGGAAGAGTGGTACAATTTCGAGTAAATTTACATATCGAAGTCTTGCGCAAGATATTGTTTGTTTGGATTTTACTAGTGTCAAAATAGCGTTGTATCAAGTTTCAGGAACACGAGTGATTGTATCCATGTCATTTTTCCTTCGACATAGTATGAGACAAAGTCTGCAATTAGGGAAAAAAGTTGAGATCAACAACTTATCGCGAGGTCTAAACCATTCAAATAAGCAGCACCTATAGTGGTACTGCTACCTAGCATCCATTTAATGTAAATAGCCCAGAAATATAATTTACATTTTTTTCATTTAAATATTTAGTGAATATTGGAAATGTGGGAGGTCTGAGTACCTATTTGTGAACAACTAGATATATAAATTGAAGAAAGAAAAGAATTTGCATCGAGGGGGATTTTCATTTAAAGGGAGGTAATTAAATCAACTTAAAATTGTTGCAGTAGACGAAAATGGATAAAAATTTATTCAAATATTTCCAAAAACATAATAGACAAAATAAGTTACAAAAAGCTTGAAAATTCCCATAAAATAATATATAATATGTTTATTGTGATAGAACGGTCTGAGGCCGCTTTAATTGAGCCTCTATCACATGTTAACCATGCTTACCCACATGCTAACCCACGTGCATCCTGCCTGGGAGAGGAGGCAGAAGCGCGTTATCTCCCATCATAGCCAACGTTTAATCAAGGAGGTTCACTTCCCCCGTTTGACCTCCATACGTCGATCTCGCCAGATTGAATTAGGCTTATGGGCAGATAAGGTATTTTCCCAGGAACCACCGGGACATTCCCCCGAAGTCCCCTACTCAATTATCTCCTACGCCATAGAGATGGCTCCGGGTATTTATACCATAGCTTTTCCCAATTGAAGCAGATCCCGATTATTTTCGTGAGGAATCACACTGATCCGGTCTCCCTTGTGCACCTAGGAACTCTCTACCTTGAGAACCCCCTTATTGTCCAGAAGAGGACAATATCCCTCGAGTGCCAAGGTTCGTGCCTTCGAGGCGCCAAGTCAACAAGGCCCCCCTGTTGTTCAGAAAGAGAACAACGTTAGAACAGCCATTGTTCTTTAAGCCCGTTTGACAAGAGACGGTTCTCACACCCCCCTCCCTGCTGTTCAGAAAGAGAACAACGTTAGAACAGCCATTGTTCTTCAAGTCCGTACGTCAAGAAAAGGTTCTCATTCCCAAGACATCACGTCTGGATAATTTAATTCCCCCTTTTTAACGTTTTTCAAGAGAACGCTTGGTTTCCACAATAACCTCCATTGTTCATCTAGAACATCTCCGATTTGCTGTCACAAAGATCGCTCGTACTTCCGAGCCCCACCTCCCTCTAACTCCTCGAAGACAGTCCTTTCCCCTCGTTAAGGACAACCCCTTCAAATAACCCTTCTGCTGGAAATTGCCAGTGAACCGAAGAGTCCTTCGCATCGTCTTCCTAGGCATAACAACTTTGTAATTACGTAAGCTGAGCATTACGTTTAATCATTTAACCTTTTTTCAACGCAACCCTGTGCTTTAAATGGTTTAGAGAACCATTCCTTCCTTTAATTTTTGTTGTTTGCCTTTTTAAATCTCTCCAAATCTTAATCCTCAGATTAGTTATATATTCCCACGAACCTTTTTCATTCCCTGTTTATGTAAACATTTTCTTTGTGTGTTGTTGATAGTTTAATTAATAAAACTCTATTTTATTAATAAGAACCATATTATTTATCCTTGTGCTTCGTTTCACTTTTTAAGCATATTGAAGATAAATCAGCCGCTCCCGCCCCCCCCATCCTTTTGGACTAATCTCGGTCAATCAGATTACCACGCACTCGAAATATTATAATAATTCCCTCAACGAATATTTATATATGGTATATCGTCAAGAGCCTATTCTATGACATTTATATACTAAATATGTAATGTCCAATTCATCGGAAAGTATGACAATCTAATCATATTTCACTGATTATGATAGTCATAGAAACAATTTCTTTCCCCGTTTCATACATAATGTTTTTTGGCATTTTGAGCAAGTGATCATAGATTTTTGATTGCAGATTTTACCAGAACATCGAGACGAATTTTTTTAATCTAAGAGTATTGGCCAGTGAGCTGTCATGTCAAGGCGATTTGCAGTAGATGGACTAGGCCTTAGGGATACACTTGGTCTTTTTATGAGAAATGAACTGTTGGATTTTCTTTCATTTATTGCCGGAAATTTGTTGCATTTCAGAAGTCCATCTGTTATTTCCTCCCTGAAATTTAGCATATCGGGAATATCCCCTTTAGGCACTCCTATCTACAGTTCTTGCTTTCTGTTCTCTAACCAGCAGTTGCACATATCTAGATCGATCCGTTGAAAGATTACTCTCAGTAGCCATTTTTTTTAACGCACAAAGATCCTATGCAAAGCAAGGTATTGATCTATTTGGTCCACGCCTCCCATTTTCATATTGTATATCTTTACAATATCTGGCATTGAAACCTCTGCATATTCTTTTGTCTCCTTTTTCCATCGTTTTAATGTAGCCCTTCGCCAACACCTACAAATGAGCTTACTAAGGTAATTGTTCTATTGTCAAGCCAACGAAGAACAGCTACATCCTTTTCATCTACACAATAGGACTGTTTCCACGACCTCTTTTTTTTACACTTCTTTTTCACTTTCTAAGGGACAGTGCTCAATTCGGTTATTGCGGACAGTTTCAACCCCAAAAATGGACCTTTTTTTCAGATGACGAATGAGAGGAAGGGATGTAAAGAAATTGTCAAATGATACTTTGAAATTGCATTCTGAGGGAAGTAATTTGCAAAGTTGAAGCACAATACTACCTCCCAAACCAAATTCCTTGAATTTACCATCAATCATTGTTGTTTTTTCTTGGTAATCAAGAAAATTAGTTACAATCTCATCAGAAGTACACAAGACAAATATATTTATGCCCCAGGGATCAGGCTTTCCTTTGATGTTTAAGTGTCCCGTAAATGGAATCATCATCTCGCCAATGCTATAAAATTCTTGTTTCTCTACTTAACTACATCTTTTATTTACACATTCTAATATTGGCCTAACCTTACACAACCTATCATTCGTTTTAAGCTTATCATTCACATCAGCCACGTGTAGATACGAACGCATGCTATCGTCAATTGCAGATATTCTGGTTCCTGATCTGGAAGACCAGTACATTTTTACACGAGGAAAACCCAATGTACCCATTTTCAAAGGGATACCAATTAGTGCTTTAATTTCTTGGGACTTAGTAAAAACACTTACACGATCTTTCTGTACTGCATATTGAATAGTTTTCTCGGCATATAGTTCCATCATAGTTCCATGCAATATCACCAACCCTTACAATTTTTTACCTCCACGTTGTTTTTACTTTTGACTTCTTACCTTTCTTCGCAATTGGTTCTTCCACTTCCTCTTTACTTTCAGTTCAGTCTTCCTGTAGAACGATCTTACTATTTTCATTTCCATCTGAGCACATAATAGGCCTACACTCTTCTTCCTCATCTTCACTGGTTAGGCCTACATTTGAATCAGATTCATATAGCGATTGAAGAAGGTGTTCATAATCCTCTGGTTTGGCTGCAATAAAATCATAAATATATATACTAGGCTGTATTGTTAAGTTATATTTTATAGCCTACAGTTTATTATATATATATATATATATATATATATATATATATATATATATATATATATATGTGTGTGTGTGTGTGTGTGTGAGCATGCGTGTAGTACATAAACATATAATATTCCTAAATCTGATATATAAAGAAATATTAATATTTTCCGTCCACATGTTGCAATGCTGGGAGGTGGCGGTCCCATCGACCACCATTCTGTTATCACAGTGGTGCAGTCAGCTGGAGATTGGGCTTGGGACCCATCTTCGCCCAAATACCTCTTCCCCCACTAAAATGTGACGGAGCCTTCTTTCCGAGGTTCAGGTGACCTCCGAACCCCATGCAAATGGTACACATAGTAAGATAATGTACAGTATGCATGTTGTAAATTTATACCAATATCGTCCCACGGTCCAATGCATTAGACAGCAGTCAAGTAGGCATATCTATACCCCTTTTATACCTAATCTTCATAAATATCATGCTCTACAAACAATTATACATGTAGTGCAAATGTATAAGGAAGTGTACACGCAGAGTTTCATATAATCATATACATAGGCATATATATATATATATAGAGTGTATATGTTTGTAAAACAAAAAAATATACACATAGAATTCAATACAGTCGACGCCCTATATTCGCAGGGGATAGGAACCACGAACCCCCGCGAATATTGAAAAACCGCGGATAGTTGACGCTACCCCCAAAACGCCCCCAACCCTTCCCAAACATCGTAATTTACTTCCTATATTAATTCAAGAAGTTATGTTTTGTCATGTTCATACACATGCAGTACGAAGTAAAGTATCAGAACACATTAAATTATTTTATTTTATAATGTTTACTAAGGCTCCATCCTAAAAAGAACCTTATCACGCACCGATTTGATAGTCTTAATCACTTGGTTTACACTCACTGACACTCTCTCTCTAATAGCCTTTTCACAGCTTAAAATTGATCAAATTGTGCTTTCGTTCACGGCAAACTCTCGAGCAACTTCGGCCTTTTTCTTTTCTTTTTTAAACCTATGTAACACTTTCGCCTTCTCCTCCAAACTCATCACTTTCTTGGCACGCTTATTCATGTCTTTAGCAATACTAGATGATGCAGGGGGCTTAGGCATTGTTAATATTAAGGTGCAAAAAGCAAGAATTATTCATGGTCTAAAACGATTGAAAAACGAGAAATAAAACACGCAAAGTTACGACAAATACACAAATCACTGTTCACACACGTGGGACACAAGCGTACTGAATGGGGCACGGGAAATCGGTACATATACTGTACTTACTGTAGTCGTGCGAGTGAGATCTGAACGCTGATTGGCTGGGATCGTCCCGTCTCAGCTAATTAACACTTACGTTTTATGACTATGTACGTAGGTTTCGGGGATGTCGAACCGCGAATAGCCTAGGGTCGACTGTATACTAACCTTTAGCAGTATTAACTCATTAAGGATAACGGACTCTTTAAACACCTTTCAAGTAAATTCACTATGTTTTTTATTTTAATAATATAATTATTTTACTATGATTATACTTTTTGATAAATATTTTTGCAATATTTGATTTTTTTGAAATAATCATAAACTGGCAACTCATTCCTTTTCACTTGAAGCGCTAAGATGGCAAGGCGCAAATTTTCTATGAGACATAGGTAAGTAATATCATAAATTACTTTGTTAAGTAATTTTATATTTTTTATTAATAATTTTGATAAATGCACTGATTGTTTAACTAAATAACAATACATTTATTGAAAAATATTAATTATCTTGGACATATTTTGATTTGGTCTTTGTAACGTCTTTAAAGACGTTTTAGGACTTAGTGTTAAAATTAGGGAAGATATCCTATCCTACAATGTTTTTTGGGAGGTATTTATCTCTAAATTTTAAGGAAAAACTATTAAATATTTTTTTTTAGGGTAGAAAAAATTAGACTCATCAAAATATATTTCAAATACTATCAAATGTATGTAACAACAAGCTCTTATTTATCCAATTATAAGGATCAATGCAGATGTCTGGTTCTTTTTTCTCTCCCTCATATATATATATGTATATATATATATATATCGGATTGACGGAAAATGAAGCTATTTCATTGTTTGAATGTAATGATGAAAATATGGAGGAAGCATACTTGATGAGGAAAGCGACAAATATAATAATGAAGAACAAGAAGAATTCCAATTTCTCGGTGGAGGTATATTGAATGCAGTTTTACCATCTAGTGAAATATAGAAGTGAAATCAAGAGGAAGTAAGATGGAAACAAGATATGTAAGAAGTGATAAAAGTGATAATTTCCTCGAAGTGCGAAGAACCACTAATATATTTAGACCTAAATTATATGATTCTTTTTTTAAGCGTATAAATGGAAAGTAAAATAAGTATGTGCATCAAAGGAATACACCTTTGAATTAAGAAAAGAAATGAATTTTATGTTTTTTTTAGGTTGACATTTACTTTCTGTTATTTCACCGCATACCAAATAAAAATTGACTTAACTTTACCCAAAGCTTCACAGTATCTCCCCATTCGTCCTCTTTTACATTCTTCACCGGTTGTCACAACTTATACAAAATGAAGAGAGATTGATTTACGATTTGAGGTTCTCATTAAACTTGAAATTATCTAGCATAAAAGGGTGTCAACTACATCCTATAACTGGATTCAGAAGCTGCTAAGATCGCCATTCCCGAGGTTGGCAAATAGAGAACCATGCTAATTTGTACAATAGGTTGAGATGAGTATTATGTGATAATGTATTTGCTTTATAACCTACTCGCCCAGCATAGAACAGTCATAGTCGGAAGTGTAATTTTAATATCAAATTTCGCTTTTATGTGCACTCTTGTAGTCAGGCCTAGATATATATGCTTAGAGATTACATACACCGTATTCCGGTTGGTGTTGTAACAGAGATAAAACTCTGATAATCCTCGCTACCTATGGAACAATGACGAGAAACCTATTGCTCAGGGGGCGCGACCGTAATGGATACGGGTGAGGGCTTATAGTTCCCCTCTAGTTATCCCATGACAGAACGAGATGCTCTACCACATCGCACATATCGACCATAAGAATAAAAAATGACGGGAAAAAGATGGTTATATTTAGACTTTATATAGCATAAAGGGGGTCTGTTCTTGTAGGTGTTTTGGTAGCGTTGAAACCAGTCACCGTCACTTAGTAAGAAAAAACTATTTTATGTTTAGAGGCAATGAGTTATGTTCTTAATAGAGTACTCCAGAGATACCTCTCCTTTTCTCTCACATTTCAATTAAAAAAAGGTCAATTTTTTGCAGCACTTTGACACCCCATATTTTCCTATGTTTTGTCGTTCTTTTCAAGTTTCTTTTGGGAGAACGCGACACAAATTGTTACATTGAAACATTTGCACCTCAATTTTTATGTCAGGAAGAAATTTGACAATAACATAGCGTCCATAAATGTTTGTGTGGCAATAGAGTCATATGGAGTGACACTGACATATATTTCACTTCATACACACTGAAATAGGGGTCTAGAGAGAGCTCATGCTAGCCAAGTGGATACGGCGAGGGCCTGCCAACGTCGCGATACTGGGTTCGATTCGGAATCCCATCATGAGGGGACAGAAACTTCAGCGCACATAGAGATTTGGCTACCGATTGGTGGACGCGTTGTGCTCACCACGTTTTCGGGTGGGTAGATCTTACACCTCTCACCTCACACATAGCCAATCACAACACTGCTTTCTTTCCTCTCCCGCCTTCACAGCACAACACACACACACACTCTCTGTTCCCAGGAATCCTGCCGCTGGGTATCTATATCTACGTACCTCTGACGCGGAACAGGCCCCTCTCCCACGAGGTGACGAAGGCTTCCACGTGAACGCTGTTTGGTGACAAAAACCTAAAACTTTCTAGGACTTCTCCCTAAAAGAGGACCAACTCCTGGGGCCCTCGGTCCGACAAGCAATTGTCATATTGACCTTATAAAAAATTTGATTATCCGGTCGGGGATCCTCCCGGTATCATGGAAGGATTGGCGCTGACAAAGTAACTAACTAGGGGTTCAATGAACTTTCTCACAGGGAAGAGTCTCGATCAACAAGAATCATAGACAAATAATCCAAATTGATAATTAGGTTCGAAGTAATTAATGAGTATATATCTTTTAGTTAACTCGAGTCTTTTAGGCTCGAGGAGATCTAAATCTAGTAATTCTTCCGTCCACTGATCTCAGTGAGTCGAATTACATGGTTCTATTCCCCTCACCACGAAGAAGCTTCTTTATTTCTCATGGGCCCTTTTACATTCTACAGCCTTCCCATTAAACGTATCATAGAACAATACACATTTATATAATTAAAAGTTTTAATTAGACCGTTAATGAGAGGTTTACTTATGAGCTTAATCCATTCGTGATAATCCTATAAAGAATTTACTCCTGAGAAATTTATTTTTTCCTCTAATTTCCATAATGTAATATATTTTAAAATTTTGTTTATTCAGGAGGTGGAATAATTTATATACCATATGTAGCACCCATTGCAAGGTGGATAAGGTTCAACAATGAAGCCTCACAAATGAGTCATATAAGTCCTTTGAAGTCATGAGATGGGCACGCAAATAATCATGCACATGCGAAGTGCACTACACTGTATCAAGGAATAAAATAAATGCGGTATTTTAGGATATTAGATAAGGGTGCATTGCAAGGTTAAATGGGTTCAACAATGAATCCTCACAAATGAGTATCATGTCAATCCTATAAAGTTTTGTAACTGGCACTCAAATAATTATGCACATACAAACAATCTAAAACAGAACGCGCAATCACCGCTTCAAACTTGAACTGAAGCGTTACAACCGCAATCTGTGTTGAAATCTTTTCGCCTACAGTATCTGCGGTAAGTGGAACGCACTTCTAAAATATGTATAGCAGTTTTCATAAATAAGATTAACTTTGTGGAAATAATATATAACATCTTGGAAAATAATAATGTATAGCTTTCGTCCATGTAAATAATAAGACAAAAGTGCATTGCAAGGCAGAAAAGCTTCAACAATGAAGCGTCACAAATGAGTCAAGTGAATCCTATAAAGAATTTTAACAAGCACGCAAGTAAGTATGCACATGCAAATAATCTAAAATATGTATAGCAGCTTTCATAAATAATAATAACTGTGTCAATAATGTATAACATCTTTGTAAAATAATAATGTATAGCTTGCGTATATGTAAATAATAATATATACTTTGCTCGAGGCAAGAAGAATGAATTCGAGACGTTCTCATAGCAGCAAAGATATGCGCATGCACATACACATAGACAGTAAACCGAAGGAAAAGCGGTTCCCATCGCCACGATAAATGGTCGGCTGTTCAAACAAGCTTAGCAACAGACAGAGTCAAAATTATAGCAGCGGACTGTATTTACTAACAGAGAAACGCGAAGTCACATCTTTGGTATTTGAGGGTAAAACAAATCTCTATCTTTATGGACACGAATTAACACGGAGTGAAATAGGCTCCACCGAAGACAACATCATTGGATAATAATAGGCTAAGGCCACTGTTCCCAACACAAATATATACCACTGCACTCGGAAACTCAAGAGGCAGAAAGAGAAAAAGAAATCAGAAGGAGTCAGAAACAGAATAAGCCAGGAGACAGGTAGTCAGCGAGAGGTCATAGAGTAATAGGCCCGCTTGAATTCTTCTTACGCCGAAGCTACCCAAGTTCTACGCCTTAATAAAGAGTCAGAGATTTTCCCGTTTTGGATTTCCTTGCTACCTGTAATTCACATCGATCCTCTTACCCAGCTTACCTTATCTAAAGCCTTGGTCAAGAGAATTCCTCTCAACTCCGAAGCCTAAAAATTAAAGGTCTTTGAATCCTCTACCACGAGAACACATGAACGTTTGTCCCCATATTAACATGGAGCACCTGAAGAGAGGTGCCCCTATAGGTACAAACATGCGCAATAGAGAGAAAATTAGTATCCTTGATGGTTAATCAATAAAAATAATGTGATGAAACTTTAAATTAAGATCACGTTATTTAATGTAGAATTATGGATGAAAGGAATATAAGGCAAAAAACACAACAACAATTATGATGAAAGCATGCATGAGAAATGATTTATTTTTTACAAGTCTCTAGGTGCTGTACGCCGTATATGCAATTCTTTATTCATTCCACCACTTTTGCGTGACTAATTGGGCTATTAGTTATAGATGGTCTCTTGCGAGTATACAATGCCTAAATAGGAAAGGTCATAGTCTTACACTTGAAGAGGAATTTGTTACTATAAAGGAGATTGGAATAATTGGTGAGTGTAAGAAAAGTATCCTCTCGTGGTTTTAGTAGTGGTGTTCAGTGTATATTTAAAATCAGATTTTCCACAATAAATAAATGAATAAATCCAATTTAATTCCCTTACTTTCTTCATCATGCTTTATCTGACGATCAACTTCTCTTTCCATATTTCCGGCCTTTCAAGCCTTCTCTCCAGTGTGACGATAAAACAGAAGGAGTTTTCCAGGAAATATTGAAATTCAATGGCTGCTTCCAGATACCTGAATAATATTGCCACTTCAAGAATTTTGTCGCCAGCATGATTAAGACTAGGAAGCTGATAACAAAATTAGTATAGTTTGGTGACAAATCTGTAGCATACACTAGAATCTTTATAATAACATCTTAGTGCTTTTGAAGATGAAAATGTGAAAGGATAAGTAAGAGATCCAGGCATCCAGACTGCAGTGGTTGCCGCCAAACAAGGTGCACTTGAGGGAAAGGGAGTGGAGAAGAGGTAACAAGATCACTGTGCCCCTCCTCTCTTGTTTTAAGGCAAAGCGAAGAAACCGAACTAGAAGGAGTAAAGCTAGCTGTCGCTCACCAATAAATTCAGTTTATGTTAGAAATAATTTCCAAATATTGCGTAGATAGTCGTTTATGCAAGTAAGCAACTTCGCAATGGATTATAAATCTTCTAGATTTGAGCTTATGTAAAGCGTCATTATCATTTTTATTCCCTACTCACCCACATTCATCCCAAAAGATATCCTTGATATTCGCCGCTTATGTAAAGCCTGCCAGTAATACTTAATTAGTGTTTTTTTTATTATTTATGGCTTTTGTAAATTAAAAGGGATTGAAACCCATATATATTTCCAGGGGGTTTGAAGTTTGTCACCACCTTAAATTTTTTCTGAAGCGAAGTTGCAAATATATTGAAGATAAATCAAATCCTCATCACCGTTCATCAATAGGCAATGCATAGGTACTGTTTATTTGCTGAAACGAGTATAAATTTTATCTTTCTTTCCTACCTATTCACTTTAATGAATAATGGCAAGCTACTGAGCATAAAACTATCCTACTCTAACATAACTATCAATACCTAAGACATAACTATCGTTGTGTGATTTAAATGAAAAACTAACTTAACCTAACCTAACCAAATACGAAACTTTACCTAATTAAACCTATATAATCTGACCTAAAAAACCTCCTCTGTCACTCCAGGGATTTTCCTGTTTCTTTCTTTCTCCGCAGAGCAAATGGATTTGTTTTCATTTGGAAGTATGGGCACAAAAATACCAAAGTACACCCTCCCTATAGGCACCGAGTAGTTCCTTCATTTGGAATAGGTATTTAGTTATTTATCTCCCACTCATTTCTCCTCCCATAATTCAAAAACACTAATAGTAGTAATAAAAAATATTTGGTTGGCCAGAAATTACAGACCCACCTTAGAAGCAAGAAGCTTGTTTACCTTTTTTGCAATCAAAGCCAGCTGATTTGTATCTGGGACAGATTGGGATGTTGACTGATTGCTGGAAGAAGATCGTAGAAAATGATGGACATAATTTTAAAGCATAAATGTTGGTGTTGTTCCATAAAATTCGGTGGTTTTCTTTCCGCTTCCTAACTGATTAAGGCTTTTCTACCCAGGCAATTATTTCTCTCAAAATCTCAGTAACGTTTTTGCTTTTGCATGACCTACATATCTGGTTTTGATTCCACGCGTCGTTCATGTTTGCCACAAATACTGGCTGCTCGTCACTATTTTGCCCCCCTCTCGCCCTCCCTTGTTATCGTGGTAACAAGGGATAACAGCAAAACTAGACGTCGTCAAGCGCAAGTGTGATTTTTTTTTTTTTTTTTTTACAGAGCCCATCTGGCAACTACCCACTTGAGCATAAGTTGCCGAAAAACACAACAGCCTAGAACTAGGCTACTTTAAAGTAAAAATATGAAAACTTAACAATGATATAAATTGGAAAAACTTAACAATCAGGAAGCAATCTCCGGCAGACGGGGGAGATTTTCCTCAGCGCGGTGCAGGAGAGTGCAACCTACAAACAAAACAATAAACAAAAAAAAGAACCTTAAATAAAGGGGAGAAGCCCGGCCTCCCCCAAATAGTCAACAAGTCCACAAGTCAATGTGCACGAATCTGTCCCGAGTACAAGGGACAGGCGGTAGCGACCCCGCCCATCCCGGTACCGGGAGAGGTATCATGAGCGAAGATCACCCAGACTGGAACATTCGACAAGAATGTGCCGAACAGTCTAGAGGACGACACAGTCGTTGCAAAAGGGCGCAAGGGAGCGGTCCATTAAATAGCGATGCGTCACACAAGTGTGTCCGATTCGGAGACGACAGAAAGCAACCTGAAGCCGCCGCGGCTCAGGGGGATAGGTCCATGGGAACAGTCGAGGCGCACTGGCACTCAACTTTAAGTTCCCTTTGACCGTCTCCCATCTTCTTTGCCAAGCAGTCCGAAGAGCTGCTCGTATTCCTTCTATGTAGTCGGTGTGAGGAAGAGCGAAACGCTGGTCCGGTCGCAAAGACCTCGCGGACTCTTTGGCGCCCTCATCGGCGTGCTCATTCCCCGCAATTCCTACATGTTTAGGAACCCAGCAAAAGATAATCTCGACATCCGCCCGGCTCGCCAAAACCGTGGCGTCACGGATATCGCGAACCAGGGGATGCGGAGATTCCAATGCCCCGAGAGAACTCAGGGCGCTTTGTGAGTCGCTATAGATCACAATCCGGTCTCCGAACCGGGCACGTCGCGTAATCTCCCGTACCGAGTGGTGTATTACCACAAGCTCGGCCGTGAAGACAGACACAGCGCCTGGTAGAGCCCCGCTTACTTCAAACAGAGGGGATACGGCGTGGAAGTTGACCGCCTCTTCGGATTTGGAGCCATCCGTATACACTGGCACGGTGTCAGCGTGACACGATGTGTGCTCCAAAAAGGTCGAACGCAATACCCACGGCGCAATATAAGCTTTAGGAACAGAGGTGTGGCGACAAATAGCCAAATCTGGTACCCCCCAGGGTGGCGTCCTTGGCAGAACCAGGGGCACCACCGTCCCAAGAGCTATATTTACCTCTCGAAAGAGTTTCCTGGCCCTAAACCCAAAGAGTTTAGGGTATGACTGGCGTCTCTCGGCGGCATAGGCACCATCGAGATCAGCTGCGGATGCAGTGAGGGCTGTTGGCGACTAAGGAAGGCGCCGGGCTCACGCGTACAGGCGAGTGATGCACTGCACGAGGCGCAGAGCAAGTGGCATGTCCCCAGCATCGACCAACAGGCTCTGAATGGGGTACATGCGGAAGGCACCGGTCGCAAGGCGAAGGTCGTTGTGGTGGATCGAATCCACCTTCCGCAATAAACGCTCGGCTGCGGATGCATAAAACTCGCATCCGTAGACGCGCTTCGAACGAACAATGGATCGATAAAGTGTAAGGCAGTAGCCCTATCAGCGCCCCAAGCCCTGAACGTCACGGAACGGAGAAAGTCCATGATTTTTTTTTTTTTAATTAAGGGGCTATCTGAAGACTGCCGACTAAGGCATAAGTTGCCGTAAACAAACAGCCTAGTTTTAGGCTACTTTAAAAAATTAAACAGAAAACAATAAAAAGAAATAACAATAACAATAACAAAGCAATAACAAAACAATTACAAAAACAACAACAACAATTAAATCGGGTTAAATAAAAGGGAGAAGGCACCCCTCCCCCAAAAGTCAATAAGTCCACCAGTCAAAGTACACGCACTTATCCCGAGCACAAGGGACAGGCGGTAGCGACCCCACCCATCCCGGTACCGGGACAGGTGTCGTGCGCGAAGATCACCCAGACTGGGATATTCGACAAGAATGTGCCGAACAGTCTGGGGGACGACGCAGTCGTTGCAATAGGGCGCAGGCGAGCGCTCCATCAGATAGCGATGCGTCACACGAGTGTGTCCGATTCGGAGACGACAGAAAGCAACCTAAAGCCGCCACGGCATTAGGGGATAGGTCCATGGGAACGGTCGCGGCGTAATGACACGCAACTTTAAGTTCCCTACAACTGTCTCCCATCTTCTTTTCCAAGCAGTCCGAAGAGCTACCCGTATTCCTGACATGTAGCCGGTGTGAGGAAGAGCGAAACGCTGGTCCGGTCACAGAGTCTTCGCGGACTCTTTGGCGCCCTCATTGGACCGCTCATTTCCTGCAATCCTACATATCTAGGAACCCAGCAGAAGATAATTTCGACATCTGCCCAGGTCACCCAAACCGTGGCGTCACGGATATCGCGAACCATGGGATGTGGAGATTCCAATGCCTCGAGAGCACTCAGGGCGCTTTGTGAGTCGCTATAGATCACAATCTGGTCTCCGAACCGGGCACGTCACGTAATCTCCCGTACCGATTGGTGTATTGCCACCAGCTAGGCCGTAAAGACAGACGCAAAGCATGGCAAAGCCCCACTGACTTCAAACAGAGGGGATATGCCGTGGAAGAAGAGCCGGTCTCTGGATTTGGAAACATCCGTATACACTGGCACAGAAAATCGCCTGGACCATGGGTGGTGTCCGCGCATGAAGCGAGAGCGGAACGCAACTCACTCACAGTAAACTTGTCGTTAAAGAGTTCTCCGCCTCTAGGGGGAAAGTCTAGCACGCGTCCTTCCGCGAAAACGACGTGCATTGAATGCTGGTAGAGCAGGACCACGGCTAGAGAATGCGGAAAAAGCGGTCGCGAAGGATTCCGCCACGGCTGAGGGGTCCAAGATTACAGGCCCATTCTCCTGGAGTACTGGAGGAAAGTCCTCCGAGAACTTGCTCAAATCCCTTTGACTCGCTTCGACACCTCACCTAGCCCTAGCCCGACGAAATTCAGCGACAGTGAAATCGTTCGGGCGGCGCTTATAGAGCATGTAGGCATAACGCTTCTGTTTAAGTGCCGCCTCACACTCGGCCGACCACCATGGGAGTGGTCGGCGTGCAAAACGGCCAAACGTCCTAGGAATGGTAGTCAGGCCCACGGCGATGAGGTTTCCGGAGAAGAACTTAACGGCCTCATCTACCGACCTAAACTCCTCGACTGAGATAGAGAATTCAGTCATTTCCTGAAATGCAGGCCACCGCGCCCACGCCAAGAACCACCAAGGTGGTCTCTCAGGCGGCAGTTGCCCTGAAAATGATATTTGAATGGGAAAGTGATCACTACCATGGAGGTCATCGACCACCCCCCAATCAAAATCAGGCTGTACATGCGAAGAGCACAAAGATAGGTCAAGGCAAGAAAATAAAGCGGTTCTCGGACAGTGATGCCTAAACTCATCCACGTTTAGGACACCCATCTCAACCTCTTCGATCAGATCGGCAAGGACTTGTCCCCTGGGATTTATGGAGTAATCTCCCCAGAGAGGATGCCTGCCGTTCAGATCTCCAAGCAAGAGATAGGACTTCGGCAACCGTGCTACGACGTGGCTGAATTCCCCGCGTCAAGGACAGCTGACGGTGGAATGTACGCAGAAATGATAGTATACCTCCTATCCAAGTGCAGCTGCAGAGTCACTGCCTGAAAGGAGGTATCTAAAGAGAAAGGAAGAACGGAGACATGATGCCGGGTGTAAACCGCGCATCCCCCAGCCCGGCCATCCCACGGTGGTGGGGTCGCGAGACCCTTATACCCCGGGAGGGTGGGCAGGGGGCACGCGCCTAGCATTGTCTCCTGCAAAAAGATAGCTAACGGGAAACGGGACGAGACGAGCTTCCGAAGCTCCTTCCAGTTGGCCCGGAGTCCATGGCAATTCCATTAAAGGAATATGCCCTCCAGGCCTGGCTCAGAGGAGACGCGGAGGCCCTTCTCGAACTAAAGACCCTCACGGAAATGGCCGTACGCTTGCCGGGGGCAGAACCCCGGGCGCTGTTGGCCGGACAAAGCGCTGAAGGTGCGGTCGCCTTCGAGGACTTATTGGGGGAGGTTGGGTTTGCCATGCGAGTCTTTTCCTCCCTCCTCCTCAAAACCTAAGGCGGGCGTTGCGGCTTCGGAGGCGGGAGGCCCTCTTTTCGAGAAACCACCGTCTCCGAGCCACTAGCTCCAACTCGGGGCGTGGGGGAAGCAGCCGAAGCTCATTTGTTACTGTCCTCCTTTCGGGGGACAGCTTTAGGAACCCCCGAAGATGGCCTAGCGACCATCTTCAGGCGTGTTGCCTCCTGTGAGTCTAACGACTCGGTAGAGGAGTGTAGCCGTTTCGACTTGCGGGAAACGGTCACGGTGGGGGAAGGTGGGGAAGCCCTGGTTTTAGCCGGGGCTGGGTATGAACCCTTTTTGCCGCCAGCTTTACCAGGGGAGTGCGCGGGTTGAGTAGAGCTCACAGAAGACCTCCGAATGGGCACGGAAATAAGCGTGCTCGTTGGGCTGAATGGGCCTAGGAGCAGAGGGTGCCTTTTTAACTACTGAGGCATATGAAGTCCCAGGCAGATCCAGGCGCGTCAGGACCAAGTCCTTAGCCTCGCGGAATGAGAGTCTATTCTGGGCCTGAACGGCCAGGATTTCTTTCTTAAGGAGATATGCACCACATTGCTTGGAAGAAGCAGGGTGCGGCTCTCCGCAATTGACACACTTGGCCACACACGATTTGGACTTATCGTGTGCGACCTTGGAGCAATTTACACAGACTTCGGGTGACCCCGACTTTGCACGTCTACATGAGAGATTCGTATGGCCGGAGTGGTGACAGTAATAGCACCGCCACTGCAGTGGCACGAATGCCTTCACGCGGTAGGGGCACCAACTGGCACGCACTGACTCAGGGAGCTTGTCACAGTCGAACGTGACGAAGAGTGTAGGGGTGGGTCTCAAGGCCCCTCCCTGTTTTCTTATCACACGTTTGACCTTGACCGCCCTATTGTCGGCCAGCTCTAGGGTGATGTCCTCAATGGAGTAGTCAACGAGTTCCCTCGCATAAACTACTCCTTTCACAAATTTCATGGTAGAGTGTGGCGTCAAACTCACCGGGGTGCCATGAAGTGTCCGAAGACCACTTATCTTGGCCGCCTTGGCGGGATTCGCCGCATTTGCCAGAAGGCTATCGTCTGAGAAACGGGTCACCTTCGGCTCTCTACCAATTGCACTAGCTAATCCTCTCCTCTGATGGATCATGTTGCCCTTGGACAACATGGTGCCATCATTGGAGCGAATAACGAAGAAGCGCTTGAAGCCAAGGGGCTCGAAAACGTCCGGTAACCTCTGAAAGGAGTGGCCCTGGGTTCATCGAGGCTCTGCCCTGTGCACTTTTGTTCTAAGTCAGGGGCTCCGCAACCGGGGCAGCAGAGGATGCGTATGTGCTGATCTTGGCTTGGTCGCCTCCTAAACTGGCAGCAGACCCATCCGTCCCTGCAGCCTTCTTGGATGGAGAGGAGCCCCGAGATTTCTTTGTCTTTCTTGTCTCTTTATTCTTCTTTTTAGGAGAGGAGGGCGGGGAATGAACCCGCTTCTCACCTCCACTGGCAGAATCCCCCTTGCCAGATGGATCGGTTTCAGCCAGGTCCCTCTCCGAAATGGAGAAGGTTCTGGTAGTCGTAGGGGCACCTGTCGGAGGAGATCCCTTCCCTCCTTGTACTGCCTCGGAGCCCTCAGCCGTTTGAGGAGGACCTTGCATAGGGGCGGATTCGGGTTCGGTGCTTGGCGCCGAGCCCGGATTCCTCCCCATGGAAGGCTCTACCGTCTTAGGTTGGGGCTCCTCAAGGACCATGTGTGTCGCAGGAGGGGCCTCCAGTTGGCCGTCCCCTCACAGGACATCGCAGGTCCCGTTGGCAGCGTCAAGAGTCATTTGTGGGGAGGCACAAGCCTTAACCCCGGCAAGGTTTAATATCCTTGCCAGCAGGTCTTTTCAGGGAGGCGCCTGAAGGGGCCTGGCTTCTTTCTCCCCCCTAAGGGGGTTTGCCCTACCGAGCCGCTTAGATGTGGAGCGGCTGGCTAAGGGCTGCCTGCTGGCTTTCCTGGCAGTCCCCTTGGAAAGAAAAGAGGGGACTGCCGCTGGTAAAAGGGAGGTGCCCGAACGCCCCTTCAGAGAAGGGGGTGAGGGGGAATCCCCTTCACCCGTAGGCGTAGGAGAGGAGTAAGCCTCTTCTCCGGTTGAAGAGATATGGAGGGGCCCCTGCGCAAGCACAGGGGGGATGACCTTCATTAATTGGCTGGACTGTCCGAGGGCGGCTCCATCGCTGTTTTTTTATTTGTTTTACATACATGGGCATGGTGACCCTCTTTTAAATACGGGACGCAATAGCTCATCACCTCTCGCAGTTGCCCGTACTGCGAGAGGTGCTTACAAGCCCGGCAGAGCCAGCCGCCGCCATTCGGGACCACCCCTTTCGCCTGGTGGCCTAGCAGTCAATCGGCATAGCGGCTCCACCTGAGACACGGCGTAAAATTGATAGAATGTGAAGAGGAGAGGAAAAGGGATGTGAGGAAGTTATGGGTGGTGATGAAGCAGGTTGTTAAAAAAAACTTATCCTGAACCGGAGCTCAGGGGTTAGGGAACAATATTTCCTCCCTCCTCAGCCCCAATCCGGGGTGGTTGGCTTGACAAGAAGGTCAGCATCTACCCTGTGAAATTAGAGGCTGACCAGAGAAAGTTGTGGTAAAGTGTGTATGAAAAGCGACGAGGTAGGGGAGAAATCGGGCTATCTGAAGGAAGGAAGAGAGGCTAAGCTGGGGCCGGACGGGGCGCTGGATCCTGTCAGCACGGTGGCCAGGATGGCAAATCGCCGCGCCCCTTACGCGAAGGAGATGAGTAAGCCTTCTCTCTAGTTAGAGAAATATGGAGGGTCCCCTGCTCAAGCACAGGGGGGGAGACATCCATTTTTTCGCTGGAGCTGCCCGAGGGCGGCTCCGTCGCTGTTTCAGGGGAAGTTGAGGGTTGGCTTTTTTTTTGTTGTACATACATGGGCATGGTGACCCTCTTTTTAATACGGGACGCAATGGCACATCACCTCTCGCAGTAGCCCGCCCTGCGAAAGCTGCTTACAAGCCCAGCAGAGCCAGGCGCCGCCATTTGGGACCACTCTTCACCCTGGTGGCCTGGCAGTCCATCGGCATGGCGGCTCTCCCTTAGACACGGGGTAAAACAGATAGAATGTGAAGAGGATAGGAAACGGGATGTGAGGAAGGTATGGGTGGGGATAAGGTAGGTTGTTAAAAACCAACCACCCCAGACCGGAGCTTAGGGGTCAGGGAACATTGGCCCCTCGTCCCTCAGCCCCGATCAAGGACAGTTGGACGAGAAGAAGGTCAGCATCTACCATGTGAAATTAGAGGCTGACCAGAGAAAGTTGTTGGAGAGGTTGTATGAAAAGCGAGGAAACATGTGTTTTGAAGGAAGGAGAAGAGGCTAAGCTGGGGTCGGGCGGGGTGCCGAGTCCCGTCAGCACGGCGGCTAGGATTGAAAATTCTTGCGCCCCTTACGGGGTGGGGATATAGCATGTTGTTAAAAAAAACCTATCCTGAACCTGAGCTTAGGGATTAGGGAACGTTGTCCCCTCCTCCCTCAGGCATGATGCTGGACGGTTGTCTGAGAAGAAGGTCAGTATCTACCCTTTGAAATTAGAGGCTGACCAGAGAAAGTTGTGGGAGAGGTTGTATGAAAAGCGACAGAGTAGGGGAGAAATACAGGCTATCTGAAGGATGAAGGAAGAGAGGCTAAGCTGGGGCCGGATGGAGCGCTGGATCCCGTCAGCACGGCGGCCAGGATAGCAAATCGTCGCGCCCTTTACGGGTGTCGAAAGGGAAACGAAAAGGTTGCGGTAAATTCTAGCTGGATATCTCATTTTCTCAACTCTTGTCTTTCATGTCCCTCCTCACCCGTGAAAAAGTTCAGAAGTGTGCTGGTGTTCTCTTAAACCTTTCCTCGTTCCATAGCGAAATTACTCTAACTAAGGCCATTCTTGGTAATTAAAATTGTTGTATTCATATTCACTTGCAGCCTAGTTTAGAAGTTATCTTGTACATTCAATTCATAGAGCCATGAATATTTTACTTATCATATACACCTTTCATGCAGTTTTACTTCCATTGGCCTTACTCATTTCGGCCAATGCAAACATCAGTAACTACTACGAAGTACCAGAAGGCAGCTTATCTATACTTTAGCATATTTCGGGTTGCTTCTCTTACAAGCTGAATCAGTGATTAAGAAAAAGGTGATCACCCTGTTAGGTTTAATCAAACTAAGAATATATAATTAACCAATTGTTACTTGAAGATCCTCTGCCAGCATTAAACTGGATTAAGATATTTAGTTGCAAAAAATGAGATCAATAGCGATAAATTTGTGCAAATAAATTTAAAGGGAAACAGAATAGAGCGAGTCTAGCAAAATACTAAGAAATTTTATCTTTTTGTATCTAATTGTATGAATATTTCCAGCTTAATTTTTAAATAAATTGCTATGTTCAAACCAATTTCATAGCCTAGTGAATAAGAATTGTCTTATTTATAACATATTTAATTTTATTATGGGACTATAAATATTTTTATACTGAGATAAAGTGATGGAATAACAATTAAATTTTAATAAATATTTCACAAAGTTGAAATAACATTTACTGAATGTGTGAATTTTAATCAACGTAATTGTCTTTCGTTTGCCATCTCTTCCACATCACATATTTTTCATTATATTAATAATATTAAAAGATAATTAAAGTAATGAGGTAAATTATCTCAAAATAAATATCGATTTCCTGGTAAAATGGAAATTCGTTCGAATAATCAGAAACCTCTGAAGATTGAGTAATACAACGTATAATTTTATTTAGAGATAGATTCTAATCTCTAAGCAAATTGGAAAAATCATTCATACTGCAAAAGCTACAAAGACCAAATACCATTTGAAATCTCAAATATATTTTGAAAATCTCAGAAGACTGCAAATATCTTATATCTTTTGTGTTCGAAGTTATGTAATCAATAATCATCGAAAAAAATTCAATATACTTTACGTATTTATTTTAAATCCGAAAACATTAAAACTATCTAAGTGTTTAATATGTTTATCTTTCAAATCAGATGTCAAACTTGAGCACAAACTGCTTCAAAGACTGGTTCATTTGAATTCACTCTGATCCCATAAAACTTATTAAATAAATTTATCCACCGAAATATTTTACTTAAGTTTTAAAGTATCCACATTTTTGTGAAGCCATTCAGAGTATTCTCCAAATTTTTGCCTCTTAAATAATTAAGTCTAAGAGACTTGAATAAATCTTTTGCGCCAGTAATGATAGAATCAAAGTAAGCGTTTGTGGTCGGTTGGATTTTGCAAGGTGAACTGCGTGTCGTATATCACATCGTTCTTGACTGAACAAGTACCAAAGAGACTGGAATTAGTTACTACTATCAATAGCTATGGTAGGGAAATATATATTTTATTTCATAGTTTTCCTGGCTGTTTTAGCAAATATCATATGACTGGATTCGTTCTAAAATATTTGTCCAGAAAAGACAGACTTAAAGTAAAAAATGGCGTCAATAAGTTTATCTGTTTGGAAAATAAGATTTATTTAGAATAAAATATTTAAAACACTGAAATATGAAAAAAATATTAATTTGACTTAATAACAAATTAAAAAATTAAGCAAGAGAGAAGACTAAGAATTAAGGAAATCATTAATTGCAATCCTTATTTTATATTATTATTTCACAAGATATAACATTTAATAGTCCTTTTAATTTAAGAAATATAATATATTTTGGGGCCCTTCATGTATTAAATAAAACATACTCTCTACTTTATTTTATAATATAAATATACATGTTACTCGTGTTTTTTTTCATCAGGAAATATTAAATATTATATAAAATATTCATTTTATTTCTTTTATTTGATGGGCTATTGTTACAGAACGAGTTATCTGGGAGGGGGTAAGGATTATCTTTAATCTCTTAGAATGAGTTTTGTAATTTATAAACAGGGATTAGGAAAGAGGCAAACCTCGCATAATGGGCTATTTATCTTAATTGATTTAGCTTTAGATCGACATTTTCATAAAACACGGCTCTCATTCAAGATCGTGATAAATATTTTTGTTTAAAAATATCACTTTCCTTCTTACAACATTTTTATTTTGAAACTAAAGTTTGGAGATAAGAAGATAAATTTTCTGATGTCTAGATTTGCCAGGAGTTGTTAGATTATGCGACAGGAGTTTTCCAAAGTTAAGCGAAAAGAATAAAAATGTCAAAGTAGTCATAGAGAAATATGAGTTCATTTTAGTTTACCTTATAGTATGAATAACTTGACCTGGATTTATCTATGAGATCAATCTTAGCCAAAAGGACGACGGTTATGAGAGCAGAAAACCTGCCAAATTACAGAAAATCTGAATGTCTAAAAGTACTTCATGGGATTGACATCAATTATATTAAATACACGATTCAGTGAACCATTCTAAAAAAATCAAATTTAAAAACTTGTGTTTTCTAGTGCTAGCCGAAAGAGGTCTCCTTGAGGAATCTCCTTGTGCAGATTAACTTAGCTGAACATAGCTCTAATGCAATCTCACATATCGCAATATAACTTAAACTAACCTCACACAATCTAATTCAAATTAACGAACACAACCAACCAAGGGTATCCTAAAACGCCGAAAACAACCCAATCTTAACTAACCCAAGCAAACTTAACCTAACCTAACCTAATACATATAATATAGACCAACATAACACAACCTAGTATAATTTAACCAATATTGTACCTTTTAAAATGAATGGGGTTTAAAACCTGATTTTCAAATTTGAATTTCCTAAGAATTTCCTAATATTTCCAGTCCATAAATTTAGTCGCCATACTTTTTCAAATTCTTGGAACGTTAACCTCATTTCATAGACATTTCTTAAATTAATAACCGCTAGTACCAATAAACTTTGTAATATTACTTAAAAGCATAATTCTTTCATTCATAATACAGCTCTCATATAAGAAAAGAGAGGTGGGAATTATGTTTGTGGTTATTTTTTCCTCTCGCTGATGAAGTGGGGGTAGGCTGCTTTAGTTTGGGCCATTATCGTTCAACGTCCTCTTTTGGGGATGATATTCTAAAACTGTTTGTTTGCTCTAAGTTTTTTTCCGAAATTGATCAAAATTGGAGGAATTGAGTAACAATCTAACGGGAAAAGTTTTGCGCCTAGTATAGATTAAAGATTAGGATGAGGATTTAGGGAACGACAAACAATTGTCTTAACCCAAATTCCTTTGATGAGTTAAAGTTGAATAAGCTTACGTCTGAGCCCGAGAAAAAATTTTTTCTATTGAAGTTGAAGTTTTAAAAAAAATAAATTCACTTCTAAAATTAGTAAATTTAATTATATCCTGAACTTTGAAGACAGTGATATTCGCTGCCAAAATATTAATATAAGTTATCAGGCAACTACTTATCTGTATACATATTTTATCTATTTCTATGCTACTGAAAATATGAAATTATTTGAGTTCCTCTTATTTTTAGCACAAATCAAGGAATAAATTTCTGCAGATTAATTTACAGGGAAATAAAATAAAACAAGAATCGTAAAATCCTGCCAACATTTACAGATTTTATCCCATTATAAAAATGTTTCGAGCTTAATATAGAAATAAATCGATATCTTCAAACCATTTCGTGTTTTCTACACGAAATAAAATATACACTGAGTAGATTTTTCTTATGAACGATTCTTTTCTGAAAGAAAATATCCATTTTGTTTTTAGGAAACTGTGAGAAGAAATAAATATTTTTTTCGAATTTAAATGAAATAATAACTTTATTTTTCTTCTATGTTCTAGACTAATATATATTTTTTTTTAAATTTTATAGAGCCCATCTGGCAACTACCCACTTGGGCATAAGTCGCCCCAAAACACGAAAGCCTAGAACTAGGCTACTTCAAAAAAAAATATATGAAAACATAACGATATAAACTAGAAAACTTAACAATCAGAAAGCAATCTCCGGCAGCGTGGGGAGGTTCCCCTCACCCCAGGGCAGGAGAGGGTAACATACAAACAAAACAATAACAAAAAAAAGAACCTTAAATAAAGGGAAGAAGCCCGGCCTCCCCCCAAAAGTCAACAAGTACACAAGTCAATGTGCACGAATTGTCCCGAGTACAAGGAACAGGCGGTAGTGACCCCGCCCATCCCGGTACCGGGAGAGGTTTCGTGCGCGAAGATCACCCAGACTGACACATTCGAGAAGAATGTGCCGAACAGTCTGGGCGACGACACAGTCATTGCAATAGGGCGCAGGCGAGTTCTCAATCAAATAGCGATGCGCCACACGAGTGTGTCCGATTCGGAGACGACAGAAAGCAACCTAAAGCTGCCACGGCATTGAAGGATAGGTCCATGTGAACAGTTTAGGGGCAAGAGCACGCAACATTAAGTTCCCTTCGACCGTCTCCCATCTTCTTTGCCAAGCAGTCCGAAGAGCTGCCCGTATTCCTGCCATGTAGTCGGTGTAAGGAAGAGTGAAACGCAGGTCCGGTCGCAGAGTCCTCGCGGACTCTTTGGCGCCCTCATCGGCGCGCTCATTCCTCGCAATTCCTACATGTCCAGGAACCAAGCAGAAGTTAATCTCGACATCCGCCCGGCTCTCCAAAACCGTGGCGTCATGAAGATCGCGAGACAGGGGATGCGGAGATTCCAATGCCCCGAGAGCACTCGGGGCGCTTTGTGAGTCGCTATAGATCACAATCCGGTCTCCGAACCGGGCACGTTGCGTAATCTCCTATACTGAGTGGTGTATTACCACCAGCTCGAAGGGAGGAGAGACGCAGCGCCTAGAATAGCCCTGCTTACTTCAAACAGAGGGTATACGGCGTGGAAGCCAACCCCATCTTGAGACTTGGAGCCATCCGTATACACTATCACGGTTCCAGCGTGACACGATGTGTGCTCCAAAAAGGTCTAACTCAATACTCCCGGCGCAGAATAAGCTTTGGGAGCAGAAGCGTGGCGACAAATAGCCGAAGGTGGTACCCTCCAGGGTGGCGTCCTGGGCAGAACCAGGGGAGCCACCGGCCGAAGAGCTATATCTACATCTCGAAGGAGTTTCCTGGAACTAAACCCTTTGGGTTTAGGGTATGACTGGCGTCTCTTGGCGGCATAGGCACCATTGAGATCAGCTTCGAATGCAGTCAGAGCTGTTGGCAACTGAGGGAGGCGCCGGGCTTGCGCGTAGAGGCGAGTGATGCACTGCACGCGGCGCAGAGTGAGTAGCATCTCTCCAGCATCGACCAACCGGCTCTCAATGGGGGAAGTGCGGAAGGCACCGGTCGCAAGGCGAAGGCCGGTGTAGTGGACCGAATCCACATTTGGCAATAAACCCTCGGCTGTGAAAGCGTAAAACTCGCATCCGTAGTTAAGCTTTGAGCGAAAAAAGGATCGATAAAAAAGTAAGGCAGTAGCCCTATCAGCGCCCCAAGCGCTGAACATCACAGAACGGACAATGTCCATAGCGCGGGTACAAGAGTTTCTAAGGCTGCGAATATGAGCCTCTTAGGGGAGGCGTTGGTCGAATATAAGACCAAGGAAACGGTGCGACTCAACTACATCCGGGCGCACCCAATAAGAAACAAATCTGGGTCGGGGTAAAGACGTGGATGGCAGCAGAAGTGCACCACCTTAGACTTGGCCACAGAAAACCGAAACCTGTGCGCTTCAGCATAGCGAGAGACGTGGTTCAATGCCTGTTGAAGTCGACGCTCTAGAGTTGGCATCTGGGCCGCACCAAAAGAGATCAAAAGGTCGTAGCCAGAAGATCTTCCAGCAGCACCAAGGTGATGCCGATGATGCTCAGGGCAAAGAGTGTGATACTGAGGACACTTCCCTTCGGTATACCCTCTTTCTGCTTCTTTGGGCCGGCGAAGGCTCCCCCCACCCGTGCGCGGAATCGACGATCTCGCAAAAATTCAGATATAAACATTGAGAGGCGTCCCCTCGCCCCTATCGTGTGGAGAGTTTCCATGATACCGTATCGCCATGCGGTATTATAAGCCTCCTCCAGATCGAAAAACACCGTGACGTAGTGCTGTCTACGAAGAAAAGCCTTGCAGACGGCATTTTCAGGTCGGAGCAGAGCATCCAGCCTGGAGTGGAAATTGCGAAAGCCGCACTGTGCAGAAGACAGATGGCCTCCGCTGTCCAGGAAAAAGGCTAATCTAACATTTACCAATTTATCCATCACTTTGCACACGCAAGAGGTTAGAGAGATTAGGCGGAAACCGTTCGGAGTAGAGTGATCTCTCCACGGTTTGCGGAAGGCGAGCACAGTAGCGATTCGCCAGGAGTCTGGGAGAAGACCTTCTTCCCAGGTCCTGTTGAAGTAATCTAACAGAAAGGCTACGCCTTACTCACCCAGGTGTTGGAGCATGGCGTACGGGACATCGTCCGGACCATGGGCGATGTCCGCGCACCAAGCGAGAGCGGAACGCAACTCACTCAAGGTAAACTTGTCGTTGAAGAGTTCTCCGCCTCTGTAGGTAAAGTCCAGCCGGCGGCCTTCCGCGACATCACAACGTGCATTAAATGCTGGCGGAGCAGCATCACGGCTAGAGAATTCGGAAAAAGCAGTCGCTAAGGATTCCGCCACGGACGCGGGTTCCGAGATTGCGGTCCCATTCTCCTGGAAAACGGGAGGGGGGTCCTGCCAGAACTTGACCCGAATCATTTAAATTTCCCTTCCACACCTCAGCTAAAGGGTCCTTCCCGTTAAGTGAAGACACGTATGCCCACCAAGAAAAGCGGCGGGCGTGCTTCAAAATATACCGGAACCTAGCCCTAGCCCGACGAAATTCAGCGACAGTGAAATCGTTTGGGCGGCGCTTATAGCGCATGTAGGCATAACGCTTCTGTTTGAGGGCCGTCTCACACCCGGCCGACCACCATGGGAGTGGTCAGCGTGCAAAACGGCCAAACGTCCTAGGAATAGTAGTCAGGCCCACGGCGGTGAGGTTGCAGGAGAAGACCTCAACGGCCTCATCCACCAACCTAAACTTCTTGACTGAGATAGAGAATTCAGTCATTTCCTTAAATGCAGGCCACCGCGCCCGTGCTAAGTACCACCAAGGTGGTCTCTCAGGCGGCAGTTACCCTGAAAATGATATTTGAATGCGAGGGTGATCACTACCATGGAGGTCATCGATCACCCCCCAAACAAAATGAGGCTGTGCATCCGATGAGCACAAAGATAGGTCAAGGCAAGAAAATGAACTGGTTCTCGGACAGTAATGCGTAAACTCATCCACGTTAGGACACCCATCTCAAGCTCTTTGATCAGATCGGCAAAGACTTGTCCCCTGGGATTTATGGAGTAATCTTCCCAGAGAGGATGCCTGCCGTTCAGAACTCCAAGCAAGAGATAGGGCCTCGGAAACCGTGCCACGACGCGGCGGAAGTTCCCCGCGTCTAAGTCAGCTGAGGGGCAATTTAGGCAGAAATGATAATATACCTTTTACCCAGGTGCAGCTGCACTGCCACTGCCTGAAAGGAGGTATCTAAAGAGAAAGGTTAGAAGAGGGAAATCATGCTGGGCGTAAACCACGCATGCCCATTCCGGTTATTCCGCGGTGCTGGGGTCTCAAGACCCTTATACCCCAAGAGGGCGAGAAGGGGGCATGCGCCTAGCATGGTCTCCTGCAAAAAGATAGCCAACGGGAAATGGGACGAGACCAGCCTCCGCAGCTCCTCCCAATTAATCTTAAGTACACGGTAATTCCATTAATAAATATGCCTTCCAGGCCTAGCTCGGAGAAAATTTTTTTTTTTTTAAGAGCTCATCTGGCGACTGCCTACTTGGGCATTAGTCGCCGTATTAAAACTGGCCTAGTTCTAGGCTTCTTTAAAATAAAATTAAAGAGAGAAAAAAAAAAAAAACACCCCAAAAGGGGGAAAGGAAGCAAGCTGGTGCGTCGGGGAGAGGTCCCCCTGGCGCAGGAGCGTGCAACCAAAGAAAAAAACAAAAAAAAAACAAAACCAAAAAAAACAAATGCAAAAAAACAACAAAACAAAACAAAAAAACAAACAAACCTTGCTTATATAATAGGGAGAAGGCCGGCCTCCCCCAAGAAGTCAACAAGTCCACAAGTCAATGTGCACGAATCTGTCCCGAGCACAAGGGACAGGCGGTAGCGACCCCGCCCATCCCAGTACTGGGACAGGTATCGTGCGCGAAGATCACCCAGACTGAAACATTCGACAAGAATGTGCCGAACAGTCTGGGGGACGACGCAGTCGTTGCAATAGGGCGCAGGCGAGCGCTCCATCAAATAGCGATGCGTCACACGAGTGTGTCCGATTCGGAGACGACAGAAAGCAACCTGAAGCCGCCGCGGCATTGGGGGATAGGTCCATGGGAACAGTCGCGGCGCAATGGCACGCAACTTTAAGTTCCCTTCGACCGTCTCCCATCTTCTTTGCCAAGCAGTCCGAAGAGCTGCCCGTATTCCTGCCATGTAGTCGATGTGGGAAGAGCGAAACGCTGGTCCGGTCGCAGAGTCCTCGCGGACTCTTTGGCGCCCTCATCGGCGCGCTCATTCCCCGCAATTCCTACATGTCCAGGAACCCAGCAGAAGATAATCTCAACATCTGCCCGGCTCGCCAAAACCGTGGCGTCACGAATATCGCGAACCAGGGGATGCGGAGCTTCCAATGGCCCGAGAGCACTAGGGGCGCTTTGTGAGTCGCTATAGATCAAAATCCGGTTTCCGAACCGGGCACGTCGCGTAATCTCCCGTACCGAGTGGTGTATTACCACCAGCTCGGCTGTGAAGACAGACGCAGCGCCTGGTAGAGCCCCACTGACTTCAAACAGAGGGAATACGGCGTGGAAGCCAACCCCCTCTTGGGACTTGGAGCCATCCGTATACACTGGCACGGTACCAGCGTGACACGATGAGTGCTCCAAAAAGGTCGAACGCAATACTCCCGGCGCAGTACAAGCTTTGGGAGCAGAGGCGTGGCGACAAATAGCCAAATGTGGTACCCTCCAGGGTGGCGTCCTGGGCAGAACCAGGGGCGCTACCAGCCCGAGAGCTATATCTACCTCTCGACGGAGTTTTCTGGCCCTAAACCCAAAGGGCTTAGGGTATGACTGGCGTCTCTCGGCGGCATAGGCACCATCGAGATCAGCTGCGGATGTAGTGAGAGCTGTTGGCGACTGAGGGAGGCGCTGGGCTCGTGCGTACAGGCGAGTGATGCACTGCACGCGGCGCAGAGGGAGTGGCATCTCCCCAGCATCGACCAACAGGCTCTCAATGGGGGAAGTGCGGAAGGCACCGGTCACAAGGCGAAGGCCAGTGTGGTGGATTGAATCCACCTTCCGCAATAAACGCTCGGCTGCGGATGCATAAAACTCGCATCCGTATTCGAGCTTCGAGCGAACAAAGGATCGACAAAAAAGTAAGGCGGTAGCCCTATCAGCGCCCCAAACGCTGAACGTCACGTAACGGAGAATGTCCATGGCGCGTGTACAAGAGACCCTAAGGCTGCGAATATGAGCCTCCCAGGTGAGGCGTCGGTCGAATACAAGACCAAGGAAACGGTGCGACTCAACCACATCCAGGCGCACCCCATTAAGAAACAAAATTGGGTCGGGGTGAAGCCGTGGATGGCGGCAGAAGTGCACCACCTTAGTCTTGGCCAAAGAAAACCGAAACCTGTGCGCTTCGGCATAGCGAGAGACGCGGTTCAATGCCTGTTGGAGTCGACGCTCCAGAGTTGGCATCTGGGCCGCGCCAAAAGAGATCGAAAGGTCGTCCACGTAGAGCGTAGCGAGAACATCTTCTGGCAGAACCAAGGTGATGCCGTTGATGCTCAGGGCAAAGAGTGTGACAGTGAGGACACTTCTCTGCGGGACACCCTCTTCCTGCTCCTTTGGGGCAGAGAGGGCTCCCCCCACCCGTACGCGAAATCGACGATCTCGCAAAAATTTAGATATAAACATTGGGAGCCGTCCCCTCGCCTCATCGTGTGGAGAGTCTCCATGATACCGTATCGCCATGCGGTATCATAGGCCTTCTCCAGATCAAAAAACACCGTGGCGTAGTGCTGTCTACGAAGGAAAGCCTCGCAGACGGCATTTTCCAGTCGGAGCAGAGCATCCGACGTGGAGTGAAACTTACGGAAGCTGCACTGTGCAGAAGACAGATGGCCTCCGCTGTCCAGGAAATAGGCTAATCTAACATTTACCAATTTCTCCATCAACTTGCACACGCAAGAGGTTAGAGAGATTGGGCGGAAACCGGTCGGAGTAGAGTGATCTCTCCCTTGCTTGCGAAAGGGCGAGCACAGTAGCGATTCGCCAGGAGTCTGGGAGAAGACCTTCCACCCAGATGCTGTTGAACAGATCTAACAGAAAGGCCATGCCTCGCTCACCCAGGTGTCGAAGCATGGCGTACGGGACATCGTCTGGACCATGGGCAGTGTCCGCGCACGAAGCGAGAGCGGAACGCAACTCACTCACAGTAAACTTGTCGTTGAAGGGTTCTCCGCCTCTGGAGGTAAAGTCCAGCCGGCGGCCTTCCGCGACATCACGACGTGCATTGAATGCTGGCGGAGCAGAATTACGGCTAGAGAATGCGGAGAAAGCGGTCGCTAAGGATTCCGCCACGGACGCGGGGTCCGAGATTGCGGTCCCATTCTCCTGGATAACGGGAGGGGGGTCCTGCGAGAACTTGCCCCGAATCCTTTTGACTCGCTTCCACACCTCAGCTGAAGGGGTCTTCCCGTTAAGTGAAGACACGTATGCCCGCCAAGAAGAGCGGCGGGCGTGCTTCGAAATATACCGGAACCTAGCCCTAGACGACGAAATTCAACGACAGTGAAATTGTTTGGGTGGCGCTTATAGCGCATGTAGGCATAACGCTTCTGTTTGGGGGCCGTCTCACACTCGGCCGACCACCATGAGGGTGGTCGGCGTGCAAAACGGCCAGACGTCCTAGGAATACTAGTCAGGCCCACGGCGATGAGGTTGCCGGAGAAGAACTCAACGGCCTCATCTACCGACCTAAACTCCTCAACTGAGATAGAGAATTCAGTCATTTCCTGAAATGCAGACCATCCGCGCCCGCGCCAAGCACCACCGAGGTGGTCTCTCAGGCGGCAGTTGCCCTGGAAAATGATATTGGAATGGGAAAGTGATCACAACCATGGAGGTCATCGACTACCCCCCAATCAAAATCAGGCTGTGCATCCGAAGAGCACAAAGATAGTTCAAGGCAAGAAAATGAATCGGTTCTCGTACAGTGATGCGTAAACTCAACTACGTTTAGGACACCCATCTCAACCTCTTCGATCAGATCGGCAAGGACTTGTCCCCTGGGATTTATGGAGTAATCTCCCCAGAGAGGATGCCTGCCGTTCAGATCTCCAAGCAAGAGATAGGGCCTCGGCAACCGTGCCACGACGCGGCGGAAGTCCCCCGCGTCGAAGTCGGCTGACGGTGGAATGTACGCAGAAATGATAGTACCTCCTATCCAGGTGCAGCTGCACAGCCAATGCCTGAAAGGAGGTATCTAAAGAGAAAGGAAGAACGGAGACATCATGCCGGGTGTAAACCGGCATCCCCCAGCCCGGCCATCTCGCGGTGGTGGGGTCGCTAGACCCTTATACCCCGGGATGGCAGGCAGGGGGCACGCGCCTAGCATGGTCTCCTGCAATAAAATAGCTAACGGGGAACGGGACGAGGCGAGCCTCCGCAGCTCCTCCCAGTTGGCCCGGAGTCAACGGCAATTCCATTGAAGGAATATGCCCTCCAGGCCTAGCTCGGAGGAGACGCGGGGGCCCTCCTCAAATTATAGACCCTCACGGGAATGGCCGTACGCTTCCCGGGGGCAGAACCCCGGGCGCTGTTGGCCGGACAAAGCGCTGGAGGCGCTGTCGCCTTCGAGGACTTATTGGGGGAGGTTGGGCTCGCCATGCGAGTCTTTTCCTCCCTCCGCCTCGAAACCTTAGGCGGGCGCTGCGGCTTCGGAGGCGGGGGGAGCCTCTTTTCGAGGAACCACCGTCCCTGAGCAACTCGCTCCCCCTCGGGGCGTGGGCGAAGGAGCTGAAGCTCCTTTGTTGCTGTCCTCCTTTCGGGGGGCAGCTTTAGGAACCCCTGAAGATGGCCTAGCAACCATCTTAAGGGGTGTTGCCTCCTGTGAGTCTAACGACTCGGTGGAGACGCGGGGCCGTTTCGCCTTGCGGGAAACGGTCACGCTGGGGGAAGAGGGGGGAGCCCTGGTTTTAGCCGGGGCTTGGTATGAACCCTTTTTGCCGCCAGCTTTACCAGGGGAGTGCTCGGGTTGGGTAGAGCCCGCAGAAGGGCTCCGAAATGGCGCGGAAACAACCGTGCTCGTTGGCCTGGATGGGCCATGAGCAGAGGGTGCCTTTCGAACTATTGAGGCATATGACGTCCCAGGCAGAGCCGGGCGCGCAAAGAACAAGTACTCAGCCTTGCGGAATGAGGGTCAATCCTGGGCATGAACGGCCAGGATTTCTTTTCAAAGGAGATATGCACCACATTGCTTTGAAGAAGCAGGGTGCGGCTCTCTGCAATTGACACACTTGGCCACACACGATTTGGACTTATCGTGTGCGACCTTGGAGCAATTTACACAGACTTTGGGTGACCCCGACTTTGCACGTCTACATGAGCGATTCGTATGGCCAAAGCGGTGACAGTAATAGCACCGCCGCGGCAGTGGCACGAATGCCTTCACGCGGTAGTGGTACCAACCAGCACGCACCGACTCAGAGAGCTTGTCACAGTCGAACGAGACGAAGAGTGTAGGGGTGGGTCTCGAAGCCCCTCCCTGTTTCTCATCACACGTTCGACCTTGACCGCCCTATGGTCGGCCAGCTCTAGGGTGATGTCCTCAATGGAGTAGTCAACGAGTTCCCTCGCATAAACTACCTCTTTCACAAAGTTCATGGTAGAGTGCGGCGTCACACTCACCGGGGTACCATGAAGTGTCCAAAGGTCACTTATCTTCGCCGCATTCGCCAGAAGGCTGCCGCCTAAGAAACGGGTCACCTTCGTCTCTCTACCAATTGCACTAGCTAATCCTCTCCTCTGATGGATCATGTTCCTGATCTCGGCTTGGTCGCCTACCAAAGTGGCAGCAGACCCATTCGTCCCCGCAGCCCCCGCGGATAAAGAAGAGCCCTGAGTCTTCTTGGTCTTTTTGGTCTTTTTCTTTTTCTTTTTCTTTTTTGGATAGGAGGTCGGGGAATGAACCTGTTGCTCACCTCCGCCGGCAGAAGCCCCTAGGCCAGATGGACTGGCCTCAGCCAGGTCCCTCTCCGAAATGGAGAAGGTCCTGGTAGTCGTAGGGCACCTGTTCGAGGAGATCCCACTCCTCCTTGTACTGCCTTGGAGCCCTCAGCCGTTTCAGGAGGACCTTGCATACGGCGGATTTGGGTTCGGTGCTTGGCATCAAGCCCGAATTTCCCCCCATGGAAGGCCCTACCGTCTGAGGCTGGGTCTCCTCAAGGACCATCTCTATCACAGGAGAGGCCTCCAGTTGGCCCTCTCCTTCCAGTAAATCGCAGGTCCCCTTGGCAGCGTCAAGAGTCTTTTGTGGGGAGGCACAGACCTTGTACCCGGCAAGGTTTAATATCCTTGCCAGCAGGTCTTTTGAGGGAAGCGACTGAAGGAGCCTGGCTTCCCTCTTCCCCCTAAGGGGGTTTTCCCTACCGAGCCGCTTAGAAGAGGGGCGTTCGGCAATGAGCTGCCTGCTGGCTTTCTTGGCAGTCCCCTTAGAAAGAAAAGGAGGGACTGCCGCTGGAAATAGGGAGGTGCCCGAAAGCACCTCCAGACAAGGGGGTGAGGCGGAGTCCCCTTCACCCGTAGGCGTACGAGAGGAGTAAGCCTCCTCTCCGTTTAAAGAAATATGGAGGGTCCCCTGCGCAAGCACAATGGCGGGGACCTCCATTTTTTTGGTGGAGCTGAACGAGGGCGGCTCCGTCGATGAGCAAGGGGGTAATTAGGGGGAGATTGTTTTTTTTATCATCATTTGGGATGGTGACCCTATTTGTGCTACGGGACGCAATAGCTCATCATCTCTCGCAGTTGCTTGCACTGCAAGAGGTGCTTACAAGCCCGGCAGAGCCAGGCGCCACCATTTGGGACCCCCCTCCCGCCTGGTGGCCTAGCAGTCCATCGGCATGGTGGCTCCACCTTGGACACGGCGTAAAAATATATAGATTGTGAAGAGGAGAGGAAAAGGGATGTGAGGAAGGTATGAGGGGGGATGAAGCAGGTTGTTAAAAACCAACCACCCCCGCCTGGAGATCAGGGGTTAGGGAACCTTGACCCTTTCCCCTTTAGGCCCGATCTGGGACGGTTGACTGAGAAAAAGGTCAGCATCTACCCTGTGAAATTACAGGCTGGCCAAAGAAAGTTGTGGGAGAGGTTGTATGAAAAGCAAGGAAACATGTGTTTTGAATGAAAGAGAAGAGGCTAAGCGGTGTTCAGACGCGGTGCTGAGTCCCGTCAGCACGGCGGCAAGGATGGCAAATCGCCGCGCCCCTTACGAGGTCCAGCTGCATAATGTTGAAGTTTTCCAGCTAGAGCATTTTAAACTATCGACGTTTTGTAAATTTACTGCTCACCATTTATCATAACTTGACACATTTTTAATTATCACATAATTTACTTCCCTCATTTGATGAATCGAGTTGTCATTTTTTTCGATATTAATCATTTATTTATTCTTCATTTTGATATAAAATTTCAAAAAATGGAAATTTGTCGCTTTTATTAAGTCCACAAACGGCAATTACTGTATTCACTTAACATTTTTGAACCAGATTTTAGGTTCAAATCTGTTAAGCAGCCGTGAGGAGCACTTTTCTTTTTAGCTCTGGTCTTCCTGAAGAAATACGATCTTGATGTGCCGTTGCACAGCACAAATATAAGTTTCTTGGGACAATCAGAAATATTAAAGGTTATAGTAGTAGTAATCTGCTGTCACTCGCGAGTAAGACGTTCTCTTAGTAGCCACCGAATCTGTGGGTGTTCAGGTGGTTGGACAAGCCAAATCACGACCGTCACTGTTTCTCTCACGTCCCCTAGATGGTACCGGATTGAAGTTGTTGCTTCAGCGCAGCGGTGTCAGCTTTTGCATGCTTACGGTCTCTTCGCTTTCGTTTGTAGTCACGTCGGGTGGTTTCGAACCTCTGCCCTGCCCGGTGGGCTGCACGTCACCAACCAAGGCGATCCCGCGCGGAGCTCTCCCAAGAATTTACGTTACTGTTGCTTTTCTTCATATATGACTTTAATGTTATCTTCTATCGCTTTTTTTGTTCTCCTCTCTGGCGTGCACCAGTTTGAAGTTCGGGGAACAAGACCCGCACAGTGCCCCTCACATCTATGTTGATGTTTTATTAGGAGGGCCTCGATGCTGGTAGATTCTGAATCTTTTTGAACACTGATGTTTGTTTTTCGTTCTTCGGAGATATCTTTGATGGAACTACTCAAGTGACTTCACATGACATCGGTATGAGATTCATGTTTCACTAGAATATAGTAGTGCCGTCAGGACTACAGCATTGTATACCATGAACTATCTCTTTGTTCTCAGGCCGCAATTGTCAAAGACTCTTGACTTTAATTTCTACAAGGCTGCTCCAGCGTTGTGGACGCGATGTTACACTTCCTTTTCGATGTTTGCCTTCGATGAGAGGTGACTGCCAAGGTAATAGAAGTGTTCCTGATATTCAAGTTTCTCTCCTTCTAATAAAATTCAAGGAGGGTTTTACAGCCTTGATGGTCTCGGCTGGCATATAGTTTGTGTCTAATGCATATTAATTTTCAGACCCAGCTTTGTATAAACCTTGTTAAATGCACTCACGGTTACTTGTATCTCGTCAAAGAGTGTGTGATGATTGCAAGGTCGTTGGCATATTGGAGTTCAGATACGTCTAGTTGTCCAACGTTTGTTCTGGCCTTCAGGCGTTTCAGGTTGAATAGTCCTCCATTCATTAGGTAACATAGCTCCACCGCAGGTGGTAAGTCTTTATAAGCTAGATGGACGGCAACAGATACATATATGTTTAAAAGGCTTTGTACGATCACACAGCTCTGCTTAACCCTTGTCCGGATGTTAAAAGGTTCAGTCTGACTGCCGTTGTATGCTACTGACGCTGCTATGATTTCATGGAGGAGTCTCAAGTTACTAACGTAATTGGGTAGGCACCCATATTTCTGGAGGATTTTCCATAGAACCTCACGGTTTAGTTAGGCAAATGCTTTTATTAGGTCTATAAAGGTTATAAATAGTTCGCAATTTTGCTCTCAGCATTTTTCTTAGAATTGACGTGTAGTGAACATCATGTCTATTGTCCCACGCGCTGCCCTAATGCCACAGCGTGACTCAAGGAGTACAAGTTGCACGCAAGGGGCTCTCGCATTTATTTATTTTCCCCGAATAATTTATATAAGTTCTGTAAATAATTTATATGAGGTTCATCAGTTGCTAACATAAAATTTAGGGATAAGTTACACAATTTATCTAATCGAAGAAGGGAAGAGAAGGAGAACAGAAAAATTGCATCCTGAATTTTGTAGAAATTTAGGCAATCGGGAGAACTTGATGGCATATGATGGAAGATAAGTTAGAATGCAAAAAATTTTACTTGAATGTCTCATGCACAGAGGAATAATCAATTAGATTTTCCATAAAATTGTACGGTTCTTTCATGCAATCATGATAGACCCTTCACCTTATCTTATCTTTTTAGAAAATAATTTTTAGGAAAAAGAATTACTTTCCCTTATCTATGATCGCCCAAGTGTTGATTATCTCATTCAGTAGAATTCTTAGGTTGAAAATAAAGAAAGAGGACTTTACAAGAGTTTTACTTACTCGATTCTTTATTTATTGCTGTAATTTTCATAAATCCAAAGGTTTATGTCAGGAAGTGAAGATGAATGTGATAAAATTTCAACTGCCCTGTAATTTATCACGGAGTTTGCCACCTACAACAAATTAATTTAGCAACCATATCGAGGGACGAAGGCGTGTGACCCAAAAGTCTCAAAAAGGTACAAACGTCTGTAAGCCAGGCCGCCACTGTTTGTGATGGGCTCGGGTAGAATTGAATTGAGGGATACTAAATACCTTTCAAGTAGAGTGCAATATTATTAAGGTTGGCTCTTTGAAAGGGAATACTTTTGCCGGCTTCGTTTGAAGGGTTATTTGAATGATAAGTACCTATACAAAAATAAACTTTAATACAAATAATAATAACAAGAGCACATTTATATGGAAATATAAATAATAATTAGTACGACCAAATAATATTGTGACGTGCCAAAATTAAGGAAACTAGGTCCCCCAAAAATATATAAGTAATTCAATAAGTTGGATTGAAGGAAACAATTAGCAAGTCTATTGGCATTACACAAAATGGGCGAATTCTTCTTAGGACTGGGAACGGAGCGGTGGGACTTACGAGGAAAGGACTTCTTGTAACCTCTGGTGGATTAACTGGAGACTTGGAAGACCAATGGTCAGGTCTTCGTCGATGGGGCCCCGATGCGAAGGCTTCCAGAGAGACTCCGATAGGGGGTTGAGATTACCTCGGCTCCAGGGAGAAGTAATCACAAATTAAGATTCGTCTGCAGGACGGCAGGAATGTAGTGAAACGAGAGAAACCCAGGACAATCTTCAAGGGGCTAAACGGGGTTTCCATTACCTTCCTCTGATCAGGCGGATTACGCGAAAACGATCTGCTGACGATATCACAGAGGCGAGGGAACCACTTCACGAGGGACACATACTCGGATTCAGACGACAAGAAGCCCCGGATCTCTTTATCTGCTGAGGCTTTGCAGATATTACCTTAAAGAGGAGCCTCAGCCATGGTCGACAGAAGGCTGTGCGCAGCAAGGCCTCCCAAAGGATATGGGACAGGGCTTAAGAAAACATGGTCCTTGATAATTTTGGAGCATCGACGAGGCGAAAGGAAAATAAGCGAGATTCCCTTCCCCTCCCAATGGGGGGAAGATGAACACGGCTACTGAACCTCAGAGCGGGACGGCGTTATCAAACTGGGGAGGGACGGTAATAAAGCACCACAAATTAAATACAGCTGCGCTCATATGCCTCGACTAGATAAATTCTGTGTGATAACGGCTTATTAAGTTTCATGCTCCCACAAATTACATATAAAACTAAAGCACGGAGAACTGAATCACTTTTATAATATACTACACTAAAGCAAAATTACTATTTAAATTCAAACCTGGCTTTCTCTTTTTCTGTTTTCATCCCACCAAGAAGGATAATACTTTTACTCAATTTGTGAATTTATAGTCAGGCAAATTCTTACAAAAGTCCAACTCTAAACAAATGATTTCAGATACTTTCGTAGTGAAAAAGTGAAGAAAAATTAAATTTAGGTAAGATGAGTATTTCTAAACTAGAATTGAGCTGCTTTAAAAATGAAAGTTAGTAAGTAGCCTGACTAAATGAAGGCTGAAATTTTAACATGAGCTTTAGCTTAGTCCTTCTTAAAAGATATAGAACTCAATAATAGCAACTCATCTTTCCATAGAGTTGGAATGTAGTTATACCGCAAAATGATTATGTAAATAAAAAGTAACTAAAACTAAATATGAAAAGTAATGAGAAAGGAAGTTAAAGAAAAAAAACCTCGCGGGAAAAGCGGAAAAAGGTATAGGGTAGATTTAAGAGCTTTTCTATTTGGTTGACGCAAACCATTTGTAAAATGATCACCCAAACGGAAATATTGGCTAGATCCTTTGAGTGGAAAGAAAAGACAAATTTTAATATGCTGAACTTATCCTAAATATCCTTTATTTCCACGTAATAATTCAACCTTTAATGGGAATTTCAAGATTGAAATAGGGAAGTCTGAAAGCAATTTATCTTCACGAAGTTAAAATTAAAAAGCGAAAACTAGTTACGATTATTCGATAATAACTGTAGTGATGTAAATTAAATAACGGGAGGTTGAAATACAATTAAGGTTGGAGATCAGTATAAAAGGACTTCATTTTGAAGCTCTTTAATCTATCAATGAAATTATCCGATAATTAAACCGTTCCTTGTAATATTCGCTGACTTCTTTAAGGCGAACCTAGAAACAATCTCGGGAGACATTTTACAAAACAATTACTAAATATTTGCATTATAAACAAATACTTAATGTAAATAGTGAATAATAATTATATGCAATAAAAATTAAATGGATTTTAATTAACTCAGAATAATTAGTTGTGTAATCAGAGAATATTTTTTCGTAAATTTTGATACACATTTTGAGCAAAGCTATTTGAGAAACCGGCGACACAATTTGTGGTGCCCCGCATTACTTGAGTTTCAAGCAATTGAAAGCCCATTACAAACTTTTTACAACCTCTTCAGAGAATGTTTATTTATTAATACTTTGTTTATCTCTGTGTTTTTCCTCGCCTAAAAGAAAAAAAATGTAAGATCTTCCTAAAATTCCTCTATCTCGATAATATCCAAGTAACAACCTCACTGATGAGCGAGGGCGAAGGCAATGGAATGGGGACAATAAGAGTGAGGTGACCTTTTATGAGACCACCGCTGTGTAAAAACCAATTTTATGTGGAACCAAAGTCTTTGTTTCCTTCTTCAAATTATCTTCATTTTCAGCATTAACCCACAACTTCTTCACGTTTTAGGAAAAAGGGTAAACTTTCTAGAGGGTTTCTTATTTTTTTGCATCCTATCCACTCTTCCGCCAACTCACGTTTATTCTCACTACCTTAACATTTCGCTGAATTTTCTGATCAATCATTAACTAATCTTCACGTATATATATATATATATATATATATATATATATATATATATATATTACCACCCTCAAGTTTTTTTCTAAGTCTTTCTACCCAACAATGCCTTGTAGGTACGATTGGGGGCTCATTTCGTCGAAGAAAGGATTGGGATGATGGGTAATTGACGATAAGAGTAAAGACTACGAATTCATTCTCTAAAAGCAATAGTAAGTATCAAAGTTCCCAAATCCTCGATTTGAAGTGAGTTTCTATCCACTCTTACATTTATCTGGGCATTTCTTATATGTTTAAGCCCGCTTCCTGTCTTGAACCAAAACAGTGTGGCATTAGCTGCTTCATTATGTCTAATATATTATCTCTTGAAATGAAAGACGAAAAAATATACAAACATTCTTTAATAGTTGTTGACTCGAAGAAAGAGTACTACTAATGCAAATGATTTTTTAGCAAAAGTTTTCTTTAAAAATCTTATATAAAAACATATATAGCGAATAAACTGTTGCCATGAAGGTTAGGTTTAAAAATAATTCCCTATCATTACAAAAATGGAATGGTATGAATTGGCTAAATTGTACCATTCCTTTTGGGATAGGCAGAGAAACCCTTCTTTGGAGATAAGGATACTCTTCTCTAAGGCACTCGAAGTAGTGTAATTTTTGCTTTTTACTAAATACACCAATTGTTTTGAAATATTCCAAATATATCAGATGTAAGAAAGGTAGTAAACTTTATTTACATCTTCAGAAGATAGATTTTACGATTTCTAAAATGCAGTGATGAGAATTATAGATATTAAGAATAACCAGTACTAACCATAAATGAAAGAATTAGACACAAATCCAAAAACAATCAGGAATGTAATAGAGAAAATAGCTAGAGAGAAAAGAGCAGGACATTAGGCGATAAGAAACTATAGAAGAAAGAAATACTAAAGATGACAGCTAAATTTCTAGAATCAAAATTTTACGACAAACTGAATCTACTCATAAAACATAAGTCAATTTAGTAAAAAATAATCGTCTTAAAAAATAAGAGATAGGACAATCAAACATAAATGAGATTACTCCAAACAGTTTAAAACGTAAGCGTGAAGTATGTAATAATCACGCATGTTAATTGCCAAACTCTATAACAGTAAGAAATACTGGCATACTTATTATTTCATAACATTCAAGGGTAAGTTAATTCATGAGACAATTATATGGTCGAGTTTCAGCCAAGTAAATATCTTAGGCCCAAGACTTGCTTTGATTACACTGGTCTGCGTCAAAAATGTACCTTAGGTTTTCTATAGTGTTTCTTAATAAAATTGACCTCCTAAATCCGAATCCGTCATCCGTTTTTCTCTATCACCTCCAGTTTTTGCGATACAGGGGGTGATAATAATTTTATAGTTTATACATCTCCTATATTACATCAAATTTCAATAGTTTTTGCACTGCTCTATTCGCAGTAAATTTTGTGTACATTTTAAGTAATTATGCAAATAGGTTTATATTTTGCAGGTTAAAAATTGCTTAGCATTATAATAATAAGAATAATAATAATAGTGGTTGAGTTAAAAATGAACAGAAAATGTAAGAATAGCTCCGACAGATTTTGCTATGTTTGCGGCAAAGTGACTTTTCCCGAGCAGCAAAGTACAATCCCTCCTGTAATTAAATCTTTGTATCATGCATATTTTGGAGTAAGGCTAAGAGATCAAGATAAAAGTTTCGCACCACATATCTGCTGCAAGGGATGCTACATAAGTTTAAGACGCTGGAGTCAGGGCGAACAGAAGTCCCTCTCTTTTGGTGTTCCCATGGTGTGGAGAGATGGCAAGGACCCCACTACGGACTGCTATTTTTGCATGACAAATCTTAAAGGTGAGCATTGTATCAAGTATTTAAGCTTTCTGTATTATACTGGCTCCTGAAAATGTTATTATTATGCAAAGACTTAGCATAAAATTAAAAACTAACATAGTTCACTTCAGCATGAACATATCCTTTACTAAACATTTATGTACTATCTGCAACTCCAATTTAATTCCTTTATGTAATATGCAATTATATTTTCCACAGGTATAAATAAGAAGAATAAACATAGTGTGGCATATCCGGATGTTCCTTCTGCCATCAAACCCCTGCCCCATGGCCCAGGAATTCCTATACCTTCTCCCCCTGAATATATAGAGGTACATGAAGAGATTAATATGGAAGTTGACCAAGATTATGACACATCTGAGTCTTATCAGGTTTCCACACATGATATGGTCGAAAGACCATTCACTCAAGTTCAGTTAAATGACGTGACCAGGGATCTGGGGTTTTCAAAGGCGAATACACAACTTCTTGGCTCTCGAATTCGTGAAAGTAATCTTCTCGCTTAAGAAAACACATTTAGGGGGGTACAGAAATAGAGAACAAGAGTTTCGAAGCTATTTCTTACAGCATTCTTCCAGCTCTTTAGTATACTGCGCCAATATTAAAGGACTTGTTGAGGCCCTTTGAATTCCCTACAACCCATTAGATTGGAGACTGTTCATGTATTCCTCCAGTAGAAGTTTAAAAGCTGTGTTACTGAATATTGGTAACAAGATAGCTTCCGTTCCTATAGGCCATTCAATCCAACTTACTGAAAGTTATGAAAATATGAAAAAATTGCTGGATGCAATAAATTACTCTAGCTATAAGTGGAGGATATGTGGTGACTTAAAAGTAAGATCATTTTACACTTGGCATTTCTAAGTCTTTTGATATTGACATTTTCATTTTTAATTGTTAATACTTGTATACACCTTTTGGTCAACTTACATTTTACAAGAATGCAAATCTGGAAATCATGAGTCATTTGAGTTATATTTTTTGTTGAAGTGTATCCCTATAGGTTAATGCATCCTATTGGGTTAGTGGGGAACTTATCCTAATTGAGAAGGTATACAACACAACTCAATAAACTCAAAATAAGATGTACATATATCCAATTAGTTCCAATACAATGATTTAATGCATCGGCATATAGGATTTTTCAGTACATATTCATATTCTTATTGTTTTAAGAAATATTACTTTGAATTTGTTTTTAGAAATATTACACTGAATTTACATACCGTGCTAAATTTTTTTCAGGTAGTGTCCTTCACGCTTGGGACGCAAACAGGCTACACGAAGCATCCCTGTTTCCTATGTTTATGGGACAGTCGTGCAGATAGTATGCACTATGAGAAGAAGGTTTGGCCTCCACGAGAAGCATTTAGAATTAGATCAAACAATGTGATAGCTGAACCTTTAGTGCCTCCTCAAAAAATACTCCTCCCTCCACTGCATATAAAGCTTGGCATAATGAAAAATTATGTCAAAACCCTTAATTAAGTAGGCCAAGCTTTTAAATTTCTTCTTCAAAAATTTCCACAAATCAGTGACGCTAAGCTCCATGGGGAAATTTTTGATGGACTTCAAATCAGGAACTTGATGAGCAATTTGATGCATCAATGAAGAAGATGCCTGGAAAGCTTTTAAAGCTCTAGTTAACAATTTTCTAGGCAATAAAAGAAGCCTAGAAGAATATGTTGCCCTGGTCAATCAGCTCTTAACAAGTCTCAAACATTTGGGGGCTCGAATGTCTATAAAGATACACTTTTTACAGTCCCATCTGGATTATTTTCCCGACAACTGCGGGGATTACAGTAAAGAACAGGGGCAAAGATTCCACCAGGACATAAAAACAATGGAATCCAGGTACCAGTGTAAATGGAACGGAAACATGCTTGCTGACTACTGTTGGTGTTTGAAGCGTGATGCACCAGATGACAGGCACAAACGAAAATCGTCAAGGGCGTCTGTTCTTCGAAATTATAATTATTTTCTTTATTATGTTGCATTCTTTTATTTTTTGTTTATTAAAAGAATTATAGTTTACATACGTGTATTCCTGTTTATATAATATAACAGTAATAATGCATTATTAGATAGAGAAAGTTGTTTTTTTTTTAAATTCAGAAATAATGAGGTAATCTCAATGAAAATGGTGTATGCTGTACTGAGAAAATCTGACCTGATTGAACAAATATACATTCATTTTTGAGCTCAGGAGGTTGGATTGATTAAGAAACCACAAAGAAATCCTGGGAAACATAAAAATTTTTTCAAAGTCAATGTAAGCTAGTCACTCTTTCTTCACAAAATCAATCATTGTAGTTCTTGAATGGTTACAGTGAAGTTTCCACATATAAAACAGAAAGTATCTGCACCATTATAAACATTTTCTTCTACCTGACATGATGGCACCTTCAATCTTAAAAATAAATAAAGTAAATATATTTAAATATACGTGAGAAATATGTATAGTAAATGATATGTCTAAGAGCAATATTAGCAAACAATGATTAAAAAATGTTGTTGGATGGGTTATTTGCATCAGAACCTAAGGAGAAACAAAATATTTAAATTCAATCTTGTGAGTAGATTTGAAATCTGTATATTAAATAAAACAGAAAAAAAAATTTGCTAAAGTTTTAATTTATGACTTGTTATATTTCTTCCGCCCTAATTTAACAATTTCATGTATTGACTAATTTTTAATCATTTATTGGTTATTCTCCTCTATGCTATAATGACTAATAGATAGCGACTGGTGTTAGATAGGTAGTTAGAGTCACTAACTTTCCGTTTATTGGCCCAGGTTATATTGCCCATATTAGATATCAGAGGTGGGAGAAATATTTTTATGTAGAGGTGATGAAAAGGTAAATTAATCTGAACACCAAAATAGCATAATGCTTCATTATATGACAATCATTGCCGACAGGTTTTGAGAGTACTAAATCTTTTCATATAGGAAAATTGATCTAACTAATTTGTTTTACTATGTATCATAATTTGGAGGAGAAATAAATAAGGGCAAGTAATGCGAGCAGTCAATATTTACAATTATGTCCATTTTTCTAAAAGACATCTTAAATTCGTCAGGCCATGCTGGAGACCAGGTTTGTCATGATATCTTTTTAATATTGCTCCACTTTTGTTCATAATTCACCTGTGTCGTGGTACACCACTCTATACCATACACTACTCCTATAATATGTGGGGGTTGAGTTAATCAGCTACTGCAACGCGAACCGTTTAAGGCATGTTCCCAGGGATTAACGTACGACTAGGAGGTCAAACTTGAGAGATATGGTTTCAAATCCTTAATAATCAGACAGAGGTCATAAATAGTTGGCTAAATTTACTTGAATTGGCCGAGAGTATCATTCAAAGTCTGTTAACAATGAAACAAGAAACTATAAACATCAAACTAAAAATTAAAAAAATGGAAAAAGGGGATTATTTAAATTGGAATAGACTCTAGATAATTATTATGAGGGGGAATTCTCAAATAGAAATAATTGATTAGCGTTACTAGGCTCAGATCAAAAGGCGGAACTTGACAATACTAATAATGGAGGGGGTTTCAGTCTTACGGGTCGGTGACTTCAAGGAAAGTCCTTCTTGCGATGAGGCAAGTGGGGAACGATCCGATGATGCAAGTGGGGTAGGGTCTGAATGAGGCAAGTGATGCACGATCCGAACCAACTGTTTGATAAGGATAACCAATCGTCAAAGATAGCGTTCGACGAAAAATGTGGGAATTTTCTTAATTCCACTGGAAGATGAATCTTCTTTTCCTCAAAGGTAATCGATGGAGATTCTCTTCGGTTCAATTAAACGAAGGAAGACTATGGCGCAAATTCAAAGGCTTGCTGATCAGAGGAGCTACCAATTAAATGGGGTAGAATTACGGCTGGGAAAGTCTGATGAACGCTCAAGGGACTTCGACGAGACGATAAGGACGGCTTTGAGGTGGGTGCTGGACTCTTCGATCTCCAGTCCAAAACGAGCATTTGTATGGCGATTCTGAAGGGGACGGAGAAATTTGGAGAAGGGACTCACAAGCTTCAGACATCTTAATCCGGAGGTGGAGTCGATTCATCCTTTAACAGCGGATCTTTCTAGCATCGTCCCCGGCAGGGGGTGGGGGGCTCAAGACGATTTTTCTGGATTGGGGGATATTCCCCCAATGCGCTCATGAGTCGAAACTACTCGAATGTTGCCGAACAGGAAGTGACATTGTCCTTGGCGGGAAACAATCGCACGTGGTCTCCAATAAGGAAGTAGAGGGGGGGCAGTGGTTATTCTTTTACGACGTGCAACTGCTCACAATTGGGTGGCTTTTGTTAATCAACCGCTAGTTTGATAAGCGCCTGCCAATTTGTTAATGGCTTCCAATTTGTCAAATTCCTGAGCCAATGTCCCAAAAGTTAGATGTTATTTACAGACAAGAACTTTATCACTTTTTGTGACAACGTGTGCCATTATGATGAAAAATACAGTCATAATCTCCTGAACTGCTAGGCAAAAGTGATGATGGAGCATGTTTTGTTACCATTTTGTTTACATGGCTGTCTTTATAGTCAAAATCCCTTAGATGAGAAGCAGCACCAGGTATGTAAGGTGATTCGTTGCTTGACATTGTTAAGAACACGACTCGTAAAGACAATCTACCTTTCTCTTCCTAACGAAGAATCATCCAGAATCTCCAAACAGGCGGAATGGAGCTACATAAGAGAATATCACTTTGCTCATCTTCAACGGTCCATTCTTTTTATTTTCTACAAATATGGATAATATCTTTAAGGATCTTCTTGGCGAGATTACGTTTCTTCAGAGCATTTTTCGACTTTAAATCTTTCTCGAAAATTTCTTTGCCTCACTGTGCGCCTAAAGCGTTCACACCTGCTTATTACCACCCTAGAGCTAGCTTAAAACTCAGTAGGAGACAATTTTGGAGTTCCTTTGATGTCCATAGGCGTTCAGATTTTTGTCTTGAAATTTTGGTGATATGAAAGATTATTCACGATTTAAGTTATTGCAAGTTTATGAAATCTCAGCATTTCCGAAGTAATAATAAAAACAATACTTTACAACGCTAAATCCGAAATCGCAAACTGGTCTTTTAATTCTATTAAAAATCCTAAAATAATGCTTTTTGATGCAATGCTCTTAGAAACTATCTCCTTCCATTACAGGCCACTTGGATGCGGTGCAACAATAGTTTTATGCTTTTCTTTGGAATGAACCATTTTTGGAATGGAAAGAGATCCACACATTTCTTTTAGGCAAAGTGATGTTAAGAATTAGAGTAAAAATACAAAACATCATTCGTTTAACCCTTATTTGTCATTATTTTATCCTTTTGATATAAAAACAAATCTCCAGTGACTGAATTTCATCACCTAGAGGAAAAAGACCAGTGTCCGATTTCGGATATAGCGATGCAGTTTACTGTTTTATTATTATTTGGGAAATGCTGAGTTTTTCAAAAACTTGCAATAACTTAAATATTGAATAATCTTTCATATCACGAAAATTTAAAAAAACGGATGAAACAAAATAGATATGTATTAGTCTCATAATTTTTGGCCGCGAGAATGCAGGACCGTTGACGAGATAAGATATTGTTGGCACCTTGTGTTGCCGCCTCATTATTTAACGAACAGAAGTTCTCTGTATTTAACTCGTATTCAACGTTGTTATCACTTTGTATTGCGGTCGTATTCAATGTTTTATTCAGCTTATGATATATGGGCATAATCCTCCGAATCGAACAAGATATTTTATTTTTTTCAATCGCATCAATAAGTAGTGAATCCGCAGAGGAGATTGTGGGAGGAGTGGAAGTGTATCTCAAGTTAACCATAGATCTACAGAAGATATGTAAGTATTTGACCGAGAGAATTAATTAGCAAAATCTGGACAAAATGTACAAATTACTGTAATCAAATACTTATGAGTAAAAATGATTTAGAAGATAATCAATCAAATATCTTAAATTTTAGGCAAATTAACTCCTCCGATTATCTAGAGATATCTCGTTTTAGTTGTAAAAGTTATTTGGAATTTTCTGAACTAATTTCGGCTTAGACAAACAAAAATAGGTCTAAATTTCGGGGTCGAACGCATTAACTCTAGTAAATTTTACATTATGTTTTATATCTGCCAAAAATAAGATTTTGCTACACCTTATACCAGACGAATCGCTTTTATTTTATATAATTTTAGGTTTCTTTTAACCTGCATAACCCAAACTTCATCGGTATGATCACATTCTTTCTGAAACAGTGGCTGTTAGAAGAGTTAAGCCACATCATGGTAGATAGTTTCTCGACGGGTCTCAATTGGGTTGACTTTGCAAGGGTAAGTGCACCATATAAATCCGTGCTTCCGATTCCGTATATAATGGTTGTTTTTTTATTTTTTTAGGGGGGGGTTATCTGGCGACTGCCGACTTAGGCATAAGTGGCCGTAAACAACCAGCCTAGTTCTAGGCTACTTTAAAAAATTTGAACAGGAAACAACAAAAAAAAGAAATAACAATAACAATAACAAAACAAAAACAACCATTAAACCCAGTTAAAAGAAAGGGAGAAGGCAGGCCTCCCCCAAAAAGTCAACAAGTCCACCAGTCAATGTGCACGCACTCGTCAGGAGTACAAAAGAAAGGCGGTAGAGACCCTGCCCATCTCGGTACCGGGACAGGTAACGTGCGCGAAGATCACCCAGACTGGGACATTCGACAAGAATGTGCTGAACAGTCTGGGAGACAACGCAGTCCTCGCAATACGGCGCAGGCGAGCGCTCCATCAAATAGCGATGTGTCACACGAGTGTGTCCAATTCGGAGACGACAGAAAGCGACCTGCAGCTATCGCAGCATTGGGAAATAGGTCCATGGAAACAGTCGCGGCGCAATGGCACGCAACTTTAAGTTGCATTCGACCGTCTCCCATCTTCTTTGCCAAGCAGTCCGAAGAGCTGCCCGTATTCCTGCCATGTAGTCGGTGTAAGAAAGAACGAAACGCTGGTCCGGTTGCAGAGTCCTCGCATACTCTTTCGCACCCTCATCGGTGCGCTCATTCCCCGCAATTTCTACATGTCCAGGAACCCAGCAGAAGATAATCTCGAAATTTGCTCGGCTCGCCAAAACCATGGCGTCACGGATATCGCGAACCAGGGGATGCAAAGATTCCAATGCCTCGAGAGCACTCAGGGCGCTTTGTGAGTCGCTATAGATCACAATCCGGTCTCCGAACCGGGCACGTCACGTAATCTGCCGTACCAAGTGGTGTATTGCTACCAGCTCGGCCGTGAAGACAGACGCAGCGCCTGGTAGAGCCCCGCTGACTTCAAACAGAGGGGATACGGCGTGGAAGCCGACCCACTTTTAGGACTTAGAGCAACCGTATACACTGGCACGGTTCCAGCGTGACACGATGTGTGCTCCAAAAAGGTCGAACGCAATACTCCCGGCGCCGTACAAGCTTTGGGAAAAGAGGCGTGGCGACAAATAGCCAAATGTGGTATCCACCAGGGTGAGGTCCTGGGCGGAACCAGGGGCGCCACCGGCTTCAGAGCTATATCTACATCTCGAAGAAGTTTCCTGGCCCTAAACCCAAAGGGCTTAGGGTAAGACTGGCGTTTCTCGCCGAAATAGGCACCATCGAGATCAGCTGCGGAAGCAGTGAGAGCTGTTTGCGACTGAGGAAGGCGCCGGGCTCGCGCTTACAGGTGAGTGATGCACCGCACGCGGCGCAGAGCGAGTGGCATCTCCCCAGCATCGACCAACAGGCTCTTAATGGGGGAAGTTGGGAAAGCACCAGTCGCAAGGCGAAGGCCGGTGTGGTGGATCGAATCCACCTTCCGCAATAAACGCTCGGCTGCGGATGCATAAAATTCGCATCCGTAGTCGAGCTTCGAACGAACAAAGGATCGATAAAAAAGTAGGGCAGTAGCCCTATAAGAACCCCAAGCGCTGAACGTCACGGAACAAGGAATGTCCATGGCGCGGGTACAGGAGACCCTGAGGCTGCGAATATGAGCCTCCCAGGTGAGGCGTCGATCGAATACAAGACCAAGAAAACGGGGCGATTCCACCACATCCAGGCGCACCCCATTAAGAAACAAATCTGTATCGAGGTGAAGCCGTGGATGGCGGCAGAAGTGCACCAGCTTAGTCTTGGACAAAGAAAACCGAAACCTGTGCACTTCAACATAGCGAGAGACCCTTTTCAATGCCTATTGGATTCGACGCTCCAGAGTTGGCATCTGGGCCGCGCAAAAAGAGATCGAAAGGTCGACCACGTAGAGCGTAGAGAGAACATCTCCGGGCAGCAGCGAGTTGATGCCGTTGATGCTCAGGGTAAAGAGTGTGACACTGAGGACACTTCTCTGCGGGACACCCTCTTCCTGCTCCTTTAGGCCGGAAAGGGCTCCCCCCACCCGTACGCGGAATCGACGATCTCGAAAAATTTCAGATATAAACATGGGAAGGCCTCCCCTCGCCCCCATCGTGTGGAGAGTCTCCATGATACCGTATCGCCATGTGGTATCATAGGCCTTCTTCAGATCGAAAAACACCGTGGCGTAGTCCTGTCTACGAAGAAAAGCCTCGTAGACGGCATTTTCCAGTCGGAGCAGAGCATCCGACGTGAAGTGGAACTTGCGGAAGCACCATAGTCCGGAGGACAGATGGCCTCCGCTGTCCAGGAAAAAGGCTAATCTAACATTTACCAATTTCTCCATCAACTTACACACCCAAGAGGTTAGAGAGATTAGGCGAAAACCGGTCGGAGTAGCGAAATCTCTCCCCGGTTTCCGAAAGGCGAGCACAGTATTGATTCGCCAGGAGTCTATGAGAAGACCCTTCACCCAGATCCTGTTAAAAATCTAACAGAAAGGCCATGCCTCGCTCACCCAGGTGTCGAGCATGGCGCATGGGACATCGTCCGGAACATGGGTGGTGTCCGCGCACGAAGCGAGAGCGGAACGAAACTCACTCACAGTAAACTTGTCGTTGAAGGGTTCTGCGCCTCTGGAGGTAAGGTCTAGCCGGCAGCCTTCCGCGACATCACGACGTGCATTGAATGCTGGCGGAGCAGCATCCCGGCTAGAGAATGCGGAAAAAGCGGTCGCTAAGGATTCCGCCACGGATGCGAGGTCCGAGATTGCGTTGCCATTCTCCTGGAGAACGAGAGAGGGGTCCTGAGAGAACTTCCCCCGAATCCTTTTGACTCGCTTCCACACCTTAGCTAAAGGGTTCTTCCCGTTAACTGAAGACACGTATGCCCACCGAGGAGAGCAGCGAGCGTGATTTGAAATATACGGGAACCTAGCCCGACGAAATTCAGCGACAGTGAAATCGTTCGGGTGGCGCTTCTAACGCAAGTAGGCATAAGGATTCTGTTTGGGGGCCGTCTCACACTCAGGCGACCACCATAGGAGTAATCGGCGTGCAAAACGGCCAAAAGTCCTAGGAATAGTAGTCAGGCCCACGGCGATGAGGTTGCCGGAGAAGAACTCAACGGCCTCATCTACCTACCTAAACTCCTCGACTGAGATAGAAAATTCAGTCATTTCCTGAAATGCAGGCCACCGCGCCCACGCCAAGCTTTACCGAGGTGGGCTCTCAGGCGGCAGTTGCCCTGAAAATGATATTTGAATTGGAAAGTGATCACTACCATAGAGGTCATCGACCACCCCCCAATTAAACTCATGCTATGCATCCGAGGAGCACAAAGATAGGTCGAGGTAAGAAAATGAAGTGGTTCTCGGACAGTGATGCGTTAAACTCATCCACGTTTATGACCCCCATCTCAAAGCTTTTCGATCAGATCAGCAAGGCCTTGTCCCCTGGGATTTATGGAGTAATCTCCCCAGAGAGGATGCCTGCCGTTCAGATCTCCAAGCAAGAGATAGGGCCTCGGCAACCGTGCCACGACGCGGCGCAATTCTCGTGCGTCGAAGTCAGCTAACGGTGGAATGTACGCAGAAATCGGAGTATACCTCCTATCAAGGTGCAGCTGCACAGCCACTTCCTGAAAGGAGGTATCTAAATAGAAAGGATGAACGGAGACATCATGCAGATTGTAAACCAAGCTTCCCCCAGCCCGGCCATCCCGCGGTGGTGGGGTCGCAAGACCCTTATACCCTTGGAGGGCAGGGAGGGGGCACGCACCTAGCATGCTCTCCTGCAAAAAGATAGCTAACGGGGAACGGGACTAGACGAGCCTCCGCAGCTCCTCCAGGATGGCCCAGAGTCCACGGGAATTCCATTGAAGGAATATGCCCTCTAGGCCTAGCTCGGAGAAGACGCAGGGGCCCTCCTCGAACTGAAGACCCTCACGGGAATGGCCGTACGCTTCCCGGAGGCAAAACCATGGGTGCTGTTGGACGGACAAAGTGTTGAAGGCGCTGTCGCATTCGAGGACTTATTGGGGGACACTGGGCTCGCCATGCGAGTCTTTTCCTCCCTCCCCCTCGAAACCTTAGGCAGGTGTTTCGTTTTCGGAGGCGGGGGGCCCTCTTTTCGAGGAACCACCGTTTCCGAGCCACTCGCTCCACCTCGGGGCGTGGGCGAAGGAGCCGAAGCTCCTTTCTTGCTGTCCTTTTTTCGGGGAATAGCTTTAGGAACCCCGGAAGATGGCCTAGTGACCATCTTCAGGGGTGCTGCCTTCTGTAAGTCTAACGACTCGGTGGAGGCGCGAGTCCGTTTCGCCTTACGGGAAACGGTCACGCTGGGGGAAGAGGAAGGAGCCCTGGTTTTAGCCGGGGCGGGGTATGAACCCTTTTTCCGGCCAGCTTTACCCTGGCAGTGCACGGCTTGGGTAGAGCCCGCAGAAGGGCTCCGAATGGGCACGGAAACAACTGTGCTCGTTGGCCTGGATGGGCCAGGAGCAGAGGGGGCCTTTCTTACTATTGCGGCATATGACGTCCCAGGCACAGCCGGGTGCGCCAAGACCAAGGCCTTAGCCTCGCGGAATGAGATTCGATCCTGGGCCTGAGCGGCCAGGATTTCTTTCTCAAGGAGATATTCACCACATTGCTATGAGGAAGCAGGGTTCGGCTCTCCGCAATTGGCGCACTTGGCCACACACGATTTGGACTTATAATGTGCGACCTTGGAGCAATTTACACAGACTTTGGGTAAATCCGACTTTGCACGTCTACATGAGTGATTCGTATTGCCCAAGCGTTGACAGTTGTAGCACCCCGTAGTAGTGGCACGAATGCTTTCACGCGGTGGCGGTACCAAACGGCACGCACCGACTCAGGGAGCTTGTCACAGTCGAACGTGATGAAGAGTGTAGGGGTGGGTCTCGAGGCCCCTCCGTGTTTTCTCATCACACGTTCGACCTTGCCCGCCCTTATGGTCGGCCAGCTCCAGGGTGATGTCATCAATGGAATATTAACGAGTTTCCTCGCATAAACTACTTCTTTCAAAAAGTTCATGGTAGAGTGTGGCGTCACCCTCACCAGGGTGCCATGAAGTGTCCGAAGAGCACTTATCTTGGCCACCTCGGCGGAATTTGCCGCTTTCGCCAGAAGGCTCCCATCCGAGAAACGGCTCTTATTTGGCTCTCTACCAATTGCACTAGCTAATCCTCTTCTCTAAAGGATCATGTTGTCCTTGGACAACATGGTGCCATCAGTGGAGCGAATAACGAGGAAGTGTTTGAAGCCAGTGGGCTCGAAAACGCCAGGTAACCTCTGAATGAAGGGCCCCTTTGTCATCGAGGCTCCGCCCTGTGCACTTTTGGTCTTAGTCATGGGCTCCGCAACCGGGGGGGGCAGAGGGGCCGGATTTGCCGATCTTGGCTTTGTCGCTTGCCAGAGTGGCAGCAGAACCATCCTTCCCCGCAGCCACCGCGGATAGAAAGGAGACCCCAGTCTTCTTTGTGTTTTGGGTTTTGGTATTTTTCTTTTTTTGAGGGGAGGGCGGGGAATGAACCCGCTTCTCATCCCCGCCGGTAGAAGCTTCTAGGCCAGATGTACTGGCCTCAGCTAGGTCCTTCTCCGAAATGGAGAAGGTCCTGGTAGTCGTAGGGCACCTGTTCGAGGAGATCCCACTCCTCCTTGTACTGCCTTGGAGCCCTCAGCCGTTTCAGGAGGACCTTGCATACGGCGGATTTGGGTTCGGTGCTTGGCATCAAGCCCGAATTTCCCCCCATGGAAGGCCCTACCGTCTGAGGCTGGGTCTCCTCAAGGACCATCTCTATCACAGGAGAGGCCTCCAGTTGGCCCTCTCCTTCCAGTAAATCGCAGGTCCCCTTGGCAGCGTCAAGAGTCTTTTGTGGGGAGGCACAGACCTTGTACCCGGCAAGGTTTAATATCCTTGCCAGCAGGTCTTTTGAGGGAAGCGACTGAAGGAGCCTGGCTTCCCTCTTCCCCCTAAGGGGGTTTTCCCTACCGAGCCGCTTAGAAGAGGGGCGTTCGGCAATGAGCTGCCTGCTGGCTTTCTTGGCAGTCCCCTTAGAAAGAAAAGGAGGGACTGCCGCTGGAAATAGGGAGGTGCCCGAAAGCACCTCCAGACAAGGGGGTGAGGCGGAGTCCCCTTCACCCGTAGGCGTACGAGAGGAGTAAGCCTCCTCTCCGTTTAAAGAAATATGGAGGGTCCCCTGCGCAAGCACAATGGCGGGGACCTCCATTTTTTTTGGTGGAGCTGAACGAGGGCGGCTCAGTCGCTGTTGCAGGAGAAGTTGGGGGTGGGGTATTTTTTATCTTCATCATTGGGCATGGTGACCCTCTTTTTTACACGGGACGCAATAGCTCATCACCTCTTGCAGTTGCCCGCACTGCAACAGTTGCTTACAGGCCTGGCAGAGCCAGGTGCTGCCATTTTGGACCACCCCTCTTGCCTGGTAGCCTGGCAGTCCATCGGCATGGCGGCTCCACTTTAGACACGGCGTAAAAAAGATAGATTTTGAAGACGAGAGGAAAATGGATGTGAGGAAGGTATGGTTGGGGATGAAGCAGGTTGTTAAAAACCAACCACCCCAGACCGGAGCTCAGGGGTTAGGGAACATTGTCCCCCCTTCCCCCAGCCCCGATCCAGGACGGTTGGCCGAGAAGAAGGTCAGCATATACCCTGTTAAATTAGAGGCTGACCAGAGAAAGTTTTAGGAGAGGTCTTCTGAAAAGAGAGGAAACAAGTGTTTTGAAGGAAGGAAGAGAGGCTAATCTGGGGCCGGACGGGGTGCTGAGTCCCGTCAGCACGGCGGCCAGGATAGCAAATCGCCGCGCCCCTTACGGGGTATATAATGGTTATTCTCCGCTATGAAATAAATTCATTATAAATTAGTGCAGAAAACTTTTACAAGGAATGACTATAACAAAAGAAAGAAAGCCAGATTTCGTTCAAATTGCCAAATTTATTTGCATATGACCATCGATAATTTGTCTTGAATTACGCTAAAAAACCATCTTGGCTTCTACATATTCCAACGGCTAATGCACATCAGTAAAAAGGGTCCGGAATATATGTTCCCGACCCAAATTCTCTAATAAAATTGCACGCTAGTTTTAGACCCTTAAATTTACCGAATAAATGTCAAAATAGGGTGAATATTTTCTCATAAAATAGTAGATCAGAAGAGCATCATTCAGCTTATAGCTCGACAAAACTAATAGTGTACGAGTGTTACAAATGGAATTATTCAGTTAATTATAGAAACAAAGGTTAGCATCACATTTACATCACGTACTTAAAGGGGAAGATGTATTTTTTCATTTAACTCCCTGAATATTAAGCTTTATATTGTATACAAAAGCGAGCAACCTTCATGTTAAAAGGCGTTCCAATCATAAGTTCCTCACTATCAGCCGCCTAACGCTGGGTAAATAAGAATAAATGTCCTGAGCAAGAAATCTTTTTTTTTTAAATAAGGATAGTCTAGAGCAAATGTTTTTCCCCCAAAACATTTTCGGGTGGAATATATTTTCCTTTTAACTGTTTTATGAATAAATTCAGCAATATTCGAATTTATTCTGAAACAGACTCATAGTTCGCTATTTTCACAGATAATTTTAGCTACCTGATGGAAGGGGGAAGGGGGCCGAGACTTGGATAAATTAATGACAATGTTTTTTTTTCACCAGAAGCTTAATTCTATCACGAGAGGCTGAATGAAATCAGCTCCAATCATTCTTTAGATTTTCTTTCCAATCAAATATGAGGAAAATCCAGTTTCCATTAATGCTTTTCCTGTTTTCACACTTTACTCTGTAATTGATGTTCTAACAATAGTATTGACTGCGCTCTGTAGTCGTTCTTCTCGAAATTCTCTTTAGCTTTATCTCATTTTAAAGATTGTGCACTTACTATGCTTAGATCTTTTACCCAGGGAAGGACTACTTATGATGGGTTAAGTGTTGAACACAAAAAAATTGTAATGGTCTAATGGCTGCCTTTTGAGAAACATCAATTGATTGTTATTGAAGTATGCCAGTACTGTGTGAATCATTCTTCTAATATGCATTGAGATGCAAATCCAGTTTAGTGTTAAGCCACAAACTTATAAAACTCATGGATGACTCATTGTGATCAAACCATCAAGAACCATTTATATCTAATTCATATAAGTATAATTAGTTTTACTTTAATCGACAAACAGACCTGGACTCAATTACACTAAATATATTCCTTCCCATGAACAAGCTTCAGAATTCTAATCGACAGAAACCTTATAGTTATAAAGTATAAAAAATAGATATAATTAATTTTGATCCAAGCACCGAGGCTGTAATGTACCGATAACGACGATGCGTGATTGATTAGTATGAGTAAGCATTGCCATGGTAAAGCTTTATAATTCTAAAGGAGACTAGCAAAACAAAAGAAAGATTAACACTCTTGAGTTCCTTTGCGTTGGCTGATTGAGCGTATTAAGGCGATTCACTAAGATTCTACAAACAGAAAATCCCATTCTATTAATTACTGAATTCATTAAGAGATATCATTAATTTCATTTATTATTGCCCTTTCGTTTCTGGTACAAGTTTTAGAACCGATATGTTTTGTTTTGAATCCTTTCTCAAAGAGGAAACTTTTTATTTTAGGTTTTTACTAGTGGATTGAGAACGCTCAATATCCTAGTAGATAAGACGTTGTACTTCTAGAGTCAAGGTGCGGGGTTTAATCCCAAGCGATAGTGCGAGCAACCATGAGACCAAATAGAATTCTGGATATCGATTGGTAGACAAACAAAGAAATCACTAAATTTTCTTTCCCGTCCTCGAGGCAGAACAAATACACACATATTCTTCTTCTTTGGTCCAAGGATTTGCGAAGATGGGAAGTTGTTTCTAAAATATCCTGACGCGAAAAGAATCCTTCTTATATCTGATTGCTGGTTGGTACCCAATTAAACAAGAGTCCGCTCCTTGTATCGCCAACATCACCAGCGTTGGCCTTATTATTTTTAATTTGGTTTAAATATCTAGTTTGGGGAGGGTCCTTCACGGCTAGGAAACGGATGGTGTAACTTACCAATGAATTTCAAGGGTATTTTACCTCTGTCAGGGGCTAAGCACTAGTTTTACTGGTTTTCTTTCGACCACGGATTTGAAGAGGATGTTTTTGGCCGCGTTTAATTATCCATTGGTTTTCGTGATTGGGGGAGGGGTATTAGTCCCGGATTTAACAAAAAATTCAACTTGTTATTCAAGGAACCCTCTAAGACCACATATTTTCCCCAACGGATGTACAAAAAAGTCAAGGGGAACTTAAGATTTAACGTGGGGGTACTATATTAATGGCGGGGGGCTACAAGAGAATGTCCCGAGTAAATACGCCCAAAATAGGTACTCCCATCTATTAACTAACCACATTTAATTAAGCTTACTTTTATTCAACTGTTCGCACCGTTTCCATTCGGTTATGCAGGGCCTCCTGGGGACTGGGGATTATTGATGAAAATCACTGATGACGTAATTAATGGTGCAATTTTTGACCTCCTAAAAAGTTTTCTCATTTAATTTTGTTTAAGAGCCCTAATGTCCTCTTCCCCTGTACAGGTTTACAAATCAGGGGGTGGGCTCCGTTGTAATTTTGAAATAGTGCTATTTAAAGAGACGAAATTGGCATTAGCAGCAGATGTCAGCTGGACACCGCTCTTGAAGAAAAAAAAACGCCCTTAAAAGGAGGCAACTAAATGCAATTACTGGGTTTTGCAAAGGTTTTGTTGCACTAGTGTTTTTATCTTTTGAAAGGTTTAAGTGTGCGATCAAAAATTCCGTCCAACAAAATTAAAGTTCTTCTTCTCCAGCACATGTCAATAAAACCTCTTTCCCATTTTGTGCAACTGTGTCGAGATAGGAATGAAAAGAATCGAGATCACGAGTCATCAAAAGGCAGGTCTTTCTTTAAGTGTCTGTCCGCACCCAAGGGCGTCCGCATTGATTAATATTCCAGAGGAAACATACATTTATATGTTAAAATAATAAAAATGTGTCTAACTGCATCAAAAATATTATTCTGCCCTCTGTTGAGAGCGTGGTAAAGAGTGTAACTACTTTTGAAACACCCAGTAGGTTGTAATTCGCTGAACAGTAGGCTACTAAATGCGAGGCCTGCGTGAGTAGAGAAGGTGAAGATTGAATCACAAATTCCTACATATTAATCTCATGAAGGCGGTAGTTGGCCTTGACGCGGATCAGAGGATTGATTATCCGGCCTTAAAATTCCTCAAGCTGGTTATTTGTTTTGTTTTTATTTTCTAATTCCTTTCCTGTTAATTTTAGAAGGCAGTTAACTTTTGGAGTTAGCAAAATTAAAAGCAAAATCCAAATGAGGTATTTCGGGCATTAGTTTAATAAAATTTCATTCTATAAAAATTGTTGAATTTAGGGGAAGTGAAAATATGGGAACGAACAGATCCCAGGCAGAGGACTTGAGGGGCTAAGGATCAGAAAGGAATGCAACTCTCCTATACTATGCTGCTCTGTATCTCCCCTAGAAAATTTTAATTTTCGAGGGGGGTGGTTCGATTTGTAAAATTCATAATCGTTGTATCCCACTTTCACACAAAGTGTAGTTAGTGGCCATCAATGCTACAAATAGAACTCGCTGTTTTAACGATGAATATTGGTGTTCATTGGTGCTCAATGGTAGTAACGGTAACAGAAGCGTTTCGTACACTCGAATTCCTGTGACTTATAATGACTTACATCAACAAAATCTTCCTTTTTACTCCCGTTTTTTACTAAATCCAATGATTTTTATAGAACTTTAGCTTCTAATTTCTTTTTTCCCATTGGAAAAATACTTATTTATTCTTTAATATCAATGTATAAATCTTCCTTTGAGAGAGGACATATCTGTCTACTCCCTTACTTCTGCACATCCATCAAAGTCAACTGCAAAGCAATTGAAAAATGATCCGCCCTTTGCAGATAACGAGACGTTATAACTTTGGATACGGATAGAAGATAAAAGAAAGTCATCAAAATAAAAAAGAATTAAAATAAAAAAGAACAGGCGTATACAAGTGATGGATCGATAACAAGGAAATTCAATGCGAGATAAAAAAGAAAGTCATTGACAGAGCAAAATCCTCTTCCCTCATTTTATTTAACTTTAATTCTATCCTTTGGGTTGAACTCCCCCAACGGATTAGGGGTAAGAAGTAAAAATGAATAAACAGTAGGATGAGGATGGATGAATTCTTAGGGAGATATATAATTAACTAAGGAATATGAAGAGCTCTGCCTTCGTTAGTGGGTGTTCATGACCGTTCCATGGGATGCTTGAACAACAAAAGAAAGAAAAATCAATGAATATTTAAATTTACCTTCTAGCCTCTAGCAATCACTTTGGAACAGATTCTTAACATAATAATTTTCTGCCTCAGGTCTTTGCGACACTTTGCTTTAAATGTGTCCTCGTCCTTTTGAAAATTCACTCCTCAATCATGTGCCAAACCAGAATTAAGATGCTATGTTTTGCATGTCACCCAATCTTCCTCCCAGTTGACACCGGATAAAACCCTTCTCGGTGGAAGTTAATGGACATTTGGTATGCCCAAGCATAAGATGGGACCTAATGCTGTAGCGATTCCTAGTTCGGATTCCTCCTTATACTTCCGGTCCTCACATAAGAAGAGATCAAAAGGTATGAGAAAGCTCTTAATTGATACTAAATGTTGATTAATCATAATTTATAATAATATTAATGTATTACATCTAACTGAAAATTAAATAAAATAATTATATATAAAATGTGTGAGATAAATATATGAAACAAGAAAAATTGATATCTGAAAATGAAAAATTATAAAAATAATATTAAAGGATTAGGATAAACTATAATTATACTACAACTAAATGATTTCGGAAAAAGGATAAAAATGAAAAATGATAAAAATATCCGAAAGATGCTAACAGATATCGATAAAGGTATAGGAAAAAGGATAGTTATTATAATAATTAAGATCAGAATATTATAATCCTTAAACGAACGAGACAAGCCCGGTCGCTGCGAACGCTCAGATTTCGAGTAATGCAGGAAAATAATTTTAAATTACAGCTTGTTAACCACCATAATAAAAGATAGGTATCGCAAGAAAAACAATTGTAGTGGACAAAACCATTAATACAAGACGAAAGTGAACCGGTTGCACTCTTTTTAATAAAGACATGGACTCGCTTCCTTTTAATAATGTCAATGCATTCGTAAGTACTCCAGGCCTATTTGCGTTCAGTCTCTTGATCTCGATGCAAATGGCTCAACATTCGCAATTGCATGTAATTTATGAATAGTTGAATGGAAGAAATTATATATGTAGATGCAAAAAGAGGATGTTAAAGGATTGGATTAGGGAAATGAATTCGAAAAATCTTTTTGTTCGTTAAGAAACAAAAAAACGGAAAATAGGCTACTTTGGTAAAATAAATTCGTTTACTATCCTCCGGTTAATTTTGGTCATATAAGCGATGAGCGCTTAATGATACAGGTTCAAATCCAACTTCTTTATTTATTTTCATATAACTTTTAAAATAGTTTGTCCTATCTTTCCGTACTCTACGTCTCCCATTATCCTTCTTAAGCTTTTATTGGTTGACTTAATATTCTCCTAAGTGTTTTTTCAGGGTTGTGTTACCAATTTTCATTTCCTTGGGCCTTTAAATACATCTATAAAAAATCACGTGTCATGTGATTTTCAATTTATATATATATATATATATATATATATATATATATATATATATATATACATATATAATCAAAATATGCTCTTAAATGGTGATGTTAGGGAGCGTGAGAACATATGCAAAGTACGAAGCATATGTAGCGGCCTTACTTCTGTGTTTAGACTCGAGAGAGTGCTCAACTGTCAAAGGAAAAATATAGACACTTGAGAAGAGACAAATTCTTCTAGAGGACAATTGTTTTGTTAGTATCATAATCCTTCAATTTTGAATAGGAAGAAATACTGGCTTTTTTTAGGTGTTACTCCTCCTTGTTTGGGCGAATCAAGAAATTATATTTCTCACGAATATTCTCCGTTTTCACAGAAGGCGATTCGATGTTGCAGACGAACTTTGACAAACAAAATATGACGGCTTAATTTGCATTTCTTGACCATTCTAGGCTTTCGGGATACATTTTCAATTTATTCGAAATTGAGAAATAAATTGTATTAATTTTGTATATAGATTTGAGTCTAAATTGCAGTTTGTTGTAATTACATCACAAAAACAATTAATAACTAAGAAAAGTAGAAAAAGATGGAGAAACTTTGAATCGTTTATTTATACGAAGTAGGAAAGGGAAATCTCATATAACAACTCCTTGCTGTCGGCCTTGTAAAAAGAAACCCTCCAGTGTCGTTCTTCGGGATATTAGCCGTAACCTGGTCCTCTAGTTTCTCGTTTTAACCAAGGTAAAAGGTCTCGTACATTCCCACACCACAAAACACCTTACACATTGAGTCGTACTCACCGTTATTCATCAAGGCCTCTCTATCATAACTACACTGAGGCAGTATTGAAGAAGTTTACACCTCACTAAAACTAGGTGAAAGGAGATTTCTGGTCACCTCTCTTTAATTGGGAAAGAGGAGTGGAAGATTTAAGAGAGGTGCAAAGAGGACTTGATGGAGAAAGAGCACCAGTTGAGGTTAGCTCCCTTGAGTCACCCTTTCCTCGGGTTGGGGACTGAAGTTGAGGGGTTGGATCGGAGTTGCAAGTGCTTTTGTACATCATATGGTGAAAACAACATAAAAATAATTATAAAAATAGGTAAAAAACCCAAGCGTAACGGGTCCACCTTGTGAAGCAAGGGGTAAGAAGCATGACACTACTAGGGTGTGAAATCCAGCATATTTTATTTTATTTTTTTTTTTTACAGAGCCTATCTGGCAACTGCCCACTTGGGCATAAGTCGCCGAAAAACACGACAGCCTAGAACTAGGCTACTTTAAAATAAAAATATGAAAACGTAACAATGATATAAATTCGAAAAAGTTAACAACCAGGAAGCAAAATCCGGCAGCGGAGGGAGGTCCCCTTAAACCCCGGTGCAAGAGAGTTCAACCTACAAAACAACAACAACAAAAAGAACCTTAAATAAAGGGAAGAAGCCCAGCCTCCCCCAAAAGTCAACAAGTCCACAAGTCAATGTGCACGAATCCGTCCCGAGTATAAGGGACAGGCGGTAGCGACCCCACCCATCCCGGTACCGGGACAGGTATCGTGCGCGAAGATCACCCAGACTAGCACATTCAACAAGAATGTGCCGAACAGTCTGGGGGATGACGCAGTCGTTGCAATAGGGCGCAGGCGAGCACAACATCAAATAGCGATGCGTCACACGAGTGTGCCCGATTCGGAGACGACAGAAAGCAACCTGAAGCCGCCGTGGCCTTGGGGGATAGGTCCATGGGAACAGTCGCGGCGCCATGGCACGCAACTTTAAGTTCCCTTTGACCGTCTCCCATCTTCTTTGCCAAGCAGTCCGAAGAGCTGCCCGTATTCCTGCCATGTAGTCGGTGTGAGGAAGAGCGAAACGCTGGTCCGGTCGCAGAGTCCTCGTGGACTCTTTGGCGTCCTCATCGGCGCGCTCATTCCCTGCATCTGGGCCTTGCCAAAAGAGATCAAAAGGTCGTCCACGTAGAGTGTAGCAAGAAGATCTTCCAGCAGCACCGAGGTGATGCCGTTGATGCTCAGGGCATAGAGTGCGACACTGAGGACACTTTCCTGCGGGACACCCTCTTCCTGCTCCTTTGGGCCGGACAGGGCTTCCCCTTTCCGTACGCGGAATTAACCATCTCGCAAAAATTCAGATATAAACATTGGAAGCGTCCCCTCGCCACCATCGTGTGGAGAGTCTGCATGATACCGTATCGCCATCCGGTATCATAGGCCTTTTCCAGATCGAAAAACACCGTGGCGTAATGCTGTCTACGAAGGAAAGCCTCGCAAACGGCATTTTCCAGTCGGAGCAGAGCATCCGACGTGGAGTGGAACTTGCATAAGCCGCACTGTGCAGAAGACCGATTGCCTCCGCTGTCCAGGAAAAAGGCTAATCTAACATTTACCAATTTCTCCATCAACCTGCACACGCAACCGGTTAGAGAGATTAGGCGAAAACCGGTCGGAGTAAAGTGATCTCTCCACGGTTTGCGAAAGGCAAGCACAGTAGCGATTCGCCTGGAGTCTGATAGAAAATCTTCCACCCCGATCCTGTTGAACAAATCTAACAGAAAGGCCGTGCCTCGCTCACCCAGGCGTCGAAGCATAGCGTACGGGATATCGTCCGGACCATAAGCGGTGTCCGCGCACGAAGCGAGAGCGGAACGCAACTCACTCACAGTGAACTTTTCGTTAGAGGGTTCTCCGCCTCTGGAGGTAAAGTCCAGCTGACGGCCTTCCGCAACATCACGACGTGCATTGAATGCTGGCAGAGCAGCATCACGGCCAGATAATTCGGAAAAAGCGGTCACTAAGATTCCGCCATGGACGCGGGGTCCGAGATTGCGATCCCATTCTCCTGGAGAACGGGAGGGAAGTCCTGCGAGAACTTACCCCGAATCCTTTTGACTCGCTTGCACACCTCAGCTAAAGGGGTATTTTCGTTAAGTGAAGACACGTATGCCCGCCAAGAAGAGCGGCGGGCGTGCTTCGAAATATACCGGAACATAGCCCTAGCCCGACGAAATTCAGCGAAAATGAAATCGTTCAGGCGGCGCTTATAGCGCATATAGGCATAACGCTTCTGTTTGAGGGCCACCTCACACTTGGCCGACCACCATGGGAGTGGTCGGCGTGCAAAACGGCCAGACGTCCTAAGAATAGTAGTCAGGCCCACGATGATGAGGTTGCCGGAGAAGAACTCAACGGCCTCATCTACCGACCTAAACTCCTCGACTGAAAAAGAGAATTCAGTTATTTCCTGAAATGCAGGCCACCGCGCCCGCGCCAAGCACCACCGAGGTGGTCTCTTAGGCCCCAAGTCTTCTTCGTCTTTTTGTTCGTTTTAGTCTTTTTCTTTTTTGGAGAGGAGGGCGGGGAATAAACCCGCTTCTCACCTTCGCCGGCAGAAGCACTCATGCCAGATGGGCCGGCCTCAGCCAGGTCCCTCCATGAAATGGAGAAGGTCCTGTTAGTCGTGGGGGCACCTGCCGGAGGAGATCCCTCCCCCCCTTTTACTGCCTCGGAGCCCTCGGCCGTTTGAGATGGACCTTGCATAGGGAAGGCCCTACCGTCTGAGCCTGGGTCTCCTCAAGTACCATGTCTATCACAGGAGGGGCCTCCAGTTGGCCATCCCCTCCCAGGACATCGCAGGTCCCCTTGGCAGTGTCGCCAGTCTTGTGTGGGGAGGCCCAGGCCTTGAACCCGGCAAGGTTTAAAATTCTCGCCAGCAGGTCTTTTAAGGGAAGCGACCGAAGGAGCCTGGCTTCCCTTTTTCCCCTAAGGGGGTTTGCCCCACCGAGCTGCTTCGATAGGGAGCGGCTGGCTAAGGGCTGCCTGCTGGCTTTCTTGGCAGTCCCCTTGGAAAGAAAAGAGGGGACGGCCGCTGGAAAAAGGGAGGCGCCCGAAAGCACCTCCAGAGAAGGGGGTGAGGGGGAGTCCCCTGCACCCGTAGGCGAAGGAGAGGAGTAAGCCTCCTTTCCGGTTACAGAAATATGAAGTGTCTTCTGCGCAAGCACAGGGAAGGGACCTCAATTTTTTTGGTGGAGCTGCACGAGGGCAGCTCCGTCGATGAGCAAAGGGGAATTAGGAAGAGAAGGTTTATTTTCTCATCATTGGGCATGGTGACCCTATTTGTGCTACGGGACGCTACAGCTCATCACCTCTCGCAATCGCCCGCACTGCGAGGTGCTTACAAGCCCGGAAGAGCCAGGCGCCACCATTAAGGACCACCCTTTCCGGCCTGGTAGCCTGGCAGACCATCGGCATGGCTGCTCCACCTTGGACACGGCGTAAAAATTAATAGATATTAAAGATGAGAGGAAAAGGGATGTTAGGAAGGCATGGGTGGGGATGAAGCAGGTTGTTAAAAACCAACCACCCCAGACCGGAGCTCAGGGGTTACGGAACATTGTTCCCTTTCCCTCAGCCCCAATCCGGCACGGTTGACTGAGAAGAAGATCAGCATCTACCCTGTGAAATTAGAGGCTGACCATTGAAAGTTGTGGGAGAGGTTGTATGAATAGCAAGGAAACAAGTCTTTTGAAGGAAGGAGAAGAGGCTAAGCTGGGGTCAGGCGGGGTGCTGAGTTCCATCAGCACGGCGGCCAGGATGGCAAATCGCCGCGCCCCTTACGGGGTGGAAAGGAAAGAAGGGACTGCCGCTGGAAAAAGGGAGGCGCCTGAAAGCACCTCCAGAGAAGGGGGTGAGGGGGATTCCCCTGCACCCGTAGGCGGAGGAGAGGAGTAAGCCTCCTGTCCGGTTACAGAAATATGGAGGGTCCCCTGCGCAAGCACTGGGGGGGGGGTGACCCATTTTTTTTTTGCTGGAGCTGCCCGAGGGCGGCTCCGTCGCTGTTTCAGGGAAAGTTGAGGGTGAGGTTTTTTTTTGTACATACATCGGCATGGTGACCTTCTTTTTTTATACGGGACGCAATCGCACATCACCTCTCGCAGTAGTTCGCACTTCAAGAGGTGCCACACCAACTTCAGGAGATAGATGATCAATTTTTATGAATTCTTGACCGACATCTGTAAAGACAAGCTATCATTGAGCATTGTAGATTTCAATTGTGCTTAAGTGAACTAGCCAAAGAAAACTGCTGACTTATAAGGCCAAAGATTGCTTAGTTTTATTGATGAAAATTACCTAACTCAGTGGGTAAAAGAAGCAACAAGAGTTGAAAATATATTGGATTTAGTGTTAACATCAGACGATGAATTAATTTCAAATTTAAATGTAGGAGATAAAATAGGCAACAGTGATCATAACGCAATCAAATTTGAAATTAATTCCCCACACGTTCGAAGAAATGTCAGCATCACTAAACTAAATTTCAAAAAAGCCAATTTTGCTGGTTTAAGAAAGAGCTTGAGCAACTATACGATTAATAATGAACAAAGCAACGAATCATGGCGTGAATTTAAAACCAATATTCTAAACAAACAAACAGTCTCAATTTATACCAATGACTGTTTATAACGCTAAAAATGTCAACGAACCTAAATGGTTATCTGCCAAAATTATGAAACTCATTAGAGACAGAGATAAAGCCTACAAAATGCTCAAATCCAACCGTAGCATAGAAAACAGATATCATTATTTAGAACTGAGAAGAAAAGATAAAACTGAAACCAAAATAGCCAAACGAAATGAAGAAATAAGAGCTGCTCTAAATTGTAAAAAAAATCCAAAAGAGTTCTTTGCTTTAGTAAATAGCATAAAACCAATTAAAAATACCATCGGCCCAATAAAAGATAAATATGATATTTTGCAATTTGACGATATTGATGTAGCAAATACTTTGAATGAATATTTCGCATCAGTTTTTACAAACGAGAGCATAACTAATGACCAAATAGAAACTAATAAAAAGGCTATCACTAATCCACTCGAATCGGTTAGATGCTCGGTCGATAGTACAAGAAAACTTATAGAGAAGATGAATAAATTCAAATCTCCGGGACCGGACAAAATATCTCCAAGAGTATTAAAAGAAACGAAAGATCAAGTAGCGGAACAGCTAACGCAGATTTTTAATCTATTGTTAGGGAGTGGAATCGTGCCTCAAGACTAGAAGATGGCAAATGTAACACCAATATTTAAGAATACATGTAAAGAGACTGCTAGCAATCATCGCCCTATACGTTTAACTTCCGTGGTTGGGAAACTCCTCGAAACACGCATTGCCGATAAAATAGTTGAGCACTAAGAAAAAAATAAATTATTAAATGAAACTCAGCATGGCTTCAGGAGAAAGAAGTCGTGCCTCGAAAATTTAATATACTTCTTTCATTATATAAATACTGTGTACGACAATAACAGATCTGTTGATATTCTGTCTTTAGACTTTTAAAAGGCATTTGATAAAGTTCTGAATAGGAAGTTAATGTGGAAAGTAAGAGCCTTGGGAATAAAAGGAAAAAAGGCAAAATGGATTGAGAATTGGCTCAAAGATCGTAAACAGCGAGTAGTCATTAACGGACAAGCGTCAGAATGGGTTCCTGTTAGTAGTGGTGTTCCCCAAGGTTCTGTCCTTGGACCTTTGCTTTTTATTCTGTATGTTAATGATATAGACGATGACCTGCTATCAAAAATGTCTAAGTTCGCTGATGATTGCAAATTAGGAAAAGAAATAATAACTGAACAGGATGTCTTTGAATTTTAAAAAGATATTGATAAGATAAAACGATGGTCGGCAAAATGGAAACTACCCTTAAATCTTAATAAGTGTAAAGTAATGCATATCCGTCATAAAAATCCAAGAGCAGAATATAAACTTTTCGATAAAAAGATTACAGTAACTGAAAATGAAAAGGATCTTGGAGTGTATATCTCAAATGATCTTAAGTTTACTCGGCAGTGCATTGAAATGGAAAAGAAAGCACAAAGGCTTCTCAGATATATAAAACGCCAATTCACATACAAAAATAAAACTACAATCTTGAATATGTACAATGCTTTGGTAAGACCCCAATTAGAGTACTGTTCTCAGGTCTGGGCACCATACTTAAGAAAATATATTGATAGATTAGAGAAGGTACAAGCAAGAGCCACAAAATTAATTCCAGAACTACGAAATCATAATTATGCAACAAGATTAGTATTTAGCCTCGAAACAAGACGATTGAGGGGCCAATTAATAGAAGTGTTCAAAATCTTGAAAGGAGTAGATAACGTAGACTATAAAAATTGATTCGAATTCAGCACATCTAATACAAGAAATAACGGAATGAAAATAATGCCGAAGCATTTTCAAACAAGTTTATGGGGAAACTCCTTTACATACAAAGTTGTAAATACCTGGAATCAGTTACCTGAAGATGTGGTTTCCAGTAATACAGTTGAAACATTTAAGGTAAAACTGGACAAAATTTTAAGAAATGGTAGATAATAAGTGACATGACGTTGTATGTGGAAAAGATAAAGCGAATGCTGATATGAAAGATTAGTAAAATCGCTTCATTAATATTTGTTTGTTTATATAGGCTAAGAATCTATTGTAAATATGTTAGATAACATGTGACATGACAACATTTGTTGAAGAGATTTGAATAGTAGTAAAATGTCTTCATTAATATTTGTTTAGACAAATTAACAATCCATGTTAACAAAAGAAAAAAAAAAGAGCATGTTCTAAATTAAGATTATTATGAAAAGTTAGATTTTTGTTTTTGGATATAGTATTATTTCCTGCTTTCCTTTTAAAATTTCCTGGATGTGTCTAATTTCCATCACTGCCAGGTATATATTTTCACTTTTCCAAACCCGGAAACGGGTGGGAGAGGTGGGTGGGGAGAGACGTCATCTTTACCTCTCCTTTTCCTTATATGTAGTTTTATATAGTTAGAATTTAAAATAAAATTATAGGTACTTCCATGGAAATGGATCGAATGGTCGCTTGAAGTACTTACTTTTTTTCTATCTCTTTGTATCTCTCTCTTTGTATCTTTCTCTTTGTATCTCTCTCTCTTTGTATCTCTCTCTCTTTGTATCTTTCTCTCTCTTTGTATATCTCTCTCTCTCTTTGTATATCTCTCTCTTTGTATTTCTCTCTCTTTGTTTATCTCTCTCTTTGTATATCTCTCTCTTTGTATATCTCTCTCTTTATATGTCTCTCTATTTGTATCTCTCTCTTTGTATCTCTCTCTCTTTGTATATCTCTCTCAAGGTATCTCTCTCTCTCTAGGTATCTCTCTCTCTCTAGGTATCTCTCTCTTTGTATCTCTCTCTTTGTATCTCTCTCTCTTTGTCTCTCTCTCTTTGTCTCTCTCTCTCTCTTTGTCTCAGGGGTTAAGGAACGTTGTCTCCTCCCCCCTCAGCCTTGATCCGGGAAGGTTGGCTGAGACGAAGGTCAGCATCTACCCTGTGAAATTAGAGGCTGACCAGAGAAAGTTATGGGAGAGATTGTATGAAAATCGACGAAGTAGGGGAGAAATACAGGCTATCTGAAGGAAGGAAGAGAGGATTAGCTGGGGCCGAACGGAGCGCTGGATCCCGTCAGCACGGTGGCCAGGATGGCAAATCGCCGCGCACCTTACTGGCGGAATAAAAAGTAGTTGCTAATGGCCAGATCTGGACTGTAACAGGGATGGTTGAGCTCCTCGAATACGCACTCGCGCAGGGCAGCTTGTGCAACTCTGGCTATGTGGATTTTGACTACGTTGAAGTCGATCATGGGGCGTCAGGTTTCTAGGGACCCAACGGGCAGAGACCTTGGTCATTGCTAAATTGTTGTGAATGATTTTGATAACACTTCCATCTGATATTCCAAGTTCTCGCTCGATTTCTTCAACTTTCACCCGTCGATTTTCAAGGATGATGCTCTCCATACGAGTCACATTTTCCTCGTTGTTCACTTCTGAAGGTCTTCTTGTACTGGGGTCATCTTCAAGGACTCACGACCATGGCGGAATTTCCTATTCCAGCGAGCAATGATTGCATAGGAAGGGGTGGTATCGGTGTACACTGCAACCATGCGCGCACATTATTAAATTTGTTATTATTATTACTTTTCCTATTAATATATAGGTCCAAACGAACCAGAGCCCACATTATTAATTTTGTTATTATTATAGTTTTCCATTAATATATAGGAGCAAACGAACGAGAGCGCACATTATCAATTTTGTTATTATTACTTTTCCTATTAATATATAAGCGCAAACGAACGGGAGCTTCTTTGCCCAAAGTGGCTTAAGTCATTCGAAGTGAAAAGTTGTGAGAATTGCATGGCCCGAATAGTATCAAATTTTGACACTTAATTGTTACGGGCAAGGTTAAGTCCCACAACACTAAAGAAAATTAATAAAAACCTCGTTATGAACACGAGGTTCTAGAACGCCAATTATAGGCTAAGCTGGACTCTATGCCAGCCTTAAGAAACCCCGAATGTGTACAGACAGTTAAATAACAATGATAAGTTACATTAATAGCTTCAATAAATTTGTAATTATATATAGCATACCCTAGTATTTGTAAGGCAATACAAAGAAAATATAGACAATTAATATATTAAGTTTATAAATGAATATATGAGGTTTGGACATATATGAATATCATATTTACAGTTTATACAATACGTACAAAATAAAAAAATCTTAATAGTACTTATCACACGTTGAGAGAGAGGTCTAAGGTAAATGGGCGCCAAACTTGACAACTATAAGAGACTTACGTTGCAGTAGTAGTGCAGTGAATAATCACACGAAACAATAAAGCACATTAATTAAATAGTTACACAAAATCTAGAAAAATCATTTCCAGTAGGAACGCGTTAAGTGATTGGAGGTGAACTGCCTAAAATTGGGGAACTTTAAAATTAAATAAGTATCGGTAGCAAGTTAGTTGGTTGTGTGGGAGGAGGTTAGTTGGTTGCACTATGGACAATTAATAAAGGAGTTGGAGATTTTTGCTCCGAGATTACACAAATATACATTACAAATATATTAAAAATAAATATATTAAACATTACAAATATACATTACAGATATACATTACAAATATATACACAATTACATAAATTTACATAACTAGTAGTATACATAATATAATGGAACTTGGCATTGGGAATTGGTGATTCTATTCCCCCAAGGATCTATTTAATAAAACACTACGATGGCGGTGCCGCTGTTAGTTTTTTTTCCGAATAATTGTTGTAATTTCCTCTTCACATTTTGGGATTTTTACTATAAAATTTACCTTAGATTCACCCTCAAAATATATCTTGTAATAAACAAAAGTCATGACAAACCAACTCGTGGCGGACATTTTGGACATTGCAATTAATAATGATCAAAAAGAATTGTATAAAAATTTATTTATCTTGGTCAACAGATCACGATGTCACCAAGAAAAGATCACAAAATCCTTGCAGACTCACTCTGTTCTGGAAGGAAACTACAAGAGCGATCATCATCTGCCAAAGTAAAATACCAAACGTTCCTCAAAAGATTATACAAACAGGGCCTCATTTTATCGAGGAAAAAGTTGGAACCTGACCAAAATATATGCATTAAATTGCCCATGAACGCAGGTCATGTGGTAATATTCCATGAGAATACATGGATCAGAAATATTACTGTTTGGACTCCATTTAATAAAAGGCGTCCGTAAAGAAGACAAAAAGCCTTATTGGTGACATAATCTTCAAAAATATGCGGAAATTGGAAAAAATTTGCTAAAAATCGACAAAAATTCTGAGCCGAGATGTGATTTTTCTCAACGGTGAGAAGCAAATGACTAAAGTGCCGCTAACGATAATATATCTCTGCTTCTCTCTCTCTCTCTCTCTCTCTACTCGTCCTCCTTGCTTTTACTATCGCAAGATTCAACAGTTAAATTGCCTCTCTAATTAAAATTAATAACTGATTGAACTGGTTTTGTAATTTCTAACATGTAACGTCGATTAAAGCGAAAAATTCGTGATTCCTGAAAGCATTATCTTGGTTCCTCTCTGCCCCCAGTTCCTTGAGCATAATTTATTTATAGCCCGACAAAATACATCAGAATTACCACATGGAATTATTTTACCCAAAATTTATCGACTGGGAACTTGAAAAGTGAAAGTTTTGATATACATTTTATGGCAAATACCCCATTTTTGGTACAATAAAAAATTACGCTCGTCACGCGGCATTGTACAAATAAATCTATTGAAATTGTGTAAAATAGTTTAGAGGGATATTTTTTTCCAATTCTCTTTAGCGAATGCATCTGTCAAAGATATCTTAAGGAAGTGACCTTACATCTCTTAGATTAATAGACCTTGGTATCAGAGTAGCAAATTATACCGAAATCACTCTTTTTTATTTGAACCAGTCATCATAATTAGCATCCATAAAAAGATTCAAAATTACAATTTCTTCCTATCATAAATAAAATTACAAATTCCTTGTATAAAATGAATAATACAATTCTTCAAATTGAAAAATATAGCAAATATCTTTAATTTTTATGTTGTAAGAATAGAAAATTGACAGAGCCGAAGCAAAGAGAAAGTAACGATTAAAGTTCTTTACGCCCATAATTAAAACTTAATCAAAGACTTAAGTCTTTTTTAAACATGACCTGGCTTCTACACCATTTATTTATTCCTTACCTGCTCTATTATTACCTAAAATAACCAAAGGTGATGGGTTTCATTCAATTTATAATTAAATTTTCTTTCAAATTCATTTATTTTGAATTATGCATTACTTCAACAGAAGCTAAAATCTTATATCGATAAAAGTGTTCTCATTTGTACTTTCTCTCACTCTTTAACTTTCACCTATGATTTATTTCCATTGAAATTATATTCTTCACTTATAAAACTTTATAAAACATAATCAAATATTAAAGTTGCAGGAAATGGAGTTGTAAAAAAATAACTTGTTTAGTAATTTATTTGTATAAAATAATTATTAATGTTAATATGCTCCTAATATTGTCTAATCTAAAAGTTGAGGCCAACCTTCTTTATTAGTCAAGTGCGACTCGATATCTCACTATGTCGGTCGGTCGGTGAGTCTCCGTTTTGCTCTTTGATGGTTTTGTAATAACATTGTAACTATTCGGGCGATTCTAACAAAATTCAATACCCTTATGTTGTTTTACATTTTCTTTCGCATAATACAGAGTGAAGCAGAAATACCTCCCACATTTGAAAGGTTGACAAAAGGAAGAAAAAACAACATTTATGAAAAAATAATTTTACTGTTTTTTAAAAAAAGGGTTACAGTTTTTGTTAATTTCGTTTTAAAAATTAGATCCTCTAAATGGTGACCTCTATTCGCTATACACTGTTGGAGACGGTTTCTGAAGTTTTCTATCACCCGAAGGGTCGTTGCATACGGTATTTCTGCAATCTTTTGACGAATAGCATCCTTTAATTCTTCAATGGTACCCGGTCGATCTTTGTAGACCTCAGCTTTTAAGTAACCCAAGAAAAAAAAATCACAGGGGTTGAGATTGGGCGAGCGTGCTGGCCAATGAATATCACCGCATAAGGAAACCAAACGTCCTGGAAACATTTCTCTCAGAGCTTCCATTGATCTTCTTGCTGTGTCTGCGCTGGCTCTATCCTGCTGAAACCACACATTCTGATTGCAAAGGTCGTTTACTTTTGGTTCAAGAAATATCTGCAGCATCTTTACATATCGGTCAGATGTTACTGTAACACAATGGTTTCTCTCCTCAAAAAATAAGGACCCCATACACCTAATTTCGAAACTGCGCACCATACATTCACTCTTTAACTGTGTGAAGGTCTTTCATAAAGCTGTCTAGGGTTACTTTCCGCCCAATAACGAACATTTTGCTTATTCGCGCAGCCCGAGAGATGAAAGTGAGCTTCATCACTTGTAAGAAGAACAGCATTTACAGGAGCATTTTGAAGGACATCGTCACAACATTACATGCGAGTTTCCCAGTCGTGTTCGTTCAGTTTCTGAGTAATCATTATTTTGTATGGATGGAACTACAGATTAGTGTGTAGAATTCTTCTGACTGTTCGATCAGACATTTCCAAAGCAGAAGCATGTTTGCGAGCTGAACGTGTAGTAGACTGAGAAACAGAAAGTCTCACAGCTTGAACACTGTCTGGAGTCCGAACGCTTCGAGGTCTTACAGGTGGCATTCTCTTAAGTGCTGCACCGGTGGCTCTGAAATTTGAAACCCATAGCAGCATTGATTTTCTATTCGGAACAGCATCATTCCGACCTAACATGTAATGAGCTCGAAAAGCTCTCTGTGTTTCAATTACAGATTCACCATTCTTCAAAAACGTTTCTACAGCAAAGGCACGATGTGCACCAGTCCATACCATATTGCTTGATGAAGGTATCTGAAACAAAATGGTAAGTCATTAGCTAAATGAAAACATCATTAGCAACACATAGGTAAAAGTTTTAAATGTGAGAGGTATTTCTGCCGCACCTTGTATAATTGCCAAGGTCCTCCCAAGGTTAGTCCGATAATTATTTTGTTTTGGCTATAACATCATAACTATTCGGCCCATTCTAATGATATTTAAAACCTTTATGTTGTTTTTGATTCTCTTTCGAATGATATAATTGCCTAGGTCATCCCAAGGTTATTGTGGGAATTATTGAAAGTTTTGAAGTCTGTAAGGTCATAAATCAGAATAAGTGAGAGCACATGACTTTGGTCAGCCATGCTTGTGGTTACCATATGAATAGTTTGACACTGCATTAGACACGCCTTGAGGATTCTCCTCTTTCAAAGGTTGCAAGCTATTGGCCGAAAATCCCGCCTTTATTAGTAGGCACTTTTCCAAAATAAATGACATTACCAAAGACCTATAAACTCTGCAAGACTTCTTTATACGCGTATATATATAAATAAAATAATATTCTCATTAATTGCAACCCGAAAAATGAAAGCTTCTCTTAATTCAGATTATGTGGATTCTACTTCTATGCTGAAACTTTGTAATTGGAATCAATCAAATTTGCAACATATTTTTCTCTGATAATTAAGTGGTGCAATTTAATTATCAAGCACACAATTTAATCATTAAAATCCATTAGTCAACCTCTATTATTGACATAAATCGAAGTAGAAATTTGGAAGGGGGAAATTTTATAGTTTGTTGTCATGCCAATAAAATTGATAGGGTGGTTTTGGACCTCTTAAATAGTGCAATGCCATTAGTAGGTGTAAACTTAGGGGTATGATATCGACGTATTTAAATATTGGAATTCTATTGGCTGCTCTGAAATGGTAAATAAATGGAAGAAAGAGTGAATAAGAGATTCAAGATGTGCTTATTGACAACAAGGAAAATTAGAAGCATTGAAGACACAAGTGAATTCTATATTTATGCATTCTTTCTAAGAACATTATCGTATTATTATTATTATTATTTTCGTTATTATTATTTTTATTAGGACTATTATTATCATTATTAGTGATATTATCATTATTATCGTTATTAATTAATGGTGTAAAAATAGCATGGCTATTGGCCATTTTTTAGGCGCTGCTCGTATAAATTTTTAAATATGACCGTGCCTCATGCGGAAAATAGAGACACTGGTTCTGATGACCCATTTACTCTTAAATAATATTCCATTAAATTTGTCTGGAAGCAAAAAAATAATAATCAAACACTCATTAATCGGAAACAATAAAATTCAAAAGTTGTAATTTGAATTAATGAATCCTTGATGCTGAAAAGTAAAATTAGAATTAATGAATCATTAACGACGATCATGGGTTTAATGATGATTTCCAAAAGGAATTCTATCCATTTGTATACATTTTTCAAAGTCTGCTGCTGCACGCTAACCATATAATTTGGTGATTTACGATTTTTTAATGATCTAAATTTGGTCATTATATACCTTAATTTAATGAAGAAATTTAATTGCAAATGATAATTTGTTGAATTTCTGGGCTGCATATGATTTATCACTTGGATGAGAGAGCAAGGCTTGGCCAATTAGAGTATTAACATTTTCTTTGTAAATAGGTTTCTGTAAATTTCTTATGCTTTTTTCTAATAGGAAAGCCGGAAATTACAATTATTTTGACCGCATGATGAGTAAATTTCCTGCCTTTAAATGGACAAAAAACACCAGCTCCTTTTTTCCTTGAATTATATTTTGCAGTATAACCTCTTATATAAAAAAGATAGAGAAACAAAATTGACTACATATTCATCGTTTTCTCCTAAAAGCAGGCAAGGCATTATTTATGACACAAATTTGAAATTTTGTAACAAGTCTACTCAATCAAAAATTTTAAGCATCATATGAAGATTAATTTCATAATAACATTTATTAATTCTATTCTTGAGAGTTTGTATATTGAAATTGCCACAGTGACGTCTTTAGAACAACAGCTTGAAGGAGATAGTCCGTTCGCTTGGCATTTGATGCTATGAGATATGCAAATTGCTCATCAAATTAAAACCCCGTTCTGCTATGTCATTCATCGCTTTCATATTATTTATGTATTCTAATGCATTTTTGCATTCCTGGTTCTGTGGCCAAGATGTGAGAGATTTCAGAAGCTACTCGGGTCCAATGTACAGTGTGCCCTGCATGAAATCTGATGTTGGGCCAATGAGATCAACAAATTTAGTCATCTGTGACTCTCTAGAATAGAAACTGTCCTGTTAGGAAGTTGTCTGGCTTCTCCATGCCATGTAACTGGCCGGCAATGTTCTGCTTCAATTTTTCTCTCAATATACTGCTGAACATGATAAATATCGCTACTACCCACGTCAGGTACTATTTGTGGTTTTTCTTATTAGTAAATACTGCATGGGCGAGCTCTCAGTCAGTTTTTTGTACTTTAAAATGTCTTGGAAAAAGATTAGATAATTTATGGGAGCATTTGCAGCAGACATTGGCATCATCCATAAAGAAATGTAGAATAGTCCAAAATATGTGAGGAATCATTTCAGTGTTGATAAAATGAAAGCAATCCTTACTGAGAATAATGAAATAACGTCAGGGGAAAAAAGTTTGAAATTCCTGGCAGGGAGGCGAATCCGAGTCTTCTGATTGGCAGTCAGATGCTCTACCGTTAAGCTACCACGCACAGTGACTCTACTTCTAGCGTTATTTCTGTATTCTCAGTAAGGGTTGCATTCATTATGCCGCTCTTTGCTCTCTTTGATCCTTGTGTTGTTCCAATGTCCCTTTCTCTTGTACTATGTATATTGTTATTTAGTCTGCATACATGGTTTCTGCATCTTTCTTTCTTTCTTCAAAATGGATTTCAAAGGCAGAAAATAAATATGGCAAAAGCCATGTGGTGTTTGTTACCACCCACAGAACTTGTATTTGTCTTTCTTCCATATATATATATATATATAAATATATATATATATATATATATATATATATATATATATATATATATATATATATATATATATTACTTTCGTTACCCTTTTACTTAATCATGTCGAAGAACTTTTTATATCAGTGAGATTCTTTCTTTAGAACTTGCATCGCTTATTCTCCGCAAGGGAAACTTATGTGTTTCATTGGGAACTGTGATGCAGCTAAGATTTAAAGAACTACGTGCCACCCCGTCGTCTGAATTGTCATGGGGGAAGTGAGGATTTACCTTAATTGCAGAGGATGGACAAGTTATTGGAAGAGATAAGCCCTCCTGGGTATTGTGCACCAAGTAGTTTCCTCATTTTACTTTCATTAGACTACGTAATTTCCGAATGACGTCGCAGTGAAAATTTTCCATTATTCAGTCTTGAGTCCTCAAAAGTGTATGAAGATATTCCGAGATGATTACATGACGCCACAAAAATGAGCATTTATTTATCTTATTTCTCTTTTATTCTCTTAAATTCTTATGTTCACTTAAACCTCGCGAAATTTATTTTGAAATCACGAGAACATAGACATTTACTCCCACCATATCTACATGACATTAATGGGAGGGAAACAAGAAGAGGCAGGGAATTGCTACAATCCATAAGGTGCAGAACCAATAGATATAACAAGTTCACATTACCCTATATAGTAAAGAAACTCAACGACAATATTACAGTTTAGATCATTCATGAACTGGACTAATAGCCAAAATATTTAGTCTATATATATCACAGTAATGTATTCGATTCAATTTCGCTAAAGAATAGATGAAGAAATGTATTTTTTGTGCATGTATATTTTATCTTAATTAAGAATTTGTAAACCGAGACATCATGTTTTGCACTATGTATATTGTTTTGTAAAACTTTCTTGGTTCAATAAACCTTTAATTATTATTAATTATTTATTTTATCATATTCGCGAGCCAGTTTACAGAAATTCTCCATTAACTCATCAACCGCCTTCTCATAATGAGGAATTCTGTGGTACCCAAAGAAGTTTGCAATTACTGACTTAAGGAACAACCAGGCAGGGATTTCAGTAGGATTCAGTACTTCATCAAAACTGGTGTCCTTGATAAGCTTCCATATTTGAGGTCTATCAAATACACCTGACTTCAGTTTTTCTATGCTGACTCAGGAAACATCTCACGGATGAAAGCTGTAAAAGAACAACTTCTGCCTCCCCCCCCCCCCATTTTATCAGAGACCACGTGCTATAGTTTCGCACCATGAGCGACGTCACTTCCTTTTCTAACATTCTCAAATTTTCGACTCCTGAGTATTTTGGTAAAATATTTCCCAATCCTGCGAACTCGTCCCAAGCCTCCCCCTCTCCACTCGCCCCGGTGACCGGTGACGAGGTGTGAAAGACCCGCTATGTCTCGCCCATTGCTGCTAAATGATGAATCGACTCCGCCTCCGGATTAAGATGTCTGGAGATTGTGACTCCTTTTTCCAAACTCCCCCTGCCCCTCCAGAATAGGGCATACAAATACTTTGGTTATTTTGTAGTTCGAAGAGTCAAGCCCGCACCTCAAGGTCGTGCTTATCGTCTAATCCCGTGAGCGTTCATCAGACAGCAGACTTCTTCAGCCGTGATTCTACCCAAGTCAAGTGGTAGCTTTTGTGTACGTAAACCTTTGAATTTGCGCAAAAGTCTCCATTCGTTTAAGCGAACCAAAGAAAACCTTCATCGATTACTTTTGAGAAAAAGAAGATACTTCTCTCCGTATAATTACTAGAATTTCCACTTCCCCGTCGAAAGTCATCTTTGAAGATTGGCTATCTTCATAGGAAGGTGAGTTTGGATGGTGCCCCACTTGCTTCATTCGGACCGTGCTCCACGTGCCTCATTCGGATCGTGCCCCACTTGCTTCATTGGATCGTTTCCCACTTACCTCATCGCGACAAGGATCTTTCTCGAAGTGATCTACCCGTAAGACTGAAACACCCTCCATTATTAGTATTGGCAAGTTCTCCCCTTTGATCTGAGCATAGTTACATTAATTAATTAATTTCATTTGAAAATCCCTTCTCATGATAATTATCAAGAGAATCGAGCATGTCTTAGAAACCATACCTGATCAAATTATACTAATTATATTCTTAAATTCAGTATGCAAAAATGCTTCTAAATGAGTTGTAAAACTTATGACCTTTGAAAATAGATTTACAAAGCAGGCCAGTATAATTTGTCTGCACCTTGAATTTATTTTACTGGATCGTAATCATATAAAACAGATTGATTTGCGCTCTATAAGGAGCAAACCTCATTGGTTTACTGCAGTAATTGAACAAATTTCGACCCCACCATTAATCCATATTTTCACACCATCCGAGACCAACCAGATCGAATATCGTAACTTCGTTCTAGGGAATGTAGTTTTTATTCACTCGCATATACGAGTATCATAGCCTATTTAGCTTATGGACCAATATTGGAGTGCAGCACTTAAATGTAACATAAGGGGAATTCAATTTATTTTGGATGGCATTTCTACAAGGAAATAATCAATTTTAAGATTAAAAAAGAAATTATTTTTTAGAAAAGATTAAAATAAGATAATATGTTGACCTGACAAAAAATAGTTGCGTGGCTTGTTTAAAATAGTTTTAAATACATGGGTATGTAGTTATAAGCATTGAACGGTGTTTACAGGCAATTTCGGATATAATTTTGGCCAAAAGTGATATTACTGACTTGGACCGCCGGAGTGTTTCACAGCTTGTGCCTAAAAATCACTTTGCTTTAAAACAGGAATTTAGGTAAGAAGTCAACAACAGTCCTTTGGCACCCATTACTAAAAATCACTTTCGAGGGAACTTTCAAATAATAGCATATGTAGCAAAATAGCACTAAAGAGGCCTTTGATCAGTTATGCACACAAAGTTACCCAGCCATATGGGACAGAAAGGCACAAGCCCTAGAGCGGTGGGGGGGATAATGGTAACGCAAATCACATTTCTGCCTATATGTGCATGATGTCCAGCGTCGTGTTTGTCTTAGATCCCATTTGGCATTGAAGGAAGATTGTTTGCAGGGTGTGATTCAAGGTAGAGAAAGTTCTGTAATGTACAATCGGTGTTTTAATTATGCGGAAATGAATGTTTGCTTGGGGTGCAGAATAAATTGAAATACTATGCCTTTATCTAGCTGATTGACCCCAGGATTTTCCATTCACCCTTCATCTTAACGCTGAACGTAAAATTCCATTCCTTGTCTTGCAAAATGACAACTCTCACGTTCTCCGGCCTAGAAATGTGAGTGACTGGCATTACTAAAAATAAGAAACAATCACACTTCTGGATTGCTCTGCAAAATCATTTATCAAAAATCCATCTAAAATATATCCAACTACGCCGAAAAACGTAGCAAGAATGACAACCACGCGATCTGTCCAAGTTACAAAATTCTTGAATTCAAGAGTGGTTGAAAATAGATGTATGCTAAATCCAGAAACTTATTCAGTCAAAGCCACGTTGAATTCTAGCTGTAATCCAGCCTCATCTATATATTATACCCTATTAGTTACGCTCCCATCCCAGATGAACTTTTTTTTGTCCATTGAGCTTATTTGTCTAAATCAGTATTCTGTACCGCAAATTGGGATATTTATTTGTATTTTTAAAGTTTTGATTATATTTACATTGAAAGAAAATAGACTGTTTTCTAATGTTATAAGAATCAATCATCATTTTTTTTATATTTTAAGAAGTATTAACATTTTTATTTATATCTCGATATTGGGAAAACTATACCTGCTTTATTTCATTACTTTGTTGAAATATTAAAAGGTATTGTTAGAATTTATTGAAAAAAGTTTTTTAATAGTTATTGGAAAACTAGTGCCGGTTTTGAGTTATCTATTCATATAGAAATAGTTGTTTTTTTAATGAAGAGTTTGCTATGTTTAATATTTTTAGCTAAAGAAAGCATAATTTGAATCACTAAATGGGTACAAGACCGACCTCCAATAAGCTTTTAACAACCTAATGAGGAACGCTTTTCCATTTCCTGAGCGAATAGCTCCAAATCACAAAAGGAATTTTTGTTATCTGCGAAGAAGATTAAAAGAAATAAAGAAGATAAAATTCCAAGTAGTTTCAACAGGACTTCATAAATCAACTTTATAAATTCATTACATTAAATTTTAACTCGGGGGAAGATTTGTTGATCTGTCTTTCGTTTAAAAAAGGTTGTATGCATAAATTTACCAAAAGCAAATCTGGGGATATGGATATAGTCATGGAAAAAAAATGGACATTAGTTTATCACAAGAGTATATTTTTACTTTGAAATTTTAAAAAACAAACTGGTTAAGTTCCTCCCCAAATAAATTTAATTATCAAATGAAATCAAAATTAAAAAAAAAATTACAAGTAGTTTATTTAAGAAAATTTATTCAATTGTAGGCATGGTTTTTATGATATTTAAACATTTCGTATACTCGGAGGTTTTATCGGCAAAATGAAATTATTAAAGCAAATTTAGATAAAAAGTCCTGAGGATTGATTTTTTCGTATTTCAAAAGTATTCTGATAAAAGTTTTCTTTTTCTTAAATTTTAATTTTCTAGACCAAAACTCCGTTAGCCATGTCCAAATGGCCGAAGGCAAAATACCGAAAAGAGGCGCGAAGAGCAATTTCTTCCTAATTTGTGATATTTTGTAGATATAGGGAGGATGGGGGGGGGGGGGATGAAAGGATCTCTTCGTTGGTCACCGGATATATTTATATTCCGCCTCGTTTTGTGATCCTCTTTGCTATTGCGCTCCCCATAAGATTGTTGCGAAAGGTTGATCGTTAAACCGGATTTGGGTGATACGATAACGTTCCAAGAAATTATTAACTGACTCCAAAATGTAATGATGAATATTTTTGGCTGGGCGCTGAGCAGAAATTCTAATAAGATGTGGAATTCGAGCAAAATGTTGATGAAAACAAGAAAACTGTAGTTCTATTAATTTACTGGCTTTGGGTGGCAAATGGAGGAGGAGTTCGAATTAGATTGATTTCATGAGATTATCTTTGATGATTCTTAAATACAACTCTCTTAATGTTCTGCTTTGGTACCATGAATGAATAAGACTCGTCTTGATGTAAGACGAGTTGTGTAAATGCTATCTCTAATGCGGAGCAAATGAATTGATTGTTATGACCCACGAGCGATATATGAAACTGCAACTCGAATCTCTCAAAATGCTCTCTCTCGAATGATTTTTCTCGAATGATCCTCTCTTCTCCTTGATTTGCTTGTTTTATACTTGGGGACATTTACAAACATACATATATATACCATCTTCAAAGAAGCAAATGATGACTAATGGTGATTATTTACGTAATTACCCATTAATCTTTAATCACATTGGTACACTTACATCTCCAAATCTCCTTTACTACGCCTCTATAAATTTTGTACTCATTAATGAAAGACTTTTCTTTAGATAAATCTCACTAACACATTAACAAACAGCTTAGAACGACTTATCTAACCGAGAAGGACCAGTTTTAGTAGCAAACATCTTAGTATTGGCAAAAGTATTCTATTTATCAATTTCTGTGCATAAACCTTATTAGTATAAATTGATACAAAATGTGATGAAAAATAATAATAAAGTGGTATCATGAAAGAGTGCTCAGTTTACTTCGAGGAAAATGCGAGTTTCGAGGCTCTATTTTATTATTTTAAAATAATGAACAAAAGATCAATTGCCCAATCACGCATAAGTTCAATATCAACCATAAATGGAAAAAATAAAAATGGCAAAAAATATGAAAACATTTGTAAATGAAAACATTCGAAGTATGGCCTAATCAGAGCTGCAAAGACGGTTCGTCATTAATACAGAAGATCTTCTGAAGAAAAAAATACACAAAATATAAATAATAAATCATCTCAAGTGTTCTTTATCGCTTACCATCAAAGATTTTGCAAATAAATAATGAACGAACTGAAAATCGTTCCAATGCTCGATTTAATCCTAGATATTCCTGAAATCATAAAAAAACTGGCAAGAAATTGAATTTAGCTACGAGTTCGATGATGATGACAGAAAGTAATTGGTAGGTAGATATAAAGAGCCCTCTCTTACCCACGACGGACAATTCGTCACTGGATAATGACACCAACATAATTATCAGCATGACAATCGCGGTAAGCTTGAGGGTACAAGCGACCAATCTTCTTTTACGGGAGAGTAGTGGAGGTGGTGGGAAGTATTTGCGTTTATAACACCAAACAGCGAACGAGCAAGTCCCTTCGCCATCCTGGGGTGAAGGAGAACTGTCCATGCCAGGAGTATGCGTATACAACTCCCCACTGGCTGGACTTTTGTACCACAGGAGAAGAGCAAATTATTTCTCATAATTCCCTGAGTTATGATGTGGATAGTCGTACAATTTTATTTATAGTATTCAGGAAAAGTGAAATTTAGCTCCCGACAGAAGAAAAGTCACGAGAGAACAATCAATAAATTGTGCTGGATTTCAATGGGTATTTGGTTACAAACAGCGGTGAAGATTCACAACCTAGTTGGTGTCGTGAAGAAGATACAACAAGTGAATTGGTAAGAAGGAGATTTATAATTTGTAAATACATATTTTAATATATGTGAAAAATTAAACCTGACAGATGCTTCTTTTCTGCCAGAGAGTAAATTGAAACAAATAAGAGTTTTGTGTACTGTGAATTTGGAGGGGAATTTGGATGAGGCCGTCTCTCCTTGTATAATGGGCCTAACCAGGAAAGTAAAAGGACAAGAAGAGAAAGAAGAGTAAATAAAAGTTGAATGACTATAATAATATAAATGCAGGAAATATGGTTAATTACGAATATCCAATCTTATACGTTAAGGCCAGGGTGTCATGTTAGAAGCATTGCTGCAATATCATCCCTTCAAAGGAATGATTATTGCTAAAAAAAAGGAGAAATATTGAAAGGAAGCAATATAAAGGTATTTGAGACCATTTCCATATCTAATTCCGCAATATAAAAACTTCAAATCTTACCCCAAATCTTTGAAAGATGTGAACACTTCACTGCCCTCAAATATTAAACGGGAAAACTGAGCCTGATAGTCATTCACGATTCAGGCTATCAACAAGTGCCCTTTTCTTGTTGTCACGGAAACGGGCGAAAGTGCGGCACAATTCAGTAACTCGTTTCTTTTTGAAGTAATTTGAATAGGGTAGAAGAACGCAACATCTAATGTCTTTATATTTTACTAGTGTCAAAATTTTGTCTCAGAAACAGGAAAAATAAGGGTAGTATCCACTTCTTTGCCGCTTTATGATGGGAGCCAAAAATGTGAAATCAGAGAAAAACAAATCAACAGACTTTATTGAGGTCTAAACAAACAATATAAAGACTACTAATATTAAGAGGAGCCTATAATCTTTTTGGATATGGAAAAATTAAATGTTCGTTTATTGAATAACTCGCGTATAAAAAATAGGAAGGTTAGGAAAGTGAAAATATGGGAAAGACCACATCCCACGTAAGCGATTCATGAAGATAAGGATCAGGAGGATGCATAACTCTCCTGCCCCTCCCCCTGCTTCACAACCAGTGAAGTTTCTAGTTGGGGGGCGAGATCTTATCAAATTAAAAATCTTCCTTTACCCTTTGCCTTTAAACTGAGATTGGCACATATCAGTGCCACTCTTAACAATAGACATTGGTGTACAACAAGAGCATGCTTTCCATTAAGTATTATTTTATTTTTGAAATTAATATTAATTTTAATAGTAGTATTAGTAAGAGAGAAGATTATTGCACTCGACCTCCTAGGACTTATAATTCTTACCTTACTCTTATCTCTTCTTTTATTCCTTTTCTCCGTTGAATCTTATAAATTTCATATAACTTTATCTTCAAATTCCCTTATCCTTATTCTTAAACTACTCTGATATCAACATGAAATTTAGCGAGGAAACCTCTCTAATCTTCCCTACATCTCAACATCCATCAAAGTCAAGTCGAGAGCAATTAGAAGATGAGCCGCCGACTAGTGATTAGAGTGCTTTGTATTCTTGGATACAGATTAGGGAGAAGAGAAATTATTTGAAATAGATAAGAGAAGAAAAAAATAAAGAACGGAGTTAAGAAAAGTGAACAGGAAAAGTGAATGAAAGGTAGATCCTCAGTTGAATTACCAAACTTCTGCCCATTTACCACCAGCTAAAACACTTCCCGATTAAATTAATGCACATTTTGCATGCTTAGTAGTTCACGGATGGAAGCTCTATGCTGATTCTGATTCCACCTCAAACTCGATTTCGTAAAAAAAATATGCATCAGAGAGTGGGAAAAGCGCTAAAATGATGATTAATTATAATTAATAATAATAAATTTAATCTGCAAAGGGAATAATATAATAATAATGATATTTGAAAATATAAGAAATAATAATCATAATCGATATCTATAAAATACTAATAATAAAAGATATAAAATAAATCATAATTGTGCTGCTAATTAATAATATCGGCAAAAGGATAACAAAAATATTATAAAACAGAATAAATTCGATCTGGAGAAATGCTAATAAATATTAATAATGATTTATCAAAATTAATAACTATAATAATAAATTATAATAGGTAACCGAATGAGACACTTATGGAGGATGAGAACGACTACATTTCACACTAGGCAGCGAATTTTTTCAAATTCCATCTTGATAAGCACCATAAAACATAATATTGTATACTATTATTATTATTACACTGAAAAAGAAGAGGAGTTAATATAGTAGAAATGGGAAAATTTTACTCACTGCTACCATTGAGCATAGATAACCAAAGAAAACACCTTTAATGGACAAAACCAATAACAAACACAGAAATTGAACGTGCTGTGTTCTTAATGTAGATATGAATCCACAACTGTTTAATGAATAATCAATGCAATCGTGGGGATTTATTACACCCTTATTTATCTGGTTTATATGACCCAGAATAGAGGTTTCTATATCTCTTGTATCCGACCTGAAAACATTCACAAATCTTCAGTTCTTTGCTTCCTTCGTAAAAAAAACCCAGTTAAAACCGAATGTATCAATTTCCTTGATCCCATGAAAATGATTCAACATTGTCAGAAATGCCATATCTTTTACTTTCTAGAGAACAAAGAGGCAGCGAATAGGCCAATTTACTAAAATAATTTCATTTAATTTCATGTCACTCATTTTATCAGGTATGTGGAGGTATCCCCTTGGAATAAAAATATTTCCCCACCTCCCAAGACCGTACTTTGGAAGGGGAAACGAGCCGTTACTCCCCCTCCCCCCTCCCTTCTCGGATCTTCCCCTCTTTTGACTCGCCGCCAGATTTCCGTGAAGTTCACACTGAGGTTACCTCCCGGCCGTCGTTTCAATCATTTCCCCCTCCTCCTCCCTCGGCTCGGGAGATTAATTTTTAGATTTGCGGTGAACCGCATTTATGGTTCCCGCCGCTGTCGCCCGTCCGGCCCGCTGATCCCTGCCTTTGACACCTCCCCGTAAGGAGATGCTCGGTTCGTTGCGCGCGATAACGGAGGTTAAGAACGTCTCAATCTCGCTCCCTTTTCCTAAGAACTTTGGGTATATATGCAGTCGCTCCAGGCTGACAGACAGATTTGGTTAGACGCGACTTCGCCGAAAAGAGTGCAATTTAACGAGCTCTCTCCCAAGAAGTGTGAGTGACGGTCGCAAGCCACAGAAGAGCTGAACATTACTCCTGTGTCTTCGGGTCAGGAAGAAGAGTCTCGTGAGGCAACGTCAGACTTTCTCATCCGCCTTCGGATCAAAGATTGGAGAAGCTGGCCTCTGAAGTTATTCTGGTGACCTCTTACGACAAGAGGACCATTAGCTCGCTCAAGCCGAGTGTGGAGAAGTCATCTTCCGCATCTCGAAAACACGAATTCGAGGAAATAGCCCCAACCCGCTGTTGGTTCGGTGGCTATCACCCGTGATTAATCAAGGTAACCAAGAGCTTCTCCAAGTTGCCCCACCTTACCCTTGAGTTTCAAAAGAAGTAAATCATTCATTACCCTCAATCTTCCACTATAACCATTCCATAAACATGGTTATCTAATTAGTATTCTAAGCTTAAGTCCGTCTCATTTATGTACCATTTATATATCCATATTTATTGTTGTGCCTTTTTAGTTCGTGTGTATTAAAATCTATTTTTGTCATTGTGTTTGTTATATTCCTTGGTCACGCAGCTGCCGCTATCCATTTAAATCGCACTCTTAGAAACAATTTCAGTTGTCTCCTTGCTTGGCCTACCTTAGAGCCTGTGTGCGCATATTGACGTACACTTGGCCATACCTTGACAAGGTATATTGACTAGTCTATTTTGAATTAAAAAAATGACATTTAGTGAAGCATTTGCAGAAGAAAAGGTCTCTAGTAAAGCTAGATGATTTGAAATTTTCGCAATTAAAGAAGGTAAAGGAGAGTTTACTGGCAAATAAAAAGAATTAAATAATTTAAGAGACTACCGGTAGAGGAGGAAATTATCTTTTCTTTTTAAAATGTGAAAAATGTAGACATATCCTTCAGAAAGATTGAGAACATTTGTTTGGCCTGGGCCCGAAACTGGTGAAGTCAGGTTAGTGGAGTTATCTGCAAAGGATTAAATTAAAATGAGAGAGTACGATTCTAAACGTTAGTGGCGGAGGGTGCAAACATACCTTGACTGGTCCCTTTTATCCATCTACTAAATAAAAAAGAAAATTTGTTTTCCTAATTATAAATTTAAAACTAAAATTGTAGAGCACCTGCAAGAAAAAGAAGAGTGACACAAAAGAATTTCGCCTATCTTTGCAAACATCTTAGTATTATTGTCTTACTCTTCTACCCGTGTTATTAAAATTGAGGCCAATGTTTAAGTAATAATTATTACTAGTTGAGTTACAAGGCGTTGCACCGCTTAAAATTGTGATCATTTTTTTTAACGCCGAAAAATGATTAAAACGCGACCCTTGAAAATTAACGAGGCTCGGCCGAGCGTCCAATCAGTAAATGAGGGTTAACATATCATTTTTGTATCTATGGTTGTTTAAAGTTTCAGTTTAAATATCTAACTGTAAAATTCACACTAATATCTGATATTTGATACAGCAAATGAAGTCTGGGATTGCAAATCAGTATTTGACTAATTTTTAGTAATTGTCAATTTCCTCGTTAAATACTGGAGTAAATAGTAACTTTAGGATTCATAGGAAAAAAAAGGTTATTATGAATTTAAATGTTTAAATATATACGCTTCACCCTAATATATATATATATATATATATATATATATATATATATGGGGTTAGGTAAGAGTAATAATAAAAATTCCTTAATCTGCTAGAAAAGTCTCCTGGAGGTCAACCAACCATCTCCAGGAGCGTCACGTTAGAGTTCCTATCAACCCTAATCTGGATGATATTCTACAGTAGGTACTTGTATCACCCGCTGTGTCAGGTTCTCTCAGGGAATGAAATGTTGGGTAACCTTTGGGCCAAAATGTTTATCTGGTTTTATTTTTTCAAGTCCTTAAGAAATTTTCTTTCGCCTACAATGTTGATTTTCCCCAAAATAAGAAAGACACAAAGTAGAACGGGTCGTCTTTTTATTTATGTAACATCAGTTTTCGGTACGCTCATCTATTGTGCTGACCTTTACGTTCTCTATCTAGAATTGAATCCCATGGCAACAATTCAAACCTAGTAAAAGCACCCAGAAATTCTATTTTATTTTTCCATACCTTCAGAGTTAATACGAGATGTTAGTAATATATTTATATCACAACTTGATAGATAATACAATGGGTTAGTATTTTTTGTATACACCTTGATAGATAATCCCAAAGATAAGTATTATTTAATTCTAATTTCCCCAATTTATCTTCGCTTTTTTATTCTAAATATAAATTCAAAATGGCTCAATTTAACTAAAAAGATTATATTAATCGAAAACATCTTCAGAACCCAGACTATTTTATGGGCTTGGTATTCACTACACTAAAACCAGCGGTCTACCATCACATTTACTCTGTAATGTAAAATAAATAAATAGGTTAGTTAAGTTTGAGTTCTGTTATAGACTTAGCATTCAAGAGTGAATGTGTTGGTAGAATGCGAACCAAAACTCAATAGCAAAAAATTAGTTAGAAAAGATCTCAGAACGGCTCAGGTTTGCGAGGGAGGAGGGAGGAGGGAGGAGGGAGGAGGGAGGGGTATGGCATGTAACC